>OX419758.1:47271371-47916556 GCA_948567375.1 Lunularia cruciata
TTAGATTTAGACTTAATTAGACTTCTTGTGATTGGACTCCCTCCATTCTCTACTTCTTGTTTGTGCACCATGTTTATGTGAGGTGCATTGACTTTAGAGCAGTGGTGTTTTGGTGTGCTCTTGATAGTGAGATTGGAATGATGTTCAATCAGTCTACCTATGTTTCTCTTTGGTGAGGCAAGAAGTGATGACTTGCACATTGTAAAAGTGCATCTTGTGATGGCAAGTTATAGGTCATTCTTTTCCGTAGTGTAGTTGTTGCAATTAGAGTTACATTAGTGAGTGGTATTCAATTGGTGGTGGCACTTGGTGGTGATCCTTGGTAGGGTACTTATGGTGGTTATGGCTATAGATTGAGTTACATTGTCATAATGGAGTTCTTTGGGAATTCTGGACAAGATATTGCTCTAGTATGCATTGGGTTTACACAATGTGGTTCTCGGTATCAATTGTATCTTAGGTCCTAGTGAAGGAGAAGATTGAATCTAATTTGGAGTTTGATATAGAAGTTGATTCAGTTGAGAGTGCACCTAGTATATTTGCATCATTGTTGTGGGATGTGGATGAGATTTATGGGGGCTCCAACGTCACAAGGTGCTACTCTAGTACAATGGGTACCATTGAGTTGAATGACTTCATCTAGGAGTTGGATAGTTGGTATGATCTACAACAGATGCAGAACTTGACTTTGTTCATGCATCTTCATGGCATGGAAGAGGTTGTTTTAGCACTTGGAAGATCCACCAATGGATGACTATCATGAATTCAAGAGAGCTCCTTGAAGGATATTGAGCTATGGAGACAATATTGGTCTCCAAACTACATCTCTATCACTTCATGCTCAATTGCTAGGAGTAGATTGGTAGTACTTGAGTTCTAGCTCGAGCAGCATTGGTGTATCTAGTGGAGGTGCACTAGTTGGAGATGATGCAACTATGAGTGGGAGTACCACTATAGGAGGTAGTGCAATACTAGGGTTTAACCTCATGGTAGAGTTCTTCTAGTTCTTGAGGCAAACCTACCAAGGAGTGTGGATTGACAAGTTGACAAGCTTGTAGGAGTTCCAATGGAAGGCTGGAGAGAGCCTGTAACAATATGGAGTTTCGCGACGAAGTTAGTCGGGCTTACAAAGTAGCCTAGAATATTCCGGAAGTATCTAGGAAGCTTCTTGGGAAGCTTCCTGGTTAGCTTAACAATATGGAATTTCGTGACAAAGTTAGTCAGGCTTACGAAGTAGCACATAAGACAAAGTAGCCTAGAATATTCTGGAAGTATCTAGGAAGCTTCTTGGAAAGCTTCCTGGTTAGCTTAGCTTACACCTTAAGTAAGTAGCTTCTAGAAGGAAGCTTCTAAAAGCTTCCAACTAGCTTAGCTTGCACGCCAAGTAGACGGCTTCTAGAAGGAAGCTTCTTAAGAAGCTTCCTAGTTAACTTGGCTTGCACTCTAAGAAAGCGGCTTGAGGAAGCTTCTTAAGAAGCTTGTCAAGGGCCTTGTATGCTACCTATAAATACCAAAGCCAAAGCTCATGCTAGGCATTCGGAGTTTTCCCTCATTCAAGTGTCCCAATGTGAGTTTCCATTCTCCTATTTCTCTCCTCGGATTCGGTCTTTTACATTGGTATCAGAGTAGGAATGGGATGGATGGAATTTATAGACCACCAAATCCACTTCCACCAAACCATTGGGATTTTTGCATCCAAATACTACCCAAGCATCGTTTCACACAGTTCATCACCTCACACTTTGGACAAGATTTTCTACATATGATCACCGTGTTTGAGGAACCCTTGATACTTCCGGTTGTCACTCATGGAGAAAGATGGACGTGCTGTTTCTATGTGTTAATACATTAGATAGATTGGGAATGATGTGATAGAGGAGCAACCATGGCAGCAATACCTGATGTTATCCTTGCGATGCAACAACAAATTGAGCACCTTACTCAATTGTTGGATGAACTAGGTCTTTGACGACAAGAGCAGGTAGAGAGAGTACCAATTCGAGAAGGAGAAGATCGGATCAAATTCCCTAAACCCAAGGTATTTGAAGGCAAGAATCTCTCAAGTGTAGTGGAGAATTTTGTATTTGAGTGTGAACGTTATTTTGAAGCTACCAATCTACAAGATGAGCGAAAACAGATTCTCTTGGCTTCTAGCTAATTGGATGGAGTAGCAAAGCTATGGTGGAGATTTCGAGTGGAGCGAGCCGAACGACAAATGGTTGCACCGATCTTGACATGGGCAGAATTCAAGAGCGCAATAATCAATCGGTTCCAAGCTATAAATGTCACACAAGCTGCACGGGATAAGTTGGCAGAGTTGAAACAAATTGGCTCTGTAAGAAGTTACATCACGCAGTTCCAAAACACCATCATGCAAATTCCAGATATTTTTGAAGGTGAAGCTCTGGATTGATTTGTGAGGGGCTTGAAGGCAAGAACCAAATTAGAGGTAACCATGCGAGAGCCACAACACTTGGAGGAAGCCATGCGGTTGGCCGAACGTTTTGATTCCTTGGTGGCAACAACTTGGTCTCGACTTGGACTCCCACAAAGCCTACCAATACACTACACACAAGTGGAGGAGCCAGCACCAATGGAGATTGATGCAATTCAACGAAGACTACTGGGCATGGCAGATAGAGAGAAACTGCGACAAAATGGTGGTTGTTTTTATTGTTGCCAGTTGGGGCATCGCATTGCTGAATGTCCACTTAAGAATGGACGACCTTGACAAGTTGCCCAAGTGGAGATTGTGGAGCGGAATGATCAAGGAAAGGAGGAATCCCAGTAGGAGATTTCGAGCCGCCTACTGGGAGCTTGATTAGTTCCAATGGGATTGAAGGCTTGACCTATGCAAGTCTACTTCACTTGCAAGGTATGATATCTAATAGGGGTTGTAGGATTTTGGTTGATTTTGGAAGTTCATAGAATTGCATGTCTATGCAAGTAGCAAGGAATTGGGTATTCCTATCAAGCCAGTGATTGGAAGTAGTTTGATGATGGCGGATGGTAGAAAGGGTTTTGCATTCCGCACCTTGCATCCTGTTACCTTCAAGATTGGGAAGGAGTATTTGGAGTGTATGAGGTTTGTAGTGGCACCTCTACACTATGATATCATTCTGGGTCTACCTTGGCTTGAATGTCATAAGGTTCAATTCAATTGGACCCGACGCCAAATTCAAGTACAACACCAAGGTAGGAATTTCCGATTAGGTTGTCTGGCACCTCTGAGTAAGACACCTAAGAATAGTCAGTCCCAAGATGGGAAGTTTGTCAAGAAGGTAGCCATAGAGCAAATTTGGAAGGAAGATGAGTCCCAGGATGGGAAGTTTGCCAAGAAGGCAACCATACAGCAAGCTTGGAAGAGAGATGAGTCCCTAGAAGAGAAGTTTATTAAGGAAGCAGCCATAGAGCAAGCTTTGGAGGAAGATAAGTCTGTATTCATGGTGTGGATCAAGCTGATTGCACAAGAACAATCTGAGGAGGGCCAAGTGCCGCATCAAGCAATGGTTGATTGAATAGTTTAGGAGTTTGCAGATGTGTTTCCGGATGATCTGCCAAAGGGATTACCCTCCGATCGAGGTATGCACTTCAAGATCGAGTTATTGCCAGGGAGTACTCCAGTGAGTAGACCAATCTATCGGCTCTCACCAAAGGAGTTGGAGGAGTTGCGAACAACACTTACAGAGTTGTTGGAGAAGGATTTCATACGACATAGTACCTCTCCTTGGGAAGCACCGGTACTATTTGTTCCAAAGAAGGATGGAGGACTTTGTTTCTATATTGATTACCTTGGGCTGAATAAGCAAACCGTGAAGAATGCATATCCCTTGCCTCGGATTGATGACTTACTTGATCAACTAAGTGGAGCACGTTACTTTTCCAAGTTGGATCTTTGTAACGGCTATTGGCAAATTCCGATTGATAGAGAGGATGTGCAAAAGACTACCTTTCGCACACTGTATGGACATTTTGAGTGGAGAGTTCTACCTTTCGGACTCACTAATGCTCCAGCAGTCTTCATGGATCAGATGCATCGGGTGTTGGATGGACTATTGGATTGGTCAGTGGTGGTGTTCTTGGATGATATCTTAATCTATAGCAAGACAGAGGCAGAACACGTGAATCATGTGCAAGAATTCCTAAGACGACTACTACAATGGAAATTTTACTACAAGAAGTCAAAGTGTGCTTTTTGGCAAAAGGAGGTTACCTTCTTGGGTCATAAGATCTCATCAGAGGAGATCAAGATGGAAGAAGAGAAGATCAAGGCCATTATTGATTGGCCTACCTCAAAGGATGCTACAAAAGTACGGGCATTCAATGGATTGGCCAATTTTTACCGGCGGTTCATCCACTATTATGCTCAGGTGGTTGCACCATTGACTGACCTCTTGGGAAAGAACTCGAGCTTCTAGTGGAACACCAAACATGAAGAAGCATTCCAAAAGTTGAAACATATGGTGTCTTCAAGACCCATTCGTCAACCATATGATCCTCAACTACCTTGTGTGGTTGATTTTGATGCTTCTAACTTTGCAATTGGAGTTGTGTTGCAACAATAATTTCCAGATGGACTATATCCCATTGCCTTTGTGTCTCACCGACTAAATACAACTGAAAGAAATTACTCTGCTCGAGATCAGGAACAACTTGCAATGGTATATGCCACCAAGGTATGGAGTCATTATCTCTTGGGGAAACAAGTGATCATGCGAACTAATCACAAGCCATTGTTGCAGACCTTACACCTGGAGCACATGAAGAGTCGACATATCGATGGGAAGAGCAACTTCAATTGTTTGACATCAAACTTGAGTACAAACCAGGTCGGTTCCATGTCATCCCTGATGCTCTATCACGACGACCTGATTTGAAGTCCCTTCCTCTCATCGCGGCATCAATTACGACGGTGTCAATTGACCCCAAGATCCATAACGAGTTTCAGTTAGCTCTACAACAAGATCCCTTCTTCCAAATGGTACATGGTCGTCTAACAACAGGTAACAAGGAGTACAACACCTTCTCCTTCAAGGAAGGCCTTCTATTCCATGCGGACTAGATCTATGTTCCAGCCAAAAGTGATCTTTGACTTGTGCGCCTTCAAGAAGCCCATGATTTACCCATTGCTGGTCACATGGGTGTGTACAAGACCTTGGGTACCCTCTAACGTCAATGGTGGTGGCCCAACATGACACGAGATGTTTGAGAATTTGTTAGATCATGTGAGAGCTGCCAACGTAACAAGGCTAGTAACCAGAAGCCGAGTGGACTCCTTCAACCACTTGCCATTCCATCCGCTCGCTGGGAGCATGTGAGCTTGGATCTCATCACATCCTTACCAAAGACAAAACAAGGACACACTACAATCATGGTGTTTGTGGATAAGCTTAGTAAGCAAATCCACTTGGCACCAACCTATGATACCGTGGATGCTCCAACCTTAGCGCAAATCTACTTTGGTAATGTCTTCAAGCATCATGGGATGCCATGTGTACTCATCTCTGACCGTGATCCTTGATTTACCGGGAAGTTTTGGCAAGCACTCTTCCAGATACTCGGCACCAAGCTTGCTTTGTCCACGGCCTATCATCCTCAAACTGATAGACAAACCGAACGTGCAAATCGTACATTGGAGGATATGTTGCGGGCCTTTGTCAATGTCCACCATACCAATTGGGATGAATGTCTTGCAGCTGCAGGATTTGCCTACAATAATTCCAAACAAGCAAGCACCGGATTTTCTCCCTTCTTTCTTAATTTTGGCCAAGATCCGCTTGTTCCAGATTCTCTTCTTGCTCCCACTCCATCTCAGGTTCCTCATACTTCCACATTCTTGACCACTATATCCCAATCGCTCCAACAAGCCAAGTCTCACCTCCTTGTTGCTCAGAATCGCCAAAAACAATATGCGGACCACCATCGTCGTGATCTCACCTTTGAAGTTGGTGATAAAGTCATGTTATCCTCCAGTCACCTCCCTCTCCCACTTGATACCCAAGTTCATAAACTTGCCCCTAACTGGATAGGACCCTTTGATATCACCCAAATTGTCTCTCATGTTGCTTATCGACTTGCCTTACCTTGTCACATGCGTATCCATCCTATCTTTCATGTTTCCAAGTTGAAACCCTTTGTTCCTAACCCATCTTCCTTTTCCTCTTGAGTCCAACCTCCCCCTCTTCCTGTCCCTATCAATGATCATGAGGAGTACAAAGTTGATCGTATCCTTGCGCGTCGCCATATCCAACGAGGCCGTCGCCAACATACAGAGTACAAGGTCCTTTGGAAAGAGTATCTCCTTCATGATGCCACCTGGGAGCCTCTTTCTCACCTCCAAAATGCACAGACTGCCATCCAAGAATTCGAAGCTTCACTGGCAATGAGGACGTCACCAACTAGCGGCGGGGGACTATGTAACAATATGGAGTTTCATGACAAAGTTAGTCGGGCTTACAAAGTAGCACATAAGACAAAGTAGCCTAGAATATTCTGGAAGTATTTAGGAAGCTTCTTGGGAAGCTTCCTAGTTAGCTTAACAATATGGAGTTCTGCAACGAAGTTAGTCGGGCTTACAAAGTAGCACATAAGACAAAGTAGCCTAGAATATTCCGAAAGTATCTAGGAAGCTTCTTGGGAAACTTCCTGGTTAGCTTAACAATATGGAGTTTTGCGACAAAGTTAGTCGGGCTTACGAAGTAGCACATAAGACAAAGTAGCCTAGAATATTCCGGAAGTATCTAGGAAGCTTCTTGGAAAGCTTCCTGGTTCGCTTAGCTTACACCTTAAGTAAGTAGCTTCTAGAAGGAAGCTTCTAGAAGCTTCCAACTAGCTTAGCTTGCACGCCAAGTAGACGGCTTCTAGAAGGAAGCTTCTTAAGAAGCTTCCTAGTTAACTTGGCTTGCACTGTAAGAAAGCGGCTTGAGGAAGCTTCTTAAGAAGCTTCTCAAGTGCCTTGTATGCTACCTATAAATACCAAAGCCAAAGCTCATACTAGGCATTCGGAGTTTTCCCTCATTCAAGTGTCCCAATGTGAGTTTCCATTCTCCTATTTCTCTCCTCGGATTCGGTCTTTTACAGAGCCTAAGCAAGGCACACACTTGTATGAGATGGTTGATCGGTTTCACTCAAGGAGTTATTGAAGTATAGGCAATCCAATTTTGGCATGGGATCTTGGATTGGGAGTTGCAACATAAAGTACATGATACTACATTGGTATAGGTTATCTCACCTACTTTGGCGGCGGTCTTTAGTTTGGTTGAGCATATTGAGCTCAACATGGTAGAGGAAAGAGTAGTGATATTTAGATTTGGTAGGGAGACCTCATCCACAACTATTGCTTCTTCTAGATGCAATAGAGTGCACCACATCATATTTGCTTCCAAGGGTAGAGTGGACAACCTAATCTAATGGAGTGAGTGTAGTGCCTAATGCAACTAGACCTTACCTTCATTTTCAAGTCAACAACAACCAACAAGTAGTGGTGTTACTTGTTGGACTTGTGGTGGGCCTCACCACAAGAGAGAGTGCACTCAAGGCATTGGACATGATACCTTTGGTGCATCATAACCAACATAGAGACAATGTGACCATTGCCACAGATTTGGTCACACTAGTGATTGATGCTTTGACTTTCACCTAGAGTTATTGAGTAGTAGGGTTGCTATGGCAAGTGGTAGAGGAGCTCCAAGTCATGGAAGACAAGGTGGTGGTAGAGTACCCACACTTGGTAGGGGTGTAGTACTTGCCCTTGCTTTTGATACAACCATAGCTACTCAAATTGAGTAGTTGGAGCAAAGATTGGCTAGCATGGACATAGCTTAGAGGAGATCAAATTTGGGTGTTGAGGCTTCTACCTCTTATACTAATGACAAAGATGTCTTGGATTTTATGTGCAAAGCAACATGGCTAGATGCATCTACCATAATGACTAAGAGTACAATACGTGCTCTAGAGCCTAGAGAAACATCAATGGAGTTGGACTCACAAAGACGAGAGATTTGTAGACAAGTTAGACTTCCCTAATCTTTCACACTCTCTAAGGCATCACAAATGATATCCATGGCTCCTAAATATACTAGTGCAGGTGGGGTAGGTGGTGATGGAGTGCATGATGAACTAGAAGCTAGTCAACCACCTGCTACTATATAGATTGAGTCTAGCATGATATTGAGGGCGGCTCAATTGATTATGTGCTTCTCTTTGTTCTCAACCAAGGACATGTTTACATTGGGAGTTGACCCAACTCTAGTGTTCCATTTGGCTGCCACACTTTGTGAGAGTAAGGATGATATGTTCCTACTTCTAGAGCAGAGATGGTTGATAGTGGAGCTAACTTGGTTGAGGAGCATGGGATCCGCTCAATGATAAATGGTTTATGGCAAGCATCAAAAGCTAGGTTGGAGGAGTTACCAGTTAGATCTACCTTTGACCAAACTTGGTTCATACTTGGAGTTGTCCTATTGAATAACTAGAGGGAGATTTTCCATTTGGTGGGACCTTCAAGGAAGATCTATACACCACAAAGGGTCGTATTAGATTCTTGTGTGCAGCCCCTTATGTTGGAGAAGACTGCAATTGTCAATCTTGAGCTATGGAAGACCAATATGGAGAGGTGTTCATTTTAGATCCAAACATCTCTAGGGAGTGATTATACACAAAACATCACTTGTGTAAAGCTCATTATCCAAATTCAACTTGGTCATCTGACTAATAGCTATGTGGTGAGAGCTCAAGCCATTATGACAATAGTATGGTTATATGATGTGCTAGTTGGTGGAGCAAGGTTATATCCCACGGGTTTCAGTATTGATTGGGAAGAGACAACATCTTATAGACCAAGTTGGCAGTCAAGTGACAGACAAGTATGTTGTCTACTAGTACGCTTTAGTAGTGGTAATCTTGGTTCACTATAGTCATGGATCATGGCATTAGTTTTAGCTTTCAATGATTTCATTACATGCTTGATGACTTATTGGAAAGGAATGCTCATATAGAGAATGCTCAAGTACTAGAGAAGACCACTTGGATTTCAAGAATGAGTGACATCATTCCATCTGCCTTGGATGTTCTATTGTAGACATCTAAGGAGGCATTGCAATAGCACGTATATCAATTGGTGCAACAAGCTTGGAGTGGAGCCTTTGTACCACCTGGAGACCAGTGTGTGGATGAGCCTCCAAATTTTATTACCTTCTCACCTTTGGATATCACATTCATTGCTTGGCAGTATCTAATAGTGGGAGTATGTTTATTGGAGTTGTTTGGTGAGATTAGCACTAGAATAACTATGGTATTACAAGCATGTATACAAGTACAAAGGTAATTGTATGTAGCAAGAAATGGTACTACTAGGAAAGTCTTTCTACATCATGTGGCACACTCAATATCTTGAATTATACCAATATCAATAGTCAAGGGTTGCCAAAAGATCCTACCAATAGACATTTCCTTGTTGGGGGTACAAGATTTGGAGAGACGTGGTCCTATTCATCTAGAATTTTTGGATTTTTGGATGGGCATGTTAGAGACATACTTGTGCTAGCCAAGTTCAAGATCTATAGGACCTCTATTTTGGTGTGTTTTGGGAGATGCTATGTATATTATAACATCTCTAGGTTCATTAGTTTGTTTCTCTAGCCTAAATTTTGGAAAAGATTCCTTTGATGGGTGATTCTTGTACACAAGTAGTAGCAATTACACATTTGGTCCATTCTTGGATGGGGCATATCGTGTTGATAGATGTAACTAGAGTGGGATCATGGGCTCATCGTCCTCATCTTTGGTGGAAAAACTTCCCATAGAGAGGTTCTGCAACATGCTTATGATAGGATTTAGTGACTACACCACCTTATTGTTGATGATATTTTGGATGTTGGACGCTAGTCTCAAATGATGATAGTGATTGATAGGTCACCTATTATAACAATATGGAGTTTAGCAATGAAGTTAGTCAAGGCTAACAAAGTAACAAATGTACCAAATTAGCCTAGGATAGTTGAGAAGTATCTAGAAGCTACTTGGTACCCTCCCAAGTATTGGGTAACGTGTGTGCTAAATAGTAACTTCTAGGAGAAAGCTTCTTGAGAAGCTTCCCAACAAGCTTAGCTTGCAAGCCAAGTAAGTGACTTCTAGAAAAAAAATTCTTGAGAAGTTTCCCGGTTAACTTGGCTTGCACTCCAAGAAAGTGGCTCAAAGAGGCTTCTTGAGAAGCTTCTCAAGAGCCTTATATACTCCTTATAAATACTAAATCCAAAGCTTATGCTAGGCATTTGGAGTTTCCCACACTCAAGTGTCCCAATGTGATCTTCTGTAAAATACCAAGATTGAGAAGAGAAATAGGAGAATGGAACATCAACATTAGGACACTTGAATGTAGGCAAACTCCAAATGCCTAGCATGAGCTTTGGTTTTGGTATTTATAGGGAGCATACAAGGCTCTTGAGAAGCCTCTTAAGAAGTTTCCTTGAGCCACTTTCTTGGAGTGCAAGCCAAGTTAACCAAGTAGGTTCTCAAGAAGCTTCTTTCTAGAAGCCCCCTACTTGGCTTGCAAGTTAAGCTAATTGGAAGCTTCCTTCTAGCATTTACTTACTTGGGGTGCAAGCTAAGCTAGCCAAGAAGCTTCCCAATAAGCTTCCTAGATACTTCTAGAATATTTGAGGCTAACTTGGCCTATTCACTAGATTGTTAGCACTAACTATTTTGTTGCTAAACTCCATATTGTTATAGATTCCCCCACCGCTAGTTGGTGACGTCCTCATCGCCATTGAAGCTTCAAACTCCTGGATGGCAGTTTGTGCATTTTGGAGATAAGAAAGAGGTTCCCATCATGAAGAGGCATACCCTTTCCAAAGGACCTTGTACTCCATATGTTGTCAATGGCCTCATTGAATGTGACAATGTGCAAGGATACAATCAACTTGATATTCCTCATGATCATTAATAGGGATGGGAGGACAAGGAGACTGGACACAAGAGGGAAAAGAAGATGGATTAGGGACAAAAGGTTTCATTTTGGAAATATGAAAGACGGGGTGGATGCACATATGACAAGGCAAGGCAAGTCGATAAGCAACAAGAGAAATGAGTTGTGTGATCTTAAAGGGTCCTATCCAATTAAGAGTAAGTTTATGGACTTGGGTATCAAGTAGTAGGGGTAGGTTACTAGACAAGAACATGACTTTATCACCAACTTGAAAGGTGAGATCACAACGATGGTGGTTTGCATATTATTTCTAACAATTTTGGGCAATAAGGAGGTGAGATTTGGCTTGTGGAGGGATTGGGAGATGGTGGTCAAGAAGGTTGAAGTATGAGGGACATGAGATGGAGGAAGAGCAAGAAAGGAATCTGGAACAAATGGATCTTGGCCAAAATTGAGGAAGAAAGAAGAGAATTTGATGCTTGCTTGTTTGGAATTATTGTATGCAAACTATGCAACTGCAAGACATTCACCCCAATTGTTATGGTGAACTTTGATGAAGGCACAAAGCATATCCTCCAAGCTGCAATTTTCACGTTAAATTTTCCCATCAATTTGAGGATGATAGGCCATGGACAAAGTAAGCTTGGTGCCGAGTATCTGGAAGAGTGCTTGCCAAAATTTTCTAATGAAGTAAGGATCACAATCAGAGATGCGTACAAGCGGTATCCCATGATGCTTGAATACATTGTCAAAGTAGATTTGTGCCAAGGTTGGAGCATCCAAAATATCAACAGTTGGTGCAAAATGGATTTGCTTACTAAGCTTATCCACAAACACCACAATGATTGTGTGACCTTGATTTGTCTTGGGCAAGGATGTGATGAGATCTAAGCTCACATGTTCCCAAAGAGTAGATGGAATAGGGAGTGGTTGAAGGAGTCCACTTGGTTTTTGGTTATTAACCTTGTTGCATTGGCAGCTCTCACATGATCAGACAAACTCCCAAACATCTTGTGCCATGTTGGGCCACCACCATTTGCATTGGAGGGTATCCAAGGTCTTGTCTGCACCCATGTGACCAATAATTGATAAATCATGGGCTTCTTGAAGACACACTAGTCGGAGATCACCTTTGGCTAAAACATAGATCCAATCTTCATAGGATAGAAGGCCTTCCTTTTAGGAGAAGGTATTGTACTTCTTGTTGTATGTTGCAAGATGACCTTGTACTATCTAAAAGAAAGGATCTTGTTGTAGAGATGTTTGAAACTCAATTTGGACTTTAGAGTCAATGGATACTATTGTAATTGCCATCATGATGAGAGGAATAGATTTCAAATCAAGTTTTCATGATAGGGCATCAAGGATGACATGGAACCAACTAGTTTTGTACTCAAGTTTGATGTCAAACAACTATAGTTGTTCCTCCTATCAATGATGTTGACTCTTCATGTGTTCCAAATTTAATGTCTACAACAAGGGCTTGTGACCACTTGTTTTCCCAAGAGATAATGCCTTTATTCCTTGGTGGCATATACCATCGCTAGTTGTTCTCAATCCCAAGCAGGGTAATTCCTTTCTGTTGTATTTAGTTTGTGAGATATAAAAGCCATGGGATGCAATCCATTGGTGAATTCTTGTTGCAATAGGGCTCCAATTGCAAAGTTAGAAGCATCAAAATCAACCACACATGGTAATTAAGGATCATGTGGTTAAAGAATTACTCTTGAAGACACCATATGTTTTAGCTTCTAGAATGCTTCTTTGTGCTTGTTGGTCCATTGAAAGCTCAAGTTCTTCCCCAAGAGATTGGTCAATGGTGCAGCCACATGAGCATAGTAGTGGATGAACCATTGGTAAAAGCTAGCCAATCCATTAAATGCCCATACTTCAATAGCATCCTTCAAAGTAGACCAATCAATGATGGCCTTGATTTTCTCTCCTTCCATCTTGATCTCTTCCAATGAGATCTTATGACCCAAGAAGGTAACTTCCTTCTACCAAAAGGCACACTTCAACTTCTTGCAATAAAACTTCCACTCTCGTAGTCTTCTTAGGACTTCTCACACATGATTCACATGATCTGCCTTTGTCTTGTTGTAGATTAAAATATCATACAAGAACACCACCACATACCAATCCAGTATTCTATCCAACACCCAATGCATTTGATCCATGAAGATTGTTGGAGCATTAGTGAGCCCAAAAGGCAGAACTCTCTACTCAAAATGTCCATACCTTGTGCAAAGGAAGAAGAAGCAACTCCAATGGTTTGACATCAAACTTGAATACAAACCTGATTGGTTCCATGTCACTCCTGATTCCTTATCACAATGACCTGATTCAAAATCTCTTCCTATCATCATAGCAGCAATTATGATGATGTTAGTTGACTCTAAGGTCCAAATTGAGTTTAGGATAGTTCTACAAAAATATCCCTTCTTTCAGATGGTAAAAGGTCATCTTGCAACATGCAATAAGGAGTACAACACCTTCTCTTTCAAGGAAGGCCTTCTATTCTATGAGGACCGGATATATGTTCCACCCAAGGGTGATCTCCGACTTGTGTACCTCCAAGAAGCCCATGACTTACCAATCACTGGTCACATGAGGGTGGACAAGTGTAATACTCCGAGGACAAGAGAAGAGAGAAAAACACAAATTACACACTCAACATTCGGTGCCCCAAAGGAGCACCTTCTCTTTATTATATAGACAAAGCGGATCTCCTCCAAGGAAGCTCCACCATAGGATTAGGCACATAGATAGGTGACATGTCAGCAAGCTCCACCCTTGGATTACTTACTTGGATGGGTGACATGTTGTTCTAGGTCTTATCTGGTTGGTCAAACAAGCTTTGATTGGAGGGAATCTTTTAGGGAATCTTCTTGTAGGAGTCTCAAAATCACGTAAGGTACAATTAGAAAGCTCTTGATGAGACAAACTAGGGGGGACAAAAGGCCAACCTTTCCTCTGTTGGGGGAAAAATCCACACATTTTTGAGGCCTAATTCATCCATTTAGGCCTCCGAAATTGCCTTCAAACATTTTAGACATATTTCGGTGTCTACTCTATGAGTAGAAGTCCCCTTTTGGTGATACCTATTTCTGATCTGTTTAGTCCATCATGTGTAACATCCTTCCAGATGTTACCAAACCAATTCTCACCTTTAAATCATATGTCTAGCTATTAGTTCTAAGGTTCTTAAGTCTATTTCGGTTTCTGCTCTATTAGTAGAAGTACTCTTTTGGTGATACTTCTATCTGATCTATTTTGACCATCATAGATAACATCATTCTAGATGTTACCAAACCAAATTTCACATCTAGATCATATGGCTAGCTCTTGGTATTACAACAAGACCTTGTGTACCGTTGAACACCAATGGTGGTGGCCTAACATGGCACATGATATTTGAGAGTTTTTCCAATCATGTGAGAGCTGCCAACGTAACAAGACCAACAACCAAAAACCAAGTGGACTCTTCAACCACTCCTCATTCCATCTGCTCAATGAGAATACATGAACTTGGATCTCATTACATCCTTGTCCAAGACAAAGCAAGGTCACACAACGGAGTGGTGTTTGTGGATAAGCTTAGTAAGCAAATCCATTTGGCACCAACCTTTGATACCATGGATGCTTTTACATTGGCACAAATCTACTTTGACATTATCTTCAAGCATCATATGATGCCTCGTGTACTCATCTCTAACTATGATCCTAGATTCCTTGGAAAATTTTACCAAGCACTCTTCCAGATACTCAACACCAAGTTTGCTTTGTCCACTGCCTAACATCCTCAAACTGATGGACAAACTCAAAGTGAAAATTGCACCTTGGAGGATATGCTTTGTGCCTTCATCAACATTCACCATACCAATTGGGATGAATGTCTTGTAGCTACGGAGTTTACATACAATAATTCCAACTATGCAAGTATTTGATTCTCTCCTTTCTTCCTCAATTTTGGCCAAGATCCACATGTTCTAGAATCTCTTCTTGCTCCTCCTCCATCTCATGTCCTTCATACTTCAACCTTCTTGACCACCATATCCCAATCCCTCCAACAAGCCAAATGTCATCTCCTTGTTGCTCAAAATTTTCAAAAATAATATGCAAACCACCATCATCGTGATCTCACCTTTCAAGTTACTGATAAGGTCATGCTCTTGTCCAATAACCCACTCCTCCCACTTGATACCCAAGTCCATAAACTTGCTCTTAATTGGATTGGACCTTTTGATGTCACCCAAATCATTTCTCATGTTGCTTATTAACTTGCCTTACCTTGTCATATGCACATCCACCATGTCTTTCATATTTCCAAGTTACACCCTTGTCCCTGATCCATCTTCTTTTTCCTCTCATGTCCAACCTCCTCCTTCTCCGTCCCTATCAATGATCATGAAGAGTATGAAATTGATTGGATTTTTGCAAGTCACCACTTCAACAAGGTTGTTGATAACATACAGAGTACAAAGTCCTTTGGAAAGAATATCTCCTTCATGATACCACTAGGGAGCCTTTTTCTCATTTGTAGAATGCACAAATGGCTATCTAGAAATTTTGAAGCTTTAATGGTGATGAGGATGTCACCAACTAGTGGTGGAGTAATATGTAATAATATGGATTTTAGCAACAAAGTCAAGGCTAACAAAGTAGCAAATAGGCCAAATTACCTAGAATATTCTAGAAGTATCTAAGAAGCTACTTGGTACCCTCCCAAGTATTGAGTACCATGCATACCAAGTTGCAACATCTAGGAGGAATCTTCCGAGCTAGTTCAGCTTGTATTAGAAGTAGGTAGCTTCTAGAAGGAAGCTTCTAGAAGCTTCCAACTAGCTTAGCTTGCACGCCAAGTAGGCAATTTTTAGAAGGAAGTTTCCTAAGAAGCTTCTTGGTGACCTTGGCTTGCACTCCAAGAAAGTGGATCAAGGAAACTTCTTGAGAAGCTTCTCAAGGGTCTTGTATGCTCCCTATAAATACAAAACCAAAGCTCATGCTAGGCATTTGGAGTTTCCCACACTCAAGTCTCCCAATGTGACCTTCCATTTTCTTATTTCTCTCGTTGGTCTTGATCTTTTACACCTATGGTAATGGTGAACCTTGTTAGATAGCTTAGAGATGCTTTACTCCACGTATGATTTTTCCAAGCTCCCATGCTATTTGAGAGGGAGGTCTTGGACTTGTTTGGGACTCATAGGTATAATAGTTGCTTGAGCCCAGCGTTAATTAGAGAGAGCTAATGATGGGTTTTTGTACCACTATTATCATTGTTATAATAGTGTCAAAGGGATCCAAGCATCACATGTTAGGTCAGGCTATGGACCGAAATTTTTTGACTTGGATTGTGAGCTTTGGCTTGGCAAGGTAGCATTGGATGCACTTTATAGACATCACCACTCGTACACTTGTGAGCTTTGTGCCTATAGAGACAATTCAAGAACATGTTGGGGATGATGGATTGAGTGGGCAGGGTTTTCTTGGGACACAACTAATGGCAATTAGTGAGAGTGATCAACTTGGGGTCCATCTATGTGAGCGCGGTCTTTTTTGGTTTACACACTAAGTCTACTTGAGATGCAGCTCAAGGATGTATGGAGCTTGCATCCAGAGTAGAAAGAGTTTTCCACACTAAGGTTGGGAACTCTAGTGATTTGCAACATGACATTATTGCTCCCAAGGGCTCAATGTAGCAGCCAATCAATACATCTTCCACTCTTATATCAATTATAGAGGGGACTTGGGAGCCAAACATTAGACCCAAGCTTACAAGAGGGGAAAGACAAAGAGTTTGGGAGTCATTGAGGAGCTACAAGAGTTGTTTCACCTTCAATATGAAGGATTTGAGGTCCTCTAAAAAGACTTGGTATTTGGATTGCCTTACTAGTGATACACCAGTTTTTGACATCCTTACAAATATAGTAACATGGAGAGCGCATTGATTCAAAGTTGGAGTAAAGACCTTTTTGAGGTTGGTTTAGTAGAGATTTTAAAGAGAGTATGCTTTAGCTACAAGAATGCCTGCTAAGAAGGATATGCATGGCAACTACACAAATAGACAAATGTGTGGAGATTATTGTCCTATCAATCAATAAAATAAGGCTGATTGATATGTTATACCTACATTGAAGGAGATCTTTGATGAAATTGGGCACGTAAAGGTCTTAAATACTTTGGATCTTCAAGCATGATATCATCAATTGCCAATTAGGGAGGAAGATAAGTCCAAGATAACATTTTGGGCTATTGATCCTCATGGCAAGGATGTATTATATCAGTGGAGGTTCTTACCATTTGGGTTAAAGAACACTCATGCCAAGTTCCAAAGGGTTATGGATAAGATCTTAGCATGATTGGATTTTTCTTGAAACTATATTGATAACATTTTGGTCTATAGCACTACTATAGAGTAGCATGAGAGATATTTGTTGGAGTTGTTTGAGAGGTTGAGATCTTATGGATTCAAATTACATCTTGGGAAATGTAGATTCTACCATGAGTAGGTTGAGTATTTGGGTCACATTATCTACCTTGGAAGACATGGTGTTTAGCAGACCAAGGTGGAGGCTATTGCATGTATTCCTTGGCCTATGAATGTGAGTAGAGTGTAAGCATTCCTAGTGTTAGCAAAATTCTATTGTCAATATGTAGAAGGATTTAGTGCCATTGCTAAGGCCTTGAGAAAGCTAACCAAGCTTACACAAGAGTGGTGTTGGGAGATGAGCAAGAGAGAGATTTTATAGAGCTCAAGGAGAGATTGACATTTGCTCCTATTCTTTGGAGACCAAACAAAGGATGACTATTCCAAGTTCATACTGATTGGAGTATGTTGGGGCTCGGAGCAATCCTCACCTAACAAGATGATGAGTTGAAGGAGTTTGTGGTGGTCTATACTAGTTGCCCCAACTGTGTAGCAGAGGTGAAGTAAAGTTCATATGAGAAAGAGTGCTAGCAATTTGAGTAATGGCATATTTTCAATATTGCCTATTTGGTAACCCCTTCAATTGCATCATTGATCATCAATCATTGAAGTGGTTGATGGAGTCAGACAAGTTTTCAAGGAAGCTTGCATGATGGGATTTATTGTTATATGAGTATGATTTCATGGTCATTCATAAACCTGGAGTGGTGAACCATGATGCAGATGGGTTGAGTAGATAAGTCTCATCCAACAACATCAGACCAGAGCATGTTGGCATGGTGAGATAGATGAGGAGATGGTGCCAAGTTGGTATGCATCTACATTTATATGTATATTTTTTGAGGCTTTAGTGGTATCTCTCTCAACACATACAAGAAGATTTATTGAGGTCATAGATCTAAAGAATGGAGCTATTGGTACAAGTCAATGAGATATTCATGATGAAGTCTTAGTGATGGATTGTATTTGCATTGGTGTTGTGGGTGGCATAGTTGGTGCTAAGGAGAGAGACCATGTTCTTGCATGAGCTAGGAAACTTAGATTGAAGTGTAGACACCTTCTTCATGTATGGGAGGATGATAGAGTGCAAGTAGTAGTACTTTCCATCTTAGAGACCATAGCTAGTATATCATGTTCATGAGGAGCTAGGATATTTTGGAGTAAAGCATACATATAGCTTACTTCACAATCATCATTGGTGGTGTGGTATGCAAACCAATGTATAGCAGTTTTTTGCCAAATGTGTGGTTTGTGACCGAGTTAGAGCATCATTTAATGCTCCTACACCATAGTTACACCCATTACTTATCATGGATTGGGTTACCATTGGAGTTTGGACTTTGTTGGACCTTTATTATTGACTATGAGACATCATTGATATGTTTTGGTGGAGCACTTTTCCAAGTGGATTGAGTTAGTGGTACTTTTTGACAAGTCTAGGGAAAGGACGGCTTACTTGTTCCAAGATCGGATTCTTAGTCATTTTGGAGCACCAATTGAGGTTTTGATTGATCTAGGTACAAAGTTCTTGGGGGAGTTTCAGGTCTTGTGTGACAAAGGCCTTGAATGATCATCATACTACCTCTTGAGATCACCATGAGGCAGATGGCTTAGCAAAGAGATTGGTTCAAATGGTGAAGAAAGGATTACTTAAGTATGGTTTGTAGAGAGGCCACCTAGGAGATTAGGATCTTTAATTACCTTGGTTGGGTATGGGCTATTGGTTTAGGTGACAAGCCTCCTTATCATCTTTCTCTCCTTACTTTCTACTCCATGGGCAAGATCTAGATTTACCTATAGTCATTTGTCATGATGTTATTGTATTTTTGGACTTGGATGATCTAGTTGTATGGGTGAGCGCATGTTCTCAACAAGCAGAGATCTTTTGGAGAGTGATGTTGATTGCCTTTGAGGACTTAGCAATTTCTCAGCATAGGGATACCTTACACTATGCTACTAATTAAGGAGGAGTTTATAGACCTTTGATTTTTTGATTCCATCCATGTAACTATGTATATCTACATTAGACTACACCAACAACACTTGATGTTACTACAAGCCGTAGTATCTTGACAGTGCACAAGGTTTTGCTTTCCATAGTCCTCATGTTGGAAGGACATAATGGTGTTGTTTGGAAGGATCATGTGTGCAATTGTGCACTATCCCACCTCCCAGACATTGATGGCACTTAGACCCAAGCTTGGCACTTGTACGTGCAAGCTTGTGGTGTATGTTATGTGGCTCCTTTGGTGGAGTTGCTACTATGTTGGTGTGAGAAAGCTATTAGAGAGGATGGCATATGGCATGCTTGACTCCTCTCCTCATTGTAGTTCCTCAAGGATAGTGGTTATGTCCTAGATGTACTTGATTTATAGCTATGTGGTATAGATTATAAATAGGCAACTAACAATGGTGCCTGATAGCACTCAGCCTCTTGATCTTTGCCCACCATAGTGCACATCACATACTTGGAGTAGATAGCTATCTGGAGTTAGAGAGACCTAACCGCCAACTAGGGGGCAAGTGTGATACTTTAGAGCTCATATATGACTTATGTGTGAGTTGTTCTTCTATAGTATATGATGTTGATAATGATGTATGTTGTGTAATAATGTATAAATACACACTAACTCTCATGAAATTTGTATCGCCAAAGTTATTTTCCTTAAACATTGGAATGGTAGTGTTGATAGTCATAGGTATCTGGTCATAGTCATAGTCATAGGTACTCATGGATACTTGTTGGCGGTCCAATTTCATATCAGGGCTATTGATCAAATGGTGAGACCCATCGTCACTTGCACCATTTGCATTGTTGGATTTGCAATCAATAGCACCATTATGGTTGGAGACCTAGTTCAAGCAGAGGGGTATACCTTCAAAGTGTAGCTCTAGAGAGCTCACTTCTCTAATGTTGAGCCTTTGAGTTCATGGTTACGGTGGATACAAGCCGGCTAGCGTCATCTATATTCTCTTAGCTAGAGTGGGTGTGGCTTGATTGTAATCAATGCTCTATTCTATAGTGTATGATGTTTACACTTGTGTACTCTATTAAATGTGATTCTATAGTGTATGATGTTTACAGCTATGTATATAGTGTAGCGATGTATATACCCACAATAACCTTTATAGTCTATTTTTCTATAATTTTGTACAAATGAAATTATTATAAATGAGGTTTTGTGTTGTCTTTATAAACCACAAGTTACCTTTATTTATGGCCTAGAAGAATTCTGAGCCTTAGTGTCAAAGAAATTCACTAAAATTTATCTAATCAAAGTAGAAATCATTGAAAACATTTTCATATTGATGAATTTTTTACTTAAAAATATGAACCATTTTCTCAATACCCTTTTTACATTCATCCATGTTGTTCTTCTAAAATTGTGCTTCAGCTTGAATAAAACTATTTGGAATATTTTCTTAAAAACCGCTCTCACAAGACATCGATCCATACCTAAGAAACTCGTTTCCATACGAGCTTTTTCACGCCTAAGGAATTCATATTCATTAACTTAGCAAATATTAGAAAACCACTTTCACCAAATCTTTTGTCACTTTGGCTATGTTCACTACAACAAACAAGTCCACCGTTTTGTTGGGAATTAGGGAGTTAACAAGGTGTTATAATCGAACAACGACTTGAATCCTTAGTAAAATGGTGCAAACACAAAAATCATGAAAAATCACACATATTGCGATCAGCCCCGGTGGTTACTTAGGATATAAAGATTGTGGCTAAGCAGACTTTCAAAAGGTCGAACTGAATCAAACAAATCTCAACATGGCCTACCTGTATGCTAAATGTGTAGTTAGAGAAGGCTTCATGAACAATTTAATATAGAGAAAGCTTCACTTAATAATGGCGAGCTCCGTAGCTTTAGAATTTTTCTGAGTATCTTTTCTCTTATATTGAGCCTGAGGTTTTAAACTCATATCTCTCATAAGCTTGAATTTAATTTGCCTGTGTTGGATCCGTGTCGGATTCATATCAACTGCAATGTCAGAAATTAAATTGGTCTTTTGTTAACAACAACAAAAGCCGAGACCACTTTCAGACAGTTGAATAAAGGCCACAGTCCTTAGACTTGGAAGGGACACCTTTGAAAGCCATGCCAAATTTCCTCTATCCACCTTTATCAATACATTAGTCTATAATCTACCCTGTAGTTAAACTGTTTCCTAACGATGGATTCAAGAAGGCATTTCCCACTCTAGAGAACCTCAAATTGATGAACAATAGCTGGAACAAATTAGATAAGTTTGAGACATATTGTGTAAGAAATGAATCACGTTTCTAGATAAAAGCATGGTTTTTCACTTGAGCATTCTCATTTTCTTAAGTTTCTATATTGCACATAACTTGTAGCTGCAAAACTCCATTTCACTCTTTTCTCTGATCACTTGAAGGAGCACTGACTTCTACAAAGATGGAGATCTGTATTATATTTTGCATCTACAATAGATGGGGATACACTCGCATTCCTAGATAAAAGCATGGGTTTTCACTTGAACATTATCATTTTCGTAGGTTAGGTTCCTGTATTGCACATAACAGGTGCAAAAAGTCCAGACCACTCTTTATCCTCCTCTGATACGTAGAAGGAGCACGGACTTCTATAAAGATGGAGATCTCTTTCCTACTGCCCATCCACAATAGATGGAGATACGAGCGGGATGGCAAACAAGGTTGTATCTTTGCACGTTTTGTTCTCGAAATTGACAATTCATGAGCAGGTAAGCGCGCACAAAGCATGTGTGTGATACTGAAGGTCTAAAACCTCTGGTGGTATGCAACCTCCCTGTAGTTTGAGGAGAATGCAAGTCAACAGTCCAAAACAACACACCTTATACTGGCGGTTAATTGAGATTATAGGAGTCGTGGTTTAAACAGCAGATCTGATTTAAGAACCTGTGTTTGTTGGCGAAAGTTGCTCACGGCCTCTAATCGTGTCGCATGGAAAGTCGATGGCTTGCCCTGCCAATTTGTTTCTCTGTCAGAAATCTGATTTGTTGTCCACGCGCAGTTGGTCGTAGGTTTACATCCTTTGAGGTCCGACTCCAGCGGCGAAATATACTGCACTTAGTACAAAGACGACACGGATTATTCTTGCTTTACGAAACCATAATGAACTTAATGTATTCGTATTAGCTGTTGACACAGATACTTATATGCTAGTTGCTATGTTCGCGGGAAGAAATTGCCAACAAAGGATTTTAGTCCGGAGTAAAGTCAAGCAAACTGTAACTAAGATGGAAATTCTCTTTCTCACAAGCTAAACTTGTTATAGGAGCTGTATAGCCTCCTAACCGAGTGTAAGGAGTTAAAATATCATCTACGGTAGTTTGAACGATACGGCTCTCAATGAGCAGAACTTCCAAACTTTGAAGGCGACTGCGGGAGATCCCGCAATTTTATTGAGACACCATCGTGGATCATCACCAGTATAGCACAAAAGAGTGGTTCAGCTCGACAAACGGCTGATTTACATGCCGGAGTCTACAGCAGACTTTGCCCGCTCTCAAGTTCAGAAAGCTAGAGAACTTTTGCAAACTGGCATTTCTTACTGTAGGTGTCCCTGACTGCCGATGAACTCAAGTTGAACTGATCTCAGGTTTTTCTCCTTAGCAGCCGTCTTCACTACCAAATTATCGAATCGTGATAGGAATGGATCCTAGTGGTAGCGTGAGTAAGTGTAACTGAGAACCAAATTAATTAAATTGGTTCACGTAATATCAAGAGAATCTACATCAAGATCCCGTGGCCATTTTTCTCCTGGAGTGGGTAGGCTCCATTGGAATTTCTATCAACAGAGATGTTTACATGCCGGACTGTAGAGTCGGAGGCTTCCAGATGTAGCCATGTGTTCGAATGTACCCTGCGCGAGACGTCAGCTCGTCTGCTTCAGGAGGACCGCGACCTCCTTCTGGATAGGTCACGCACTTAATATCTCCAGCGTCAATGCGGTGAAGCAGGGGGGTGAAAATCTCCCATGCTGCCCGCAACTCATCCCTTCGAACAAAATGTTGTTGATCTCCTCGGATGGTATCCAACAGTAACCGCTCATAAGCTTCCGGGATTACTATATCCTCATACCGTTCACGATAAGACAGATCTAGCTCACTCTGGGTAGCAGCCATCTCCAGCCCTGGTCGTTTGACTGTGAGTTTCATGTACATAGCTTCTGAAGGTTGCAATCTCATGACAAACTCATTACGGCCCTGCTTCTTGCACTTGAAAATATCCCCTGGTACATCTTTGAACTGTACTCTAATTTCTGCCTTGCGAGAATCCAAGGCTTTACCAGCCTTGATGATGAAGGGCACACCATCCCATCGCTCATTATTGATGTGGAGAACTACAGCTGCAAATGTAGGAGTGTTGGAGTCATTAGGGACTGTCTCATCATCCTTGTACCCTTCGTACTGGCCTATGACAACATCTTCATTCTTGATCGGCATGACTGACTTCAAAACCTTCACCTTTTCATCCCTGATATCTTCAGGACTAACAGAAACTGGTTTCTCCATCGCCACCAAGCATAACACCTGCAAAAGGTGATTTTGAATGATGTCCCGAATGATACCATACTCGTCAAAGTAACCTCCACGACCTTCTGTGCCAAAGTTCTCTTTGAACACTATCTGCACGTTGGCAATGTTGTCCCGATTCCACAATGGAATGAAGAATCGATTTGCAAACCTCATCACCAACAAATTCTGCACAATCTCTTTACCAAGGTAATGGTCAATTCTGTACAACTGATCTTCAGAAAATAAGGCACCCAACTGCCCGCTCAATTCTTCTGATGAGGCTAAGTCCTTGCCGAAAGGCTTCTCCACAATAATGCGAGTCCATCCATGCGAGTTCATACAGTTCTCATGAACCATTTTGCTGACTAGAGGGTAAACTGAAGGGGGTAGTGCAAAATAGAACAGCCGTCGAGTGGTTCCAGGAGCATCATCATCGAGATCCTCATGTGCAGCAATCGCCTTCTCCAATTCCTGGAAACCTTCCTTACTGTCATAAGGTCCAGAAACGTACGAAATCAGATTCAGAAACTCTGACACCACATCTTGACCATCCGCCATAGCATTCTTCTCTTTCTTCAAGTACCCCGAGATCCTTTCCCGAAGTTCTTCGCTTGACAGCTTTGACCTGGCATAACCAATTATCTGTACATGGCCTGTGGGCATAAAACCCTGCTTGAAAAGATTAAACAGGGCTGGAAAAGTCTTCTTCTTTGCGAGGTCGCCTGATGCACCAAGAACTATGACTGACAGAACGCCCCCCTGATTAACTTTCTCTGGACTCTTGTCCCCAACTTTTAAGTTTTCGAAGTCGAGAGCAGGAGCAGCATTATCAGGTGTTCGGGGTGTTCGTGGTGTGGTGGGGCTCGGGGCTTCAAGTGTCTGTAATTGGTGCCTCACTCTTCTTGCAGGGCTTGCTACCGACATTTCTACGAGAACTAGTAGATGAAAGACTTTCTTTCTCCTTCCCACTTCCTAACCTGCTAGTCGTTGTTGCTCAGCTTTCACTCCTTGATGAAAGATCCCTGGAAACTATGCTGTAGAAACCTCTGACCTGGAAACGAAAAACATGGACCTGTTAGAGCCAAACTTTGCTATCATATTAATATCATTAACCGCCATGCCAGCCCTATCAACGTGACGGATCGTACATGTCTAATCAATATACGTTAGTTGCATAATAGAACATGAAATCACATTCCTCCGCCTGACTATGCCGTCAAGTTCACGGGGGCATTAAGACCGCGATGGAACCTGAGAATACTTATTATCTCCTGTAAGCAACTTCGATCTTACAGGGACTCAAGAGAACAGCGTGTGAGATATATTGATAACAACGAAGGGGAAACCCAAGTCTTGTCTCAACCTTACGAGAGTGCATATGCAAAGAGTACCCTTGCCCTTGGCTCATTAGGAGATGTTAATTTATGAAGAACACGAAAGTTCGTGGAGAAGATATGATCTTTGTCGCGTGAAACGATTTTGTCTCAGCATGTATTCGAAGTCGTCAATTCACACCTCTCCTAACGAATTTCGTTATATGATGCTTAAAATTCGGTAACATAAGTGACTCGAGTAGCTTACGTCAAATACAGATGTAGGAAAATCAGCATCGCTAGTAGACGATTCTCAGAGGAGTAGTTCAAAGAACCACAATAACGGCTAATCTTCGAGGCCGAAAACGAAAGCTCACTCCAGATATGTAGACGCAACACATCGGTCAAGGTGAACAATCCTTATCTCGGCGCGACCCGAGTAGAATTCCAAATCTATATAATCATCCGACTCAAGCACTACGCGCTTCGGCCGTTCAGAAACAAGTGTTAGCCCAGCACCAGCAAGCACTACAAGAAACAAAATCAAGATTGAGAGCGCTTCTGAAACTTCTAGTACATAAAGCAAACCAAAGAAGTAAAGGATGCACACAACATATACCGCAGTAAAATGGTGCTTGTGGTTCTGAAAGAGAGAGTGTCACGTCTGGGATAAATATCACAAACCAGATAGAAAGCACTAGCAGTCGACGATAATAGTCTGCTGCATATCCTGGACTCCGATCAAAGACGCTCCATATACGGTGATAGAGAGAACGCGCTATGTCAAGCAGTGAAACTCATTTTAATACAACTGTCCACTCTAATGTTCATCGTTCCTATCTTCTCCGGATTAGAGATACAGATCAATAACTCAGCAAATGCTATCGTATGAGATCCTTCCCCGGATAGTTAAGCTCTGATGAAAAAGCTCGAGTGGTTTCCAAATTCGAGAACACCTCTAGTGAGGAAATGAATGGAACTGTAAGATTTTAAAGATTGGTAATCACACGCCGTAGAGTCCTTAAATGGAGCAACTGTCCGGCAGACTGTGACGAAATAGTTAAGGAGAGTGATTGCCTCAGCAGTAACTATATGACAGTTTCACCCTGCTGCTAGACTTTGATACCTACAGACGTGTAGGCTGCATGCTGAGCTACGACTCTCCTCAAATTTCCGTCGCAGAGTGATGAACTTACTTCATCCAGAGAGCAGAACTAGCATCAAGAGCAGAAAGGATTGATACAGCGACGCATCTAAGCAATCCACACCCTCATCATACTTCAAGGGCATGTTACATCACAAAGCTGGATTCTTTTCTTCATGTCATCAAGCACGAAGACTCTGCAGGGAAGTACAAATAGAACTTCTGTACATTTCCAATGTCGATCGGAAGCAAATTGATCATACCTTTGAGAAAATATCCCCGATCCGCGCTTGACGCCCAAATATTGGACAAAAACTTCCCCAAAGCGTCCGCTAAACTCCGATCCCGCTATATTCCGGACCAATTTCTACGCTCCAGCAATCCTTGGCACATCACAGCCCAGATTATACCAACGCTTATAAACGTGCGCACATTCAGGCGAATCACTTCAGGCTTCGTACGAAGCGAATCCGGCCTAGATCTAGATTGGTTCCAGCGTGAGTCAGGTCAGTGTTCCTTCGCACCTTCGTACGTTCGTTGGTCCAGGCTGCGGACTCCGATAAGTCAATCAGTGGAGGACCTGGCCACAATCCGACAGAACACCTGTGCTGCTGTGGATGCTGCAGATTTATCTGTATTACAATAATGTAGCATGCACCAAGCCGTCTGGCAGTACATGAACGGCAGGCTCCGGAACCAGCCTCCTCAACTCCCGAACTCTCTCTCCTGTTCCTCTTGCTGTGTGTTTTTAACTAATAACGACGTACGGTACACTATCCGGGGGGACTACTACTCACTAAGTGTGTTACGGCAAAGTCTGTGATGTTTTAGATCGTTTTCTTTGCCAGCCTGCAAAACAGGCACTCTTAGTTACAAGAGGAAGTCAATATCGGTCTCATACAAATTGTATATCTTAATGCATGCAAGTTTGGTTGATGGTGTGCCCTACAGTTTTTTGATGCCATTGTTTACAGCCTTTGCTTCATGCTTATTTCTTTCCAAGTATGACATGAGGAGCTAGAGATACTAGCAAGTAAACATTCACAAACCCAGAAGACAGGTTCGTCAACCTTATGTGCGTAGAAACTTAACGATCGAAGGGTACGGTGACAGTAAGACGTCAAAGGTATCAAGTTAGGGACAGAGTTAGGAGCACTTTGAGTGACTGCTACGGTACCGGGTAATGGGGTTTATCTAAGAAGAAGAAGGGCGACTCGTATAGAAAACAAGAACGATGGGAAGACCCCCTCATAGATATATAAGAAAGATGGTGAGCTTGATAGAAAAGACAAGATAAAACAAGATATTGAACTTCATTGTGTGACATCCACGACTATTGGCTGGTCAATGTTCCGAAAGGTAAGGTGAAAATCAGTAGTTATCGGCTTCAGCGTTTGGTGAAGTTTGTAGGTCGTCCCGCCAGATTATGACAATTTGCGCCGTAACAGAAGAAACCTCTCGAAAAGATCCCGTAAGACAATTTTTGTAATGATCTGCGTGATTATCATTAGATCATAGCACAATACACCGATAGACACCACTGATTTGCACCTCAACACGCCCATCGTTTGGGTGAGATGGCTCACCACCCAGTCAAGGAGTCACTGGTCGTCGCATACATCTACTGAATGTCGACATGACGCCAGACCTTTTGACGATCATATTGACAGCCTGCCACGATGAGCATAAGAACGATTTGAAGTTCTGTTTATTCACCTAGGCCCACCTTGTAGATCTACTCGATCTTGAACAGTAAAGATTTATCTGCTCTAAACTTAAGATTCCATAACCCTTGTTTGCACATGGGAAGAAATTCGAGAAAAGAATTTGTACTCACGAAATGGTAGCGACCTCACTCATTCAGTGTCGTTCAGAGCTTCAGTTCACTGTGTAAACAAGACTGGAAGTACTGTAAATCCTCACCCGAGTATGTCGGAAGGTGGAAGCAGCAGGAAGCGTTTGGTGCCACCAGTCCATCCGTACGTGGTGATTTGTGCTCCACCTTCTGCGAACACGTGTTCGTCGCACAGAACAGTCTTGTAGATCGGTTTACTGTAGTGTTTCTCACTGGGGCCCCCTCCCCGTAACTTCACACCAAATTTTAACTGCGGTAACTTCTCGGTCCCGAAGGTGGTTCCCGTGACACAAGTAGAACAACGAATTCCACACTTTGACCTAACTTGTCGCCGATCGAATCTTTATGGTTGACATCAACGACTGTAGTGTAGCGAGAATATTCCGCAACGATGAGGTGCAGAACGATTCTGTCGTCTGGAGAGATTGGTATTGTGACTTGTAAAAACTTTTCTCTTCTTTTTAGTCCTGATATTCTAGCTCACAATATATACTATTAACTAACAGAAAATTAGGTCGAAGGAAAACAAGGAGTACAGTGGACATAAATATAAAGCTGTGAATCAAATTAAAAACATCAGTGTTTTTAATTTACATAATATCAATACATTTTAATTTACATTTGAATATTAAATACATTCATTTAAGTTATTCAACGATAGTATGTGATGAGGGTGTTAGTTAAGTATAAAGTGAATTTTTAGATAATTGTCAAAATTGACTAGTCTACTTGCTTCTCGGACTCTCCAAAATTGTAAGTCCATTCTGTAATTAATTTATGCATTTAGTCACGTGTGTGCCCGTGTCAATTTTCACATGTGAATTTTCGATTAATTCAATCACCTGTTCATGCAAAGCATGGGCACCCAACTGGTATGAAAAAAGTTAAGGAATTGTTGATATTAAATCATTTGTGACCGTCATGTAGCGTCAGATTCCGTTTCTGCCGTGATCGTCCAGATCAGATACTTCAATTATTAGTTATTATTATAGTTTTATATATTGTTATTATATATATTTAAAAATCCTCATTCTTAGGTTTTAAAGAATCTTAGAATTTTCATTAAACATTCAATTGAAATACTTAATCTAAAACTCTATTTCAAATTAAATGACTCAATGGCACAACATAAACAAAATTAAATTACACAAATATTTGTGAAATCAATATCATTACATGCATGTACCCGTGTTGTAACTCATTGATGGTTGATGTTTAAATTTTAGCCTAACACTAGTAGGCTATATATATATATAGAGAGAGGATAGCCGGTTCCTAGAACAGTTCCTGTTCTCATATACCTCTTTACAACTCATGAAATGCAAATGATAGAGAAGCAATATGTATAAATATACCATACATATATGATTCACAATGCTAGAGTATCGTTAAAACCCTAAAATAGAATGCAGCTAGAGTATCGTTGAAACCCTAAGGTAGAATGCAGCGAAGGTAACTCGCTGTAAAGGTATAATTAATACAAATCGAGAATCACATATGGCCAATCGGACTAGTAGACAACATGAAATCGCGAGCATCTATGCAAACGACTGCGAGAAAAAGGAAATGGTATGTAAGAACCCGCCAGTAAACAATTAGTGAAAGATAACGATGAAGAACGTGGGTTGGAGTCGGGTAGGAACTTTGAAGATGCGAGAGATGGAACCATGAATCAGTCAAAGAGAGAAGGAAAATTACTAGAGAGTGAATTAGTTGGGGAATGGAGGAGTGAAACAATACAAGAATTATAAGATGTGTGAAATAAGAAACTGGTTTAAGCGTAACAG
The DNA here is from genome assembly GCA_948567375.1 of Lunularia cruciata. Classification (NCBI taxonomy): domain Eukaryota; kingdom Viridiplantae; phylum Streptophyta; class Marchantiopsida; order Lunulariales; family Lunulariaceae; genus Lunularia; species Lunularia cruciata. The sequence continues at coordinate 47,301,356 of OX419758.1, forward strand.
GGTAACTAGAGGGAAATGTAAGAGGACAGGATATAAAGTATATCATAACAAGCGCTATGGACGCTGGAGTCCTTATACACTAAACAGCAAAGCTAACGGAAGCAGAACGCGGCCATATATATATGTATAGGACAGATAACCCGATTTTAAAACAATGATGTACTTTACCGATATCATTTGCAATATATATTATTCAATATAAATGTTTAAGGTTACTTAAAATCCCTTAGTAAGTTAGATTAATCGTAGCAAAGTCGCCGTATTAACATATTGCAACATGATTTTAAAACAATGATGTACTTCACCGATATCATCTGCAATATATATTATTCAATATAAATGTTTAACGTTACTTAAATCCCTTAGTAAGTTAGATTAATCGAAGAAAAGTCGTCATATTAACATATTGCAACATATTCTTAATCTACAGACAAATAATATCAATATACATCAATATAGACAATTACATCAATATTAAATGTAATTTGGCTTTTATTCATTTTTAGCTTATTCAAAGCTAGAGTTCGAAGCTAGCGTTCTCTTTTCAACTATAGCGTATTTTCTCATATCCTTTTTAAATCTATAGTAAATATGTAAATTTAATCGTACCAAAGCCATCGTTTTAATATAAATATATTCTTAATCTACAGGTAAATAATACACATCAATATTAAATTTAACTTGACCTTTATTTACATTTTAGCTTGCTCGAAACTGGAGTTCGAAGCTAGCGTTTATTTCTACAGCGTATTTTCTCCTCTTCATTTGGATCTATTGTATCTTGTTTATTTGCTTATATTATAGAACATTTAGTTCAGTTTTAGAAGTAGACATTGGGACATTCTCCAATAAAAGGTGCACAACTACTTGATGTGTGGTTGACACGAGCTGTAACGAGTGTAACGGCAACTATGACCACCAAGAGTAAGGAGGAGCAGCATGTACCACGACTAGCCTCACATGACTTGTACCCGTAGTAAATAAAGAACTTTTAGGCATTTTCACCATCACCTTCATTGTTTGCTAAAAAAGTACGAATTGCTTGCAAGAGAGAGTGGATACAGGAGTATCTTTGATCATATTTTGAATGTAGAGTCTCAGGCACCCTCGAGTATTCCCAAGCTTTATTACTCACACGTACACAACACTTTCTGCAACATCCATCCTTGTAGGACCGTTATTATATAGTTCTTCCTAAGACCTTCTAGAGTGAGTACTGACTCAACTTGGATAATTTACTTTGCTTTGGTTTTGGACAGTGCCCCTTTCGTAAGGGTCTTGTGCTCTTTTTCTTATTTTACACTTTTGGTGATTTGATTTTGGTGATTCCAGTTTTCCTTCGGGTATACAATTCAGCTTGTTTTTGTTCTCTTCTTGATCGACTTAATCTAGACCTTTGGAGAAGAGACAATTCTTCAAATTGTCCCTTCTCCAAGGTCTAAATTCCAAACCCAGATTTGGACCTGATAGCAACATAATGTATCGGCTTCACTCCTTTACTCTTAATCGTATCCTTGCTTCTTGTCTTCCTCTTTCATCAAATTGCCGATTGTGTATGTACTTATCGCCTATCTTTTACTTTTTTGTTGTTTGTATATCTTTCAACCCTGACAAATATGAAGTTATCAAGTGTTTGTCAACTACTATATATTGCAACATAGAGAGATGAGGATTCTGACGGTCAATGAGACTCAGTTTGGTTTCGAGTCTTCATTCAAAAGAGATGAACTAACGTACCTTATCTCTATACTATGATCACTGCATTTAAAGGTATATTTTGAAATAGATATTCCATCAATTGAAGGTCAAGGAGGCTGAGTTTGGTTTCTAGTCTTCACTCAAAAGACATGTATTGGCGTACCTAATATCTATATTTTGGTCACTCCTTTTAAAGGTATATTTTGAAATAGATATTCCATCAATTGAAGGTCAAGGAGGCTGAGTTTGGTTTCTAGTCTTCACTCAAAAGACATGTATTGGCGTACCTTATCTCTATATTTTGGTCACTCCTTTTAAAGGTATTTTTTGTTGTAGATATTCCATGGGAAGGTGGTAACCTGCATTGATGGTTTGATGTATGTCCAGATCCTTGTACAATATTAGTATTATCTGTATCATGTATGAACAAAAATCACATACCCGAACCTGGACTATTACTATCCCTGAGTGGTCTGTTAGGTGTAGTCATACTCTTGGTGTCAACTTTTATTGTAAATATTGAACAATTATTCACAGGTCAAGTACGTATACCTGCTCCCTAGATGACCCAAAGCTGCAGGTCAAGTTCCGTAATAACATCACCTGTGGGTGATCACAGAACCTGTATCAACTGTGTTCAAAATCTAAACGGCTCCCCGTCAGGGTTTCCAAGCTCTACAACAAACAAAATTGGGAGCTTCCATCTACAGACGTAGAAATGTTACAGCGATACGGTAAAAAGACTATGGAAGCCTCAGCACTTGGTCTAGTCTTACAAAGAATGATATGATACAATTTAATCAGAGCACGAGTTGGCAAGGAACCTAAAATCAAGCAGTTTCGCTGTATGATGAGTTTCATCACTTTGTTTATACTTAGAAGGGGGTTTTACAGAGAGGGCATGTTGACTGATGCGAGGTGGAGAACCACTTATAGAGGCAAGCTGAATGGAACTTGTTTCTGCAGGTTTTGCACGCAAGCTTCGGAAGACTGTGATTCGAAGTGTGAATGATGCTGTAGCAGATAGGGCAAGGTTCCACCCCTTCAAATTCCCGATCTACGTTCCGCTTCCACATTTGAACCGCCTCCGAAACAGCCCCATTCTGCAACAAATTACTCCTTCAGTACATTGAATACTAGGGGACCTTTTACAGTCGTACGACACAGTCTGACCGGAACTGACTCTGACATTTAACAGTTACATAGTAAAAATATTCATAACTGACAAATACATTGAAAGGTAAGCGAAAGCCGTTCGAAGAACGGGGATCCAGAACCGACTTCATAGGGAACATGCATATGAAAGTAATGAAACGCAAGCATGAATGAACGCAAATTCAATCAAAGGTAACCTAAGCAAGGAATTACACAGCGGAAGATAAGCGAAATTGATAGAAAACAGGAACAAAAATTGATACATGTCATAAGTAGCATCTGCAGTGTAGTATGCATCATGTACGAGAAAAAGCAGCCGTCTAGAACAGAAACAGAGGAAGAAGTGCAGAATGGCGCGACTTCGAGGGCTGTTGTACTAAAATATTGTAGGACACACTCTGTAATGGAATACAGAACCCATTGTCCATGCGTGGGACACAGACAACAGACAGCTAACCAACCTGATTGCGCAGAAATGCAGCCATAGACAGTATCCACTTGCGAAGTAGAGTCTCGTCGATACCCATTCGCCTAGTACACTCAACACCAACAGCTCGTAGTGGATAACAAGCAGGCATTTTGATGACTATGTCTATGCCCGCTTCTTCTTTCGTGTAGATAGCGGTCACTTCTCTCAGGCCACGGTTAGCACGGATAGAGAATTCTTCCTCATTCACAGCTGATGCCTGAACCTGTAAACCGAAAATCAAGAATAAGCATATAGCATGGTTTGAGAAAGGCGTAAATGCGAATGAAGGGAATATCTTGTAAAGAGTGACCACAGCGGATCAAGCTTTCCATGTCAAATACTTCCGATTCGTTTCAAGCATTTAATATGTACAATCAAGACGGTAACCAATATACTCGTCAAGCTGGTACAGCCTCAAAGTACCTGCGCAAACTCATCCGACAGAAGTTGAGGACTGCAATGGATAGTTGTGAATGCTTCAATAGCCGAGGCCATTGCCTTGTCACGCAAACCAGTAAACCAAATCCGCACACAGGCAGGTAAGACTAGGAGCATCAAACCATACATTGCACCAGCCAAAACCACCAGCCCCTCCTTTTGAACGGGCCACAATCCTTCAACAGCAAACTCAACAGACCCACTTGCAGCCGCACGTATCGCAGCAGCTGCAGCAGTACTGGTCTTTTTTGCAGCTCCCAGGGCTTTTTTCCTTGACCCCGGACCCCCAACATTTGGGTCCAGAGGGATATGCTGAAATAAACAGTCCAGCAGCGTTGCAGATGTATCTGAGTCTTGAACGTATTGAACGAGTCTCTCTCGAGTAGATGATGACGCGGCCAGAAACGGTAATCGTGTCAAGAAGAGTGCCCAACCAAGCAAATAGCGAACCTTCAAGCAAGGGAAACGAATGTCGGTAAACAGCACAGTAGATGGCAAGAGAACTTCAGCAATGCACACCGTTCTAGCTGCTGGAAGAATGAATGGTTTTGAAGCCAGAAAATCCAGGAAACAAAAAAAAACCAAAACCAAGAAGACGGTCTGAAATCTATGGTCTTGCCATCTACATATCGTACTATGTCAACGAGTTACCATCTGGACATATATAGGCAGAACTAGGGTGATAATTGAGTCAAGAAAACGAGATGACAAATAACACGCACAGCAGATCACATGGACGTCTTCTACAATGATACCATGTAATCATGTAGTTTGGAGTACAGTTTGGACTACCCGCAGTGGCGATGTGAGTGGATGTGTCAAAATCAAGGACGGACTTGTTTCTAAAACACTGGTGAGCTCTGGTCTGATTTGAGCCACTGTTGCAGTTAGAGCTTCCTGGGAATCCTCCCCACCATCGTCCTCAACTTTGCTCTCTCCCTCACCAGGATTTACCAGACCGCAGGTGATGGCCATTTGTAGAACTTGACCCGTAGTCAGGAAGTTGTACGCAACCCACTGCAGTGACATTGTTGGTTGTGAAGAGAAAAGAAGAGCATAGAGCGCACTGATGGCCCCCGATCCCACTCCCCATAAGTCCACAGATCTAATAGCTGCTTCCCGGGCCTGATTAGAGGCACTGAGTGCCACGTCTGCTACGTTGTCCCATAGTCGCCCTTGCAGCTTCCTCCAAGATGCAATCACATTTCTAGCTTCCTCTCCAGCACTTGAGCTCGCTGCAGCTGATTCTGCTAATCCTATTGCCAGTAGGAGTCTCAATATATCCTCCAATGCTCGCATTTCCAAACTTTTCCAGTTGGACGTGTGGAGATTTGAGATGGCGTCAGTTGAATCAGCCCCTTCCAGATGCTCTAAACCCCTCAGCAGGGAAAATATAGAGACAGCTGTGCTAGAAAGATTTACAGAAACTATATCCTTCTCCCGCATGATACTCTCCAACCCACGTACTATCGAGTCAGCTTGCGCTTCCGATCTAAAAATGTCGGGCGATTCCTTAACAGTTGCTACAACGTTCTCTGTAAATTCTTCTGCTTCCAGTACGGCTTCTTCCAGCCAAGTGCGCAAACTGCTCAGAACAAAGTCCCACTCTTCAGTGCCAAAACTCAACCAGCAGTAGCCAATAGCTGCAGCCACAAGCTTCGCCAAAGTCACTTCGACAGCTTGACGACTCTTCTTTCCAATAGGTGCTTGGTCTTGTGCAACGCGACGAACTGCTGCTAAACCTGCGATAGCAGCAATAGCCTCACGGGAATATTGCTTCTGGAGTAGAGAGAGCAGCAATGCTTTCTCTTCTGGAGAAACCTGCATAGAAAATGCTGATGCCATTGCCGCTACACCTCCAGCAGAGTTCAAGGGGAAGCACGCTACTGCCACTCTTATCCACTTGACACCTGATAAAATGTTGATTCACAGACACTGAAATCAGTCAGCAGGAATTTGCAGTCTGGGAAAGATATCTCTAATAAGAATTCATTCTCGGCAGATTCGGATCTTACGATCTCCAACATAAATCGAAACAGTAAACCTACCAGAATTGTTTGAGTCTTGAACCACGAGAGGAGTCGCAGTCAGAGCTAGCAACAACCACTCGGAAACGGCATTTCTTAACAGTAATTGCCATTCCACTTCTGTTTCATCATCACTGCCTGCCTTTCTACGTAGAGTTGGCATCAAAAGTGACAGCACCGACGGCAGAATACGAATATCACAGATTGGTGAAACAAAGTACGGAGCATCTTGCTTTGTAACGAATTGGCGAAAGAGGTCTCTAGTATCAGCCTTGCTCCATCCATCTTCCATCTCCAGAAGTCTCTTCAGGAGTTTCAATAGTGCTCTCAAGAAAGGTTCCTGTATGATCATTTCGTCATCTTCAAATGGCGAGAAAGGTGGCCTCTCAATTTCAGAGCGGGAGCTGCACGCTTGTGACGCACCAACGAACAAAGTCTCAATCGTGTTCCATAGAAGCGTATGATCATTGCTCATTCTTTTGGCCTTGGACAGTGAACATAAAAGGGGTAGGACGGAGAGCGTGGCATTTCCACCAGCCCATTCCCATGTGCAAAGGAGCTCCACAACCAGCCAAGTCCGGCACGACTCACTGCGTGTCTGAGAACTGGCTTCCGGACATGTTTCCTCATCCTCGTTATGTGGTATGTCCTGCACAGTCGGTCGCAAGAACACCTCACGAGGACCCAGGGTTTTACAGAGCAGATCCACAAAGCAAGCAAAGCGGTCATGCCTTAGCTTCTGCAAAAGAAAGAACAGGATATGATTAGATCCTTCACACCAGCTTCAGCGAGATCGTCTTGAGTCTGAGACCACAAAGTTTTGATCAGATTCTGCGAGGAACATTGATGGTCTTCAACGAGTTCCGGAGATCTCCATCTCAAAGATTTTACCATTTGCAACTTGGCGGGCCAATACTCTCAAAGGAGAACTATATACTCATGCTACTATATGTCATAATCAAGATTAGCACACTATCTTGAATTAATTTCAGGATGATCTTCAGATGGCCGTTAAGGTTTTAGAAACAACCTGAGTCTCATGAGCTTCGCTTAACTTTTCCGGCGCCTTGCAAATAGGCAGTTTCATTCCCGTTTCTATCTGCAGAGATGGTACTTCCACCCACCGAGGCCAGCAATCGTCCGCAGCAAGCAGCAAATCCAGTGCTTGAGATATCTCATCCAGACCCTCGCACGTGTAAACTACCACTTCCTGTGCCCAAGCTGCAACCTTGACTGACACTTGTTGTCGTGAGTCAAAGTTCTCATCAAGTACCGCCTTTCTGAGACATTGTATGAGAACCTGACGTATTCTGAACCTTGTTAGGGCACTAAAGCTCTTACAGAAAGAAGATGACAATTTAAGTTCAACGACCATTATAGAATCCATCAGAACTTTCCAACATTCTTCGAGCTCATCAGAAGGATCAGCTTGAAGCGAATCAGAAGTACTATCGGCATCCCTGCTTATGCTCAATTCAGCAGTTTCATTGACTAAAAGATCACATCCTTCAGGTCCTGCGTCCTCTTCACTATCCAGATCAGATTCATAATCCTCATCATCCAAAAATGTATGGGCTAACTTAGGGCACGCCCAACGTACACAGAATAGGGCAGCTACTAACTTTCCACCAACTGTGGAATCTGTATCCAGAGACGGAAGACAGAGGAGACACTCGCTAACAATGTTGATTGCAGATGTGGCTAGTTCCAAAGTCTGGTTCGTGAGATCTTTATTTCCTGGGAGTTTCATCACATGACTATCATGATCGTCGAAAAGTAATGAAGGTGCAGATTTCATCCAGATGGTATCCGATGCAGACAATACCGAGAGGATCCGCATCAGTAATATCTCAAAAATCTGAATGGCAGCCGTATCTGAAACTATCGATGTAGGACTGCGCTTAAAACTCGTTCCCCCCAGAACACTCCTGCCAACCGAACCACTGTTTGTATGAGAAACCTTTTAAAGATTGACGTGGTATAAAAACTAACAGCAAGGCGAACTTAAAAAAGACCATCATTTCAGTAACTAAAATACTGATGCATCGTGCAAAACTGAAGACAAAAAGTTGTGTCTGATACTTGCACTTACCTTGCTAGGCGGAAACAAGCGGGATTTGACAAATGAATGCTAGAGGCCACAAATAAAGTTGCACTGCCTATTCTAGAGGACTTCCACCACGCAGCAACATTATCATTCCCTTGGCCTGGTACTGTCTCCCTTCTTTGGGAGATGTCTCCAATCTCTCTGACTTTCTCCAACAAAGTTGCTAGAAATCCGACCTGCTCTAAGTCTACCCTATTTTCCACGTCATTCTGCCACCCAGTTAAGTGACCTACAACGAAATCCCACTCCTCCTGAAATCTGGGACTCTGTATGAACGCCAGAACTAGTTCAGCTTTTGAACCACTCAACTCGTCGTCGCCATCTAGGCACCAGGGGACTATATCATCTTTGAAATATTTGACCATTCGCTTATGATCCTCCGAGTCCGATTCACTTGTCACAGTTGTATGCTCAGCTGTAGATGCAGTAAGCTGGAAAAATGCTGTTGGGCCGTATACAGAAGTCAATTTAGCCAGGAGTCTGATAGACTCCGGATGGCCCTGCGCAACAAATGGGATGACACCTTTGGATAAGAATTCTCTTTCAGACGACGGTATCTCATTTTGATGCGAGTGTCTTCTCAATCTTTTTAATGTGTACAGCGGCGAAGTCGCATGATGGCATGACCTGAGAACTGGGTTTGCCAGTAGCCGCACTAGATGATCTAAGAAACATAATACAGCACATATGGTAGCACCAGGGTATAACGTACCATTGACCTGATGGTCGGAAAGGCTTTGAAGACAAAAGGTCTGACAGCACATTCCAGCACCCATCGATCTCTGCTCTCCCCATTCAAAGTCTTGCTGCCAAGCATTACGAAAAACACTGCTATGCGTGATATCCGGATTTCTTCTTTCTTTCTGGACTGCAAGTCGGTCCCAGAACCTTGCACAATACTAAGGCAGATCCTCTGAAACTCTGTCCAGAAAGTAACGAACAAATTACTATCATATCCAGATAATACCCGGATGGCATCTACAATGCAAGATCCAAGCTCTTGCGTGAAGTCCTCAGATGGGATAGCTGACAAGCTTGATATGTTTTCTATTCCAGTTTCCTTATCCACTGCTTTTGGTACTTGAGATTGTTTTATATCTGGAGCATCGAGAGCTTCGTCCGCAATGGCCGTAGCAGAGCTCATCGATGGTACTGGATGGGTAGAAGAAACCCCAATGTAATCACACCACAATAATCTCAGGAGAACGCCATCAATCAATGCGTTCTGAAGCTCGACCACGTTGGATCCTTCTGCATCAGAGAATCTGCAGAGGCCAAGACCATCCCGAGAAGATAAGTGTCCAGTTGTATCCTCTACTTATACAGCTAAACTAGAACCACTTTCTCTTTAAGGAAACCCATGTGACAGATCCTCATGACAAGAAGAGAAGCTCCCACCTTTTGGAATTTTTCACCGTCCAGATAAGACATTCTTGCACGGCGTTGAGCAGAGCCAACCGATCTGTTGACCCGAGCTGAGAGGCCGAACGGCCGAGCCAAAGATTGCTGAAAAACGCCAGGAGAAAAGACTGACCAGGAATAATAAACTGAGCAGGTATTAAGGAGAGCAGGGGTAACAGGGACGGATACGAAATCTGCTGCGAACCATTGCAGCCGTTCCGCAAGAAGTCAAAGAACTTCGGAAATACAGACTTCCGTATGGAACTGGCCCCCCAGGCTTGTGGAAAGTCTTTGGCGAACAAGAGCACCATATCCCACATTGGTTGATGGCAAGCGGTATCCTTTTCCGAAAAGGTACCTAATATTGAAGGAACTACAAGATCCATGTCACTGTCTCTAAAGACTTGAGGTATATGCTGAATGTAGGCTCTTAACGCCTGATAAACAGCCGAGCGGATCCGCGAGCTTTTTGATTTCACGTACTCACGTAGAAATTTTTGATTCCGGCACAAGTTTACTGCTGACTCCGTAACAGATTCACTTGTCTTCGAGGCGATCTCCGTATCCATTGGGATGTTCGATGCTCTAGGGCCAGCTTTTAATGATCCCACGAGGACATCAATTATAGCAGCCAAAGCAAGTAAAGAACACGATACCACCTGCACAGGAAACAAAGAGCTCGAGCTCAGTCCAAAGGGCAATAATTCGGAAGGAGGCATATTTTTGAACTGCAGGACACCGCACATCCAATCCTACAGTCAGTGACCACCAAGTGTTGTGGAGTAGCAACAATACCTATATATTTAGCACGAGTAGGTGCGGATCTCCACTACAGGCGTCAAGGTAGCAAGCAACGAAACATTCTGACATATACATATTTACCATAGTGCAAAAAGGCGGAGTGATCAAATACAAGGAGCACCTATTTGGCATCCTTGATATAAAGAATGTTAGAATAGCCAACCACTCGAGACTAGACCGGAACAGATACAAGTATCACGGACGAGAGCCAGCGTTTTGATATAAACTGTGACATACATTCAGTAAAATCTAAGGAAATCACATTGAAACTTGTTCCAAAAAAAATGCCCGAAGCATATGCAAGAGCAGAACATACTCGCTCATGTTTCTCGGTTGCTTCTTCAATTGGTGTTGCCTTATCCGATATGGTTTGTGGAGTGAGTTTGAAATTCTCCTCCAGATGACTAAAGATCTCATTTGCACAATAAATGAGAGCGTCTAGCCGCTTCTTCTGCCCTGAAAATGCCACCTGAAGCACATGATATAAGTTTGAAATATGATAATGGACTATAACAAGCAAAAACACAAGTCTAGTCCTGCAGATGACCTGATTTATTTGTAAGCGAAGTCATCAGCATTTTTCCGTAAGTTGGCAATCCTCGCATTCAGGACTCGCTTACTTGATAAGGGGCACCTTTGAGTATTAGAAGAAGAATAAATAAGTCAAGATTCAAAAATTGGAAACCCTAGAAAACGTGCATATACCTGAAATGAGGTTTGTGCAGCCTCTAAAACCTCACGGGACGGATCAAACTGTGCAACCCACCATGGTCCCATTAAGGACCGCAGATGTGGAGCAAGGCCTCGTCTGCACGTATGTCGACAAAAGCATGAGTTTCGGGCAGATTGAGTTATGAATATGGAACCCGTTCGTTGAAACACGGTTCCATACCCCGTAAGACTGGACAAGAAATGACGTAGTGAAGCAGGTATAAGACGTAAATCTCTCATGAGTTTCAGATATATAACTCTTTTACGCGGGTTGACAATATAAAGCCACGCTAGAATATAATGTCCAGTACTTGAACTAGAAACATAAAACTTACCCTATAGAGTTTACAATGGCCGTCATGGCGATGTGAGAACTCTCGCGGACCTGCCGACTACTATCCTGAACCAGTCTTTTATACTCAAATATCTGGCAATTCATAACGTGATGACACAGTAAGAAGAATGCACACTTCGGTCCTCACATCAACGACGTAAAGTGGTTCCAATTTACAGATATGTGAAAAGTTGAAGCGCTTGCTAGCTTACAGATTAACAACGTAAGAAGCGCATCGCACTCAAATGCGGTCCTTGTCCCACAAGGGAAAAGGTTTGTCTTGATGCTTCTAGAAAATCACATACCCAAGAAGGTAAAAGTGCAGAAAGTTCCGCAGATGGGCGGTCCTTGAATAAAGAGGTTAGAGCTGTCAAAGCTTTCAACTGCAAGGGGCAGCAGTAATTTTTGTTAGCAATACAATACGTATGTGGCAATACTCGGCATCTATCAAAGACAGGGAAAGTAAAAACGCAATATCACTCACGGACAAAAGCAGATATTGTGATTACCTTTGTTGTCGAGTCCTTCTTCGATAATCTTCTCAGATGCAGGGCCGCTTCCCCGTCTACATCCTGATATTCAAAAATAAACCCTTTTGTGAAAGAAATTCAAGAAAAAGCTTATAGATAGAGAGACGTGACGCGTAGACAAAATCGGTCTTTTATTTGCACCTAAAAAACGTCAAGTATGGAGATAATCAACTAAGTTTCATACAAAGCTTCCAGAGAAGCAAGAGAAAAGGCTTTTAAAGTCGTTCTGCCTACTGTCTAATCCCTCTGTCCCAATATTTACATGTTCAAATGACGACTCGAAGTTTCCATCAGATAATCCCAAAAACAAGAAAAATACCATGAGAAGTTCCCCATCAGCAGAAGGGCCCGTATCAACCCGGGCGCTTCCTACGTAGCCTCCAAATCCAATAGCAGACGCCACTGGTGTGTGCAGGAGAGATGCTGCGAAGCTGCAGTACGATGAAAGGCATATTGAGTCATGTGATTACTAAAAAGATGGAGAAGACGGCTTTATTTCTATAGAAATGATAATTCTTCAGCACCATCCTTAGAGTATCCTGCTCCTGACCTTACAGAGGAAGCTAGCTAGATGAGGACAGGGATGTCAACAACTGAAGAACAAACCATGACAGGCTTGGACAGCAAATCTCTAACGAATTCAAACATGAACCAGATACACACCACACCATCGATAATCAACAAATGTTCTTAAACATCTGCATGAGATTTTAAAATCCCTATCCAACATACTGATGTACGGGGTAAAAATCCGCATGTTTGGTGAAGGTACTGGTTGTTAGTAGATGATAGTAAATTTACTCTGAGTAGGTTTGGAAGATCGCAGTATGAATGTTCAACTCAATACGGAAGTTACTTTCTGAGGATTGAATCATCTGGTGGACGCATGTGCTACCAACTCCCGGCATTATTTATCAAAGCAGTAATTCAACAACACGAGCAAGCGTCGTGTCATGCACTGGTAAGGTATTTTACAGCTTTATCCCCTTGCAACTAACAAATGACAGAACCACGACCAATTGCTTCGCTTTTTCATCGAGAAGGACGACATGTTAGTTTGAGTAAGATGCAGCACGCTGTGGATAACCCCGGGCACTTCACAGTTGAATAAGCGGATTGTTGAGAAGAAAGACAGCACTCAGCTACCATGAGAAACAATAAAGTCCTTGGAAAGCAAACTGTGTCCGGAAATTTAATAAGTGCTGTGACTCAACACAATGTCTTAAGGAAATTGAGAACAATGGACAAAACTTCACTGTCACTTCGCTTGGTTCAAGTGGCAATGTGTATTCTCCCTGTCTGTCGAAAGTACTTCCTCGGCTAATCCCCCTGATGACCCAATAATAGAATCCAGTATTAGATGTAGCTGCTTTTCTGAACGTACTCTCTAGTCCGGATCTAGGCAGAGGGAACAGGCAAGGAGAGATTGCGGAAAGGTATGTCGGCAACAGCCTGCATTCCAGACTATTTCAGATTTACTAGCGACTTCTAACAGGTCTCGCTATTTCTTTCACGAGAAAGAAATTTTGAAAATGCCTTGCAGACGAATGTTTTTCCCTGAGGAGCTTCTTCACACGAACTCTGTTGAAGTTTTCACAAATATATCTTGCTCCTCCGTATTGCAAAGGAAGCCGATCCTCATCGGCTGCCAGAGGGCGAATTGTACCTGCTACTTGAAGGCCGGGCCTTGCTCCGAGCGGGGTCTCCCTTATTGCGCCCCATCGGATCAGCTCCCGCACACTTAATGTAACCGTGCACCTAGATCTTTTCTGCCCAGTGTGTAATCTCTCCTTACCCTGTGAACAGAATCACTGTCTCAAATCCTGACTATGGAATGAACTGAAACAGAACTCAGAAAGGATGTAAGAGTTCTATGAAGAAGGATGTCCATTCTGATGCTTAAAAATCTACCAAAGTCTTACTCCTGGTCAATGATCCCCAAATGCCTGAGCAATTCGACTATGAAACACAAAGCCAAACGCCAGCAATTCTGCTTCTCCAAATAAAGTGCCAACAAATTCTCCAAATTAAGTCACTCGGAACATCGACCAATTTCCAGATACCTCCAAAGACCCTGAAGTTAAGCTGAATTACGCCAATTCCCTCGCATCGGACATTCGCCACTTATACTGACACCTCAAGCGCAAATTGTGCTACCGCCAAGCTCTGAAATATGAATAGAAATTTCAGAGTCAATTCTATGGACCATTTGCCACTTAGTAATAATAATTTTTTTTAACTTGTCATTCTTCAGGACACAAAACACGATACTGAGATCCAGCAGTGGACAAGGACAGGTGCCAGAACACTGCGGTCAGCTCAAATTTATTCAGCCGTAGTCGTACAGCGCAAGTAAACGATCGACGCACAAAGTCCAAGGGATCCATCATCGTGCAAGGACCTCTGGCCCCTGTGTTCCTTCCTCACTTTGGGTGTAAATCCTTTGGTATCACCACGACAGAACAAATCGAAAACGCTATATTTTAGGGTTAGGGTTTTGACCATCATCTCTGCCATATATACTAATTCCCGTCACTATGGTTCCTCTTAGAAAGTATTTGTACCTTGATCACTTCAAGTCATTTTCTCAAAACGAGGTTTTTTCTTCAATCGTCGTTGAAACATTTGGTGAGAATCGTTGGGAAGGAAAAGGGCGACCCGCGTAGAAAACACGAAGGATGGGAAGGGCAACCTCCTTTTTCCAACTGTCTCCTTGACCTTAACGCGAGAAAGTTCCATCGTTAATGTAGACGAGTTTTTGACAAGAAAATAGAGATGCTCTCATATGCGTTCGCTTGTCTTTCGTACTCTTTGCTCCTTCTCCGATCTTCACCAATACTGGCGTCTTACATCCCTACCAGTTAGTTGGGTCCCAAGCTTTGCATGGCTAGTTTCTTATGAATTTTGAAGATCTAGCCAACCCGCATGTTTGGGAAGAAATATTATTTAGATCACCCGTTTAAGGTATGTTACTCTACATCTGATCACTTTGAATTTTGTTTCAGCTCATAAGGGAGCTTTGGAACTTGCTAAATTATTAGTATCAACCGGTCGAACAAGTGGGTGAGATCAATAGGAAGAGTACATGTCTTTGATTGCATAGTTACTTTTATTTTTCTTGAAGTTTACTTTCTTATATAGAATAGATAATGAAATTTATATAAGAAATATGTTTCAAGTTGAGCGAGAGAGAAGAATTCTATGGATTATCTTTTACTATATTTATATTGTTAACCTTATTATAGAAATTTCAGCTTACCATTTAGAATTTTACTGAGATCTACATGCAAAATAGTTAATTTTACTTTTTTACTATGGACAGATTAAAATGGGCTAAATTAATTTTACACTCTTATATCTTCTAAGCAAATCAAAATATAAATACTACCTAATTCTCCAAATTAAGGCACCCGGAACATCGACCTATTTCGATATACCTCCAAAGACCCTGAAGTGCAGCTGAATTAGGCCAATTCTCTTGCATCGGACATTTGCGAATTCTACTAACACCTCGAGCGCAAGTGCTTGAAATTGCCAAGTCCTAAAATAAAAATAGAAATTCCAGAGCCAATTCTATAGGCCCTATGCCACAAGAATTTCTCAAACTTGCTCATTCTTCGGAATGAAAGACGCGACAATGAGATCCAGCAGCGAACAACAATACATGTGCCAGAATTGTGGTCATAAAAGTTTTACTTTAAATATAAAGTGCATTAGATTTTGGTTTGTAGTATTATAAGGAAATCTTTAGTTTGCAATAACTTTCAATAGGACAAACCTAAAATTAGATAGTAAACTCTATATTTACATATCATATAATAGTTCATTTATTTCTATATTATGAACAATACAAGAATACAGTTATGAAAAAACCTTAGACTAGGTATTACTTTGTATAGCATACAGATTAAGAATCGTATAAAAATTATAGACCCAGTGACCAAACTTCTATAACAGATTACACAAGTATTAAATAATTTTCTTTGACTAATTGACAATATTCTTATCTTGTACTCTAATTCCTAACTATTTGATGGCATTTTAATAATTATGAAGATGATGAAGTGACTTTTGTGTAGCATTCTAACGCAATGAGTCCTACCACAAAACATTACACCATGTGTGTGCCACAACCCTAATAAACCACATGCTTTATAAGGGTTTGGTCTATTCATGATCATACATGAGGACTAAAAGTGATTTTTTTGCACACTAATACATTTTGTATGAATGTTTCAAAACAAAAAGCAACTTGTATTAATTAGGGGAACCCGTACCTCACCTTTAGCATAACCAATACCTCATCTCACCTATAACAATATGGAATTTAGCGACGTAGTAAGTAATGCTAACGAAGTAGAGAATAAGCCAAATTAGCCCACAATATTCCAGAATCATCTAGGAAGTTTATAAAGCCCAAGCGATAGCATCCTTGTCTCCCACATTGGTATCTAGCTCATTTGAAAGTGCTATATTGTGGAGTGCATTAGATGAAGATGCAACTAGACTACATCAAGGACATGTTTGTGCATTGTAACCACTTTCCTTTGCAAATACAACAATGTCATCTTATTTGTAGTGATTGCTCTTATTGTGACTACCATTGTGATTGTTGTTGTGATTGTTGTACATACTCAAAAGTAGATAGATTACAATATGTTGATCTTATGAATCTATCATGCATTGCTACTATTGTTGGATATTGTACCTCAAAGTTTTGATCAGCAAATTCCTTGAGGGCATGCACAAAGAGTGGATGTTGATGCGGTTTTAGGAGTTCATATCATTGTTGGATCCACTCTATTGAGTTAGCCAAGCGTTGGCATCCTTGTCTCCCACATTGGGATCTAGCTCATTTGAAGGTGCTACAATATGGAGGGTATTAGATAAAGATGCAATTGGACCACATTGAGGACACATTTGTGCATTATGACCACTTTGCTTGTAGATACTACAACATCTTATTTGTAGTGATTGCTCTTATTATGATTGCCAATGTGATTGTTGTTGTGATTGTTGTTGTGATTGTCATACATACTCAAAAGAAGATAGATTGTGTTGATCCTATAGGTTTTTTTTGTATTGCAACTATTGTTGGATCTTGTACCTCAAAGGATGGTCAAACAGCTTCCCTAAGGGCATGCACAAAGAGAGGATGTTGATATGGCCATTAATAGTTCATATTATTGTTGGATCCACTCTATTGAGTCAACCAAAAGATATGGGCATTGCATATGGGCATGCATCACGGATTTTGATTGTTTTAACCACCTATGTTGATCCAAGTCATTGATAGTAAAAGCTAGTATTAAGGGAACATGCACAAACATTCTTTTGATGCAATGGCTACAAGGTAAACAAATTGTTGAGGTAAAATGTTGTTGCATGGTCTGTCTTGAGGTACCATAGATTTTTATTATTGTTTCAAGTCTTGCTTCATGGTGTGGCAGGAGATTCTTTTCTTGACAATCTTCCATAGAGGATGGTTGAGTTCAATGAGATTATACATCTATTGGTGTAATACTAATAACTAGACATATCATCTAACGTGAAAATTTGCTTGGTAATATTTGGAAGGATGTTGTATATGATAGGCTAGGTAGATCAAATAGAGGTGTCACCAAAAGAGTACTTCTACTAATAGACTAGGAGCCAAAAATAGCCAGAATTTGTAATACCAAAAGCTAGACATATTATCCAAAGGTGAAAATTGTCTTGGTAACATCTAGATGGATGTTATGTATGATAGGCTAAGTAGATTAGATAGAGGTATCACCAAAAGAGGACTTTTACAAAAGAGGATAGGGTAGGTGTAACAATATGGAGTTTAGCGACAAAGTTAGTCGGGCTTACAAAGTAGCACATAAGACAAAGTAGCCTAGTATATTCCGGAAGTATCTAGGAAGCTTCTTGGGAAGCTTCCCGGTTAGCTTAGCTTGCACCTTAAGTAAGTAGCTTCTAGAAGCTTCCAACTAGCTTAGCTTGCACGCCAAGTAGACGGCTTCTAGAAGGAAGTTTCTTGAGAAGCTTCCTAGTTAACTTGGCTTGCACTCTAAGAAAGCGGCTTGAGGAAGCTTCTTGAGAAGCTTCTCAAGGGCCTTGTATGCTACCTATAAATACCAAAGCCAAAGCTCATGCTAGGCATTTGGAGTTTTCCCTCATTCAAGTGTCCCAATGTGAGTTTCCATTCTCCTATTTCTCTCCTCGGATTCGATCTTTTACATTGGTAATAGAGCAGGAATGGGATGGATGGAATTTATGGACCACCAAATCCACTTCAACCAAACCATTGGGATTTTTGCGTCCAAATACTACCCAAGCATCATTTCACACAGTTCATCACCTCGCACTTTGGACAAGATTTTCTGAATATGATCACCATATCTAAGGAACCCTTGGTGCTTCCGGTTGTAACTTATGGAGAACGATGGACGTGTTGTTTCTATGTGTTAATAAATTAGATAGATTGGGAGTGGTGTGATAGAGGAGTAACCATGGCGGCAATACCTGATGTTATCCTTACTATGCAACAACAAATCGAGCACCTTACTCGATTGTTGGATGAACAAGATCTTTGACGACAAGAGTAGGTGGAGAGAGTACTAATTCAAGAAGGAGAAGATCGGATCAGATTCCCTAAACCTAAGGTATTTGAAGGCAAGAATCTCCGAGTGTAGTGGAGAATTTTTTGTTTGATTGTGAATGTTATTTTGAAGCTACCAATCTACAAGATGAGCAAAAACAGATTCTCTTGGCTTCTAGCCAATTGGATGGAGTAG
Source organism: Lunularia cruciata (assembly GCA_948567375.1). Taxonomy (NCBI): domain Eukaryota; kingdom Viridiplantae; phylum Streptophyta; class Marchantiopsida; order Lunulariales; family Lunulariaceae; genus Lunularia; species Lunularia cruciata. Next base: position 47,319,806 of record OX419758.1, read on the forward strand.
CAAAGCTATGGAAGAGATTTTGAGTGGAGCAAGCCGAACGACAAATGGTTGCACCGATCTTGACATGGGCAGAATTCAAGAGCGCAATAATCAGTTGGTTCCAAGCTATAAATGCCACACGAGCTGCACGGGATAAGTTGGCAGAGTTGAAACAGATTGGCTCTATAAGAAGTTACATCACGCATTTCCAAAACACCATCATGCAAATTCCAGATGTTTTGGAAGGTGAAGCTCTGGATCGATTCGTGAGGGGCTTGAAGGCAAGAACCAAATTAGAGGTAACCATGCGAGAGCCACAACACTTGGAGGAAGCCATGCGGTTGGCCAAACGTTTTGATTCCTTGGTGGCAACAACTTGGTCTCGACCTCGACTCCCACAAAGCCTACCAATACACTACACACAAGTGGAGGAGCCAACACCAATGGAGATTGATGCAATTCAACAAAGACCATTGGGCATGGCAGACCGGGAGAAATTGTGACAAAATGGTGGTTGTTTTTATTGTCGCTAGTTGGGGCATCGCATTGCTGAATGTCCACTTAAGAATGGACGACCTCGACAAGTTGCCCAAGTGGAGGTTGTGGAGCGGAATGATCAAGGAAATGAGGAATCCTAGTAGGAGATTTTCAGCCGCCTACTGGGAGCTTGATTAGTTCCAATGGGATTGAAGGCTCCACCTATGCAAGTCTGCTTCACTTGCAAGGTATGATATCTAATCGTGGTTGTAGGATTTTGGTTGATTCTGGAAGTTCAAAGAATTGCATGTCTATGCAAGTAGCAAAGGAATTGGGTATTCCTATCAAGCCAGTGATTGGAAGTAGTTTGATGATGGTGGATGGTAGAAAGGGTTCTGCATTTTGCACCTCGCATTCCTGTTACCTTCAAGATTGGGAAGGAGTATTTAGAGTGTATGAGGTTTGTAGTGGCACCTCAACACTATGATATCATTCTGGGTCTACCTTGGCTTGAATGTCATAAGGTCCAATTTGATTGGACCCGACGGCAAATTCAAGTACAACACCAAGGTAGGAATTTCCAATTAGGTTGTCTTGCACCTCTGAATAAGACACCTAAGAATAGTCAGTCCCAAGATGGGAAGTTTGTTGAGAAGGTAGCCATAGAGCGAATCTGGAAGGGAGATGAGTCCCAAGATGGGAAGTTTTCCAAGAAGGCAACCATGGAGCAAGCTTGGAAGAGAGATGAGTCCCTTGAAGGGAAGTTTGTTAAGGAAGCAGCCATAGAGCAAGCTTTGGAGGAAGATACGTCTATATTTGCGGTGTGGATCAAGCCGATTGCACAAGAACAATATGAGGAGGGACAAGTGCCGCATCAAGCAATGGTTGATTGAATAGTTCAGGAGTTTGCAGATGTGTTTCCGGATGATTTGCCAAAGGGATTATTGTCTGATCGAGGTATGCCCTTCAAGATCAAGTTATTGCCAAGGAGTACTCCAGTGAGTAGACCAATCTATCAGCTGTCACCAAAGGAGTTGGAGGAGTTGCGAACAACACTTATAGAGTTGTTGGAGAAGGATTTCATACAACATAGTACTTCTCCTTGGGGAGCACCGGTACTATTTGTTCCAAAGAAGGATGGAGGACTTTGTTTCTGTATTTATTACCGTGGGCTCAATAAGCAAACCGTGAAGAATGCATATCTCTTGCCTCAGATCAATGACTTACTTGATCAACTAAGTGGAGCACGCTACTTTTCCAAGTGAGATCTTTGTTGCGGCTATTGGAAAATTCCAATTGATAGAGAGGATGTGCAAAAGACTACCTTTTGCACAAGGTATTGACATTTTGAGTGGAGAGTTCTACCTTTTGGACTCACTAATGCTCTAGTAGTCTTCATGGATCAGATGCATCGGGTGTTGGATGGACTATTGGATTAGTCAGTGGTGGTATTCTTGGATGATATCTTAATCTATAGCAAGATAGAGGCAAAACACGTGAATCATGTGCGAGAAGTCCTAAGACGACTACGACAATGGAAATTTTACAGCAAGAAGTCGAAGTGTGCTTTTTGGCAGAAGGAGATTACCTTCTTGGGTCATAAGATCTCATCAGAGGGGATCAAGATGGAGGAAGAGAAGATCAAGGCCATTACTTATTGGCCTACCCCAAAGGATGCTACAAAAGTACGGGAATTCAATGGATAAGCCAGTTTTTACCGGCGGTTCATCCACTATTATGCTCATGTGACTGCACCATTGACTGACCTCTTGGGAAAGAACTCAAGCTTCCAATGGAATACCAAACATGAAGAAACATTCCATAAGTTGAAACATATGGTGTCTTCAAGACCCATTCTTCAACCATATGATCCTCAACTACCTTGTGTGGTTGATTTTGATGCTTCTAACTTTGCAATTGGAGTTGTGTTACAACAAGAATTTCCAAATGGACTACATCCCATTGCCTTTGTGTCTTGCTGACTAAATACAACTTGCAATGGTATATGCCACCAAGGTATGGAGGCATTATCTCTTGGGGAAACAAGTGATCATGAGAATTGATCACAAGCCATTGTTGCAGACCTTACACCTAGAGCACATGAAGAGTCAACATCATCGATGGGAAGAGCAACTTCAATTGTTTGACATCATTGAGTACAAACCAGGTCGGTTCCATGTCATCCCTGATGCTTTATCATGACAACCTGATTTGAAGTCCCTTCCTCTCATCGCGGCAGCAATTACGACGGTGTAAATTGACCCCAAGATCCATAACGAGTTTCGGTTAGCTCTACAACAAGATCCCTTCTTCCAAATGGTACATGGTTGTCTAACAACAGGTGACAAGGAGTACAACACCTTCTCCTTCAAGGAAAGCCTTTTATTCATGCAGACCGGATCTATGTTCCAGCCAAAGGTGATCTTTGACTTGTGCGCCTTCAAGAAGCCCATGATTTACCCATCGCTGGTCACATGGGTGTGGACAAGACCTTGGGTACCCTCCAATGTCAATGGTGGTAGCCCAACATGACACAAGATGTTTGAGAATTTGTCAGATTGTGTGAGAGTTGCCAATGTAACAAGGCCAGTAACCAGAAGTTGAGTGAACTCCTTCAACCACTTGCCATTCCATCCGCTCGTTGGGAGCATGTGAGCTTGGATCTCATCATATCCTTGCCCAAGACAAAACAAGGACATACCGCAATCGTGGTGTTTGTGGGTAAACTTAGTAAGCAAATCCACTTCGCACCAACCTATGATACCGTGGATGCTCCAACCTTAGCACAAATTTACTTCGACAATGTCTTCAAGCATCATGGGATGCCATGTGTACTCATCTTTGACCGTGATCCTTGATTTACCGGGAAGTTTTGGCAAGCACTCTTCCAGATACTCGGCACCAAGCTTGCTTTGTCCACGGCCTATCATCCTCAAACTGATGGACAAACCAAACGTGCAAATCGTACATTGGAGGATATGTTGCGGGCCTTTGTCAATGTCTACTATACCAATTGGGATGAATGTCTTGTAGGTGTAGAATTTGCCTACAACAATTCCAAACAGGCAAGCATCGGATTTTCTTCCTTCTTTCTCAATTTTGGCTAAGATCCGCTTGTTCCAGATTCTCTTCTTGCTCCCACTCCATCTCAGGTTCCTCATACTTCCACATTCTTGACCACTATATCCCAATCGCTCCAACAAGCCAAGTCTCACCTCCTTGTTGCTCAGAATTGCCAAAAAAATATGCGGACCACCATCATCATGATTTCACCTTTGAACTTGGTGATAAAGTCATGCTATCCTCCAGTAACCTCCCTCTCCCACTTGATACCCAAGTTCTTAAACTTGCCCCTAATTGGATAGGACCCTTTGATATCACCCAAATTGTCTCTCCTATTGCTTATTGACTTGCCTTACCTTGTCACATGCGTATCCATCCTGTCTTTCATGTTTCCAAGTTGAAACCCTTTGTTCCTAACCCTTCTTCCTTTTCCTCTTGAGTACAACCTCCCCTTTCTTCCTGTCCCTATCAATGATCATGAGGAGTACAAATTTGATCGTATCCTTGCACGTTGCCATATCCAACGAGGCCGTCACCAACATACAGAGTGCAAGGTCCTTTGGAAAGGGTATCCCCTTCATGATGCCACCTAGGAACCTCTTACTCACCTCCAAAATGCACAGATGGCCATCCAGGCATTCGAAGCTTCACTGGCTAGAGGACGTCACCAACTAGCGGCGGAGGAATATGTAATAATATAGATAGCGACGAAGTTAGTCGGGCTTACGAAGTAGCACATAAGACAAAGTAGCCTAGAATATTCCGGAAGTATCTAGGAAGCTTCTTGGGAAGCTTCCCGGTTAGCTTAGCTTGCACCTTAAGTAAGTAGCTTCTAGAAGCTTCCAACTAGCTTAGCTTGCACGCCAAGTAGACGGCTTCTAGAAGGAAGCTTCTTGAGAAGCTTCCTAGTTAACTTGGCTTGCACTCTAAGAAAGCGGCTTGAGGAAGCTTCTTGAGAAGCTTCTCAAGGGCCTTGTATGCTACCTATAAATACCAAAGCCAAAGCTCATGCTAGGCATTTGGAGTTTTCCCTCATTCAAGTGTCCCAATGTGAGTTTCCATTCTCCTATTTCTCTCCTTGGATTCGGTCTTTTACAGTAGGAGTCATAGCTTGGAAACTTTGAAGCCAATTTTGGAGGCCTAAATAGATTAATTAGGCCTCAAAAATGTGCTTATCTCCCCCCAATGAAGAAATTTAGACTTTTCCTTCCTCCTAGGCTTGTCTTATTGAGAGCTTTCCAATGGGAGCTCACCCATACAATTTGGAGATTTGTATAGGAAGATTCCCTAAAGATACCCCTTGGTCAAATTTTTTGACCAACCATATATGATTGGAACCAACATGTCACCCATGCATGCAACCAATCTAAGAGTAGAGCTCACAAACATGTCTCCAATCCATGTATCTAATCCAAGGATGGAGCTTCCTTTGAGGGAGTCCCTCTTGCTATATAATATAATCAAGGTGCTCCTTTGGGGCATCAGAGACTGAGTGCAAAGCTTTGTGTTTTCTCTTGTATTTCTCTTAAGGTCTCCTATCCTCAAAAGATTACAATTGGGCGTGAATAGCCTGACTAAGGTTGCATTCCTGCTCATTCTATGCTCTCTCAAGCAACAAAAAAACACTAAGCATATCACTAGTGGACACTTGCAACCATTCCTTAAGAGTTGCATGAGCACTTTCAACTCTTGATGTGGCAATATGGCCAAAGTGTTTGATATGGCAAATCCAAAGGAAAATGAAATTTTCCTTATAGCAAAGTCATATCAACAAAAGGTAAGTAGATATGGCTAATTGGGAAATTTTGGAAGAGCTTATCTAAGCATTCCTCATATTCAACTTTTAATCAAGAGTTGATAGAAGCCTGCCATACTACTGTGAACTCTTTCCAAGCATCATTTGAATCAAAAGCCGATTTGTGTTTTGCTAACATATTTTTCTTGATATGAAAAACACACAACATTGTGGTTGCATTTGGAAATACCAAAGATATGGCATTCATCAATGCAAGTTTGCAATTGGTAATAAAGTTTGCAATTGGTAATAATAACTACACCATGAGAGTTTATTCTTAGCAGCTCAAAGGATCTTTTGAACTCATTTATTGCCCAAATGTAGAACTCTTCAATCTCAAAGCGCATAAGGCAATAAAAAAAATGAATTTTTCAATTTTTTGTTGTCACACATATTATATGCAATAGAAGGATTCGATATTTTTTGGTCTTGTATGTATTTTTGATAGAAATACCTTGTTAGTTGAATATAGTTTGGTGATGTTCTTTGCTGACTTTGAGAAGATGAAAAGGTAAGTCAGATTGATAGCATGGTTGCATTGGATCTCATGTTGGATATCACAAAGAATCAAGGTATCCAATAAGGCTTCAATTGTTGTTTTGCCATCAACATCTTTCTCTTCTTCCACAACTTCATGCTAATGTTTTGCATTGGTTACTATGGATACAAACTATCAGTATCTTTCTCTTGTCTGCAAATAATGAATTTGAAAGAACACACTTGGTAGAGTGTGGAGGTACTTCAAACATATGCTTGGCTGTTGGGGTCATTGCCATGGATGCAAATCAAACATTTGTTTTTAACAAAGCCTCCTGGTTTGTTTCCAATAGTTAGTGTCCATTGAATCTTCAAGGCATAACCATTTTTCAAAGCAAAGGTTTTGTTACTTCCATGGCTTGCTTAAATGAATTGTGGCATGCATCTATGGGTGAAGGGATATGCATATTGGAACCAAGAGAAGATTGAAAAGCAAGAGAAGGTTTTTGTTGCTACACGTTAGCATGGTGTGAAAAGAGAGAGTTGAGAGAGTGTGTGTGTGTTTAGGGGTAGTCCAAGGTCCCCTCTTGTATAGACCTAGAAACTTCTCCATTTAGCTTGCTATCTACCTGTTCCTTTGCGGCAAATTTTGATTTGCTACTAGAAGATTTTGGTGACTACAAAATCCCAAAACATTCATGCTACTTACTGGCAAGATAATAGTAGAGTGAGTATGGCAAGGTCTAAATACTAACTTACTTGATTAGTCACTCCTTCTAAAAAGTAAAGTTCTCTCCTTCTAGTACTCAACGTCTCCTAGTTTCACAAAGCACTCAAATTTTAAAGCCTAATAGAGTATTGCACTCTAGTATTAGAGACCTACTCATTTCACAAAGCACTCAAATCCAAAGCCTAACAATTTATCTCTTGAATATTTAATAAATTTGTCTAGATTGGATTGAGTTAAGAAGACAATGATTGTTAGAAATCAATAGTTTAATTTGGAACGTGGAAGAACATATTAATGGAAATGTGTCAAGGACTATAAAATTTAAAAGAGAGACAACCTTAAGAGTAGAAAGAGATTCCAATCTAATTATGAGTCTGCTTATAAACTTGAGAATCAAAGAGGCAAGGGAAGGTAAAGATCAACAAGTATACCATCACCACTACCTACAAAAAATATACCATGAAAAGGATATTAAGTTGAGCCATAAGCATATGAGCTTTGGTTTCTTGCAAAAAATATAAGATAGTCAAGAAGGTAGAAGTGATAAGAACATTGGAAAATTTAGAGTGAAAAAACTATCAAGAAACAAACAATCTTGATGATAATTTAAAAGATAAAGGTGGAAAAAGGTGAAAGATAAATATAAAAGTTAAAGGTGAAAAAGATGGAAGATAAAAGGTGAAAAAATATAAAATTATGATATTAAGATATAGCATCTCATGCATTAGATGCATGTTCAAAATACACCAAGTATTTCTGTTAAGGCATGATTTCTGAGTTTAATTTGACCATAAATTTGGTCTTAGTAAGTACTAAATATAGTTAATTGGAGACCCCAACATCTTGAGCAATATTTGCCAAAATTGAATGATGAAGCAAGGATCATGATCAAGAGATTTGAATGATAAAGCTTATTTTCAAAGTAGAGCATTTCAAGAGAAGGTATCTCTCATATGAAATATAAGACCGACAAATATTTGCTTAATCAATTATCTACAAACAAAACTATTGCAATCTATACTTGAGTAATGAAATTTCTACAAGTGGTGATTAGAAGAGACATGACGAGGTCCAAGCTAACATATTCCCAATTTGAGGCATGGACAACACTAATTGATCTGAAATAAGAAAACTTACTCCTTTACTACCTTTTACAAAAGTATAAAATTTTAATGTTTTTGTTTGGAAATCATCACAATTATTAAAGAATATGAGTAGTCTTGTCTACTCCAAAACAAGATCATTTAAGACATGTTCTTATTGCAATTAAGTCAAACAAAGAGTTTGATCATGCAAGAAAAAGTTGTCACTTTCTTGGTTCAAAGTTGATTATTAAAAATAATAATTTACATTCACTATTTTTAAATTTATTTAAGATCAAGCAAGTTGAGAAAATGGATTTTCTTGTACTTTTCACGCTTCCTTAAATTTGATACCTTGTTTGGTTTGATTATATTGCAACACTTAGAAGTTGCTTGTAATCTAGACAATAAAATAGTGAGTTTGGAATAAGATAGTATTTCTAAATTTAGATTCCAAGTTTATATAGTATGTTAGGTATTTCAATTTCTACTACTAATTAGGAGATAGGTAAAACATCTTCTACTCATATTGAGCTATGTCTTTAATGTCATCCAAGTAAATGGTTTGTATCATTATTTAATGATTTATATTAAATTATTATAATATTACCCAAAGATAAATTCTCCAAATATGAATGGTATAAATTATGGATATTAGGAGATGAAAGCAAATAACATTCCTCAAATGGGAGATCTAAAACAATGCTTCCAAATCTTAGTAATATAAGCAATGGATAGTTATTCATGATAACAAGGGCAATAATTGGTTGTGATTGAATTTAATAGCCTTCAAAAGGTAATTGAGTGTAAATCAACTCCAATAATTAGCTAGAAGTATCAAACATCCAATTAAATTAGGTATCATAAACCCAATTATATGGCAATAGGATTGGACAAGTTGATACGAAGTCCTTGATTTTTTGGAAATTAAATTTCTTCTTGTACTCTTATTAAAATCCTTACTTGTAAGATTTGTGATACCAACTAAAATATTTAAAAATATTTTTGAAAGTATTTGTAGAAGCTACCAAATGCATTAAGGATGCCGACACTCATTGCATCCCTTTCCATAAGCAAATCCATCCATAATGGTATCAATTCTCCTAACTCAATTTGTTGAAACTTTAAACCTTTTAAGTTAAGAATATAACTTGATTTTTCAGAGCTGATATTTTTATTTCTTACAAAATACCTTCTATTAGTAGCAACTTTAAAAAAAATCATTCATTAGTTTTTTTCTTGTTATAGATGACTATTTCATTTAGAAATACCATACATCTCTCTATCCACAATGTATCACTAGATATATTATACTTATGCATGCATACTACATGAGTATTAGCAAGGCTAAAGAGCACAAAATATATTCAAAATTTCTATATTTTGTCCTAAAGAGACTAGTTTCTTATAGAAATTAAATTTAGTAATATCTTATACAAATATCCAACTTGAAGAGGAATTTAACTACACTAAACTAATTTAACAAGTCTTTACTTTAAGTATGAGATAGGTAAATAAAAGAATTCATGATATTAATATAAAATATCAGCGACACTATCCTTGTTTATGATAGATAATTGATCTTTTCTCTAAGATAACATATTATGCTTGATAAATTCCTTTTCAATGAGCTCAATCAATTCTCCAAAGTTCTTCCAAAGTTCTTCCAAAGTAAATCTTTCCTTAAGATGGACAATAAAGATGTTCTCTAAGGTAATATATTATGTTTGATAAAATATTTCTCAAAAAGCTGCATAAAGATGTTGCAAAGTTCATCCTTTTGGGATAAACAATAGAGGTTTCCCTAATGTAAGATATTATAATTGATAAAATCCTTTCCAATAAGCTTCATGTGGTAACTTTATATCTGCAATATAGTAGTAAAATAGTAATAACAAGGGGTTTCGTCAAATATAGGAGTAAAAAAGGACTAGAAGTGAAAGGAAGTGTACTAAGTTGTAGTTTTATTATTATTTTCTATTTAACCTCTTGAGCAAAAACTACTCAAATGAGAGAGTAGTGTCTCTACGGCACACTATGGAAAAGGGAAAACTAAAGATAACTTTCACTACAAATGGATTTGAAATCAATCTTGAAGGTGATAGTCCACTCCACTCCAAATGTCACTTCACTCTAGAGGCTTTGAATCCAAAGACTACATACTGCACCTCCCTAAAGACACAACTCCAAAGAAGCCTTTGTATCAACCAAATGTCTTTGGATTTTGTGGTACCTTGAATGCTCCAACTTTGGCTTGATTCCTCATTTTATTGATTTTCTCCTTTATGTCTCCTAAAAATCACACATTCTTATCAAGCACAAATGTTTCTACTAACACTTTAGCACATATGATCCTACTGTAACATTCCTCACCACTACTTGACATAAGCATTCACCAATAGTTAAAATAAAATAATTAATGACAAAGAATTTAGAGTATTTTTATTGAAATTTGATTGCATAAAGTGAATGCAAATAACTTTGAACCAAAGCCTTTAGTACATTTCTACTTTCCTTGAAGGAATCAAGTATTTAAATGGATTTATATAAATCCTCTATCTTTACCTACATGAAATACCAATAGCTAGACATATCATCTAGAAGTGAAATTTGGTTTGGTAACATTTGGAAGGATGTTATACATGATGGACTAAATATATCAGATATTGATATCACCAAAAGAGTACTTTTACTAATATGGTAGAAACCAAAATAGACTTGAAAACCTTAGAACCAATAGCTAGACATATGATCTAAAGGTGAAATTTGGTTTGGTAACATCTGGAATGATGTTATACAAGATGGAATAAATAGATTAGAAATAGATATCACCAAAAGGGTACTTCTACTAATAGTGCATAAATCAAAATATGCTTAAACAGATGAATTAGGTCTGAAAAATGTGCAGATTTCCCCCCTCCACTCCCCCGTATAAGAAAAGGTTAGCCTTCTCCCTCTATTTGTCTCATCAAGAGCTTTCCAATAGTAGCTCACCAATAAAATTGAAGATTTTTACAAGAAGATTCCCTAAAGATTCCCTCTAGTCAACACTAGTTTGACCAACCAAATAGGACCAGATCCAACAGGTCACCCATGCATGCATCTAATCTGAGGGTGGAGATCAATGACATGTCACAAATCCATGTATTGAATCCAAGGGTTATGCATCCATGGAGTGTCTTTGCTTTGCTATATAATAAAGCCAAGGTTTTCTTTGGGGCATCGGAGTTTGAGTGTGAAACTTGTGTTTCTCTTTTGTGTTTCTTTACAACCCTCAAAAAATTACATCACTTACTTAGGATTCTTATCCTATCTTGTCTTAATCACATTTAGGTTAATTATGTATCTTGCACATGTCAAGGAAGATGCCATATCCTCCTTGAAGACAGTTTGACGTTACTCTTCTTTGCACTTATAAAACCTAAAGGTATGTACAACTACAAGGACATATACAACTCCAAAGTATTGACAATAAGATCTTTGGATCCCACTCCAAATGTCCTACAGCTACAAAGAACTTCTTGAAGTGAAGTGTCTTTACCCTAAAGTTTGTACTCCAAAGAATTACCTTTGCTCTTAAAATTTCTAAAGTGGAGGTAGATCTACTCCTTATTTCTAGCTACCTCTAGTCTATATGTACTCATTATAAACTCATTACTCTCAAATAAGCTACTATATATTCATTGTTTTTTGTTGTGTATTTAGTATAAAAATTTAAATGTGTACAAAATTTTAGTTTTAGTATTATTATAAAATAACCATAACTCAAGATTTACCTCAAAGACTAAATAAATCATATTTATCATTATTACTACTCATTTGTCTCTAATTTTGGAACCATAATCAAATAAATATTCAATATCTTTGTAATAGTATGAAGTTTAGCGACGTAGTTAGTAAGGTTAACAAAGTAGAGAATAAGCCAAATTAACCTAGAATATTCCAAAAGCATCTAGTAAGCTTATTGGGAAGCTTCCCAACTAGTTAACTTGCGCTCCAAGTAGGTAACTTCTAGAAGCTTCTAACTAGCTTAGCTTGCATGCCAAGTAGGTGGTTTCTAGAAGGAAGCTTCTTGAGAAGCTTCCTAGTTAACTTGGCTTGCACTCTAAGAAAGCGGCTCAAGGAAGCTTCTTGAGAAGCTTCTCAATGGCCTTGTATGCTACCTATAAATACCAAGGCCAAAGCTTATGCTAGACATTCAGAGTTTTCCCTCATTCAAGTGTCCCAATGTGAGTTTCCATTCTCCTATTTCTCTTCTCGGTCTTGGTCTTTTACAATCTTGATCTACCAATCAATCAAGCTAAATTTGAGATGGCTTCAACATAGCATTCGACCCAAACTATAGGAAGTTATTGATTAAGTAATTATTTTAAAGCATAATTATAATACACTTTGTGCACTTCTTTTATTTTGATGTGATTGATAATGAATTAACTTAAATGTAGCCTCAACTAGCCTAGCTCATGTCAAACACTTTAATTTCAGCTAGGCTTGCTTAGTCTATCTAAACCACAATTAAGTAAATTGACCCATACAAAAGATCTTTATTTTATTTCATATTAAGTTAACATATCATTTACCATGTGTTTTCAATGCTTATATTCTAAATCATTTCCTAGCTGAATTCTTCTTTTCCCAAAATATTAAATTTTTTCTTTGTATATTGTTTAATTTATTATGCTTTTTTCATTTAAAGGAAATGAAATGCTTGATTATATGTGATTTTGAACTAAATTACTCTTCAGCATAATATATATATAAATAAAAGTTATACAAATATCTGAACTTTATATAACTTATTGAACTCTTGGAAATTTTTTATTTTGTCTCCAAGTAATAGATTTAATAATAGTTGTAAGTCCAACTTGATGATTTAATAGAAATATGTTTCATATTCCATATTAAAATTTATGTAATGGAATTGATAATTATTCTATTAATTTTATATTTATTTTCTTTCCCTTCAAAATTTGAAATATCCTCTCATCTCATACAAAATTTCACAATGAGTAATACATTATGCTTTCACTCCATGGTACTCTTGTGCAATCATCTTCTTTCAAATAAAATATGTATAAATGATGCTTTATACGAACTAAATCAAAAGGATAAGATTTTTAATCATCAATTGCTTGACTCATTTGCACAAAACTAAGACTTACTACATATGAATTGATTTGGCAATTAAATTTCTTAACAAAAATTGTCTTGTTGAATATTTTACTAACTCTAGGTTAAGTAAGCTTGTCTTGAATTCTATAATTCTTGAATTTTAGAAAGTCAAGAGTTTAATTAGAATCTTTAATTAATATATAGATAAAAATATATATTAGTTGTATGATTATGACAATCCAATTGAAGAATATGTTCATTTGACCAAATCATCTCTACACATTTTTTTCACACTTGCTAGTTTATATAAGTGTTATTCAATAAGTACAAGTACTATATATAAGAATGTAATTTATCTTATTCTACTCCTTTCAACATTTTCCTAATATCTTGCCTATTAAGGTATAGGTTGTGAAAAAATATGAAGAAAATATTTTAAGTTTTTATTTAGATTCTCAAGGAGATAGATAAGATTTAAATAGACTTCTTCTATTTGCCTTTGATTACAAATAATTTAAAAATATTTATTTTCTTATTTTATACTTTATATATAGAATTTACAAGTAGAGAGTCTCATCCTTGCATAGAAGAATTATCAAAAAGATATAGATATTACTTATTTATGCTTGGAATGCATATTAATTACTGTTTTTATGGTAGTTGGTGGACATAATATGCAAGATATGGAAAATATTATTTAAATAAATGATTACTATTTTATCTAAGTGACTAATAATATAAGTCTTGCAACTTACATCAGATTTTCCAGCACAAAACTAGACTATATTATGTTAAAAGCATCAAGATTAAGGGATAGCCTACCATAGAAATGACTAATATTAAAGGGCCAATGGATCTACTAAAGGTAATGTAGAACTAGCTTAAATTTTACAAAATATAGATTTTATATATTTAGTGCTTATATTTCCTCATTGCAATAACTAATAGCTCTAATTATTATCATCAAAACACGTAAATTAAGCTTCAATTAGCCTTGTTGAGGGTAAAATACCTCTAAGAAGGCTCATTAAGGTTACTTTTTAGTTGCATAGAATTGTTAAAGATAGCCTTATAAGCCCTTGCTGGACTTGTGGAAAATATAATATCCAGTCATTAAGGCTTGTAAAGTATAATTAAGCCTTAACTAGCATTATTGATGTTATAATTCTAACATTTGTTCCATAATAGAGCTCAAATGAGACTCATTGTGGATACTAAAGGCTTAAGTACTTTTTTTATGGCAACCTTTTTTCCAATATCACATTTTCCCCATTTTTAAGAGTGCAAGTCTTTTTCTTAATCTCTTCTACTATCAATGACTTGTTTAGATCCTTGAGAAATTGAGAATTGAGCAAGAGATCTACAATACTCAAAACCAATGTCTCTTCCTTTGAATATATATCCTCTTGAGTTGAGCTTCCTTGCATTTCTATCTTTGTTTTTACATTATTTTAAGGAGTTTCTTTCATTATATTCATCACTTGATGTATCTAAAATATAATTATCTTCCTTGAAAATGATCAAAGGTACCTTGACACTATGGGTCTTAAGGCTTATCATAAGTTACCCCTTGTACAATCTATCAATAATTCTAGTTGTACTCAAGCAAGACCCCTTAAGTAGGAGTTTCAACTTGAATTTTGTAGCACTTGGAAAGACTCTTATATTTGAACATTCGTGAAAGTATTACCTTGTATACTATCTTGAAAGCTAAAACCTTTTTCTTGTTATCCATGCCAAGTAAAACTTTTGTCTGTCTTGAGATCTTAAATCCAAACTTCTTTGTCAAGCATTGACAAAGAACAACAATATTAACATATTTGTCAGTACTTATCTATTTAATATCACCTCAATCTTGTATGCTTTATTGTAAGATTTTTTTGCTATAACATCCACTACCTCCATCTCAATTGACTACTTCTATTTTGTCTTCTTGCTATCATTTGAGGTAAGTCCTTTCCTGGTTCCATTATTAGCCATAGTTCCATTATTCATTATAGTTCCTTCATTTTTTCTATGCAATCGCACTTGTTCCATTATCAATAAGCCATCAAGGCAATCAATTATACTACTGTGATGTTAGCTCTTTTTAATTCAAAAAGAATTAAACATACCATATTGGTGTTGAGTGGTTGAAATGAAAAAAAAAACTCACTCACGTATAGCTCAATCTTTGGATTCTTGGTCGTGGGTTTGTTTGAAACTCCACTTTATCTACTACTCCTACTTAGGAAGTACTCTCAATGTTTTTGTAAATCTAACTCTCCTCTCATTTGAGCACGAATCTCAACCTCTTTTGAGTACAAGCACTCTCCTTTCTCCCAAGTACTCTTCACATTCAACACCTCAATTAAAGCAACTATTGAGGTGGTGATACTCTTCCATTTTTTGTTAACTCTACTCCTTCAATCATTCAAAACTTTTGTGCAAAACCTTATAAATGAGCATTGCTTCTTTCTACACATAAAGCAAGTGCATTCATTATATTGAGATTTCTTGTGGGGTACATTTCACCTTAGTTGGTAATTTCTATACTTTATAGGATCACTTCCAAGATTCTAACTTCTTTTCTCCTTCAACTACATCATCTTGAACTTCATGTGTATTGTTTGTTCTATGCTATCTATAAATCTTATATCATCATCAATACTTGGATTTATGAACTGTTGGTTGAACCAACTGGACTATAATTTCTATTTAAGATACATGATTCATTGAAGCAATTAAAATATTATTACAAGTAATAATATATGATAATCTACTTCCATAATCCACATAAATTGTAAAATTGATAGCTTTAACTTTGGAGGATGGTCTTTCATACTTGACTTTGGTTTTCATTGTGAACTCAATCTTATAATAACGTTTTTTGGTCATCATTGCTCATATGCTCACCATGGTATTCTTTAGTTCATCTTTACCTATCTTGAATACCATTTCAAACTTTGTGCTACAACGTGTATACTCTCTTTATAATTACTTAGAATTTTTGTTTCTCATTATCTTAGACAAAGCACTTCATTATTGAACTTCTCCGGCTCTCATGAGGAGTACTTTTCCATTGAAAGCTTTTATTCAACTCTTCTAAGGGTCAATATTAGTGGATTATATTATCTTGTGCTTTTCATCATACCATATCAAGGTTTAATTTTGTAAGAAACCAAGCAAGAGAGAAGCAAATCCTTCTTTTCTCCTCTCCTTATTTCCAATACAAATTCTACTACAATCACTCATAAATTCTTCCACATCCTCACCTCACCAAACTTAATTTAAGCTTGATCAGAACTCAATCAATCTTATCAACACTACGCTAAAGTTGAAGTCAATAAAGTCACTAACCTAAATTCTAAGATAGGCATGTATTTGGATGCATAGTTAATAAGGTTGTTCAATTTCTTATTAGTGCTAAGTTGTCCATGTGAAGGTCTTTGTTATTGGACACAAATTTATGCAAAGAAGAATAATATATTTATTTTATCACTCATGATTAAAATTTCATGAAATCAATGGACTTGCAAAAAATTTCATAAAAAATGTTTTTATTTATAATTACAATCCAACACTACTTTCTAGAGGGATCTTGATAAAACATGAAACAATCTCAACTAAATTATTTTTTAAAATGATAATATTTTAAGATATAAGAATACCAAATTATAGACAGTTTGTTTTTTAATATACTCCAAGAGAAAAATCAAAGCATGAAAGTGCATCATATGTAAATATTTGGATTACAAAAAATCTGAGAACTTTAAACTTAAATTTAGATATAATTTATAAATTTCAATTAAATTGGGAGCAAGAAGTAGACAAGTGAGTTAACATGTGTTTAGATTATAGCAAAGAGGAATATTTTAGCTACAATGTATATAGATTAAACAGAAATACAATAACTATCATGTTACAATTTAGCTAAAATATGCTGTTAATAGTAAATGTTATGGGATATAATTTCGATGAAAGTATATATAAATATTTTCAAGTTGATATCTAACAAGTCTTTTATACTTTTAAGCCAATATTAATACATATTTTCCCAATGAATATATTGAATAAGATAAAGATTGAATTTTAATAAGTATAAATAATTAAGATACTAAAAAAGAAGGATGAGAAAATAATTTAACCCTTGAGGATTTTTAGATTAGTTTAACTATTGGTCCTTAACCAAACTATCTCACTCTTAGTATAAAATTGAGAAATAAGAATGAACATTTGAAAAAGCACAGTTGTGTTAATGTATATTTAATATAGAATAAATAAATAAATATTATTATTACAATTTATGCTAAATTTTATCACTCCTTTACTTGTTTGAAAATTTACTTGTTGTGTATTTAGTTACTTTTTGAAATATTATTTATCACCAAA
Organism: Lunularia cruciata; assembly: GCA_948567375.1. Taxonomy (NCBI): domain Eukaryota; kingdom Viridiplantae; phylum Streptophyta; class Marchantiopsida; order Lunulariales; family Lunulariaceae; genus Lunularia; species Lunularia cruciata. The sequence continues at coordinate 47,336,892 of OX419758.1, forward strand.
GGTGGAATTCTCATTTCTTACTAATTTGTAGTTTTAAGTTGACATTGGTGAAAGATTTAAACATTTGTTTTGTTTTGTCACATTATTTACAAAAATAGAACTCAATAGTGGAATATGAAGTGTTTATATATGATAAAATACACAAAATTCAAAGAACAAAGACATATAATAAATGAAGTTCAGTAAATGAGTAATTCACAGCCAATAAATTGATGAAATGGAGTAGTACAAGATTTAATATCTTATAAAACATGAATAATAAACAATATATGAGGTTCTTATCTACATATAATTAGTTCCAACCCAATAGAAATGGGGTAGTATAGGGCTTGAGACCTTATAACATATGGATAATATATTGTAGATGAGGTTCTCGTATATTTATTAACTTTAATTCAATGACTTGATTACATGGAAGCAGTGTTGACTTTCAATCTTGTAAGTTTATAAATCTATACTACAAGACAATGATTGTTTATGTTAGTAATTAAATGTTTATGTTAGTAAATTAATTGAAGTCAAATTAATCAAAGGATGATCAAGATGAAATCAAGGAGTTGAGAACATCTCCTTTTGGTAACAGATATGAGAGGTGGCTCTAGAATCCAAGAACCATCCAGAACCATTTGTGGACAACTGTGACTCTGCCAACATACCGCAATTTAGCTCTTCTATTGAGTAGCACTCCTCATCGCTTTGTATCTCATCGCACTCCTTTGCATTGTAAGCTGAACTCCCAAATTTTGGACCTTTTACTGGTTGATGTCTCATGCCTACCTTCTTTAGCTCTTGTTCTCTCACTTCTCTTGGGACATATAGGTGCAACATGACCTTTCTCATGACAAAAAGAATAGATTTATCAGATTTACTCACTCTAGTTTGCTCACTCTTCTATTTGGCAATCTTCTTGATCGAGAAGATACATTGAATAAAGCAACATCTCCTAGCTTATTTAACTTCATTTCTTTGTACTCTCGGTCCTTGCTAAACACTAGCAATTTGCTAATCACATAATCCCATGTGACAACTTCAACAAGTAAGAATTTTAGAGCTACTAGGACAAGATCATAGCTTGGAGGAAGATTCTCTAAGAGATTGTTTATCTCATACTTCTCTGTAAGTACAACCCCATCATTCTTGATACTCTTGAAACTTTTTTGCAACTTTGACAAATCCAAGGTAAAATCATCACCATCTTGCAACTTCAATTTCCACACTGCAGACCGGACTGAATGGGAAGTGCCCAGCTTCTCAATAGAGTAATAAGTCTTGAGTTTTTGCCAAATCTCCTAACTCCAAGCATAATCGTCTAGTAGGTCTTTGATTAGCTCTTGCCTAGCCCTTAAGAAAAACCTCCAAGTAGTAGAGTGATTGACTCTCTACTCCTTGTTTGCCTCTAGTTCATCTATATCATGAGCTTCTAATGCCAATTCTAAATAATCATAAGGGTCTTAGATACACTTCACATCCAAAGCCCAGGCTTTGTAATTAGTGTTTCCCAACTTCTCTATCTCTCTAAGTTCTCTTTCAACCCCAATGGTGACTATGGGCCCACAACTTGATGAGAACTGCTCTTCTTGCTCTTGGAAGTAGAAGTTCTATCCTCACTCATTCTGACTTTTGATGTATTAGACATTCTAGCACTCAACTTTCTCAATCTCACCAAAGTAGACACTCTTGATTGCACACAGCAATACTCAACTCTCTCTCTCTCTCTCAGAGCCTTGAAAGATAGTACATAGTTATACTCAACTCATTCTCTCTTAGAGTCTTGAAAGATAGTACACAAAAGTTCACTCACATAGCATGAAAGGCACCCCAAAGTTAAGCAGTATAGAACACACATGAAACAAGGTACAAGGTGATGGGAATGACACTTTTAAGAGGACTTGCATCAACAAGCACCAAGAACATATATATATATATATATATATATATATATATATATATATACCCAAGTATGCCCTAGGGGGTTGCTTTGCACAACCCCTATTAGGGTTGCACCCTCACTCTACTCTAATAAGATATTTAGTAAAGTATTTATTAAAAAAAAACTAACAACTCCCTAAAATAAAGAAATCACTAAACTAAAGATTAACTTAACTAACATATTCTATAAATATTAGAAAATGTACCCAACCTTGTGATGTAAAAATAACTTTCTTCCAAATGCTATCTCCTTTAGATATTTTACTTTTTGATATCGAGGATAACAGGACATATAGAAAGACCTAAACTTTCTTTATATAAAGCGATAAGCAGAGGATAAAAAGAAAGATGGAAATACCCCATCAATCGACACAACGATAAGGTTAAAGTCCCAATTAATTTTCTTTACTCTATATATAGATATATCTCAGTATTTCAAGAAAAAGAAGTGGAATGTAACCGAAAACATTAAAAGTATTACTAGAATATGCTGTGCACGAATGCGAATTACGGGGTTCCTCTTTTCGTCCGTCCGTCCGTCCGTCCTTCCTGCACAGGAAGAGCAGCTGCTTTGTGGCCCATGGGAGAACACTTTTTGGTTGTATAGTATTCTGATGCTCTGCTCTTTGTCGACACACACCGGAACACAAAGCAAAGCAGGGGAAAGGAATGGAGGATTGATTGGCTGTTCATTGATATGCGTGCGGTTTCTGCAGCTGTAGGACTGGTGAGTATTGCTCACTCTCGTTGCTCTTATTTCTAGTTGCTTTTGTCAATTGCAGGGAGTTCGAGTGCTGGATCAGTCGTTTCCAGCACCTAATTTCGAGGATCAGTGGACGAAGACCCTAAATTGTCAGTGACTCATGCTGGGTTCGGCATTTCGAGGATCGATTTGTTGAGAATGTGTTGCCGCGCTGTTGCTGCTGTGTACGTAATGTTCTGGTTCGAAGTCAGCTATTCGTGGGAATCGCAATTGTACTGAATCATCGTTTGTGAGAATTTTAAGGAGTGTACGTCTGTAAGGAAATTGCGTGGTTATAGGCTGTGGATGCCGACGTACCATCAATTTTGTCTCGAGATCCGTCGCTTATCAAACTAGATTATGGAATACTTGTTTTGCGATTTTCGAGTAACCTAGAGGCGGAGGTCTAAATGGGAGAACTCGTGTGGTAGAAGGACCAGAACTCGGTCGTGAAATTTGATTTTAATTGTGATCGCTATCTAATGTATAGTGTCTGGCATCTCGGACCTGAACTTGTGGAGTGATAATTACAATATCATGGTGGAAGCTCCTCGGAGCTTGAGCCTGATCTCCGCAGTGCTTTTCGTTGATCAGGCCAACTGTTCCACCAGAGCAGATATCATCTTGCAGTTCATTGTTACTTCTTCTTTAACTATACAATCGTTTTGCATGATCCGTATAGGATCATAGCGACACAGAAGTGAGGATCTCTTACTTTGGAAGATTTCCTGCACGTCATTCAGGCTTGTCTTGCTTGGTTTTATAACTTTCTACATCTGCTGATTCTCGGTGAAGGTTCTAAGACCTGTCCAACCTTACGTAATCTTATGAACAAGCTGTACCAATCTTTTGAGACGCGACTTGCTATCCGAATTCTCACGATCGTAATTGACCTGTTTTGACGATCTCTGAGCAGTTGTCTTTAAACATTTTCTGAGTCATGCTTGTGTCGGTCATGTGCAGGGAGAGGTGAACTTCATATGACAGTGTCTTCTCCTACATTCTCAAAAGGTACGACGGTTGAAAGCTAAGGCAGGCATTAAAATTGTCCCAAGTTAAGTTCTTACTATCATAGCAGGCTTGCATGTGCTTAGTTTGCGTCGGCTCTGTCCTAAGTGAGTGTGGATCATCCGTTCTACAAACGGCTTCTGCTCTCATTACTCATATATCAGAATAGGCTACCTCTTCTCATCGCATTTCATTCAAAGCACTCATCTTCCTCTCTGTAATGCGTACAGCGACCTCAGCCCCTTGATCAAGAGCTTCAACATGATTGCCAAGCGATTGATTCCCAGGGCTACCCCCGCCGTCTCTTTCCTTTCAAGAGGGATTTGCCCCTTCCCTCATTGGGGATGCTCAGCAGGTAGTTTCTCCTGCTTCAAAACCATTAACGTTCTGAGTTGAAGAATTCACTTTGTGCCTTCAAATGATCTTACTTGCAGCCCTCAATTTAAGCGGTGTGGAGAGGGACATGGGTCCTGAATTTCGTTTATGCCAATTGCAGAAAGCTCACTTGGAGAGGGTCGGTACTCTTCAAGTCTTGCTGCCCCAGTCAAGAAGGGTACTGGAGGTAGATCATCTGTCAGGTGAATTTCTGCAGTCTTGCATTACTCATTTAAGCAGCCTTGCATCTTAGGATGATTGAGTTTCAACGCACTCAACCAGTCTTTTTCATCCATTTTGCGTGCTGTGCCCTAGTCGGTCACGTCACGTTTAATATGTGGGTCATAAGTCGCAGTATTAGATCTCCAGGATCCTCGTTTGTCGACCTCTATGAAGTGGAAGCTTTATGGATTCCTTGTTTGCGTTTTGGTCTGGTTACTGGTCATCACCCCTGCACTTTCTCGTATCTGCCCGTTGTTCTATCATAAACTCAGCTTCGGAGACTGAATGTGAGTTTTTTGGGGGAGTTACGCAGTGGTTATGTGGCCACGGTTTTTGGAGCAACGGGATTTCTGGGCCGTTATGTCGTCCAACAACTTGGTACGACATTCTCTATACTGTTATCAGGAGAACCTTCGCAAAATTGTCTAATTAAACATTATTTCATGAATCTACGCAGTCTTAGAATTCAGTAATAAAATTGATTCTATATGAGCCATTTAAGTAAGTTTACACATCTTTCAACTACGATGGTCGTTTAAATTTTTCAGTGCTTGCGCATGTCTGTAGCAAGGATGGGGTCGCAGGTTTTCGTGCCCTACAGGGGATTGGAAGATGAATTCAAGCATCTAAAGCTCATGGGAGATTTGGGACAGGTATGTCCTGGAAACACGTCTAGATAATAGTGGTATGCAGTTTTGTTTGTGGAGAGCAGACATCGTACTTGGTATTTAAGGTTGCTTATCAGGGTCGTGTCTCTTGTGGGAAGTCAGGTTGTACCAGTTAGATATGATACTCGTGATGAGGACTCTATCAAGGCTGCAATCTCGAGATCCAATGTTGTGATCAATCTGATTGGTAAATTCACAGTAGCCTTCAGCAGATGTATTCTCAATTTACTGCTGCTACATGGTTCTATGCCATGTCAGTTCTTCCTGAGTTGCTTCAGCAGTAACACTAAAAGTATTGAGCTGTAAACCCAATTAAGATAAGTGTTTTCATGTTTTCATGAGCTGTAAACCCAATTAAGATAAGTGTTTACTCTTGTGGCATTGGGCACCAAATCCATTCAATAAGAGGTAAACGCATGCGGTGCTTTCTTCTGATTTACAGGCAGGGATTTTGAGACCAACAATTTCAGCTTTGAGGAACTGAATATTACTATTCCAGAGCGTATATCAAGGGTAAAATCTTCTTCTTTGTTGGAGCAACTTTACACCTCTAGAAATGTTTTGGTTGTGATTGGTCTTGTTTTGTGCTGGACTATTTACTGATAGAACTACTAATTTAGTGGTGAGGCCAACGAAATCGGTTTTCGATTCTGCCGTAGACTGAAGCGGCTATGGGAAGAATTTAGTAACGAATGTAGTACCATCTACTCTAGGCAGGATGGGATACTATAAGCACACTGTTGTAGGTCAAATGCTAACGGTGTGGTTGCTAACCGCCCGGTTGTAGCTCGCACAAGAGCACGGTGGCATTACTAGATATGTGCAACTTTCTTGTCTCGGTGCCTCGCTGGACAACCCTTCAAAGCTGTACAGGACGAAGGCCGAGGGTGACAAGTGGACAGTTGAAAACTTTCCTGAGGTTTCTTTCTAAGCTGGATTTTGTTTATGCTTTCCGCATTATGAAGTTTTTCTTTCCGTGAGCTGTATTCATGTGGCTTTGTTGTTAGTTCATTCAGGGTCTTTCATGTGCACTTGAAAAGAACAATGACTGGTTGCATTCATACAGGCCACTGTCTTGAGGCCGGCTGCTTTCGTTGGAACTGAGGACCGCCTTCTAAACAAGTGGGCAATGTTTGCCAAGAAGATGCCTTCTATTCCCATAATCGGAGATGGCAATAACAAGTACTTCTCATAATCTCTACACTAGTATGCGCTTTGCCTGCTTTGAGGGTCACGTTTGAATCAGTCGTGGTAGACCACTTTGTAAGCTTGCCTTTTCAAGTCAAGGCTCACTCAAGCTTTTTGTCTCTCAGACTGCAGCCAGTACATGTTTTGGATGTGGCAGCAGCAGTCGTAGCGGCTGTTAAAGATGATGGCAGCAGTATTGGGAAGTCCTATGAGCTCGGGGGACCTGACGTTTTCACAGTGAACGAACTGGTGAGGATTCTGACTGTCTCTATCATAATACCTCTGCTGTTCTCGTCTTTTTCACATTTAACGAGGAGTAATGGACATCATACTGATTGCATTATATCCACAGCAGTTCCAGTCTCTCGCCTTGGATCTTGTAGGCATCCTCGTCCTCGCTCTTGAGTTGAACTGCTCGGTGGGTCTAGCATGTCTACTTTACGGAATGAAGTGCTTACCTATGATCCTTGGCGTTTTGGCATAAAACTATATGTGTTTATGCAGGTTGATTTGGTATATGAGTACATCAGGGAGTCTCCAAGAGTTACTCACATTCCTTTCGGTGTTGCCAAGGTGAGGCAGAATCAGTCGTTTGCACATCCTGTAAAAACCATTTCTACATTTTTATGTACGTTTGAAGGTTTTGGGGCAGACATGAGTTTAAAACTTTATTCCTTCATTGACACACGAGAAATTTCTAACTGTAGTTGTTTTGTTGGCCCGTACAGCTAATGGCTGCTCCAAACGATTGGATGAAGGGTCTCAATTTCCCAACACCAAAGATGGTGACGTTTTCACGAAACTACATTGACTCACAACGAAGCGACTACCTGGTATCTCCAGACGGTGAGTGGGACAAGCTCAGGTCCTAATACACAAGTCTAGTGGGCAGATAGTTTATCAATGGTTGTTGACGCAAGACTTTGAAGTTGTTCTTTTTCGATGTGGAAGTATGGCCTTTACTTGGTAGGATTATGGGGCAATCTTTGCTCAATATGGACTTCCGTGAGATGAGACGTTAGCCTGGTAAGGATAAACATCATAAATTCATCTCGAACTCAGAATTCCTAGGCACAAATGGTGCGATCTCGTACTTTCTTTTCTTATTCTTTTGCCCGCTTGCAGCATTGACGTTCAAGGACTTGGGCATCACGCCGCGCAAATTGTCGGGAGTGGCCGTTGAGCATTTGTATCAGTATCGTACTGGTGGTCCCAGCATGGGTACAACTGTGGGTACGAGGACAAGTGGAGCAGGTTTTTAGATAGCTAGATGGTCAGACTTTTACTTATCCAACCAACCTGCGGAGCTGATAATTGTGGGGTTGAAAATGCGCGCTTTCGGCTCCTGCATGTACTGTGATGATTCATGGATCACATGTCTTTTACAATCCATCCGACAATTTCAAGGACCTCCCAGGACCGGCGAAACTGAAAGTAGATGGTGAGTTATTGCTAGGAGGAGAAAACCACCAGTGTAGCAAGCACTATCAAAGATGTATCTTGTGCAGCAGTAGTAGCGAGGTGTGCCAGCAGGTACTGTTCATACATAACGTCCGATCTCTTGGACCAGGAGATCAGAGCCACGCCCTAGCACTGAGTCTACTGAATTGAGCACATCAACGTTCCACGCTGTGGTATTTCTCACAAATTTTAGAGTCCGATTTGTTTGAGGTAGGTCCACTTCTTGTCACCTGAGTTATACATTTCTGGAGAAAATTCCAGATGCAGGCTAATCAGAGTCCGATGCTTGGATTTGCGGACTGGGACTACAGCTACCTTATTGGTTGTCTTGGACTGTTCACAAGTTGTTAGGTTTCACCAAGTAGAGACTCGTTGGGTATTGAATACTTGAATAAAAGGTGGTGCGATAAGAGTCATCAGAGTAACTTGACTAATAAGACCTAAAGATTCAAGCTACTTGTGAAACATCGATACGATTGCTTTTACACCTTTTAGTGTACCGTTGTATGTTAAAACCTTATGATTATCTGCGAACAGCTGAAGTCTCGAAGTTATCTGAATGCGAAATTATGCGTTTCTCTCAAGCGAAGCAGGAGAGTTTATGCGTGGATACGGAAATAGACAAGAAGGATATATTTAGGCATTGCATCTGATCTACTTTTCCTGTTTCAAAAAGTACCTCGCATCAAATTTGGTTTGCATTGGGAGTTTAGGGACGGCCACAAAGATAAGCATACCTCCATTGCCACAGGGGACAAGTGGATCACGTCACACCCAAGTACGCTACGGCTCGATAGCTGTAGCCGTCGGAGAAAGCAATTCCGGAAGTTACTTGTGATACCGGAGGTACCGAAGGAACATGGAATTTCTTATATAAGAACCCTGCGACCCAGTTCTAAGGACAAAATCAAGAGAATTTCAAGGTTCTAAATACTTCGGCAGCAAGCTGAAATGAGCTGACTGGTGGCCTCCCCACCCACTCTGAAGAACCACTGGAGGAATATAATATCACCTTAAATCCGGACTACACTGCAGCCAGAGAGCTCTTAACCACTAGTTTACTTACATTTTCAAGCTCAAGGAACTCCAGTGACGGCGGTCACAACTGCAAATGCATAGCCATTATCCTCGACATGGAAGTTTGCTTCCATGGTAATCCTCACACATGGTCAGAAGGTCACTTATGAAGTCGGATTCGTTATAGTTTCATATGAATGAATGTCCACGTGATTCAGAATATCCATCACGAGCCTATCCAGAGGATTCCTGACCTGTCCATGTTTTTGTATTGTGTAGGCTCTAACTATTTTCCTCTTATTTCTTAACTGTGTATGTCTCTTGTGTGCAGCAACGGTTGCTACTGTACTACACGGCCGTCATGGCAGTCACACGAGTCTTCTTCATCTCTTGTTTCGGTCTTGTGTGTTTAACATTTCTATCTTTCGAATTGCGCAAATATATAGTTGTACGAAGATCAGCCAACACTATCTGCTCTTCCCAATGCAACCAACTGAATGAATCCTTATGTCAACCTTTTCTTGCTAGTGCTTATCATCGTAATCTTCAGTAGCAGGTCGCGTCGTAGGTATCAACTAGGAGAGTTTTTGGTGCGGTTAGGCATTGTATGATGAAGCCATGGCCGGCCTTCCGGAATATAAATTTGTATGAGACTTCTAACCTGTTTGTATGTTAGATCCAACCGGTCATCGAATTTCTAAATTTTAGGTGTTTCTACCAGATTTTTCCAAAACATTAAAAAGAATTATGTACAAATCTAGTTCAAAGGATCACGGGAATTCAGTTTGTGTTATTCATTATTGATTTAATATAAAATAAAAGAAAACGAAAAACCATATCCTCCATCGTCAAAAACCAAAGAAATATTTTTTCTTTCTTTCAATAAAACCAGAGGGTCATTGGAGTGGTTTGCTTCAGGACCCCTGCCTCTACTCCATTTATTACCCTTAAATTAATTCATGTATGTTTTAAATAGAAATATTTACAAAAATAATAAAATAAAATAAAATACTGATAAATTACTCAGTATTTTCGTACATTTATTTACAATAAAAATACTATATATATATGAAAATAAAATGTAACATAAGAATAGACAAGTAGACTAGAAGGGGAAATCTTAACCAGAATCAAAATATGACTCTACTTTTTCCAAGAGTATAAAGAAGAAATGGTTTATAATAATCAAATGAAGATAAATATAGAGATAAATCTAAATTCTATTCTTACAAGATAAATAAATTAAAATGAGAGGGATGCAATTATCTTACTATATATTATATAAAATAAAAAACTAGCAAAGCCTAAAGTCCTTCCTATTTGTTCAAATAGTGATTATTATCAAATACAAGAGATCCTAAAATGGTAATTTTCAGGTAAATTTCACATTCTTATAGAAATTTTTGTTAAAAAAATTATTATCTCAAACTATAAGGAAGACTTTAATAAAAAAGTAATGATCTTAAAGTTCATATTTCTTTAATTATGGTGGTTACATTGATTAATAATCTTCCTGTTTAATGACTTTAGGCATATTGTCAAAATAATAACCTTTCTATTCAGTAATGTCTTGTTAGAGAGCACATACCTTATTCATCAATTCTTGGTGTATTTATGCTTTCAAGTTCATGCCTTTGAGCTTTATAATGTTCCAACCACATTCATTAATGTATAGACCACTTACATGAGTACATGAAGATTTGGGAAGATTGGAAGCTTGGAATGCCTATGAAGAGCTCAAGCAATTCTTCTTTTGTTTGGCCTCAATTCTTGCAAAACTTGAGTGGAGTAAGACTTTCATCAATTCAATTGATGCTTTTGATAAAGCTATAAAATGCACTCTTAGTATGTTAGACCTAGACCAAAATGATCATTTAGTACTAATATAGTATGCAAGTAGATAAATGGTTTAATTGAGAGAAGCTATTTTAAAATAAAAAGTGAAGGCTTGGTAGTAATTGTTTGTCTCAAGAAGTTTTGTTACTATTTGATTGGAAGAAAGGCTACAATTGTCACATATTACAAAGTATAGAATTACATTTTCAACAAGCACTATATAGAGAGGAAGCTAGTTAGGTGGATGATATTCTTATTTGAATATGATTACACTATTGAGGATAGGCCAAGGAAGAAATAAGAAAAAGCTGATTTGTTATCTAGGGGCTTATGATCCTTATAATCTAGCTTCCCAAATAAGGAGCTTATGATCCTTGTCGTGCATATATACCATGCTACATAACATATATTGTTATGAACATCATACACTATAGAAGCACAACTCACACATAAGTCGTACATGAACTCTAAAGTGTCACAATAATTAGTTCTTTCTTCCACTTGAATCACACTCAAATCAAGTATATACTTGATCCTTCACTCAACAATCGGGCAACAACTAGGCACCGATTACAGTCAAGCTATACCACTCTAGCTAAGAGATTCCATGTGATGCTTGCCGACCTCTGTCCACCATAGTTAAGAACTTGAAGGTTCAACATCAAAGAAGCTTTGGTGCTACAAATGTCATGACATCCTTTTGGTCATTCAAGAGGTTCTAGTGGAGTATAGGGATTTTAGACTTTGTTAAAGAGGTAATTATCCCTTTGGGATGTATGATCAAGAAAGGAAACTCTTTGTTGCAAGATCTAGACCTTACATAATAGTGGAATATATCTTTTTTCACCAAGAATCTGAAAAATACTTCACGAGTAGTGAGTAAGAAGTAGATTATCTAATTCTTTCAAGATTTATATAACTTTTATAATTGGAAGGAGATTTTTTAAAGATTAATTTGGTTATTGTCAATTATGGAATATTTGTTGTGCTTTTACTAGAACGTATACCGTACACCGCCTCTTTGATAAATTCTATTACTATGGTTATTTGAGAAGTAGGAAATTGACTTTTTGTGTACTCTCAACATAACTTTAAGGAGCAATCAATATATTTTGGTAGTTATGATACTTTACCAAGTGGATTGAGGCTAGACCATTTATAAATAAGAATGAAGATACAGTTGGTAGATTTTTCTTATAAACATATCATCATTACATTACTTGCCTTGTGGAGGTCATTTCTGATCATGGAAGAGAGCCCATAGGGAGCATGATTACAGCCATGATAAAATATTTCCCCTATTATACATAAAGTGATTATAACCTATAACCCAAACTTAAATGGCTCAACAAGGAGAACCAATCAGACCTTGTGTATGATATTGGCAAAAGATGCAAAATGGAGAGCTCTAAATATCATTAAGACAAGAGAATTCATAAAATTTTATGAGCGTAAAAGGCAACAATGAAGACCTCTACCAAATATTCTCTACTTTAAATTTTTTTTATATATTGAGTCCATTTTACCTGTTCACTTCAATCTACCTACCTTCCAAAGCATTAATAAAAATTTAAAGAAAGTACAAGGAGGTGATGCAAGAAAGTTAAGGTAGGATCAACTCATTGAATCAAAAGAGGCAAGAGCAATTATTATGATTTGAGAGTAGGAAGCACAAAGGAAGCAAAAAGAGAGCTATTATAAGAAGCTATTAATAAAAATTTAAAGAAAGTACAAGGAGGTGATGCAAGAAAGTTAAGGTAGGATCAACTCATTGAATCAAAAGAGGCAAGAGCAATTATTATGATCTGAGAGTAGGAAGCACAAAGAAAGCAAAAAGAGAGCTATTATAAGAGGCAAAGCAAGGAGAAGATAGAGCTTGTCAAAGAAGGTAATTGATAAATACTAGTTGATTCTATATTATCCCAAAAGATACCAAAGAAGTTTTTTTCTAAGTATTATGGACCTTTCATATCAGAGAAGCTGTGAGATAATTACATCCATGACTTATTGGTTGATATTATTTCTACAAATTTAATCAAACTTCTAAATTATCCATGATTAGCTAGAGTTATTAATAACTAAGAGAGTGGTAGTCTATTTAGAAGAGTTTTAAAAAGTAAGCACCATAGATTTAGATTATGGTGTATTGATTTTGAAACCACTAATTCTTAGATATTTGGTTTTGATGGTAGATATGAGAACTCTTGGATCCATAAGCCTTTTTGGTGCAAGTTTTCTTATAGTCCAAGAATAATATATATGGAAAAATCATTGACTTAGTTTTTGGTTAAGATAAGACCATATGCTTATGAGGATTTAAGATATATTTTTAGACAATATTTTCCACTTTTAACTTTAAATGACTTTTGCCTGGTGACTTTGGTTACTCCAATGGTTAGTAACTTCTGGGTATAAGAATTTCACAATGTATACAAGGGATGAGGAGGTTCTAATCATCCTTTCATTTAGAACTATCTTTCCCTTATTGAATTCTCTAGTGACCTATACTTGAGACTTGGAGGTGCTTTAGCCTTGGAGAGATGTCATGGAGTTTGGTTCAATGCCTACTTAATCCATGATACATTGCTTTAATATCCACTAGAGGGTCATATTGTATGAAAGATAGGTAGGTTATATTCCATTGCTTAACAAAATCAAAGTGATGGGTAAACTAAGAGATGAAACAAAATTATTGAAGATACATAAAGTGTATCTACCTTGGAGGAACAAGAGGCATAGATACCTTACTAATTCTTGTTGAGCTTTCATATGATAACTCTTTGAATGCATCAACTAAGGTTGCAATCTTACTTGATGTATGGTGAATATTTACACTATCTTTCTTTACCATAGAAGAAAAGTATGTGATACTATACTAAAGCTGCAAAAGTAAGAATGTTGTGCCTCTAATTCATCAAGGAGTTCAACATCTATGGTAAAAATTTCTCATTGTACAATATTGGCAAAAGAAATATGCCAATACCTACTAGAAATTGCTCATGGTACAAAATTGGCAGAAGCAATATGCCAATACCCATAGCAATGTTGTGGAATTCAAGATACAAGATTTGTGACTTGGTCTTGAGTGAGAGATATATCACTCAACATGAAACTTTGATGGCTATTAAGGTAGCATACCATGGATCACAAAGTTGAAAAACCAAAATCCATGACACTCTCCCAAGTTAAAACTCCAAGGCTCAAGACATTACTTACTAGGCAATGCTATTATAGAAAGATAGTTGCAAATATAAGAACAATGAGACATACTCATTCCTTGTTTATATACTTAAAAAAGTTTATATCCAAGAGTTACTTATAACCATAATTAAGGATACAAGGAAAAATATCATCTAAAATTGAAAGTATAAGAGAATATAAAAATTCATTAGAATAATTACTAAAAGCATTCTTATCTTGACACAAAACTCTCAAAAATTAAGATAAAGATTCCTTCACATGAATTATCCTTTGACTATAAGAGAATCTGCACCAAAAATGCTTGTGCATCTAAGTTTTCTCAACAATTTTCTCAAAGCCAAATTTAAGAATAATACAAAGACAATATATTAAAATCTATATTGGTGATTCTTACTGTCATGCTATTTGCAGCAACGCACCTAAATTGCTTAGACTTTGGAGTAGTAGTGTTGGTAGTCAGGAGTATTTTGGTAGATACTCATAGAATACTTGTTGATAGTCAGATTTAGTGTTTGGGTTATTGACTATATGGTGGGGCCCATTTTCACTTGCACCGTTTGCATTGTTGGATGTGCCATCAGCGAGATCGTTAGGGTTGGAGACCATGAGGGGTAGACTTTCAAAGTGCAGCTCTAGAGAGCTCACTTCCTTGATGTTGAGCCTTTGAATTCTTGGCTATGGTGGATAGAGGTTGGTGAGAGTCACCTATATTCTCTTAGCTAGAGTGGATGTGGCTTGACTGTAATTAGTGCTCAATTGTTGGCAGATTATTGAGTGAAAAATCAATTATTGATCTGATTGGTGTGATTCAAGTTGTGTCAACAAATGGATTATTGGCACTTGAGAGTCCATGTATGACTTAAGTGTGAGTTGTGCTTCTATAGTGTGTGGTGTTGACAATGATGTATGTTATGTAGCAATGTATATACGCATGACATCACTCTTTTAAACTTATCTGAAATGGGACCAAATCCTACCTTTGTTATGACTAACTCTAGTTAAAAATTGCTAATTTAGAAGCTTGGTTAAACTCTATAGAAATATTATTTCTAGTTACTCAAGATATTGAACTAGATACCTCAAGAGATAAAATATGCACTAATGTGTATTACAAATTTTGTATAATTATTACTACCAATTTACCTTCAATAAGCATACAAAAGATTAGCCTATGATATATAGGTACATTCACCATCATATAATGAATTGGTTTAGTAGCTTATTACTTGAGAGTTGCTACCTCATATAAAGCATCTGATGTGTTTCATGTTTCTTTCTTGAGGATGTACAAGCACTTTTTAGAGTAATTGACACATGGAATTAATTGCAATCCTTGCCTCAATTCAAGAAGATCATGTGGAGTTTGAAGTTGGGTGAATCCTTAAGAAGTTGATATACGGTCATCACCATAAAAGAATGGAGTACTTGGTCAAATGCATTATACAAAAAAACATTATAACCTTATATTCATCTGGCTAATGAAACATTCATGGTTATAAAGTCTGAATGATTACACAACAAGGATATTAAAAAACATTATAACCTTAAATTCATCTGGCTAATGAAACATTCATGGTTATAAAGTCTGAATATTACACAACAAGGATATTGTGACTCAAATGGAGGAGATTTATAACCATCTTTGGTTAATCCAATAAAGTTAGAGTTCTCATCTAGTAGAATACTTGCTCATAAAGTAGTAAATAAAAAATTGTAGGTGAGGTTTGCATAGACTTCAAGGTGAAGTTAAGTATAAATTCATTGATGAAGTCAAGAGTAACTTGCAAGTGAAGTTAGGTATAATTGATCAAGACTTGTTAGTGAAGTCTTTAACTAATGTGTTAGTTTGTGTTATTCTTATATAAATTGCAATAAATTTACATGAAGGATGATAACTAGCCATGATGATAGCATTTCAATATATAGGAAAGAAGAATGACCAGTAGAGGTATTTTACGTTTTGACTTCATCATAGAAAAGTCTTTGTGTACATCCAAGTTACACTAAAACTTGAATCTTATGAAATCTCACCTTGCATTCCAAATTATGGATAAAATTAAGTATACAATCAAATTATTATTTATAATTTTACTTTTTTTTACTCTACATCCAAAAGATCTTTTCCAAGTCTTAATAACAGAACCTAAATCAAGAATGTAGGTTCTAATTTTGGATTCTAAATTCTTGGAGGTTCTCTTATTGGGAATGCAAAGATCTTCTTTGTAGAATATATATATTTGGATTTAGAGGCTAGTTATGGGTGTTAACTTACATTCATACTTCATTTCTAGGGGATGGTTGTGAGAATTTTTCATCCATACCTCATAGCAATGGTTTTTGTTATAGAGAAGGGTAAATGTTCTTGAAAGTTTGACTTCTTAACATTTGAAGTTTGAGTTCTAATTAATGAGCAAAATATTAGGACTGACATGTGGATTATGGAAAGTGGTATTTCTATCTTCATTATGTAAAAGATATACATTAATGATGTGCTACATAAACCAATAAGTATTTGATAGAGTTAAGAGGTCCTTGTGTGTAAACTCTATCCATGCTTCACTTTTACGATCTTTATCTTAAAGGAAAGAGTTTATATTTTGATGCTTAGAAGTGCATAGTACAAAGTGAAAACTAGACCATCACAAAACCCCATACTTCCAAATCTATAGATGCTTTTTTTCAAATGTACAAATCAGCTCAAAATTTAAGTACATGAACATAATACTTAACCCACAAGTTCTTAGTTCTTAACAGTACATTCTTAGTTAGTGTTACAATATCTAAAACCCAACCCTCCAAACAAGCTTGCATTTCTTTCTCACTATCATCCTCTGTTTGTTATAGTATATGAAAAAGGTATGTTATTGTGGTAAATTTCCCTTATCTCTCATGTCTTATACTAGAAAGTAGCTTTATTCAATTGGAATAAAATGGACCTTTCTATATTCTCAAAATTATTTCTTTTATTGCTTATTAAATTTATCCTCCTAAAAAAGTTATCTTTATATGCAATTTTGAATATGGAATCTTTCATATTCAATCCATCTTCTATTTTTACCAAGTTTAACATCTATAGTTGCAATTACCATTGAGTATCATGATGAATAAGGTTGACTAGATCCTTTCAAATTATGCTGTGATATATGCTAAACTTAAATTACATAGAGTATAAAGTTCTTTGTAGAGATTATAATCTTCATGGTGTTACCTAGTAGACTCTTCATCATCCTCAATAAAGCCATCAAACAATTTAAGATTAGACTACAAGACAATAATATCATCAACTACTCAAATCATAATGTATAGTATTATGGTATATTAAAATGTAGTTAGTGGGTTATAATCCTTTTATTTTGAAGGTTAGAAACTTCTAAAATATCAGTAGGAAAGTACCACAATTTCAATAAGACATGTTGAGGAGGTATTTAAGAACCTTCCTAAAGATGAAGTATGCTATTAAGGTACTTTTGGAACCTTCTAAGGATTGAGTAGAGAGTGAAGGTTCTTAGAAAATTTCTTATCTAGGATATAAAAACATATACATTATAACTTATATTGAGCCTTTAAAGATTCTTGGGAAAGTACAAAAACTTTTCATGAGGGAAAATTTAAAGGAAACTTAACATTTTTCCTAAAGATTGAGGTTTTTTAAAAGGTACATAAAAATTTCTTGAGGATTTACAATATTGTGTATATCGAGTATTAAAATATTAAGTATATTGAGCTATGAAGCTACTCTAGAAATTTCTTAGCAATTGAGTAGATAATAAGGTTCTCATACACCTTCTTATAAATTATTACCTTGTTAAGGATATAAAAATTGTTATCCTTTCTCTTAGTTCTTAATCCTCTATTCTCTTCTATCTTCCACAAGTTATTATCTTAGATTTTGGTACCTTTTAAGTTCCTTGGTGTGCATGGACTAGAATCCAATAAGGAAGGATAGAAGAAAAACCATTAACCAAGAGCTGAATAGAATGAACTCTTAATGCTTAAGATTGCGTAGATTGCCTAGTGCTTTGATATTAAATATTTTAGTGAGTATAAGCTTGCTTTTGGGAGAAGTTCCCTTGGTTTACGCATCCTATCCTCCTTTATCCACATTCTTTCCTCTTTTTCCTTCTCTGGTTAATTCCATGATAGGTACGATATATCCTCGTATCAACTATCATATGGAATGGTTTGTATATTATCGTAAACTAAACCGGTTAAAGTTTCACTTGTTTAAGGGTTTTGATTGCATACTCAACAATTATCACATCGTAGCAATGCAACCTTTCTCTTTAAGCTAGCATTTGAAACTTGTAAAAAGAAAGAAGAAAGAAAAATATATTGCTCTCTTCTTGCCCAAGAAAATATAGATGGATAAGTTATGCATTTGATATTGTAAACTTTGAAGTTATAATATCCTGAAAAGAAGGTCTTCAATAAAAAAACTAAAATTAAACTAGTAAGATTTAGATTGTATTTTTGATAGGTTATAACTAAAAACTATAGTCCAAAATTTACCCCTATATTATGGGCGGGAAACTACAAGACATGGATTAAAAGTTTCAAGTATGTATGATTTATTTGACATCCAAGTAAAAACTTCAAAAGTTTCTTCTTGCAACTGATTGCATCAGATTATCTTCAAATAAAAAATAGAAATTTGAATATATTATAAAATAAAACAAGAAAAGGTTCCTAACAATAAGGTCAACTTTAATCATACTCAGATGTTATGACTACAAACCTTAACCAAATAGTGGATTGAATGAAATGCAAGCTATATCTAAAATATTGAACATGTCCAAAGAAAGGTAAGGATCCGACAGAAGCGAATTCTTTTTTACAGAATCAATTGATAATTTGCAATATTGAAGTGTGTAGTTCTTTAAATTAAGTGTAAAGTTATGATTTCTAACTCCTATGTACTAAAAATACTTCCTGCCTGAGATAGGGGAAAGGGCGACCGCGTAGAAAACACGAAGGATGGGAAGCCCCATCAAGCCGTACAAGGGAGAGACAAAAAAGGTAAAATGGGGCTAAGCCCCAATAAGAAACGACATTTGAAGTTGTAAAGAAGGCCTTGTTTAGCCCATCTAGTAAACATTGCCCGCAGACTCGACAAAATCCTTCTGTTTTCGAAAACTCGACCTGAGGGAAGGAGAAATGTGTATACAAAAGATTTGAGAAATCCTCTTGTTTTCTTATCTTGAACCGATGACTAAAGACTGTATTCACGAGTTTAGGGTTTAGGGTATTCAGGAATTAGCATCTTGCATCGTTGGCTAGATACAAGCTTTACTGCAGTGTGCGAGTTATTCTTGGAGAACGAGATCTGCAATTAAGCACGAAAGGTTGTGCTTAGGAAGTAGCATCCTGCATTTCGTATAGCCCCGATAACTATGGTGATAGTTATCCTGGTCGAGCAAGACCAACAAGTTTGGCCAAGGCTTGGAAGTATATAAGGAGATGCACAAATTATGAAGCTAGGCCGTCACTCAAACATAGATGGTACAAACGATCAATACAAACGATCCGCCCATCCGTTGGAATACTAAGGTTGAGAACTTTACGGAGCATGTGGATTGTGGGTCGTGTCGTCATCCCAAGAGCATACAAAGTTCACGAAAGATCCACCCATCCCTCGGAATTGTCAGTTTGAGAACTTCACAAAGCATATGGATTGTGGGTAGAGTCGTCATCCCCTGAGCTTACACGGTTTCGAAAGGGGAATTTACAAGGTAAAAAGATGCAGAAGTATGAGGCGGAGTCTACCAAGCAAAGTGGCTAAGAAGAGTTTGAATCAGGATACTGTAGGTGGCTTAGGTTTCTAATAAATGACAGCAGAGTGAAGATGATTGGCTGCATCTCTTGCCCTTGTATGTGCATTTGAAATGTGCATTACTGACAATGGAAGCGATGTAGTCAACGCTTCAGATAAAGATTGCAGTCTATGGTTGACGATGTTCGGAACGTACTTGTCCGCGTGTGCAAATAAAGAAGATCTGCAAACATTACAAATCGTCTTTAGACATGTTTCCCCGCATAGCTAGAGACAATTCTATCCGCTGTTCCCAGAACTGAGTTTCAGCATCCTCAAGAAGAAGTGGAAGCTGGTGGCAAGTTCAATCAGGTTCGAAGTCATTCAACTCACCAAATTAGAGAATCCGTAGGATAACAAGAAGGATGGGATCATCCCATCAAATCGTACAAGACACAAAGAGGTCGTTCAGAATTCACCAAATTCATGAGGTAAAGAGTCCCCCAAGACTACTGAGGTTGCCATAAACCCCAGTCAGAATGTGCCGAGTTTCTTATCTACATGATCCTTCATAAACTTTTGAGAAAGTCTGCTGGTACTTACTAGTTTGATTCTTAGCTACACCGGATTCGTCGTGATCCATAGCTTTTAAGAGTGCAACTCTTCAGTGGAGATGATAAGACCTTATCGCCAGAACACGTCCCTGAGACGGATGCACGAGACTAGGAACCAACTGGGTCTACCAACGACTGCTGGATCTTCTCAAGAGTACATTGTGGAGTCAAGGAGGGTTCTGGCTTGGCCATGAAATGTGTTGTGCTGAGAACGGTAGGGACGTAATGCTGACTCCCATTCGTCTGTGCCTCCTTGTAAACAACATGCGCGCAGACTAAGCATTGCCCTGACTAATTTTCGGTCAAACCCACAAAAAGTGCCAATTCAAACATGCTCCTTAGAGATAACGGTAGGAACATTCATTCGTCATGGGACCACCGAGAGTAGCTACGGACTCCGAAATCCCTGGCTGATCAGATTTTCTCTGTGCTTTTATTAAAAGAATACCTCTTCGAACAAAATTGGTCACTGTCAAAGGCACAGAGCAGGCCCAGCCTTATACACCACCTAACAAGTGACAGCAATTGCATAGATTTTCTTCTATCTAGGTTTACGTACATATTCGCTTGAACCCACAAAACCCTCGAAAATTCTCCTTAGGCAACTTCACCACAGTCAGCAATCACAACCGTCTGTGCAGGCTTATCCGAGCGATCAGTCTGCAGGTTCTCAATGGTTCTAACAACGTCCAAGCCTTCAAGAACTTGTCCGAATACAACGTGACGGCCATCCAACCACGACGTCTTAACTGTACAGATAAAAAACTGGCTACCATTCGTGTTTTTACCGGCGTTAGCCATACTCAGAATTCCCGGTCCGGTGTGCACCAAATCGAAGTTCTCATCATTAAACTTCTCACCATAGATGCTCTTTCCTCCGGTTCCGTTACCCCTTGTGAAATCTCCTCCCTGAATCATAAAATCCTTAATCACACGGTGAAATCCCGAGTTCTTGAAACCAAACCCTTTCTCACCAGTACACAGAGCTCGGAAGTTCTCGGCCGTCTTCGGCACAGCATCTCCGTACAATCCGAGGATAATCTTCCCCGCTGGCGCGCCTCCAATGGTGATATCGAAAAATACTTTGTTCGTGACCTTGGACTGCGTAGTGACCTTCTCGTCTGTCGCCATGGACCGGATGCTCATCCTCTGCCAGGCGGGACTCCTCACAGCTGCTGGGGCCCGGGTCACAAACCTTTGCACACCACTGGAGAGGAAACTCGACGAAGGAGCAGCAGCGCTTCGGCGCGCCACAGGCATCAAACTCCTCAAGGAGCTGGTGGCGATGCACCGAGTTGCGGTCGCTTTCGACGCAATGCTGCCAATGCTCATGGTGGTGGCCGCCATGGAGTTCATGTTTCTTCCTCAGAACTCGCTTTGTTCTCTGTCTTCTCACAGGGTGCTCAATCCTTCGATCAAATGTGTAAATATCTGTAGGGAGATTTCAGCCTCTGCTCCTTCCAGAAAGTTCCCAATCTCTTCAAAGGAGATGCTTGCTTGCCCGCCTGCCTGCTTCCCTAGAGATCTGCTCCTCCGGATGGGACACGTGGAGCTTCCACATGCGTCGATGTTGCTCAAGAGCTTCTGACAAGGACAGCGTTAGGACTGGAATATTCGAGGATGTACCGCATTCGAGAAGTCTGTATGTGGTTTGGCCTTTCATGTTGTCGGAATTTCTCGGGCGGTTAGAAATTAGGAGATAATGGTTTTATCCTTCACCAAGGTGAAGGATCTCTCTAATAATAGATTGTCTTGAAATTTTAATACATAACATATAATATTTTGAATATCAATTTATTGTTTATATTTAGGTAAGCTAATTAACGTTTGTTACCATTATCATATCTTAACTTTTAGACTTTCTATCCTTATACTCAAGGAAATTACATGATGATATCTGCCACCATATACAGACTCACACATTAATTAGCATTTTCCTTTCATTGATATACTTTTACTTCATAGAGTTCTCTTTATGGGAGATATGGGTAGAGCTTAGCTCAAGGCTTCTCCCTTGATATTTTTTTTTTATTCATTTTGGAAGAGTTTATCAAAACTCTATGATTGAAATTGGATCTAGTACATCCAATTCTCATAAAACTTATGGGCCAATGTGCATGTGATTTCCCATATGATATCTAATGTATACACTTTTATGTGCAATAGATACACACTAGAGTCCATGATGTAATGGCTCAGATTTTATGAGCTACACGGACTTAGGTTTAGATTGAGCAATGGTTGTATGTACTAAGACTACATATCCATTGGGTACGAGCAAAAATGATTATATTAGTTAGTTGTACCTAACATGATGTTATGGTGGCAAGTTATAAACCCTACATGTAGAGCTAATGACATGGGTAAGGGCACATGCATGAGCAACAACAACCATTGCCTCTAGGGGCAAAGAGTACCACTACACACCTCACATATCCCTGGATACCTTTGTACCCTTGGCAATTTAGATTTTTGGGTGCTTTTATTACCACTTTGACACTCTCATCAAAGAGCTAACAAGACGTTCCTTGAAGGAGATGTTCCTTGAGAGGGTCATTAGCTATTTCTTCAACCATGCTCATGCCTACTATCTACAACATGTGTTAATCACTTTACAACATACTCATGCTTTGGATCTTCACCATGAGCAGCTCAATAGAAACATCCAACACTGCTAGGGTTTTCTCCTTCACTTACAAGACATACCATTGGACAACCTTTACAACACAGTCAAGAGTAGCCTTGTGTTGGTTTCACTCTTCTTGGTTTCTTTGGTGCATGGAAACACTTTTGTGCTTGTTGTTGTCATACTTTTCCTCCAAGTGTGCCTACGGGCCTTGTTTTTATTTCTTGCTTGGTCGCTTATCTCCCACCGTACGTTTACTCTTTTTTTCTTTCTGCACTTGGTTGTGCTTTGTATTCCTTTTCCCTTTCTTCAAGTTACAATTCGTGTATTATTCATTTTTATAAGATACTTAGAATAGGAAATGCAATAAAAGAAACAATCAATACATCAATATTGATTGTTATTGAGCTAAATAATAATAATAATAATAATAATAATAATAATAATAATAAATAAAATTCTTGGTATATTAAAATACTAATCTTTATATTGAGTAAATGATTATGAAAATTTATTATCCTACAATATATCAAATAAAAATAATATAAATTATATCTTAAGAAGTTAAATGAAAGCTAGTAAACTAATCTTGGATAAGTTTCTTTTTCTTTTGCCAAGCAAGTAATATAACATATTTAAAATTTAAAATTTATTTTACTAAATATTTAATATAATTAATGTTTTAATCATAGTGAAGTACATGGTTCCAAAATATTGGCTATCATTATCAAGGTATATGTCCTTCCATATCATCTAAGCCAAGAAAGAAAAACTACAATAATGTCAATTTGTACTCTAAATATCAAGTAATTGGATAGTAATTCCATAACTGAATTTAAGTTTAGGATTAGTAGGAGTAAAGATTTAATATATAGTATTGTAGTCTTAATTGGACCTTTTTATTAGAATATAAACAGACATAAAGTAACTTTTACTCAAAGAACATCCAACTCACTAATTAATCATGTTTTGGAATATAAATATAACAGGTATAATTTTCTAGTCTAAGGTAGTTGAAAGTTAGGAAATATTACTTAAACCAAAGATTAAATTTATTTGAAAATAAGAACCTTCTTTTACATTCAAATTTTATTTAGGATTATCTTATTGACTTTAAGATTTCTTTTGATTGTAACGATGAGAAAAGTGACTGTTAATATTAAAAATAATATTTTTACAATATTTTAATTATTTTCAAGTTTAGGTTGAATAGACAAAACATTTGGTATATAAGGATACTTCTATTCTAAGTAAAACAACAAAAAATCCAAAATTTTAATACACTAATTGTAAAAGATTGGATCCAAAGAGAGAAATAGGAGAATAGAAACTCACATTGAGACACTTGAATGAGGGAAAACTCTGAATGCCTAGCATGAGTTTTGGCTTTGGTATTTATAGGTAGCATACAAGGCCCTTGAGAAGCTTCTCAAGAAGCTTCTTTCTAGAAGTCGCCTACTTGGCGTGCAAGCTAAGCTAGTTGGAAGCTTCTAGAAGCTTCCTTCTAAAAGGTACTTACTTGAGGTGCAGGCTAAGCTAGCCGGGAAGCTTCCCAAGAAGCTTCCTAGATACTTCCGGAATATTCAAGGCTAATTTATCTTATGTGTTACTTCGTAAGCCCGACTAACTTTGTTGCTAAACTCCATATTGTTACATATTCCCCCGCCGCTAGTTGGTGACGTCCTCGTCACCAGTGAAGCTTTAAAGACCTGGATGGCCGTCTGTGCATTCTGGAGGTGAGAAAGAGGTTCCCATGTGGCATCATGAAGGGGATACCCTTTCCAAAGGACCTTGTACTCCGTATGTTGGCAACGGCCTCGTTGAATATGGTGACGCGCAAGGATACGATCAACTTCGTACTCCTCATGATCATTAATAGGGATAAGAAGAGGGGGAGGTTGGACTCAAGAGGAAAAGGAAGAGGGATTAGGAACAAAGGGTTTCAACTTGGAAATATGAAAGACAGGATGGATACGCATGTGACAAGGCAAGGCAAGTCGATAAGCAACAGGAGAGACAATTTGGATGATATCAAATGGTCCTATCCAATTAGGGGCAAGTTTACAAACTTGGGTATCAAGTGGGAGAGGGAGTTTACTAGAGGATAACATGACTTTATCACCGATTTCAAAGGTGAGATCACGATGATGGTGGTCTGCATATTGTTTTTGGTGATTTTGAGCAACAAGGAGGTGAGACTTGGCTTGTTGGAGAGATTGGGATATAGTGGTCAAGAATGTAGAAGTATGAGGAACCTGAGATGGAGGTGGAACAAGAAGAGAATCTGGAACAAGCGGATCTTGGCCAAAATTGAGAAAGAAAGGAGAAAATCCGTTGCTTGCATGTTTGGAATTGTTGTAGGCAAATTCTACAGTTGCAAGATATTCGTCCCAATTGGTATGGTGGACATTGACAAAGGTGCGTAACATATCCTCAATGTATGATTTGCACGTTCGGTTTGTCCATCAGTTTGAGGATGATAGGCCGTGGACAAAGCAAGCTTAGTGCTGAGTATCTAGAAGAGTGCTTGCCAAAACTTCCCGATAAATACAGGATCACGGTCGGAGATGAGTACACATGGCATCCCATGATGCTTGAATACATTGTCAAAGTAGATTTGCACTAAGGTTGGAGCATCCACAATATCACAGGTTGGTGCCAAGTGGATTTGCTTACTAAGCTTATCCACAAACACTACAATTGCGGTGTGTCTGTGTTTTGTCTTTGGCAAGGATGTGATGAGATCCGAGCTCACATGCTCCCAACGAGTGGATGGAATGGCGAGTGGTTGAAGGAGTCCACTCGGCTTCTCGTTGCTGGCCTTGTTACTTTGGCAGCTCTCACATGATCAGACAAATTCTTGAACATCTCGTGTCATGTTGGGCCACCACCATTGACGTTAGAGGGTACTCAAGGTCTTGTCCACACCCATGTGACCCACGATGGGTAAATCATGGGCTTCTTGAAGGCGCACAAGTCAAAGATCACCTTTAGCTGAAACATAGATCCGGTCCTCATGGAATAAAAGGCCCTCCTTGATGGAGAAGGTGTTGTACTCCTTATTGCATGCTGTAAGGCGACCTTGTACCATTTGGAAGAAGGGATCTTGGTGTAGAGCTGACTGAAATTGTTTGGACCTTGGAGTCAATTGACACTGTTGAAATTGCCACTCTGATGAGAGGAAGAGACTTCAAATCAGGTTGTCGTGATAAAGCATCAAGGATAACATGGAACCAACCTGGTTTGTACTCAAGTTTGATGTCATATAGTTGGAGTTGTTCCTCCCATTGATGATGTCGACTCTTCATGTGTTCCAAGTGTAAGGTCTGCAACAATGGTTTGTGATCAGTTCGTATGATCACTTGTTTCCCCAAGAGGTAATGCCTCCATACCTTGGTGGCATATACCATTGCAAGTTGTTCTTGATATCAAGTAGAGTAGTTTTGTCCAGCCGTATTGAGTCGGCAAGACACAAAGGCAATGGGATAGAGTCCATATGGGAGTTCTTGTTGCAGCACGGCTCCAATTGCAAAGTTAGAAGCATCAAAATCAACTACACAAGGTAGTTGAGGATCATATGGTTGAAGAATGGGTCTTGAAGACACCATATGCTTTAACTTCTGGAATGCTTCTTCATGCTTGGTGGTCCACAAGAAGCTCAAGTTCTTTCCCAAGAGGTCAGTCAATGGTGCAGCCACATGAGCATAATAATGGATGAACCGTTGGTAAAAACCGGCCAATCCATTGAATGCCCGTACTTCTGTAGCATCCTTTGGGGTAGGCCAATCAATAATGGCCTTGATCTTCTCTTCTTCCATCTTGATCCCCTTTGATGAGATCTTCTGACCCAAGAAGGTAACCTCCTTCTGCCAAAAGGCACACTTTGACTTCTTGCAGTAAAATTTCCATTGTTGTAGTCGTCTTAGGACTTCTCGCACATGATTCACATGTTTTGCCTCTATCTTACTATAAATTAAGATATCATCCAAGAACACCACCACGGACCAATCCAATAGTCCATCCAACACCCAATGCATATGATCCATGAAAACTGTAGGAGCATTAGTGATTCCGAAAGATAGAACTCTCCACTCAAAATGCCCATACCTTGTACGAAAGGTAGTCTTTTGCACATCCTCTCTCTCAATAGGAATTTGCCAATAGCTGTTGCAAAGATCCAACTTGGAAAAGTAGCGTGTTCCACTTAGTTGATCAAGCAAGTCATTGATCCGAGGCAAGAGATATGCATTCTTCACGGTTTGCTTATTGAGCCCATGATAATCAATACAAAAATGAAGTCCTCTATCCTTCTTTGGAACAAATAGTACCGGTGCTCCCCAAGGAGAGGTACTATGTCGTATGAAGTCCTTCTCTAACAACTCTGTAAGTGTTGTTTGCAACTCTTCCAACTCCTTGGTGAGAGCCAATAGATTGGTTTACTCACTAGAGTACTTCATGGCAATAACTTGATCTTGAAAGTGCATACCTCAATTGGAGGGTAATCCTTTTGTCAGATCATCCGCAAACTCCTTAAATATCCAATCAACCATTGCTTGATGAGGCTCTTGGTCCTCCACCGATTGGTCTTGTGCAATAGGCTTGATCCACACCGCAAATACAAACTTATCTTCATCCAAAGCTTGCTCTATGGCTGCTTTACTAACAAACTTCCCTTCTAAGGACTCATCTCTCTTCCAAGCTTGCTCCATGGTTGCCTTCTTGGCGAAATTCCCATCTTAGGACTCCACTTCCTTCAAGGTTTGCTCTATGGCTACCTTCTTGACAAACTTCCCATCTTGGGATTGACTATTCTTAGGTGTCTTACTCAGAGGTGCCAGACAACCTAATCGGAAATTCCTACCTTGGTGTTGTACTTGAATTTGGTATCGGATCCAATCAAATTGAACCTTATGACGTTCAAGCCAAGGTAGACCCAGAATGATATCATAGTGTAGAGGTGCCACTATAAACCTCATACACTCCAAATACTCCTTCCCAATCTTGAAAGTAACAGGATGCAAGGTGCGGAATGCAAAACCCTTTCTACCATCCGCCATCATCAAACTACTTCCAATCATTGGCTTGATAGGAATTCCCATTCCTTTGCTACTTGCATAGACATGCAATTCTCTAAACTTCCAGAATCAACCAAAATCCTACAACCACGATTAGATATCATACCTTGCAAGTGAAGCAAACATGCATAGTTGAGCCTTCAATCCCATTGGAACTAATCAAGTTCCCAATAGGCGGCTCAAAATCTCTTATTGGGATTCTTTGTTTCCCTGATCATTCTGCTCCACAACCTCCACTTGGGCAACTTGTTGAGGTTGTCCATTCTTGAGTAGACATTCAGCAATGCGATGCCCTAACTGGCGACAATAAAAACAACCACTATTTTGTCATAATTTCTCTCTATTTGCCGTGCCAAGCGGTCTTTGTTGAATTGAATCAATCTCCATTGGTGCTGGCTCCTCCACTTGTGTGTAGTGTATTGATAGGCTTCGTGGAAGTTGAGGTCGAGACCAAGTTGTTGCCACCAAGGAATCAAAACGTTTGGCCAACTGCATGGATTCCTCCAAGTGTTGTGGCTCTCACATGGTTACCTCTAATTTGGTTCTTGCCTTCAAGCCCCTCATGAATCGATCCAAAGCTTCACCTTCCAATATATCTGGAATTTGCATGATGATGTTTTGGAACTACGTGATGTAACTTCTTACAAAGCCAATCTGTTTCAACTCTACCAACTTATCCCGTGCAGCTCGTGTGGCATTTATAGCTTGGAACCGACTTATTATTGCGCTCTTGAATTCTGCCCATGTCAAGATTAGTGCAACCATTTGTCGTTTGGCTTGCTCCACTCTGAATCTCCACCATAGCTTTGCTACTCCATCTAATTGGCTAGAAGCCAAGAGAATCTGTTTTTGCTCGTCTTGTAGATTGGTAGCTTCAAAATAACATTCACAATCAAACATCAAACACAAAATTCTACATTACACCCAAGAGATTCTTGCCTTCAAATACCTTAGTTTTAGGGAATCTGATCCGATCTTCTCCTTCTTGAATTGGTACTCTCTCCACTTGCTCTTGTCATCAAAGATCTTGTTCATCCAACAATCTAGTAAGGTGCTTGATTTGTTGTTGCATAGCAAGGATACCATCAGGTATTTGCTGCCATGGTTGCTCCTTTATCACACCACTCCCAATCTATCTAATTTATTAACACATAGAAACAACACGTCCACTGTTCTCCATAAGTTACAACCGGAAGCACCAAGGGTTCCTCAGATATGGTGATATGCATAAAATCTTGTCCAAAGTGCGAGGTGATGAATTGTATGAAACGATGCTTTGGTAGTATTTGGACGAAAAAATCCCAATGGTTTGGTGGAAGTGGATTTGGTGGTCCATAAATTCCATCCATCCCATTCCTACTCTGATACCAATGTAAAAGATCGGATCCAAGGAGAGAAATAGTAGAATGGAAACTCACATTGGGACACTTGAATGAGGGAAAAATCCGAATGCGGAAAAACTCCGAATGCCTAGCATGAGCTTTGGTTTTGGTATTTATAGGTAGCATACAAGGCCCTTGAGAAGCTTCTCAAGAAGCTTCCTCAAGCCGCTTTCTTAGAGTGCAAGCCAAGTTAACTAGGAAGCTTCTCAAGAAGCTTCCTTCCTTTCTTCCTTCCTTCCTTCCTTCCTTCTCAAGCCGCCTACTTGGCATGCAAGCTAAGCTAGTTGGAAGCTTCTAGAAGCTTCCTTCTAGAAGGTACTTACTTGAGGTGCAAGCTAAGCTAGCCGGGAAGCTTTCCAAGAAGCTTCCTAGATACTTCTGGAATATTCTAGGCTAATTTGTCTTATGTGTTATTTTGTAAGCCTGACTAACTTACGATCCCTTACTTACTTAGACTACTTACTCTTTGATTCCTTTCTAGCCCGTTTTAGAGTTTGGAACTTGATGTGGATCATTCATGTCCTTAGAACAACTCCTTTTGTGGTTTTACTCAAGATTGAGTCTAATATCACTACACTCCTCCAATGCCTTTTGCTTTTCCTCTCCCCATACCTCTTGAACCAAAGATCTTCTCCAGACATTTAGCCCACACTTATCATCTTCCCTTTTACCTTTAAAGAAGACATACAAAGCTCATTTACAATCTTTGCTGTGGGACCCAGAAGTCCTCCGAGCTTTACCTCCAGGTACTCCATTTACTATCCCGTTGTTGCTTTTAAGTATAGGAAAACTCTAGGCCGTTTACACTTTAACTTTGCCTCACTATCACACAAGTTATCTAATGTTCTTTCTACTCCTTCTCCATGTAGTTGTCTTCATCATCTAGGTTTCATTAACCCTTCATATGGACATCTCATTACAGCTTTGCTTCAGATTTTACCTTCCTCCACCATATCCCTTTTCTCCTCTAGAGGAACCAAGTTTTGTCTTTTGCACACCTCTCTTCCCTCTACTTTCATTGCTATTCAAACTTGCATTCAGAACTTTGCTCTTTCTTATGTAGCAATCCTGGGCACCAAAGGTATTTTTTGACCAATGGAAAGTCACCCTTCTACATAAAGTTAAACTTTTACTCAATCTTCCTTCCATTTTGGATGATTTCAATTTTGTAAATCCACTTTTCCTTTCCCCTCATGATAGAAAACTTCTTACTCACTTCAAGTCCCATTTCATTATTACTTATATGGACAAGTGTCCTAAAATTTTTGTATTTCTTTGTAGACAATTTTACATTCAGACTTTACTTTACAAGTTCATTCTCCTTTAGCTACCTATAAACACTCAATGATTCCTTAAACCCAGCTCTTACTTTCTCACCATAGTTTCAATTTTTCTTAGGGATTTTGCACTTCCAAAGATTCTAAGAAACTCCCTTACTTGTGCTGTGCGTGGAAATTCCATAAGTCTCCAATTGTTCTTAGGTTCATTGCTTCAGGATACTCCACTTCATTATCTGAACTCTCCCGTTGGCTCAACTCCTTCAAAGCATTGCTACCTTCTGCAAACAACCTCTAGAGGAATTAATTCTTATGTATGGGGTTGTTGTCAACTCTAGCTAGATCTTGGACGACTCTTATGGAGTTCTAGTTTTACTTGAGAAGGTGCAAAGATTATGCAAGACAAGATCCTCTACTCCCCCAGCTTGTGGTTTGCAGTAGACTCATGCTACCTTGGAGAAAGTTATTTTTCAGAGTTTTGATTTCACCACCCTTTATACAAAGATCCACCTCCATGATCTCAAAACAAGGCTATCTACTCTCATCAGATCTATTTTCCATTACAGGTTCACTTTGAATTGGGAAACTATGTTGCTTGTTGAGACCTCTACACTTGACTTCAAATATAGATGGCTTAAAAACAGAAACAATATCTCTCCATTGGCAAAAGACCTTAAATTAATGGCTTTTGATGCGAGATTGCTTATCTGTTAGATGCTATTCCTTTTTGATAACCTCTACATCACTTTTGGGAAATCAACTCTTCTAGCAAGAAAATGGGATTCCTATGGGGACACCTTGTGCTGTCTTTGTGGCTAACCTATACCTCTTCACCTATGAACTGGATTTCATATGCAAATTACTGGATGCCAATGATGTTGCCCTATTGCACCACCTATCCCAAGTTCACAGATATGTCAATGATCTTCTTGTGGTAGGCTTGGAACTTGATCATTTTACAGATTTCATGTATAAGGATGATGTTGCCAGAGGTGGTGGAATGAATCCTAAACTTTCATGTGAGTTAGTCCAAACTTATGTTGGTACTCACTGTGATTACCTCAATTGTTGCATTACACAAGATGACTTCAACATTTTTGTCTCTATCTATGATAAGAACGAGCTGCCTCACTTTGCTCATATCAAGACTATCTCTCTCCCTCATGTTCTTTCTGATAATTTCTCCAAGTGTAAATTAAGGATTATAAAATCAGAGTGTGTTAGATATAGATGCATATGTAATTCCGAAAAGTCATACCTTTCAACTTGTAGGAAACTTATAGATAGCTTTGTCTCCAAAAATTACCCTCTTCACTTGATCCAGAAAAAAATTCCGCTCTATCTTACCAAAAGAACATAATATCCATGGTTATCATGGGCTTAATATATATATAGAGATTTGAGAAAATCTGTTCTTTCTGCTAGGCAGGGAGCTCATTTTTGAGCCCACAAATAGTTTTCCCTTAGACTTGTATACCATCTTGCCTCCTAAAGTGCTTTTTATATATTGAATACCACTACTTGGGGTTTTTTCTGCCATGTGGATTTTGATTGAAGGTTTATGGACACATGGCCCACCAGGTCCTTCACTTAACATGAGGTTGCATTTGCCTCCATGGTTACCCTATCGCAAGATGCCTTAATTTCTTTTCAGTGCTCTTACTTGTTTCTCTGATTGCCAGGGTTTCTCCCGCTATCCTTTCTTGTGTAGCATTGAAGTTGTAGCATACGACCTGAGTACCGTATGAAAACTTTGTATGGTCATATTCTTTTCAGAATGAGCCATACGGCGTTTGCAAAAACTTAGCTTGTCGGTATCCCCCAAATACCTTAGCTGAAAGCGGGGAGCATTGAAGAATGCTCTCCGCTTGTGGTTTGCTTGGGTTTCTCTCGCTAGTCCTTTCTTGTGAAGCATTGCAGTTTTCTTGGGTCCTCCATTCGTCCCTTCCTGTGCAACACTGAGTTTTCTTGCGAGGAGGTTTTTTTTGCTGATGCTTCTTGTTTCTCACTACTTTTGAGCGGCACTTTAGGGGAGCAATCAAGTTTGCCTTGGCATTCATGAGTTTTTGAGCAGAAACTCAGAACGAGGGTATTGGCAATTGTTCAACTACTTTGGCACTACATGAGTCACTAATGAAGTCATAGGTGTTTTTGTGGAGGTTTACTATGGCCGCCTTCTACTTCTCTTAGCTGTTTAG
Source organism: Lunularia cruciata (assembly GCA_948567375.1). Taxonomy (NCBI): domain Eukaryota; kingdom Viridiplantae; phylum Streptophyta; class Marchantiopsida; order Lunulariales; family Lunulariaceae; genus Lunularia; species Lunularia cruciata. The sequence continues at coordinate 47,369,460 of OX419758.1, forward strand.
CATCTCAGGACTCCAACGTCCATAGTGCTGGTTGTGATATTATTCATATCATGTCCTCTTACGCTTTTCTCTCATTCCTTGTTACACTTTGACCCACTTTTATAGCCATATCATCTGAGATCCCTTGTTTTGTTCCACTCCTCCATTCCACAACTAATTCCCTCCCATAGTACTTTCCCTTCCTTTGATCTCTGATTGCTTCTTGCTTCACCTCTCATGCCTAAAGAGTTCCTACCCAACTCCAGCCCATGTTCTTTCTAGTTGTTCACGCACGACTTACTGGTGGGTTCTTCATTGTGTTCACTCAGTGCTTACTGCTGATCTCTTACATCATGGTTTCCTATTCCTTGCTATCATTTGCATAGATGCTCTTGATTTAGTGTCATTTACTAGTCTGTTGGCCATCAGTTATTTACAATTTTTTTTCATGATGCTTTTGCTATAGGGTTACATTTGATGACTGCTAGCTTAGTACTTTGACACTACTCTCCCATCGTGATTCATGTACATATTACTTATCGATCATTTTGTACTTCATGAGTTCTGGATAACCCGCTCCCATAATGGCTTTTGTTCTTGTAAATAAATCAATAAATAAACAAAAAAATAAACAATAAATAAATAAATAGATAAATAAATAGATAAATAGATAAATAGATAGATAGATAGATAAATAAATAAATAAATCTTTAGTGTTAATTGATACAAAATTCATTTACTTTCTATATACACTACACTACTTATCAATTATTGGTTCATCTTGCTCCTTTACTATGATATACATTGTTCTTGCTTTCTCATCTTGATTCAGTTTAGAACAGCATGCTAGCATTTAAATTGGCAGTAACATGCACTACTGTTATTTATAATAATTTTTTTTAGGTGAGCTAAAATGATTTGTTAACTTAGAGTTTATTGCCTGATTTGGATTTTCTTCTAACTTGCTAATGTAATGGGAAATTTTCATCTAAATCTATCTCTTTATTATAAATGTTTTTGTTCTCAAATTGATTTGTGTCTCCTTAGATATCACACTTTTCTTAATTATAACCTTCATTGTTATTTTCAGATCTGTTGCTTGATCATGACCTCTTTTTAACTTGCTAACTTAAGTGGCAAGTTCTTAGAGTTAGTTCTTGAGCATGATGTACCTTTCTCTTTTCAAATTCATTGCATTGCAATCTAAATTGGTTTTATTCTCACATTAATTTGTGCTCTATATGTGCTCTAAATTTTTTGTTTTGGTGTTATGAGCCATTTTGAGGCTTACTGTCTTTGAAGTAAAAATTATTTTATTTAGTTTTAAGTAGCTATGATTTCCTTTGATGTCACCTCTTTGTCACGCTCATATGAATAGAGTATTTTTCATTGACCTCTTTTCTTATTCATATGTTTAGCTTCAATGCTTATATTTAATTTAGGTCATCTAATTTTAGCTATATTGTACTAATATGAATATTTTTGTTATTCCTAGTTTAATACTTGCTAACCTTAATTCCTTTATTGCAAAACTTTTTAGTCTTTTAATTAAGTTATATATTATGCTATCTTCTTTTTTATTGTCTTTACTCTACTCTTTTTTATACAAATTTATCTACTATTTTATTTGTCAATTTGGTTTGATTCTGAATAGCCTAAATTTCATTTTTGTACTATATTTGAATCTCAAGACAATCCTCTATTCTCCTAGTTGAAAAATGTGTTAATTTTTTTTTATAGAAAAAGAAATTATTTTAAATAAATTAATAATATGATTATTAATGATATCTAAGGAGAAATAATTAAAATTTCACAAAAAGGACTATATTAATAAAATATCACTAAAATATAAAATCTAATTTTATAAAAAAAGACTAGACTACAAAGTTGGATATTATAAATACACTATAACATGAAAGTAAATCAAAGAATTAAAAATATGGTAAGCTTATAAGAGCAATAAAAGTCAATTGATCAAATCTCTAAAACATAATAAATCACTTGAAGTTAAAAAAGAAGAAGCGCATTGTATGATTTTTTATACAAAATACTTAATAACAAGATTGAAAATTCCTTTCATCACCAAAACTTTTTATTTTCTTTCTTCAATAGTTAGTAAAGTGATGTTTTGTAGATACTTGGTCTTCTAGATTATTTTATTTGAAATATATTTACACTTTAGGACTATTTATTTGAAACTTTCTTGGGAAATTATCAATTGATCTAAGAAGTTTTCTGAAATCTGGACCAATTCTCTTGGTCTAGATGGTGAAATAACTCAATCCTAATAGGATCATAAAATAAATATTTACTTGTATTTTATCACATTACTATCAATATTTATTTCATTGATAATAACAGTTATATTTAATGAACATCAAACTTATAAACTATGGAAAGTTACAAAGCTTATCTATTATATAAAATTTTGTCCTTTTACTGATCATAAGTTGTCTCTTTCAAATGGACAAAGATATATGTCAACTAGGAAATGCTTCAAGTAAGGTTGAAGAATCTTTAAGTTCATGTTTATGTTGCATAACAGATTGTTGAAGACCAATTGTAGTAGACTTAAAAGTTGTGAAGTTTATTATTATTATGTATATGAAAGTATGATATTTGAAGCAGATTATGCTATTAAAAATAAAATTTCTTGAATTTTATCAAACACTTTAAACTAGGTACAAAACAGTAAAAACAAGATCTCTTCTTTGACTTAAGTTTTATTCATATTTGACTAATGTATGGTGAAATTCAACCACAAGATGACAAGAAAATGAAAAAGAGAGGAGAAATATCAATATTTTATTAGTTATTTGTTTTTAAAAATGAAAATTTATTGGCCAAATCTATTAAAATATTCATCTAAAATTTTGTATTTGCCAAATGCACTCTCTTGAATAATCTCTCTAAATAAATATTTCTGAAAAGATGAAAAAAAGTGATTGGCAAAAGAAAAAGAGAATCTATGTCACTAACTAAAATTTTCACCTTCAAGAAAAGGCTCAAGTTTTCAAGACCTTGAATTCACTACACTCATAACTATTATAAGCATTTGAATTCTATGACTCAATGAGGCTTAGAAGTTTACCATAGAAAACTCTAGAGGCCATAACTCCAATGTCTATTTCCTCAAATGAGTTCATTTTTGGTTCATTTGATAGAATTTATCAAGAGCTCTTGATTGAGTTATCACTTGTAGATTTTGAAGTACTGTAGCCAAGGCTGTGAATTTTCGAAATCTATAGGATTTCAAAATTTTCATGCAGGAAAGTTCAAATTCAAAAGTTTATAACTTTTGATTTACAAGTCCAAATGAGTAGATTTTTGGTTCATTAGAACAAGTATTTGTAGAGCTATTGGTGTTCAAAGAGTTTGAATGAAGCAGAAAATATATTCTCATAGTATCTGTTTGGAGCTTCTAGGATGGAAGCTTCCAAGATGATGCAAGACATTGCTGAGATAGCTTCAAAACAATAACAGCTTGCTGAAATATATAGAAAAGTAAATGACTTCCACAAGGAACTCAAGATATTTTTTGCCCCCATGTATCAATGCATGAACACTCTTATGGAAGATTTTCAAACCGTAAGAGCATATATCTTGACTATGAAAGAATCTTTGAATTCGATCACCGTAGATATCCAAGAACTCAAGAAGAGTAGCAATTTGATGTTATACTCCACAAAGGGTATGGTGGATGCTACTGAGAAGGTTGCTTCCTTGGGAGCACAAGCCACCAACATTGCTTCACAAAATGGAGGGCTGCAAGAGATGGTTGACACATTAGAGGTCAAGATGAAGTCATATGCTGAAGCTACTAAGGTGGCTCAAATCTCTTACTTGCAAGAGCATGAGGTTGAGAAGGAGAACCAATAAGTGAGAATGAAGAACTTGAGGATTTCATGTCTACTTGAGATAGAGAAGGAAGACACCAAGGCCATAGTGTGTGAGTTTATTTTTGATTCTTTGAGAGTCCATGATCCTCAAATTCTGCAAGCATATAGATTGGGACAAAAAAATGCACAACCAAGAAGCATTTTGGTGAGGTTTGGCTCAGAAACTCAAAGGAATGCAGTGATGGAAAACAAGGCTATATTGAAGGGGCGGCATATCTGGTTGGACCCTGATCTTACATCTCTCCAATGGCAAGCAAAGAAGGGAGAATTAGCAAAAGTGAAGGAGGCTCAACAAGCAGGTTTTGTTGCATTCTTGAGAGAAAATAGAGCTGTGATTACTCAAAGGAAATTGTCAGGTACTGCATAGCAGTTTAGGACCCTTAGAGTGCTGTTTTGGAATGTTCATGGGCTCACACATACCAAGTACTCCAGCGCTAAGCCTTTGTGGGATGATGCTGATCTAATCAATCTTATGGAGACATAGGAACATGAAGGAAACACCATTCAAGATAGTGACGGATTCACTCTTGTTGGTTCAACATGGAACAAGCGGAGGCAACATAGAGGAAGGAGCTTTGGAGTTATTGCTACTTACATCAGATTTGGCTTTGAAAAATCAGTCTCTTTGATAGGTCAAGACTCAAGTAGACAATACCAATGGTTGAAGATTGGAGGAGTTGTTCCACCTTGCTTCCTTGCTATTTTTTACTTTGCTCCATTGACATCACCAATCTACTCAAGTAGAGCTCTCAACACCATACAACCTTTCCACTCCTTGACAAAAGATGTGTTGGAGTTTCAAAGTAAAGGTGGAGTATTTGTTCTTTGTGATTTCAATTCTAGGATCCAAACCTCTCAAATTCCTGATTTGAGTGACCTTGAGAATGATCCTTTTCACAGCTTGATAGACCATTCTAGTGCTTGGTCACGCTCTTCCAAAGATCCTATGTCCAACCCCATGAGTGAGCACTTTTTGAGCTTTGGTGCCAATTGTAGCTTGAAGATCTTGAATGGCCTTTCCCAATTTCCAGAAACTTGTAAAAACACATGCTTTGCCTCTGGTGGATCAAGCACCATAGATTATATGCTCACTTCAGCTAATGATATCCATCTTGTCTCAGATTTTGTTGTTTTAGATCCTTAACCAGAATCAAACCATGCACCTCTATCTTGTACCATCCTTCTTCCTTGCCTCAATAAAACCACATTACCTATTGACCATGCCTTTAGAGGGAAACTTCATCTAGATTTTCACAAGAGAGACTTGTACTAACAAGCTATCCAAGAGAAATTGAGTTCTATAGAGTGGAGTTCTGATTTTCAACAATGTAGTGATCAATTGGTTGAACTTCTTCAATCTATATCAACTTCTTTGTTTCCAAGAGGCTCTCATAGGAAGAGACTTGGTCTCCCTTGCAATAAGTGGTATGATGCTAATTTCAAAATGGCAAGGACCAAAGCTATGGATAGGTCTCTTGATCAGATTGCACAAAATCAGGCTTTTGTTTCATACAGAAAGTTGGTGAAGTGCAAAAAGCGGACATTTTTGAGACTCAAGGGGGTTGAGTTGAGCATTGAATTGAAGAGCAATCCCAAGGCTTTTTGGAAGAGGGTAACCATCAGATCTCCATCTCCATTGCTGGACCTAAATGAGCTTTGTGACTATGTGAAGGATCTGTATTTTTCCCCTGATGCTCCAAGCATGGCACGTTGCCTTGGATCTGCTCTCACTATCTTTGAAGCTGATGTCAAGTACCAATTGAAGAAGTTGGCCAATGGTAAGTCTGAAGACCTTGTGGACTATGTATTGAACTTTTGAAGTGGAGCGGCATCCATTTGATTGCAATACTCACTTCTCATTTGAATGAGGCAATCAGGTGTGGCTTTCTTGATAGATGGTACTTCAAGAAGGTAGTTCCTATTCACAAGTCTGGCCAGAGAGATGTTGTCACCAATTACTATACCATACTTGTTGGTAGTGTCTTTGCCAAGTTATATGGTTGAATTTTGGAGTCAAGGTTGAGCACTTGGGCTGAATAGTACAAAATTTGAGCTAAGTGCCAAGCTGGTTTCAGATCAGGCTTTAGCACTTTGGATCATCTATTGGTACTCCATGTTTTGTGGTGGAAAGTTAAGGGTGTTGGGAGAGCCTCTATGTTGCATTTATTGATTTCAGGAAGGCCTTTGATAAGGTGCTTAGGAAATCACTAAGTGAGAGACTCATGGAAGTTGGTGTTTCAGCGGATCTGATTGGTGCTATCTCTAGACTCTATGAGAAAGTGGTTATGAGACTTTCATCTTTCAGCTCTCAAGATGTCCTTAGCACAATGGGTGTGATTCAAGGCTGCTCTCTATCTCCAACTCTGTTTGGAATCTTCATCGATGATCTGGAGAGACTACTCATGGAAGCTAGAGCTATTGGTGTACAGGTTGGCTCTTTGATGATACATGCATTGCTTTATGCAGATGATGTAGTGCTCTTCTCTACCAATCCATAGAGTTTACAGAAGCTATTGGATTCTCTTCTCTGCTTTTGCAATCAAACAAAGATGGAGGTGAACCTTGACAAGTCCAAGGTGATTGTGGTGGGTTCTAAAGGTGTCACACCTTTCTTTTTTGATGCACAACAATTGGAGCAGGTTTCTTCTTATAAGTACTTGGGCGTTGAGTTTTCTCATGACTATAGTTGGTCTACTTGTGTGAAGATGAGCGTCAATGCAAGGGGTTTAGGGTTTAGAGCTTTGTATTCTCTCATGAACCACTCTAGACTTGCTCATCTTACCACATGGGAGTTGAAGAAAGTGCTGTTCAGATCTCTTGTGCAGCCGTTGGTTCTCTATGGTGCTCAGATTTGGGGTCCAGGTACTAAGAAGACATGGTGGCAAAAGGTGGAGAAAGTTCAAAAATTGTTTTTGTGTGATGAACTTGGGGTGAGGACTCAAACTCCTTATGTATTACTGCTTGCTGAAACTGGGTTTTTTCCTCTTGAGGCTAAAGCTTTGTTTTTAGCTTTCACATATGCCACTAAGGTGAGGTCCATGGAGCATGTGAGACTTCCCTACCAAGCTTTTTGTGCCACTCTATCTATTGGTTGACAAACAGATCTGATTGCATGGGCTACAAGGTGGAATATTTCTGAGCAACATTGGAGATTGGAGCCCATTGCACTACGAGAAGTTATCAAGGAGCAGTTCTTACTTTGCTTACGGCAGCAACCGGTACCAAGATGGTGTTCTACTAGCAGTTTGTAAATCCTATGTTGATGTATTGAGAGCAAGATTATCTCTTGGCTAGTATTTCTACTTCACTTAGACATGTTATTGCTCAGTATAGAACTAGTTCTCATAGACTAGAAGTAGAATAAGGACATTGGCAGCAGATAGAGCACTTCATGCGACTTTGCAAATTGTGTACTATGAGCAAAGTTGAGGATGAGCACCATGCGTTTGTCAATTGCCCTTGTTACATGCAGATTAGAGTTAGACATCAGATTACTTGAGGTGATTTCTCAACTCTCTTACAAATTGAAGCTTAAGCGTTAGGGAAGTATATGATGGAAATTAGTTTACATTGGACCAATTTGTTACAGATTGGTCAGATGCCCTAGGCTCTTGCCTAGGCTCACATTTCATGTGTTTTGTATTGTGTTTCTAGCCTTTTGACTCTTTGGGTCTTTCGGGCTTTATATTTCATTGTTCATTGTTCATTGTTCATATTACCAGGTTCAAGTGTTATACATATATGACTATTACAAGGTTCAAGTCTTATGAAGATATTCCTTGTAGAAAATCTCTTAAAATATTACTTTCTCTTCCTTTGTAAGATTTTGGTTAAACTTGAGGGTAGATAGTCTCTTGTTTATTTTACTCAAATGACAATAGTGATTCATCAAGATTAATCAAACTTCAAGCTTCCGTAGCACACAAAGGGATTTACATTTGGATTAAATTCAAAGGTATCCTAATCTGATAGAAGGAGAGGATTTAGTGGTGATCTTTACTGTAGGGAAGTTTAGATATTATTTGGCAATAAGTTGGTTTGCTATTGTCACTGATCACATGGATTTGAATATTTATGTTCAATAGCAAAATGCAAACAAGAAGAATGATAATGGAAGATATTTTTGCAAGATTATGATAACACAGTCTGTGATTAGCCAAGAAAGAAATATACCAATGCAAATATATTATCTTGAGCTTATGATGGAGAATGAGAAGAGTATTCTAATAATGTATTTCTTGATGAGGATGTATTAATAATCAATTTTGGTAGAGATCCAAAAGGAATACAAGGAGATTAGTGACTTTATCTCAAGAGGAAATTTCTAGAATGTATGCACTCATAGGAGAGGAATAAATCAATACAAAGGTACCTCAATACATTACACTTTTCCAGAGAAATCACTATTTTTCCAAGTTATTGATGGTTTGCTTTGGAAGGGAGTGAGTAAGGAGGAGTCAATCAAGCTTATGAAAGAGTTCCATGATGGACTTATACGTAGAGTTCACTTAGCAAAAAAAAATAGTAACCTTCAACATTTTGAGTGCAAGGTATCATTGGAAGGAGATTTTCAAAGATTGCCTCAATTTTTGCAAAGAAATCAAGTGTCCTTACTCCATTGCTTAGATTACAACCTTTTTAAAAGTAGTGTATTATAGTGCCTTGAAAAATTAACTATGTAATTTTTTTATATGATTGCTATAAATCACTTGACCAAGTGGGTGGAGTGAAGACCTTTGAAAGCCATCACAAAATCTCAAGTGTGTAGATTTCTATAAGAGAGTATCATCATACTTTGGTTGCCACTTGGAGTTAATATTAGATAATAGGATAAGTTGTTGGAGTATGACTAGGATACTTATGCATACTTCTCAATCAAGTACAAGGTTATAATATCATATAGGAAAAATTCAAATGAGCTTGCAATGAAGACCCACTACATCTTTTGCAAAATTTTAGTCATGGATGTTAATAGAGAGAGAAAAATCATAATTGCATCAAGAGACTACATGCAATGTAATATAATACATGGGTAGAATATCATCTCAAAGGTTTGACCAATATACTCTCAACTAAGATACTTTAAAAGTAGAGGTCCAAACTACCAATCCAATTTGATCTCCAAACTTCCAAACTCTTTAGGATAGTTTGAAGAAAAATCAAGAAGAAGAAGACAAGAAGTCACACAAACATCTCATGGATTTGGAGGAGCTATATCCTTAGTCAAAGGGCTTAAGCTCAACAAAAAAATGTTGTGATAAGCAATTGGGAAGGAAAAGGATACCATATTTCAAAGGAAGGAGATTGCATAATGTTCTTTAATCCCATTATTTATTATAGAGCAAGGAAGAATTCACTATCTTAGTATTTTGGTCCTTATATCATAAAATAAATTAGAGATTGAAAATAAATTTTTATAGAATTAACTATTATAAGGTGAAACTTTTCTATCAAAGAAAGTGATACTTCACTCTAGAGATAGAATGTAAACTTGATTCAAGGTGAATATGACATCCTAGGATGCACATTAGTGTCTACTAGCTTATGCTTTGCTACTTAGCTTAAATAACTCCTATTAATGAATGTGTAAAGGAAGTAGCTCTTGGACGAGATAAAAGTTACTATGTCAATTTGGTGTATACCTGCTGAATTTAGGATATTGGAATTAAAAAGATAAATTTAGAGTGTGAGTTTTAGGGTAAGTAAGAGGTAAAATATCATAATAATAAAAAAGAGCAATTTGCCCATCTAGAGCTTCAGATATTTCATTTGAGATCTTTCTTGACTAAATTCAATGAGAAACCTAGGAAGAGTTGATTGTAATAAAAATCATTTAGAATATTAGTAATAAAAAATGATTATTTTGGAAGTATTGAGTTAAGTTATAGCTAGCTAGTTTTATTAGTAACTAAGTAAGTATAGCTAAATAAGGAGAAAGATGCAATTTTTATTTTTTTAAACCTGATAGAACTCCCTAAAAAACTTCTAAGTTGAGTGTGACATCTTGTAATAATTTGGTTTTAGAGTAAGAACTTATAGTGTTTGTATTATAAATTATATTAGAGTGTGACTTGTAACAACCATTGGTCCCTATATGCTCTATTGGGATATTAAGTTGGGTTTTTTAAGTTGCTGAAAGATATTGTTTATATGGGGTAGTTTAACCAAGCTTTTAAATTAGCCATGATTAGCTAGAGCTAGCCATATCTAAGATAAAGGTGACTCTATTTTTAGGAGTTTGAAAGACTGAGCACCATTATTTTGGATTCTAAGGTATGGACTTTGTATTATCCTTATTCTTAGATGTTTAGCTTTGAGATAAGACTTGAGAACTATTGTATCCATAAGCCTTTTGGGTGAGGATTTTTCTATAATCCAAGGGGCACATGTGAGAATTAATTGACTTAGTTGTTGGGTCAAAATAAGACCAATTGCTTAAGTGGATTATTACCATGAGTTTGGATACTCCTTTAGACTTTTGACTTAAGATGAATTTTTGTCTAATAAATTGAGTTACTCTTGTAATTAGTAACTCTTATGTGTAAGTTAAATAGATGTATAAACAAGGGATAAGACGATCCTCATCATCCTTTCGTTTGTAACCATCTCTTGCTTGTGTGTTCTCTAATGAGAAATGGCTTGAGTTTTGAAGTGTCTTGGAGTTTTAGTCTTAGAGAAGTGTCATGGAGTTTGGTTGCACTTCTTGGTCCATGTTGTGTTCCCTTAATAGCGATTAGAAGTTCATTTGGTCCATGGGCCCTCTATTAATAGAAATCAAGGGTTAATCTTGATGGAGACAAGTCAACTTACAAAATTTTGTCTTGAATTTTATAATAAAATTGACTTAAGTATACAAGATGTCATAATCCTATTGGTTTGACCAACTTAGATGACCTTTTGTAATGGAGGTAAGTAGATTTGCCTTGACCTTACAATATATTTTAATCTTATATTAAAATAAGGTCCTAAATTCTTAGGGAATATGCTTAGAAGATACAAACAGGAATTATGTCAAGCCAAAAGCTTATTGACATAAGATTCCTTACTTATAGTGATCTAATAAAGTACTTATTTTACCAAGATATCAAAGAAATTTTTATGATAACTTGTGCAAGTATGAAGGAGAGTCCAAGGAGAGGAAAGACATACATTCCTTAATAAACTTAGAGCATAGAGTAAATGAGTGGAATGAAGCTTTGAGAGTACTTTCTATATTTTAGAAGTAAAAGAATGAGTTTTTTTGCTTTAGAGTACCACTAGTATGATTGTTGATTTTGGTGGAACCTCTAATTCTAGAGGATCTTTTTGTGAGTGAGAATGCCTTCTATATTTATATAAGTGAAGTCTTCACTTTTGGATTGCTTTGGAGCAGTTGTGGGATAAGAGGTCAAATGATAGCTTTATTTTTAAGTTGTAATTCTTAATACAACTTGGACTTGCTTTTCCTTCTTTCTAGTACATTGTACTTACACAGATAGTCATTATTATTTAGGTAAGAGACAAGTATAAAATCTCTTCCAAGTCCTTTCAAGTGTACAAGATGTACAATATCACTACAAAAATAGCATGATATACTAGATTTAGGTTTACTTGCACAAGTTTAGCATTTTTTGTCTTGATGTTCTCTCCAAGTGAGCTCTCATTGTCTCCTTTTGTCTTAATATAATTGGAACACTTAACATTCTACTCCCTTCTAGAGAAGTCTTGACAATCAAAGAAAAAGCATTTGACAAGATTAGTCCTCACTCAAGATGGATCTTTGATCTATATGGGTGTTGAAACAAGTACCTAGAGCATGATATGAGAGGATCTTGGATTCATGGTTGATAATGCTTAATCTTATAGATGTTCATCAATCAAAGTCCATGATCAAAGTTCCTATATTTGTGTTTCATCTTACGAGATCAATAACAAAGTGATCTACTAGGTGAAGGAAAAATTATAAAAGGAGCTTGAGATGAAGGATTTGGAGATTCTTTGAGTTTCCAAGGAAATATACATGGGATAACCTAGTGCAATTTGGAAATACTGCCTCTTCCATTCCTTTATATAAACGTTCATTTTGATCTAGAAGAAGTACAAGTAGAAATTTAACATGTATCAAAAAATGATATTTACTTTAATATATTAATTAGCTACTAAACTGGATTGGACCTCCTTAATTTTGCTTATTAGTGAGGCTCCATGGAAGCCTTGATTTTATAATAGAGGAGAATTATAAGATATATGATACATGAAGTTCAATTTGGACTTCATCTCACATCGTTATTACCTTTAGATCTGCATGGTTTTATAGATTCAATTTTTATGTGCAGTGCACAAGATATGATCTATGTCAAGCTTGATTTGTTGGTCATATGAGTGTAGCTATTTATCATCAAAGAAGCAAACATAGATAGCTTTATCTTCTAGAAAAGTTACACAAAGAAGAATTGCAGCATGCATGATTTATGCATATTTGATTGGAGCACTACTTGATATCATGGATTAGGAAGATCAATTCAGTTCTCTACAGTGTTAACATAAGTAGCATTCAAATAGTTAATATGTATATGTTCCATTCTAGGACTAGTCCATTGAGATGAATTATCATTTTAGATGACATAAGGTCATTGAGATGCATTATCATTTTAGATAACATAAGGTGCTTGCTTGCAAGATATATTTGGACACACTAACACAAAAATTCAAATAAGTTTTGCGGTCATAAAAGCCTTATCTAAGGATAGACTTAATATTTAATATTCAGCTACATGTATATGATTTAAAATTCAGAATTGAACAGTAGATGCATTTCAAGTTTCATATATGACCTTGAGGGGAAGGGAGGAGTGTTGATGTATTGACTATATATACATAGTTTCAAATGAACTAGAGTTAGATAGACCTAAGACTTAACTTAGGACCTTTAGCATTGTCATGGCTACTCTACCTTTCTAGACTACACATGTTTAGCTTTGGGATCTTTGAGTAGTTGAATTTTCAATAGAATGCACAAAAAAGAAGCCTCCATGTAAAGTGTGCATGTTTTTCACTTCTGAATTATAAAACTCAAATCATAAGAGGAAAAAAATCCAACTTTGCTTTCTGCCTTGCACATGGACCAATGAAAATTCATCCAATTTTTTATTCAATTGCATAAGGAAAAGCATTCTTCATGTCCTTTTTATTTAAGAAAATATAGAAAATGCCTAAGCTAAAGAGGCACAAAATTATCTACTAGATGTGTATCTAATTTATATGAACAAATCCAAAATTCACATTTTTTCTAGATCGCCATCAAATAAGTAAAATTTTTTTCTTAGTTGAAAGAACGATAACTTGGACATTGGCCGTGTAATTCAACAACATATATATATATATATATTACATAAAGAAAAACCATAATTTGACTCCAAAGCAAAAATTTGACATAAGAAGGATAATTTTACATCATAATAGATGACTTTATTTCAAGCAAGTATGTATCTAGCTCATCAGATTTTGAGAATTTTCATTGATGTGTACTCTAAATTTAAGCTCCAAAAAAGTTGATAAGAACTTTGAGCAACCTTGAACATGGCTAGACTACCTTGATCTCTCATAAAACCAAAACCAAAACCGCAAGTAATGCTCTACGAGCCGGCTTGTCTCTTACTCAAGATGAACCTCTAATGGCTATTGGAGTAGCGTAGCATAGACTAAGATGGAAAAGAACTAAACTCCATCACACTCCTTTGAGGCTAGAACTTCAAAGCACTTCCAAGACTTGAACCATTACTCACTAGAGAACTCAATGAGAGAGATAATTGCAAATGAAAGGATGATGATTACCTCCTCATCCCTAGATTATATAGTGTGAAATAGTTATATACCAAGAGTTCTCAACTCTTTCTTGAAGCCAAACATCTAGGAATAATACAAATTCAACACATTAGAATCCAAAATAGTGGTCTTAATTTTTTCACTTTTCTCTAAAGTAGCATCAACTCTCTCTTGGCTATGACTAACTCTATCTAATCATGACTAATATAAAAGCTTTGTTAAACTCCATATAAAAAATAACTTCAACTACTTACAATACCAACTAAATATCTCAATACAACATACATGCACCAATGAGTGTTATAGCTCAAACTAGTCAAGATAGTCGTATGAATGAGGAAGCTTGGACAACTCAAGGTTTTGTCGGTCACTCACTTTACATGCATTTGATTGGTTGGAGGACAACTTTGCTTGGTAGAACATGGGTTCAGATGGATGATAGTAGTTTACGAGTTATTCATTAATTCCTACTTACTTTGTACTTTCTCTATAGTGATGAGGTTCCACCTAGGTTTGGTCCACCCATCTGCATCTTCATTACTAACTTGTGAGTGTGGTTCTACACTAGATGCAATAGCGGTCCATATCACGCAGTGTCCTTTTGGAGGACAAAGGATAGCTGGGTAGCTATCCTTTGTCCACAATGCTATCAAGGATATAGTGTTTGCCATGGTATGAGAGAATGGATACCTTGCTTGGAGAGAGCATTGGCATGCTTTGCAAACGACACAAGTCAATGCAAACTTATACTTAGTCTGAGATGATCAAGTGACAATAGTGGATTTTGTGGTTATGGACCCTACATGTGATGCGGTGTAGGAGGGAGTGATCACCCATCCTCTTGGACGGGCGGCAAGTGGAGCGGCAACAAGCAAGGTCCCCAAGTATAGAGGTATGCAACGAGATCACCTCTTTGTTCCTCTAGTCTTGGAGTTATATAACGTGATGGATACGACGTTTGACACATTTGTCAAGGAGCCTACAAGGCATATCATTCTAGACGTAAGGGGTATCACTCTCACTCTTATATTTCATAGTATATTTTAGACAACGTGTGTCTATTGCTCTACAATGAAGATTGGTTGGTGCAATCTATAGGAGTGAAATCATACTAGGTGATACTCCTTCTAATGCTCTTGTTGTTTGTAGACCATTTGATTTCTATAGCTATCTTGGTGATGCAAGGCATTTTTCTCTGACCTGTACTATTGGGATTTAGGCCCATTTTACCCTCTTTGTGTTTTCCTTATGTGGCTTGATAGGGTCATCCCATCCTTGTTTTCACTTGCGGTTTTAGATGACTACTTGAGTGACACATTGGCTGGCTCCTTGAATCACCCCTCCTCCTGTTTCCCTCGATTTCACCAAGAATCAACCAAGCTGTCGTCGAACCTGAATACATGTTAGAAAGAACCACAAAATCACTAGCTCAATTGAGCAAGTTTTTGCTAAGGCTACTCGAAACAAAGTCGAGACACATGAGTCTTGATTGACTCTCTTCAAACTACCTGTAGCTATCCTTTTCTCAGGTTTCAACTCTGTTCTCATGTGAATCAAGTTATGGGTGCATTTGATCCAAGATGCTTTCAAAGAAAAGGGAACAGTTTGGCGCGAAAACTCCAATTTTGTGCAGCAAATATGCTTGTTTGACCTAGGCGAGAGAGAATTTTTTTCAAGGATAAGTTATAAGTTGTGAATAAGTTCCTGCGAACCGTCGGTACTGCTTTCGCATACAATTTTATACCTCTTTCCCAATTAAATTCGTTCCACAGTGATGGCACAAACATTCAGATAGTATCTGGCCCCAGAAAGTTATCAATGACAAAGGAGAAAGATCATCACATTCCACATTCCACATTCTCCGCTCAATACGGAACAACATGAAGCTATAAATGAATTATTATAATCACTGGTTGGTTGTCTGGCACATCTCAAACTGATCCACAAAGATTTACTCAAAAACGTACAGTACGACTTCTTTCACCAGGTCTCACCGAGGACACTACAAGGTACTGGACAAGGTATGCAAGGCAGTATCCAGATAGTCTGAGCATACTTCCGCACGTTTTGCCCAATTTACTCGATTGTAAGCTAATCATTTGGAGACGTCAAACTGCACTAGTGGTCTAGGTTATGGATACACAGATATCCAAAGTCTCGTACTTCTTTCTGATCGACGAGTAACCCCTCCAGTCTATAGATCTCCAGTAACCAGTCTTCTAAAGCTCGTCATGATCCTGCTCATGGAAACAAAACACATCGTCTTAGAATTATTTGGACTCCAAAGCCGGATCCATTCTCTGAACCTCAAATTCAGCTTGAGTTTATATATTAATATATTGAGGTGGTTTTTCACATGGTTGAAAAATGAAAGATAAGAACTTACCGAATAGTAGTCTTCATCGTCATCATCGTCGTCATCATCATCCTATAGGACCAATGGAATACTCATTAGCATTTCAAGGATTGCAAAGTGATACAGGTTAGCGGAATCTCCACTGCTAGAGTGAATGTCTAGTCTCTCCATTTAAGAGAATGTTCAGTACCAGAAGACAGAAATATTGACACCAGGTAAGATCTACTTGGCAAAGTACAGCTTAGATGGGACAATTCTGTATTAAGTATCTCACCCACGGGCAGTAGAGAGACAAGCTAGAATCCGAAAGCTTAATAGCAACATCTTGATGATGATATTCAGACTGTAGAACAACGACAAGAAGTCTAGAAAGCAACGTGACCAATATATGGCATATGGCTTTAGCAAATCGGTTGATGTATCATTTTCGAACTCTACATACGGGCACCTTTTGAGACGGCCGCCTAGCATGGAATCTGGACTGCAGGGGCTGAAGTTCTACGTGGTATGGACGTAACAAACACAGACAGGAGATCCTTACTTCTTTTGACCAAAAACTGGGAACGCGGCTGGCTATGGGTAAGAGAACTTTCAAGACAGCGAGTCCACCATATTCACACACAATTCATGTATCACAGAAGTGTGTGTGATATCCGCGGGAATATGACGCTCGTGATGGCACATACCCGGGAGTATCTGCTCTTCATATCTTCTCTAAGACGAGCACTCTTCGACCTTCCTCTGCGGTCATAATCTCTTGCTCCTCTACTTCTTGATCGTATTCCTGAACGAGAGTTCCTTCGATCCTCTTTCGACTCCCTCCTTCTCTCCCCTTCCTCCCTCGCTGCCTGTGCCTCCCTCTAGAAGGCCACACAAGAAGCGTCCAGACATAATTAATAATCCGTAAAGTCTGTAGAGGATTTTGTGATTGCACAAGAGTGCTAATTATTGAATGAACGGATGAATAGACGCCCCTCACCAGAACCGAGGATGCGTATATTGCCCTAAAGAGACGTGCTATGGAGGGACTGAGAAGGCCCTGCAGATACTTTAGTTGAGTGGGTGAACTGTGAATTGAAGGAAGGACAGTTGCGTTCCATTCAGATCACACAAGAGGAAGAGTGGGCAGGACCATGAAGATGCCCACTTCTTAAATTGGTGGCTGTATTAAGTTCTTATGTAATAACGTGCCGACATATCAACTTACATACTAAGTAGTGTTCCCTTCTCACACTTAGTACAAGACGATTATCGCATTCCGTTCTTTTTCGTGCTGAGAGATAGAAATAGGATGACGCATGAGGTATGACTACGCCACGAAGACCAGGCGGGAGAGTTTGTACAAGAGGAAGTCAAAAAGTATGAAAGATTGTAGCACGCATGCAGAGCAGGACCAAGTACCGAGTTCCTATCCACCAGATCCACGTTACGCTTCAAACTCATTCATTCAGATTGGGAATTTGGACAGTAGAAGTGGCAAGTCGCATCCACAGAGACTACAGTTAAGTATGTCGTCACGTACCTCTTCCTCGGCTTCCCTCTTCGTCTCTGCTTCCCCGAAGGACTCCAGTTCAGACTGAAACGATTGCACGACATCGATATGAGACACTAATTTCGAGGTGGTAACGGTCAGAAACAAGTCCAGGTACGTGAGTCTTAATGTAGACATCAATGGACTTCCCAACATTGCTACTTGAGAATCCTGTAAGACATGTTCTGATCTTACTAGAAAATGCTTATCTTTTTTCCCCAACACGGTATATTGAAACACTAGACTCTGCACATCCCATATGGGCACCCCTCTCACGTCTCGTAATTAACGTTTTGTTGTACGGTCGGAGCAATGCATTATTTTAAGGTTGAGTACAATGCACTTTATTTTGCGTTTTGGAATCAAATGAACACGAAAGGAGATGTAATCTACAGTAGCTGGAGGTGAAAATTTAGTTTCATGCACCACTGTTTTCTCCAAATTGGGACTCTTTAATTGGTCTAATTGCTCTAGTATAATTCCAAAACCCAAATGTGGGCGGAATCTTCTTGCACTTCTATAAAAGTTCGATAAGGTAGAATACAAAGACAGAGAATCTCACATCTTTGTTCTTCAGGGTAGTTTCCTCCGCAACTTGTTTGGCATACTCAGGATCATCAGTGATAAGGATGTTGTCAAAAAGCGAACCAGCTTTAACCTGCACAAGTTTGAACCGCGATCGAATGAGCAGAGAATGACTGTGCTAAGCTGAGATGTGCAGTACGAGAGGATAGTAAGCAAAGAAGAGAACTCTGTCGCTGAATACTAGGCTGATAGAGCTTGATGTTGGGTTCGGAACTATTAGATTTTATGTCGTCCAATCAAAGCTTTACTTTTGCTGACTTTGAGCGAGGCACAACGTACCTGCCAGAGCTCGATACCGAAGTACTGCAGTGGAGCGAAGACGTAAAGATCTGGATCATCCTCGAATTCTAATGTACACACAAATGGTCGCGAGCAAGAGGGTCGTCAATCGCATGCATTAGTCTTTGAGCAAGTCAAGTTGTAGACATTTGAATACAGTGCGCAGGTAGGACGATCTGTGAAGGTTGAAGATAAATAACACAATACTTGGGGTCTTTACAATGTAAAGTACCTGGGTTGTCGACCCAAGGAGTCTTCCACTTCCCTTTGTAAGCTGGGTTCTTTATCTTCTGCAGTTCTCATTGAAAATATGCAGTGTTAGCGCAGACAATTTCCCAAGTCTTTTGGTACCCGCGTCTCAGATATACTTCAATTGCAGAGAAACTTTGGTATGCACTGAAACTTGGGCAACTTACCTTGGCTTTCCATGGTCCTTTGTACTTGGGATTGGGAATTGTAGAGGGATACCATTCTCCATCCTCTTCCTCGTCCCAGTCATCAGGCTAACAAAACAAAACAAAGATCTTGATTTAGCTGCAAATATATCAAGAGCAGTTAAGTTTAACCAGGATTCTAGGTTGGATGTTCATTAAGACAAGCGCAGATGCCTGATCAGAATACCTTACCTTCTTGGACTTAGGATCTGGAATTTCGGCGGGGATCGAGTCCCAATCCTGCATTCAGGAGCAACTTATTAATACATGATCCAACTGCGGTGAAGGTTGCAAATTGACTCAATCAAGGTACTGCTTACTACTTCAACCTGACACGAGCAAAGGGCACTAACAGATAGGTCCAGTCAACAGCACCGGAAAGAGGTCCTCAAGAAAGACTCTACATTCTATTCGGACAAAGGAACATATGTCACCTCGGGCTTTGTATCATCTGGATCGGAAATGTATTCCCTGTCATCCCAATCAGCAGGCTGCATGGGAGAAAAAGGACGCCAATTCAAGTCATCAAGAAACTAGGAGATGATATGATTCAACCGCAGAAGTAATAATGATAGTCAATAAGCAACGAACAGCGAGCAGCGAGCAAGCATTTGGCAATCCATTATTTTACCAGTTTTACTGGTGAATTCTTTCTACCTTATAGGTAGTAACAGCTGACCAAACATACCTTCTTCGCCTTGGTATCTTTCAGTTTCCGAGGTGGCAAAATTTCCCAGTCAGTGTACAGACTTCCAGATTCTCTTTCGCGATTGTCGACCAGAATGCTGTAAGAGGCATCTGGTCTAATGATAAACGTGTAAACATGCGTGAGTTGATCTGTCTCACAGGCAACGGTCTTCTTGATAGGATAATTTTGACCCTTATATTGGATGATCGCATGGAGTTTCTTCGTTTGAGTGCCGCAGATGTCTGGTCCAAACATGATACTGCCACACATAGAAAATGACCCACTCAAATCTCCAACTCCACAGTAATCTCTGAATTGTGCTCCCTAAACTTTCAAAGAGTACCATGGAAATTCCTCTAGATATTTACAAGTACCTACCTGTAGGGCGTGTCTCCACTGAACTTCCTTTGATTCACGTAACCACTCATTAGTTTCACATATCCGCCGCCACATTCAATCTTTTGCTCGTGTTTTACCGAGTATTGCAGTACAAGAGTCCTATCTTTATTGCTGAATTCTTGCGGAAACTTCGTCGAGATGGCGAAAAACCTTGCATCTGGACTGGTCTGGATACCTGCAAGAAGCAATAGGGAAAAGCATCAGCTCCATCCAGCGACAAGTATCCGCAAGAAGTGATGGAATTAAAATCGTTGGCAGAAGAAATCTTCAGCACCTACCTTTGTCATCAGGATCTCCGAACCACTTGCCGGCAGTATGAACCCAATTCCCTGCAAGCCCTTCGCCTCTCTTCCAGTCGGACTTAACCCATCGACTTTCCCATCCATCTACAGAGATCCCACCAGGTCGGTAGTGTAAATTTTTCTTCCTGACTTACAGGGGGGTTGCTAGAGAAGAATTACGTCACAATGAGCTCACAACGCTGACAAATGTGGACTTTGGACTAGCAATGCTATACATTATGTAAAATACTAAAGAGAAATGTGCCCAGTCTCCAATTGATGCCTCGAGCACATAAATGCATCGATTGCTGACAATTAGAAGCAACAATTTTGAACCTTCACTTGGCGGTTGGTTGGCTAACTGGCAGTGAAACGTTGTTGTAAGTATCAGTACTGCATACAGTTTCGATTGTCTTTACCGACAAGGAACAACAGAATTCTTAGGTCACCGATCTCCGGCATTCATGTATACATTATCAGCTCAGGGTTCTCATTAACGGCTACAGGTCTCGAAGCAAAGGTTTTGACAAATTAGAAGCTCGGTGAGCGCAATAATAAGCAGACGCTGAGTCCAATCATGGAATTCAATATGATCTGTACTTCGGACCCTTTCATGTGCGAGTATTGTCTGAGCCGGTTGCAGCAAAAAGCTTACTGGACGCATCATGGACTCACTCTGCTTGAGCCTTATTCGCGGAAGAAAAAGGAGATAATACCACACCATCTTAAAAACATGAGCAAGCTGGCAGCCAGTACCACACTGCTTTAACTGAAAAGTAAGAGCAAACCTCCAACAATCTCACTGGATTACCCGCAATGGATCATTCTCTTCAACTCATATTTTTCGTAGAATTGCAAGCAGATCTCTCAATCAAGAGAAAATATTGAAAAAGTTCTCTTACTTTACAATACCAGCTTAAACTAACTGCTTGCGAGCAGTCGCTCACCTTCGAAACGCTCTTCGAATATAACCTCCGAAGCTACCAAGACCGAGAAGCACAAGACTGCAATCACCGGCAGCAGCAAGCGCGAAAGCGCCGGAGCGCTCATCGTGAAGTTGGACCAGGAGAGGCCGATCTGGCGAAAATTGCTGTCTCTTTCCCCCAGCTCCCTTCGATCTTTGCCCTCCTCTCGACGACAGGAATTCTAGAACCCGCTCATCGACACGAGAGAACTGCTAGTTGAAGAGTGCAGAAGGTGAGGGAGTGGGGGACTGCTTACGATCTCTAGGATCCAAGGAAGAGACCGATTCCAAGACTGGCATCGGAGTCCCATTTGTCCCCGCCTGAACAAGGCCGAAAATGGCGAAAAATTCGCTCATTCGTTCGGTCTCTGGGTTTCCTGGTCAAAGGACTTTCCGGCACTTGTTACGGGACCCGTATCCTCCCTTCCAATTCCTTACTTCAACCTTCCCTCACCTCATAGAGTAGGGGGGGTTAAGAAATTCCCTAAGCGATTCCATAAAACGATTTACTGGGGGTCCCGTAATATAATACGAGTTGTGTCCCGAGGTGATCTATTAAAATGTGCGTAATTCCGTTCATTCCCGTAATTGTCGGGTTCTTGTCTTAATTAATCTCTCTTGGAATTTTATGGAAATATTCGTAATCAACTTTACACACTACTGCCTTCACTCTCGTTGCATTACGTAAAATCTGTAATTGAAACCCTTTACTGTATTGTATTAACAAGTCACTTCGCTGCCCACGATAATCCGCTCTCAACTCGATTGAATCAATGAATGAATGAACTAAGTTAGACCTCATTGCAACGCTTTGAAACAATGTAAATCAATTTATTCACCCAAAATAGATTCATAAACAGATCACCTGTTTACATCAATTTACCCTTTCAAAAAAGTATATTAATATCGCATTAGTGAGTACAAATTAAATTGTTGGCCGTTTGTGAAATGATCAATATGACTTTCACGCAGAGGGTGAATGGTAAAAACTGATATATACTTCTACACGTCACCCTTGTGAGCCAATAGACTAGGTATCTAAAGTTAGCATTATCTCCTTAACGGGCAAGAGATAATGTATTTTCTTTTTAGATGATAGAATTTTTATGCAGTATTTCTTTATTTTTGGAAATATTTTAATTTTATTAAAATTAAATTATTTGTAATATAAAACATTTATATTCAAGTCTGGATCAACTTTAACCTGAGTTAAATCATTCCTGTTTGAAATATTTTCTTCCTTATTCATTCAACGCGGTTCAGTCTAATCTGTTGATAGATTGAGAGGTTTTATACATATGTCAAGTACTAAGGTGCGTGAAAGCTTCAATGCGCAGAGTAAATTGTCCATATGAATTGCTGAATGGAATATAGTGCCATCACGGGTTTCTCCTAGTGTCTCCTGGTTCCAAGTGAATTGTCCAAATACCAATGAAGTACAACCAGATATGGAAAGAGGAAAAACTAGGTGAAAGCCATTACTAGGTCCTCCTCTTTTTCCCTGGAATTACAACCAGATACCTCTTCCTAATTCATTGGTATTTGGACAAGTTCACTTGGGCCCACGTCTTGATAAGGAGATACCAGTAAGCACTATTGTATCTAAATTATGGAAACTTAAAACCATCAAATGGTGAAACTTGAGCACTATTACACAAGTCTTTCAGCAGTATGAGGGAAGAATAAATATAGTAAAGGACAAGAGAACAAAATATGAACATCATGTAGAATGGCTTGTTTACATAACACAAACGGGGAGGAGAAAGTAAGATCAGAAGAAAATAATTTATAGTAGAACCTTCATCTATTACACATTCTTGAATATGTACAACGATTATCAGCAAACATCTGCCTCTTGATATCTAAACCAGTTTTGCTTGAATTTGATTTATTGTTGTTGCGTATTCAAGGCAAAGCACACCCGTATAAAAAGTCCAAAACTCATCTTGAACCGAATTATTCACATTTGAGAAATGGGAGCAGAAGCCGTTCATAGTTTTATATTCCTGGGCTCTTATAACCCAAATGCAAACATGCTATCTACTAATCTGAACAGGAAAAATATACTATTCACGTACTAGGTTATAGTTAACAACTAAAACTCCGTTTCCCGTTTCACAACAGTTTGTAAAAACCCAACACTGAGGATACTCGAGACAGCAAAGAAATAGAGACTACCTAAGAGATACCATTGCATATAACTATGAGAGATCATTTCATTTACTTATTGCTAACAATAATTATCGATATTAGGAGGTGATTAAGAAGCCTCAAAAAGGGAAATCTACAAACCTAGTGTTCGCTTTATGCATATTCCTGTCCACCTTGACCAAGCACAATATTGACTTTTGTTCGCATAAGCCAATAAAGGAATCATTAACAGACTCCTTGTCGTATTATACTTTCTGGTTCCTTAGGGCTGGAAGTAGTAAAGAAGCCTCTGGAACCGACTCCCGTGAATGTCCAGGATGCAAGCCGGCGCATTCCATCCGTTCCCCACGACCCCCCAGTCAGACGCCACTTTTACCCCAGGTTAGGGAGCTAAGCCAATGGGAGATCTGGAGACACGTCTTATCCACTTGGACAAGTCCACATCTAGGAACAGCTCCTCCCCAGCAACGCGGGTGGCTAGAGTAGCCTTTGACCTTAGTAACACCTGATGACGAGTTACCCTATGTCGGGCGAGTGGGAGCGTGACACCTGGTGGTCAAACTTCGAGGGCCCGGTTTTAGTGCCCAGAAGTCCATTCTTACTTTCTATATGCGATCTTTGCGGATCAATGACCGGCAGGGTTAGAATTAGCGATTTAGATTAAACGAGTTGATTAGTGGAGACAGCTCCAGTAGATGGCGTAAATCGGGTATTATTATGGTATCTTTATAGGAAATAAAGTTGTGTATGTTGATAGAGAAGACCTCTAGTTGAGATATATTTGCTGCTTCTCTTCTGAGTTACTTGTGCTTACCGAATAAAACGCAATCCTAAGCGGAAAAGGACAAACGAGTCTTGATAAACATATAATATTTTCAGTCTTTGATTTCTACTTATGATTGTGAACAGCGAAAATGATTCCACACATTAGGAATGTAATTGGAACTAATGGCAATTTGACTAAGAATATGATCCTGAATTCCAGCCGGCTCTCTTTGGAAATATTATCCAGGGAAATTAGTATCAGATAGAATACATGAAGATTTGAATGATTATATATACTGATTACAGTATAGAAAGCTTCTTCCATAATCAATAAAATAGGTTTATTACAAACGGACAGGACGAAATGAGATAAAACATATTTGAATGTTAAAAAAATTCTAAATTTATTTTTTTTAGTCTGAAACTCCTCCTTTTTCTTTTAATATATGTGCTTCTTTACGAGATTTCCTGTTTGTTAGTGCATAATTAGTTTGCACTAACACTCTTGCCGAGTAGTTGCTTTGGAGCCTGAATGGGAACTTCAGCTCTTCCCAAAGTCTAAACAACAATTCTTGCATATTCTCTCGTTCATGTTTTCCTATTATTGAAGTCCCCTTGATAGCTTCAATTTCTAGAATTTCTTCCTCTTAGCCCTCCCTCCCAAGCTAGTTGCAAGATCGCCGTGAACTTGTTCAGCAAAGTATTTGAGGAAATTGTCAATTGGATTCAAGAGAGATTGATCTTGAATCCAATGCTGATCTTGTTTCGTTTCACCCTGCAATATGGAATAGCTTGTTCTAGAATAGCAGGGCGAAAAGAAAAATTGCTTGCAATATTAATATTTTAATATTATTGGATCGACTGGAAATCCACACATAGTAAGTCAAGCCGATAATTACTCATTGCCATCACCGTCTGTCTCTTATGTTGGTGTTACATTTTATGTTGATTTGATTTTGATCGTTTATCCTGGAATTATATATATATATATATATATATATATATATATATATATATATATATATATATATATATATATATATATATATATATATATATATATATATATATATATATATATATAAACAGTTCGGGGAACGGGTTATCCAGAATTCATGAAATACAAATGATCGGCATCCAAGATGTATGCGATGCACAATGTTAAAATAGTGATAAATCCATAAGATAGAATGCATAGAATGTAACGTAGTGAGGCAAAACCGTAATTGCAACAAATTGAGATATATATATATATATATATATATATATATATATATATATATATATATATATATATATATATATATATATATATATATATATATATATATATATAAAAGGCTCCCCGTTGTCCGGAAGGCTTATGCTCTCGTGTCTGAATATATATATACCAAAAAATATAAATTTATAAAAATGATTCTATAATCACATTTTCTTGCATAAATAACCAGAAGAAAGATTATTTCATCATCCTGAAAACTTTTCTTGGATAATTTTGGAATCTATTTCTTTGCCAAGAAGACTTTTATATATAGGGAGTATCTAGTAAAAATTGAAAAGGAAATATTCCATCCCTTGCGTTGAAAGTACTCCTATTCAATAGAAAAAGAATTTACTCTTTCTCAAGATTCTCGTTGCTACTTTCGCTAGCCCTAGCCTTGATGATGCAAATAAATTTGACTGCTTCAATGACCCCTCTACGTTAGATAAACCCATAGTCTCGATTCCCAATAAGTTTTAATTCTGAATCCCCTGACAACTTGTCGAGGGTTGGAGGCAAATGAATGATTACAATGCAAAAATCCAAAGGTTTAATCCAAAGTCTCATAGCGATACCACAATCTCTGACGTAAATTACAGTAAATTTAGTCCCAACTTGACCAAGCGTGATGGGAAATACGCTTTGTGGTTACATGAAGAGTTGCAGGAAATTCCTCGATGATTTCTGCGGCATCGTGCTTCAGACGCTCGATGCAAAGCGGACTAGTTGATGAGAAGTCGAGGAACTTGAGGCAGGAATGAATGAGTGAGCTCCAGGGAAGTTGCAGCGCTCACCAGATCCAATCACATTTCTACCGAGCCAACCTTTGCTGGCCGCGGACGAAGTTGCAGTAGCAAAGAAGCAATTGCTGGGATTCAGCTTTATGCACACACCAGTAGAATTCGGCTGAGGTACTAAGGAGAGATTCAGCAACCTGGAAAGACCCACACTCACTTTCTGTCTCACAAATGGCATTGAAATGTATTTCATCCTATCTGAGCTTTCATGTATGAGATCAAGACTCGTGGTTATGTCAATGAGATGATCCTCAGCGGTCGCATGAGATTGCACCGAGCTTGTGGAATGGGGTCTGGACCGAAGTTGATGGAAGAGAGTAAAGTGTGAGAAAGCTTTGTTCAATAAGCTTTCAATTTGTTTGATCAACGACATGTCCCAATTGGTACAATAAATTGTGCAACTTGTGTTACGAAATTCGTGTATCCCTCATACCTCGTCCCTCCATTGGGATTCAAGGCTTCAATTTTGTACGGACCCTGCTCACCACGCTAACGATAATTGCCCAAACTTTTCAGGCTGAGGATGATTACAGCGTCTGCCTATTTGCACAACGAGCGAAGTGTTCTTAGAGTTTACAGATTGCAGAAAGTTATCTCAATCGGCATTACTGTCAGGTTTCCAGATAGAAGTACAGAGAGCCGGTTGAAGTTTCCAGGAAAGGAAAACACCGGATGGTTGCACATCGAAGCCCCATCCGTCTTTGTACCTCTTCAGAAGAGCTCGAACGTCGTCCACAACGTCATCACTCAAAGGACATGGACAAAAACCAGCCCTTGTAAACCTGGAGCCCCACTGTGCACTTTTCTCCAACCTCTTGCAAATATAGTCGTCCATATCATCGCAAGCCAGGATGTTCACCATTGTACGAGCGCATGAGCGTTCCAGCATCAGCCTTTCGTTGCTAGCTCGGGGAAAGCTTTCTTCTAAGGATTCAAAGAAGAGGGAGTAGAATCGGAGAGCTTCCGGAAAGCATTGGGAGAAGTCGGTGGAGAGTAGGTCCGCTTCTTCTTCAGTGACGGTGACAATTTTGGGATTCATACTTCGCAGTGTTGAGATGATCTCGTCTCGTAGAGTTCTTATGAAGGGGCTGCTTCCAGGAGCCTTGTCCGGGACCCTGTGTAGAGAAAGGTTGCAATTGATGGCGAGAGCTTCATCCGGATCTAGGTGAAGATCACTCTCTTCCAACTTCCCCAGCTCCGGTTGTTGCAGAACGGTGAACTCGAACGGCACTCCCATCAGGCGGGCAAATTTTTCCATCCTTTGGCCAATTTCTTTCATCACTTTCAGACCCGAAGCCTCCATGGACAGAATTATGGTTGTGAGGTGAAGGTGTGGAGCCCCTTCAGGCCTCGTGGCCAGAGACTCGAGAAGAGTCGGCCACTGGGTACAGAATGTATTGCTAATATCCACGATGTGCACTTTCATTTCTCCTTCAAATGCTTCTAGTATAGCTCCGTTTGATGCCACATGCCCGAAGGTGGTCCAAGGGCTTGCCTCTTGAAATTTGAGGATCATTTTCCTCATAGAGTCGAATGAGTAGCTGCGTTCAGCAGCAGCTGATAGGATCCGGTAGCAGCGTGGACCTGTCCCAGCCGTCTTGCAGAATAGAGCTTGAAGGAAATAGGATGCCAGTCTCTGCTCACAGTCGCCATAAGGAGATGACAGCTCGTTTAACACCCATAGAAGATTTTGCACTTTAGACTTTACATCTGTGCATATTGCATTCCCGCATTCGCTAAGAAGACTTTTTGCCCAATGTTCTTCAATTACAGTTGCTGCTGCAGATGGAGGATCAGGGGTGGAACCCAGCCATGAATTGCCGCTGAAAGCCTGAGAGTACATCAAAGCCCATTGTTCTCCGTTCATTCCTCGTTCTCCTCCTTCAACCAGACCTGTTGTCTCGTCTCGGAGATGGCTAGATGATCCTTCCATTGTTGGAGATGTGCTTGCATCTGCAGAACTCACACTAGAGCTCTCGCTGGAATTGAGGGTGTCATTACGTAGTTGATACGGATCCATCATCTCAGATTTCCGTTATCCAACATCCCAGCTACACCATCGCCGTTTCAGTCTCTTCCGGCTGCGAAATTCAACTGTTCTTTCAACAAGGTCTGACTAAAGAATTTTACTCAACTCTATCTTCCTGATGCCAGCTCGCTTGAGGTTCACAGTTCCTGATCTAAGGAGAAATTCCAGTTTCTTCCATGACAAGCGCGGCTCTAACTATGAGCCGTCATTGGTTCGCCGGGAAAACTTTTATCGCTAAAGTTCATGACCTCTTTTGTCTGCTGCTATCCCAGCGTGCAATTGACGTATTTGCAAGGAATCGTCTGCAGCAAATAAGAAGCCAATTATGAGAATTACGAAACTTCCCCTGGAGAAGACCAACTGGAAGGAAAGTAAGGGTCTTAGCATGATTCCAGGAATATCAGATCTAGCCGGTAACTCTCGGAAGTTCTTCCGCTTTCTAGCAACCTATATTGTAAGACAGCCCCGACTATCATCTGTTTTGAAGAAGCACTTGCTAACTCGTCAAGTACCGGAAGACCACACACTAGCCATCGGAAAAGCAAAGCTTATTCAATGTTCAAGCTGAAGCTGCAATTCTCCTAAAAGCATCACGTTTGAATTTTTTAGCGGCAGCCTCGGAAAGCAGTAGGTTAATGTCAAAATCACCACCAGCTGTTGCAAAGGCAGCAGGACAGCTCCAGGTGAGGGACTTCGGGTTCTCGTAGCATGTCGCAGAGATTACACACTCTCAGGGAGACTCTCTCGTATGCACCAAACGACGGGTTCATCTGGGTGTAAATAGCTGTACTAAGAAAAAATTCATTCTGCCTTTCCATTCTTGATCTCTGTATGTAATTCGTGATAAACTTACTCTTCCGTCCATTTTAAGCTTCCTGTCCTAAGATGTCCGAAAGGGGACAGCATTCAATTTCCAGACACGGACGAAAGATCTGAATCTCCTGATGTTTTAGCCACTAACGGCCCACGTAATCATCGTGCCGTCTGCTTTACATACTTATTTGGTGAAGACATGAACCCGTGTGTAGTAGGGCCTTCCAATCGACACAGTGAACTCAATTAAAGAAACAATTGAAGGGAACATCCTAACTGGCGAACTATTGTGCACATGAAACTATGCTTTATCTGCTCTTGATATCTACTCTTCCTTACTCTGCACTGCTGCTGCGTGACAAAGGTAACAGACAACCTCTATATCCTCGTCTGCGAAAGTCCACGACGAGGGACAAAAACCTGGTGCCTTTCAGCAAACAACGGCTTTTCAGACTGGATACAGTACATACTTGGATCGTCACGTCGATTTCAATTCGTTCGTCCCCGCGCAAGAAACTGACAGATTTTGGGTGTGCCTCAAATCCAATTTGCCGTCCACAGTGACCCCATGGAATTTGAAATGGGGAAGTCTTACGCTCTGTAACCTGATAAGATCGTTGAACTCGAAGATCGACATGCCAACTATCCATATAATCAGAATCGAAGCGCGTTTTTCTCCGGTGCGACGACTTCGCAAGAATCAAGGTGAGAGGTGACGAGAATAGAAGTCTTCTTTGGCGTTATTCATCGTTTTTTTGTTTCCACTGGGTAGGGAATCTATTGCTAGCCTTCTGGTGCCGGCGAAAGGATGAAAAAGGTGAAAATTTCAAAATTGACAAACAATCTAATTTCCTAGCAAGAAAATGCGACCGCTTAGAAAAAACGGAGGATGGAAGACCCCATCGAGCCGTACAAAAGAGAGAAAAAAAGGTAAAATGGGGCATCCTAGCTAGATTCTTCGTTTGTCACATCGAGTACTCCTTCATCGCCTGCAAACTGAAAGACGTTCTCACATTGTTGTGGTCAGCTACTTTTGACCCATCAGTCAAAACTAACTTGAGGGACCAGGTTTGTAAATTCGGTGTGTCTGTAAATTTTGTCAAACTCGTAGAATAACCACCTCACATGTGTAGGATATTTACCGGAATATTCGCCCTCTAATCAAAGTTGAACATGCATCTAGAGACTTTGCGGATAGCGTTTAAGGTAAATGTCTAATTCTTTTATAGTTTTAACTTATCTTCACAATACATATTCTATTCTTCTCCGGATTTTCAATTTCTAAATTGCAACATTTTCCTTCATTCACGTCTATATTGTTCTTTAAAATGATCACTTGGGCACTAGTCAATATGTAAAGTTTCATTAACTTTATTGCAAACAGGCATGATGTCATGATATTTGTATAGCTTAATGCAGTTTACTTGAATATGGGAGTAGTAGTGTTCAATTATAGGTAACTTGCCATTTACTCATGGATTATTTGTTTGAGGTCATATTTCATGTTAGTGCTATTGATAATAGATGGGACTCATTGTCACTTGCACTACGGATGTGTCATCAACGACACCATAAGAATTAAAAACCTAGGTCGAACAGAAAGGTATACCTTTGAAGTCCAGCTCCTGATAGCTCACTTCTTTGATATTGAGCTTCCAAGTTTTTGGCTATGGTGGACAGAGGCCGACGAGTATCACCTGGAGTCTCTTAGTTACAATGGGTGTGACTTGATTATAATCAATGTCCGAGTGTTGGGAGAAGGATCCAATATAGATCTGATTTGAGTGTGATTCAAGTGGAAGAATGAATTGATTACATTAGAGAAGTGAGCGTCAAGTGGAAATTGGGTGAAGTAACTAAGTGTTATCTAATGGAGGTGCAATAGTTGGAGATGGTGCTACTATGAGTGAGCGTACTACCACAGGAGGTGGTGCAATACCAAGTTTTAACCCCATGGTAGATTTCTTCCAATGCTTGAGGTAAAACTACCAAGGAATGCGGACTTACAAGTTGTGGAGCTTGCAAGAGTTCCATTGGAAGGTTAGAGAGAGCCTATGCAACTTGCATGAGTTTTACTTGAGTTATTGGGCCCCAAGCAATCTAATTTTGGTGTGGGATTCTAAACAAGGAGTTGCAACATAGAGTACATGATGTTACATTCTTACATGCTACCTCACTTACTTTGGCAGTGGTCTTTAGTTTGGTTGAGCACATTGAGCTCAACATAGGGGAGAAGAGAGTGGTGACATTTGGGATTGGTAGAGAGACCTCATCCACAATTATTACTTCTTCTAGAGTGCACTAGAGTGCACCACCTTGTGTTGGCTTTTGAGGGTAGAGTGGATAGTACATATTTTAGGGAGTGAGTGGAAGGCCTAGTGAAGCTAGACCCTTACCTTCATTTTTAGGTCAAAAATAGCCAATGAGTGGTGGTGTTGCTTGTTGGACTTGTGGTAGACCTTACCACAAGAAAAAGCACGCAAGGCAATGGACATCACAACCAACATAGAGATAATGTGACCATTTCCATAGATTTGGTCACACTAGTGATATTCACTCGGAGTTATAGAGTGGTAAGGCTGCTATGGTAGGTGGTAGAGGAGCTCCAAGTTATAAAAGATGAGGTAGTAGAGTTTGTGGTAGAGTACCCACACCTAGTAGAGGTGCAATATATGCACTTGCTTTTGATACAGCCATAACTACTCAGATTAAGTAGTTGGAGCAGAGATTTGCTAACATGGCCATAGCTTAGAGGAGATTAGATTCAGGTGTTGAGGCTTCTACCTCGTATGCTAGTGATAGAGGCATCTTGGACTTTATGTGCGGAGCAACACAAGTAGATGAATTTTCCGTAATGACTAGGAGTGTAGCATATGTTCTAAAGCCTAGAGGAGCATTAGTGGAGTTAGATCCACAAAGATGAGAGGTTGGTAGATAGGTCAGACTTTCCTAGTCTTTCACACTCTTTGAGGCACTACAGACAACATCCATGGCTTCTAAATGTCCTAGTGCAAGTGTGGTAGGTGGTGATGGATTGCATGATGGACCAAGTGTCAATCAACCACCTACTACTACACAAATTGAGTCTAATATGATGTTTGGGGCGGGTTAGTTGATTATGTGATTCTCTTTATTCTCAACCAATGACATGTTTACATTAGGAGTTGACCCAACTCAAGTGTTCTGGTTCGTTGCCACACTTTGTGAGAGTAGGGATGATGTGGTTCATGCTTCTAGAGCAAAGGCAGTTGATAGTGGAGCTAACTTGGTTGAGGAGCATGGGATCCGCTCGACAATCAATGGTTTATAGCAAGTAGTAGTAGTTAGGTTCAAAGAGTTACCAACTAGAGCTACCTTTGAGTGCGCTCAATTTACACCTAGAGTTTTTGTATTGGATAACCAAAGGAGGATTTTCCATTGTGTGGGGCCTTCAAGGAAGGTCCATGCATCATGGTCTTATTAAACTTTGGTGCACATCCTTTTATGTTGGGAAAGGCTATAGTTGTCGGTCTTGAGCTACGGAAGACCAATGCAAAGAGGTATCCATTTTAGATCTTAATATCTCTAAGGGGCGGTTCTACATAATAAATCACATGTGGAGAGCTCATTGTCCAAATTCAGCCCATTTACTCGATTGATAACTATATGGTGAGAGCTCATGTCATTGCGATAGTAGCATAATCATAAGGTGTGCTACTTGGTGGAGTAGTGTTATACCCCATGGGTTTTAGTATTGTCTATTGGGAGGAGACAGCCTCCTATAGACCAAGTTGGCAGTCAAGTGAGGGATGGGTATGTTGCCAACCAATATGCTTTAGTAGTGGTAGTCTTGGCTTACTACTTTCAAGGAATATGGTATTAGTTTTAGCTTTCAATGGTTCCATTACTTGGCCTAATGATGCATTGAAGAGGAACACCCATGTGGAAGATACTCCATTACTAGAGGACATCACTTGGATTTGGAGTAAAAGTGTGATAGTTCCATCTACCTTGGATGTTCTATTGTGGAGTTTTAAGGAGGCATTGTAACAACATGCAAATCAATTGGTACAACAAGCTTGGAGTGGATCTTTTGTACCACTAGAAGACCAATGTGAGGATGAACCTTTGGAGTCTACTACCTTGTCATCTTTGGATACACTCATTGCTTGGAAATACCAATAGAGAAAGTATGTCTATTGGAGTTGTTTGGTGTAGAGTAGCTACAATACTACAAGCATGCATATGAGTATAGAGGTACTTGTATGAGGAGAGATAAGACTATTTGGTTAGTTTCTCTATATTATGTGGCATACTTGGCCTATTGGTATTTTAGTTATTATCAATGTCAATAGTCAAGGATTACTAAAAGATCTTACTAGCAAAGATTCCTTGTTAGGCACGTAAGATTTGGAGAGACATAGTTCCATTCATTTGGTAATTTCTGGATGGCTTTGTCACAGATACCAATGCTAGCAAAGTTCAAGGTCTCTAAGATCTCTATTTTGGTGTGTTTTGGGAAATGTTATATTACTATGATATCTCCATATTCATTAGTCTATTTCTCTAGCCTACATTTTGGAGAATGTCCCTTTGATGGGTGATTCTTGTACACAAGTGGTGGTGAGTACATATCAGGTCCATTCTTAGATGTGACATGTCTTGTTGTTGGATGAAGTAAGAGTGAGATCACGGTCTCATCATCTTCATCTTTGGTAGAGGAACCTTGTACCTAAAGAGGTTCTATAGCATGCTTATGATGGGATTCAACGACTAGACCACCTTAATGTTGATGACATTTTGGACACCAATCTCAAATAGTGATAGTGGTTGATAGGTCACTTATGGAAATGGTGAACCTTGTTGGACAGTCTAGAGCTACTTTGACCATACTTATGAGTCTCCTAAACTCCTATACTTTCAAGAGAGAGGTCTTGGACTTGTTTGAGACTCATCATTACAGCAATTGGTGGAGCCTAACACCAATGAGGGGGAGCGGGCAATGGGTTTTCATATTATTATTACCATTATTATAGCAATGTTAGAGGCATCCATGCATTAGGTATTAGGTTAAGCTATGGACCTCAATTGTTTTACTTGGATTGTGAGCATTGGCTTGGCAAAGCAACATAGAATGCACTTGATAGGCATTACCACTCCAACACTTGTGAGCTTTTTGCCTATCAAGATGATTCAACCACAAGCTAGAGGTGATGGACCGAGTGGGCAGGGTATACCAAACATCTGAGCAATCTGAGCTTTGTGGCAAAAGTTATGAGTGTTGAATTTCCTAACAAGGAGTCCATATTTAGGAGTTTATATCTTCATCATATGGTGTCCAAATGGAGTGGTTTTGGCAGTGTTGGATGTACCTTGGGAAGCTCTTTTGATTGATACCAATCACGCTTAAACATGACATCCATGCACAAAGTTAAAATGATTTGAATTTTGTCATCTTTGGTAGAATTTTGGGTTCAAGCGACAATTTTGAAACATTGTTAACTTTTTGGTTCCATGTCCAATTTTTTTAATCTTAGCTCATTAGGAATTCATGCAAAAGAGCTTTCTGCTAAATCCCTGATTTTTGAAGTTGGATTTCTATGGAGCAAGTTCTGAGTTTCATCATTCTGTGATCCTATGCGCCTGGTGGTGTTCACATTTCCAACTTTCAAAGGTTGGAACTTTGGACTCACATCTTCAAATGAGTTGTTCCTAGTCTAAGTCAAAGCATCTTGTCAGGGGCTATTAATTGCAACTTTTCTCATGGAATTTGAAGCTTTGCGATTGAAGTTATAAGAATTTGAATTATGTGGCTCAATGAGGTTTAGAAGTTAAGCATAACAAACTCTATAGGCCATAGCTCTATACCTATTTGCTCAAATGAAGTGATGTCTGACTTATTTTTGAATGAATCTTCTAAAGCTTTTGATTGGGACCTTATTTGTAGAATATGAAACTCTATGGTGAATGTTGTGAGATTTCAAAATCTGCATGATCTCAAGAACTTCTATGTTAGAAAGTGCATATTCAGCAGCTTATAACTTTTACATGTCCAAAAGAGTAGATCTTTGGTTGAGGATAACAAGTATTTGTAGAGCTATTAGTGGTTGTAGATTAATATAGAGTCTCATTTAGTAGAGTAGAAAGCATGGGGATTTGAAATCTATAAAATTCTCTTAGATTTTTCAAACCAAGTTTTCAAGAGCTGTCCTTGAATTCATAAAGCTTAAGTGAAGATAGAGGATATATTTTCATAGTAGCACTCTTGAGATTTTAGAATAGAAACTTCCAAGATGGTGCAAGACATTGTTGATATAGCCTCAAAACAACAACAGCTTGCTGAAATGTACAAAAAAGCAAATGACTTCCACAAGGAACTAAAGATCTTCTTTGTCCTTATGTCTCAATGCATGAGCACTTTTATGGAAAATTTGGAAATTGTAAGAGAAGTGGTCATGATTGTGAAAGAGTCTTTGAATTTTGTCACCCAAGATATCAAAAACTCAAGAAGAGCAATGTTTTTCAGTAAGACTCCACCCTGGGGATGGTGGATGCTACGGAGAAGGTTTCTTCTTTGGGAGAACAAGCCACCAACATTGCTTCACAAAATGGAAGGTTGCAAGAGATTTTTGAGACATTAGAAGTCAATAATAAGTCATTTGTTGAAGCTACAAAAGTGGCTCAAATTTCTTACTTGCAAGAGCATAAGAGCTGAAGGAAGAAGGTAGTAGAGATGAAGGAAGAAGGTACCAAGGCTATAATGTGTGATATCATCTTTGATTCTTTGAGAGTTCATCATCATGAGATTGTTGCAAGCATATAGGTTGGGGCAACATGGTTCACAACCAAGAAGTACTCTAGTGAAGTTTGTATCTCAAACTCAAAGAGATTAAGTGATGGCAAAAAAGGCTATACTCAAGGGATGCACATCTGGTTAAACCATGATCTCACCTCTCTCCAATTTCAAGCAAGGAAGAGAGAACTAGCTAAGGTGAAGGACGCTCAACAAGTAGGATTTGTAGTCTTTTTGTAGGACGGTAGAGCTTTGGTTACCCAAAAGCGATAATCAGTTGTTGCATAGCAATCCCAGACCCCTAGAATGTTGTTCTGGAATATTCATGGGCTCACACATACCAAGTATTCAAGTTCTAAGCCTTTGGTGCATCTTAAACTCAAAGAGATTAAGTGATGGCAAGAACAGCTATACTCAAGGGATGCACATCTGGTTAAACCATGATCTCACCCCTCTCCAATTTCAAGCAAGGAAGAGAGAACTAGCTAAGGTGAAGGACGCTGAACAAGTAGGATTTGTAGCCTTTTTGCGGGACAGTAGAGCTTTGGTTACCCAAAAGCAATAATCAGTTGTTTCATAGCAATCCTAGACCCCTAGAGTGTTGTTCTGGAATATTCATGGGCTCACCCATACCAAGTATTCAAATGCTAAGCCTTTGTGGGATGATGTTGATCTGATCAATCTTGTGGAAACACGAGAATATGAGGGAACACCATTCAAGACATTGAAGGTTTCACTCTTGTTGGTTCAACTTGGAACAAGAGGAGGCAACATAGAGGAAGGGGTTTTGGAGGTATTGCTATTTATGTCAGATTTGGCTTTGAAAAATCAGCCTCTTTCATAGGCCAAGACTCAAGTGGAAAATACCAATGGTTGAAGATTAGAGGAGTTATTACATCTTTCTTCCTTGCTATTTGTTACTTTTCTCCATTGGTATTACCAATTTACTCAAGTGGAGCTCCCAACGCCATGCAACCTTTCCACTCCTTGATAAAGGATGTGTTGGAGTTCCAAATAAAGGGTGCAATACTTGTTCTTGGTGATTTCAATGCTAGGATCCAAGGTCTTCAAATTCTAGAGTTGAGTGACCTTGAGAATGACCCTATTTATACCTTGATAGATGATTCTAGTGTTTGGTGCCACTCTTCCTTGGATTTGATGAGCAACTCTATGAGTGAGCACTTTTTGAGCTTTGGTACCAATTGTAACTTGAAGGTCTTAAATGGCCTTTCTCAATTTCCTAAAACTTGAAAATGCTTTGCTTTTGGTGGATCTAGCACCATAGATTACATGTTGACCTCACCTATTGATATACATTATGTTTCTGATTTGGTTGTTTTAGATCCTCAACCTGAATCTGATTATGCATGTCAATCAGTTGTCATCCTTCTTCCTTGCCCCAATAGAACCACATTAGCTATTGAGAATACCTCTAGAGTGAAACTCTAATCTAGATTTTCAAAAGAGAGATTTGTACCAACAAGTCATCCAAGAGAAGTTGAGCACTATGGAGTGGAGTTTTGATTTTCAATAACAAAGTGATCAGTTGGTGGAACTTCTTCAATACACATCAACTACTTTGTTTCCAAGAGCATCTCACATGAAGAGACTTGGTCTCCTTTGCAATAGGTGGTATGATGTTGACTGTAAATTGGCAAGGATCAAAACTATAGATAGATCTCTTGATCAGATTGCACAAAATCTGGCTTTTGTCTCTTATAAAAAGTTGGTGAAGTGCAAGAAGCAAGCATTTCTAAGACTTAATGGGGTTAATTTGAGCACTAACTGAGGATCAATCACAAGGCCTTTTGGAAGAAGGTTGTTGTTAGATGTCCATCACCATTGCTGGACTTAAAAGAGCTTTGTAACTATGTGAAGGATCTATACTTCTTCCCTAATGCTCCATGCATGGCATCTACCTTTGGATCTCCTTGCACCATCTCTAAGGCTGATGTTAAGTACCAACTCAAGAATTTGGCCAATGGAAAGGCTAAAGACCTTGATGAACTTTGTGTTGAACT
The DNA here is from genome assembly GCA_948567375.1 of Lunularia cruciata. NCBI lineage: Eukaryota > Viridiplantae > Streptophyta > Marchantiopsida > Lunulariales > Lunulariaceae > Lunularia > Lunularia cruciata. The sequence continues at coordinate 47,407,268 of OX419758.1, forward strand.
CTTGTAATAGGGCAGAAATCATCTGATTCTAGTACTCACTTCTTTGTTGAATAAAGCAATCAGGTGTGGTTTTCTTGATAGATGGTGCTTGAAGAAGGTAGTTCACATTCACAAGTCTGGCCAAAGGGATATTGTCACCAATTATCATACCATACTAGTTAGTAGTATCTTTGCCAAGTTATATGGTCAAATTTTGGAATCAAGGTTGAGTACATGGGCTGAAAAATACAAAATTAATACCAAATGCTAAGTTGGTTTTTGATTAGGCTTTAGTACTTTGGATCATCTATTAGTACTTCATGATTTGTGGTGGAAGTCCAAAGTTGTTAGAAGAAATCTCTATGTTGCATTTATTGATTTCAAGAAGGTCATTGATAAGGTGCCAAGGAAATCTCTAAGCCAAAGACTCACTAGAGTTGGTGTTTCATCGGATCTGATTGGTGCTATCTCTCAACTCTATGATAAGGTGGTTGTGAGACTCTCATCTTTGAGTTCTCAAGATGTCTTCAGTAGAATGGAGTGATCCAAGGTTGCTCTCTATCTCTAACTCTATTTAGAATCTTCATTGATGACCTAGATTCATGGAAGTTGGAGCTACAATTGTACAGGTTGGATCTTTGATGATTCATGCACTCCTTTATGCAAATGATGCAGTGCTCCTCTCCACCAATCCAAAGAGTTTATAGAAGCTATTTGTTCTCTTCTTTTGTTTTGCAACCAAATAAAGATGGAGGTGAACCTTGACAAGTCCAAGGTGATTGTGGTGGGTTCTAAAGGTGTGATTCCTTTCTTCTTTGATGGAAAGTGCTTGGAGCAAGTTTCTTCTTACAAGTACTTGGGAATTAATATTTCTCATGATTATATCTGGTCCACTTATGTGAAGAATAGAATAAATGAAAGGTTTAGGTCTTTGTATTCACTCATGAATTGCTCTAGACCTGCTCATCTTACCACATAAGAGTTGAAAAAGATTCTTTTCAGATCTCTTGTATAGCTGGTGGTTCTCTATGGTGCTCAGATTTGGGGTCCATGTACTAAAAAGACACAGTGGCAAAAGGTTGAGAGAGTTTAGAAGGTGTTTTTATGTGACGAATTGGGTGTGATGACTCAAACTCCTTATCTTCTTTTGCTTGCTCAAACGAGAGTTTTGCCTCTTGAGGCTGAATATTGTTCTTAGCTCTCACATATACCACTAATGTGAGATCCATGGAGTATGAGAGACTTCCTTACTAAGCTTTTTGTGTCACTCTATCTTTTGGTTGGTACACAAACTGATTGCATGGGCTACAAGGTGGAATATTTTTGGGCAACATTTGAGATTGGAGCCTAGTGCATTATGAGAAGTTATCAAGGAGCAATTCTTACATCACATGTGGCATGAACCCAATACCAAGATGTTGTTCTATCAACAATTTGTAAATCCTATGTTGGTGTATTGCAAGCAATATTATCTACTGGTTGGATTTCTACTTCACTTAGATTTTTATTGCTCAACATAGAACTAGCTCTCATAGCCTAGAAGTAAAACAAGGACATTAATACAGATAGAGCACTCCATGCCGCTTTTTATATTGTTTTCATGTCTTTGTTGAGTGCTCTTGCTACCAATAGATCATAGTTAGACTTAGATTAGTATTAGTGATTTCTCAGCTCTCGTACAGATTGAGGATTTTGTGTTAAGGAAGGATATGACCAAGATTATTCTACATTGTATCAATTTGTTACAGATTGGTCAAATGCTCTAGGCTCACATTTCATCTGACTTGTCTTGTGTTTTCAAATTCTTGACTCTTTGGGTCTTCTGGGCTTTCTATTTCATTTCATTGTTCATTGTATTCATGGGACATAACCAGTGGCTACTAGTGAGAGTGTTCTACTTGGGCTCCATCTAGTGAGTTTGGTCTACTTGGGTTACACCCTTGGTCTACTTGGGATGTAGCTAGAGGACATATGTTTCAACTATAATGATGTCAGCCAAGAAGGATATGCATAGCAACTACATAGATATGCAAATGTGTGGGGATTGTTGTCCTATCTACTGATAGATTAGTGCTGATTGGTATGCCATGCCTACACCAAAAGAGATCTTTGATGTGATTGGGCATGAAAAGGTATTCAATACTTTGGATCTTTGAGCAAGATATCAGCAATTGGCAATCAAGGAAGAGTATAAGTCCAAGATAGCATTTTGAGCTATTGATCCTCATGGTAAGGATGTAGTTTTATCAATGTAGGTTCTTACCATTTGGGTTAAAGAACACACATGTTGAGTTCCAAATGGTCATATAGGATCCTAGTAGGATTGGATTTTTCTTGGTGCTATATTGATGACATTTTGGTCTATAGCACTACTATGGAGTAGCATGAGGGACACTTGTGGGAGGTGTTTGAGAAGTTGAGATCTCATGGACTCAAATTACATCTTTGGAAGTGTAGATTCTTCCATGAGAAAGTTGAGTATTTGGGTCACACTATCTACTCTAGAGGACTACAAGGTGGAGGCTATTGTATGCATTCCTTGGCCTATGGATGTGAGAAGAGTGCAAGCATTCCTTGGGTTGGCAAACTTCTATCACCAATATGTTAGAGAAGTTTGTGCCATTGCCAAGGCCTTGGCAAATTTGACCAAGCTTACATAGAAGTGGTGTGTTTGAGATGAGCAAGAGAGAGCTTTTATAGAGCTCAAAGAGAAGTTGACATCTGCTCCAATTCTTAGGAGACCAATCAGAAGATGACCATTCCTAGTTCATATTGATTGGAGTATGTTAGGGCTTGGAGCAAGCTCACCCAATAGAATGATGAGAGGAAAGAGTTTGTGGTGGCTTCTACTAGTTGCTCCAACAATTTTGCAAAGGTCAAGTATAGTTCATATGAGAGAGAGTGCTTGGTAGAAGTATGGGGAATAGCACATTTCTAATGTTATCTATTTGATATCCCCTTCACTCTCATCATTGATCATTAACAATTGAAGTGGTTGAGTACAACAAGCTTCCATGGAAGCTGCACGATGGGCTCTGATTTTACAAGAGTATCATTTCACAATTATTCATAGACCTAGAGTAAGATCAGACCAAAGTATATTGGCAGACAAATAAGGAGATGGTGCCAGATTGGCATACATCTACCTTTCTATGTATAATTTTTGAGGCCTTGATTGTAACTCTCTTAGCACATACAAGAGGAGTTGTTGAGGTTAAAGATCTAGGGGGTTGAGATTTTAGTATAGGTCAATGAAACATTCATGATGATGACTTAGTGATGCATTATCTTTGCATTGGTGTTGTGGGTGGCACAATTGGTGCCAAGGAGAGAGATTGTGCCCTTCAACAAGCTTGGCAGTTTAGATTAGAGGGTAGACACTTTCTTTGTATGTGGGAGGATGGTAGAGTGCAAGTAGTACCACTTCCTTCTCAAAGACCATAGTTTTTACATCATGCTTGTGAGGAGCTAGGACATTTTGGATTCAAATATACATATAGCTTACTCCATAGTCATTATTGGTGGTGTTGTATGTATATTGATGTCCAATAATTATTTGCCAGATGTGTGGTTTGTGACCAAGTTAGAGTATCATTTAATGTTCCTATGTCATAGTTGCACCCATTACCTATTAGGGGATTGGATTACCATTGGACTTTGTACTTTGGACTTTGGACTTTGGACTTTGGACTTTGGACTTTGTTGGCCCTTTACCATTGACTTTGAGACATCACTAGTATGTTTTGGTTATGGTAGATCACTTCTCCAAATGGATTGAGTTGGTAGCACTTCTTGACAAGTCCAATGAAGGGATAGCTTACTTGTTCTTGGATTGGGTTCTAAGTCATTTTGGTGCACCAATTGAGGTTTTGATTGATCAGAGTATAGAGTTCTTGGGGGAGTTCCAAGTCTTGTGTGACAAAGCCTTGATTGATCATCATACTACCTCTTGAGATCACCCTAAGGCAAATGGCTTGGCAAAGAGAGTGGTTCCGATGGTGAAGAGAGGATTGCATACGTATGGTTTGCAAAGAGGCCACTTAGGAAATTGGGATCTCCGGTTACCTTGGTTGCCCATGGGCTATTAGTTTAGTCTGCAAGCCTCCTTAGTGTCCTTCTTTCCTTACTTTCTACTCTATGGACAAGATCTTGATTTTCTTGTAGCCATTTATCATGATGTTATTGTAGTTTTGGACTTAGATGATCCAGACATATAGGCGAGTGCATGTTTTCAATGGCAAGTTTCTTTTGGAGAGTGATATCGATGGCCTTTTAGAACTTAGTAATTGCTCAACATAGGAATATCTTACGTTATGCTACTATTCAAGGAGGAGGTTATAGATCCTTGATCCATTGATTTCATCCAAGTGATTGTATATCTATAATAAACTACACCAATGATACTTGATGTTACTACAAGCCACACTATCTTGAGAGTGTGTGAGGTTTTGCCTTCCAAAGTCCTTGTGTTGGAAGGACATGATGGTGGTTTTTGGAAGGACCATATGCACAATTGTGCGCCATGCCACCTCCCAAACATTGATGGCACTATGGATCCAAGCTTGGCACTTGTACATGCAAGCTTGTGGTGTATGTTATATGGCTCTTTCGGCGGAGCTGCTACTATGTTGGTGTGTGGTAGTTGTTCAAGAGGATAGTATATGGCATGTTTGACTCCTCTTCTCACAGTGCAGTGTTTATGTCCTAGATGTACTTGACCTATAGCTAGTTCACCCTTTATGTGGTATAAATTGCAGACATGATGGGACTTGATAGCACCCGGCCTCTTGATCTTTGCCCACCATATGGTATATCACATACTTGGAGTAGATGGCTATATGGGTTAGAGTGACCTAACCACTAACTAGGAGGACGATTGTGGAACTTTAGAGTTCATGTATGACTTATGTGTGAGTTGTGCTTCTATAGTGTATAATGTTGACAACAATGTATGTTGTGTAGTGATGTATATACGCACAATAGCTATTACAAAATTTATAGCTCCAAAGCCAGTTTGCTCGGATGCTAGAGTAGTAATGTTGGCAGTCATAAGTATTATGGTAGTTACTCATGGACTATTTGTTGGCAATCCTATTTCATGTTATGGCTACTGATCACATAGTAGGACCCACTATCACTTGCACCATTTGCACCGTGGGATGTGCTATCAATGGTGATGTTAGGGTTGGAGACCTAGGTCGAGCAGAGGGGTATACCTTTGAGGTGAAATTCTAGAGAGCTCACATCTCTTATGTTGAGCCTTCAAGTTCTTAGTTATGGTGGATAGAGGCCGAGGACCGTCACTTGGAGTCTCTTAGCTAGAGTGAGTGTGGCTTGACTATAATCAATGTCCGATTGTTGGTAGAGTGTTGAGTGATAGAGTACATATCTGATTTGAGTGTTATTCAAGTGGAAGAATGAACTGACTATTTTAGAGTTCATGTATGACTTATGTGTGAGTTGTGCTTCTATGGTAGATAATATTGACAACAATGTATGTTATGTAGCGATGTATATATGCACTAAGTTAACTCCATATTTAGGTGACTTTTCCTCATTGATATATCCTTCTAAACAAATCAGATTTTAAAACTTGCTTATGAGAAATATGTGGAGCCTTCCATAAACGACTACTTCATTCCCATATTATTAACACTTGACATCAAAAGACAAAGTTTGAGAGTTGAAGCAAGAAATGAGAATTTATCACACCGTCTTTGTCTTGCCTTTGAGACTTATGTGCTAAGGTTCATCTGGTTTAGGAAGACTATGCTTCTAAAGTTTGTACCCTTGCGCACAAACTTCATAAGAGTTCAACTGGATTATGGTTTGGTTTTGCTTCACCTAAAGTTTTTGGAGTTTCTTATGATTAGAATGCACTCGTAAACTTGGTTGGTTCTTAGTCGGTTTCAAGTTGATATGAATGAGCTCTATATTTTGTATATTTAACACTGACCTCTTTTCTTTAACTTCTGCCATCATCTACAGTACTTGTTTGGAATCAGCAGAAGCCGTTCTAGTGACGGGGGAATCCAGAACTCATTAAATAGATTTAAAATGCTGAAATGTAAATATGATATGTGCAAATCGATATGAGTATTAAAAAGAAATTTTAATTAGATGAATTTAGATGAAAAAGGAAAATAGAGATGAATTTTAAAACCATAAAAGAGATTATATGAATTTTATAAATAGAATGTAAATTGAAGTAAAGGCATGATAGCAACATATCGAGAGCAACACACATGTATAGAACTAGTAAGCATTGTGTAATAAGTAATAGCTATGTCAAGAAATAGTATACATCAGGTAATCGACTATCTACAAGAGGACAGGGTATGAAAAAATGATAGTAGAAGCCGTCCAACGAACGGGGGATGCAAAGCGAAGCGCTAGAGTACTGGATACAAGAGTATAGGGTATGAAAAAATGAGAGTAGAACCCGTCCAGAGAACGAGGGATGCAGAGCGATGCGGTAGAGTACTGGCTAGAGTATATCGCAACATGCGTTATAAATGCATGAGTCCTAAAACAACTAAACAACAGAAGAAAGCAAAAGGTGGTCATAATAAACTTCCACAAAGCAGTATGCGTTCATAGGTGCCCAAAGCAGTGCCGGAGTAGATGAGCAGATGGCAATACCCCTCATGCCGAGTTTCTGTGCGCAAGTTCATGAATGCCAAGGCCAACTCGGTTGATTAGTAGTATGGGTGGCGGGTTTGTTCTTTATCACTTGAATTCTATTCTCTCACTAACTTTTACTTACTGCTCACCCTTTTGTTCCACATATAAACTCCTTAATATTGAAAAACTTCTAGGATATTAGGTACTCCTTAGTAAGCTTACTACGAGAAACATTCTTGGTACCACTTGGGCTACTTCTACAAAAAAACATCCTCTTCGTTCTCCAGCACTTGAGTCCAGACAGCTGATTTTGTTTTTGTATGCAAGTACCTTCCATTTTTTTCGCTGTCTTCTGGGATAAGAATTTCATAGAAGAGCGGAAACATGTTCGAATAAAGAGCCGAATTGAGAAAATCAAGTTGCGGGTGTCAAGACAAGAAAAATCAACTGAAAGAGTAGACTTCATTCTGTACACCAAACAAACTCGCAAACACCATGCACTGCGCTGCAAGTTCCTAGTCAAGCCAACAATTACAACTGTGCCGGAAAATTCGGCAACAGGAAGTATGATCCCATTACTTGCTGATAGGGCATACTTTAGGCACTGGTAGACACTACATTTACGTTGGAACATGTTCTTTACAGTTTACTACTTCTAACTTCTGAAATGACCTCTTTTGGTGGGAAAAATTCAGAGCCACCACCTGACCCGTGTGACGCCTCAAAACTAACTAATGTAGACCAATTTAGATGACATTTGACATTCTATAACGCGGAAAATATTGAGAGTACTCAATATTCCCTCGTTGGGTATGGAACTACTACAACCGGTTGCTCTTCTTGAAGATTACATAAAACTCAAAACAGTCCACAACTTCGTTCTGTAAAACATCTTCCTTTCGTCAAGATCTATCAACTGGCTAAATGAGCCAGCTCAAAATCACGTTTCACCAACAGTAAACAGCAGAGATAAGGATCTGTATAGTAGTTCAATCTCTTCCATCACGTGAGAGACTAAACATCTGCATGAGCATTCATTGAGTCAATCCGAACTGCCTTCAAACCATCCGTCAAGCCAATCATGAAAGCTGGAATAGATCTTTGAGACGCATGTACTCGTGGGCCAAAGAGCTCTTTCTACAAGTAGCAAAGCTCTTCATCCAGTAATTTCCAGTGGGACCAAACATGTACAGAGACATTCGGTTCATCTCAGACGGACATGTCATCATCACTGACATCTTCGTGGTTTAAAACGGTCTCTTCACGCACTGCTTTCCGCTTGGTGGATGTTGTCAAAGGTTCTGGTGATCTCCTGCGCTTTTGTCCAGCATCTGGGACACCTCGTGCACGTCCCTACATTGGTACAATTACAAATAATGGAAAATGTTAATGAGCATCCTTAAAGTCAGTACTCCAGCAGTATCACATCCTTAGGTTATGTTCCTGCTTAATAAATGCTGAACCCAAGTTTGAGTCCCGGCAATTCTTCATTTTGTGCGATATAGTCAATTCTGTGTAATAAGGATTTCTGTTGCTTCGGAATTAAACCAAGACAGGTGGAAGTAAGAAAAGCGGCATAGAGTAAGTCGAAAATTAGCAGACAATCAGACCTCCATGAAAGAGTGTTTGGCTTCGTCCCTCGTTCTCAACTCCTCGTCCGTTAAATCACGGCGATGCACTGTGACCCTTGAAGGTACCGGAAACTGGTTATCGAAATCTTCTTCTTTTGGTCGTCCCTCCTTCGCTTTTTTCTTGTGCAGAATTAGTTTCGAAGGCAGAGGCTGCACAGCAAAGGGTTCAGCTCCAAGATATCAGAGATGAAAATACTCGCCTTTTTGCAAGGAAGAAGATATATATCCAACTCCCAAAATAGGAAGACTCCTTGAATGTGGTTCAAGGAATCTTGAAAGGCTGTTAAATTTCTCTACCATTGTACTTATGGTCTAGATCCAAAAGTAGGAGAGAGTAAACTAATGCCTTGTAGGTTGAACAAAACATTCGGCCACTGAAATGAGGATGAGAATGACGAATATTCATTAAGAATTACCAGATAAGTAACACCATCTTCCCCGAAGCAGAACACATACGTACTTTCTTGATGGTCTGCTCTAAGCTGAGAAAAAACCAACATGGAAAGAGATTGTGGTGAGCATAAAGCGTATTACAAATCCCATCCACAAGATCAAGCGTTTAAAACACCACCAGTACTAGGCTTTCGCTAGTTCACGAGTTGTAAAAAACTTGGCTAACAAAACCCTAAAAGGGGTACATATTAATGAAATACTATGCACCTTATGTGGTTCAAGCAAATAACAAACTGAATTGATTACTGACACTGAAGTGAGTGGCCTTACATCCCAATGGTACTCCCGCACCCAAGCATATTGCAACTCCTCGTCTTCTTCGTAAATATCTCTGCCAAGCTGTACACCAGAAAAAGCCAATAGTTAGAGACTGTCATTACTCTTCTCATAGTACCAAAAATTGTCAAGTAACACTTCGGCGAGTAGCATGGAACAACAAGTATTCGACAAGATTTACCTCTTCTGGCTTTGGGATCATATATGCCACAAACTTCTCGGGTTTCTGATCTTCTGAAACAGGCGGAAGTACATAGCTCTTGACAATCGCCTGTAAAACGTAAAATTCCGTCATCAAGCACTCATACGAAAAGTTCTGTGATGTTCCATTCACAAAATGACCTGCAGACGACTGAAATCTCACTTCTGCCATGACGGAAACTGCTTCTCTAACGGCTCTGTAGACATGTTGAAGTCGAATTTGCGACATTACAAACTACATGAAGAGCACAGATCAAAATAAAGGAATCATTACCCTGGCTTCAATCTCATCCCGCATCTCTATATCCAGCTTAGATACCATTTCAGACTCCCCAGTTGGATCCGTATCGAAGATCATATGCACAAATTGATCACCCCATCTGGAAATAGACATCGCGTAAGCATAATCGTCAGCTTGTACAGCATTATTAATCACATTTAGTAACAGTCAAGCAATTTTGGGTCCAAAGAACAGGACTAAGAGCTAGAAAGGGCCTGTAAACTCCTTGCTTCACCGCTATGTAAGCTAAAAGCAATTCTCACAGCAACCCTCTTAAAGGTTCTTAAACCTGATATAGTCAGTGACACTGGACACCTTACACGCAAATCTTGGAAAAAAGTTGGTGAGTGTAGTCTGAAAGAAGAGAGCAAGCTAGTAGTGCAAATCCTACCTGTCAAAGTCGGGTAGAAGTGGCAAAATCTCCACAGCCTCAAGCTCCGGCTTTGTTTGATGGACGGGAGGTTGTTTGGCCAGTTTGAATGATTCTTCGATAGCCTGAATTTGCTGATCTCTGGATTTCCAAAGAAGTTCATGACTTAGAAAGCTTGAAACCTCAAGTAAGACCATCAGCTAAGTGGAGGAGAAAGTGGAAATCACGATCTTGTCCTAAAGAACACCAACCTGTCGTTGATGGTATTGAGGAGTCTTTCTCCTTCCCGCTGTTCCCTCTGCTCTTTGGCTTGTTTCTCATTCAATGACTGGAACATGCAGGCAACATCAGCAGGTCATTTCCTACTAATTCACAAAGAGGATATTGATTTTGATTAAACTCCCTAGATAGTACATGGTGATATAAAGAATTTGTCTTTCTCTGTCTAGTCTCATTTCTAATGACGACGGATCTTGTCTCAGGAGGGGGATGACATGGAGTTTAATTCCTTACGTGAATATTCTACAATAGTCAGACATACATTCGGGTCTTTCCTTCCATAGGAGGGGCTTCCATGACGTTCCCGCAGATACACAAGACAGCCGCACAAGCTCACACTCACTTTGAGAGGCTCTGGAACCCTGAGTACTAACGTTGAAGGCAGACCAAAACATTTATACAACAGAGCAAAAGCAGACCCCCATGTCCTTGACAATTACTGACCTGTTTCGCTGGATCAAGGCTGAGAGGCGAGATGTACTGTGTCTTCACAAGCCATGCAACTCCTTTGTCGGTTGGTCTGTCCTTCTTCCTTATGGATAATGGCTCTTTCCTGTTAACAACTTCATCGTCCAGCAGCAGTTCAGCGTCTTCCGGGTCCATAGGTGGTTTGACTTTAGGTGCACTGCGAGAATTGAACGATAAAGTCACCAGTCTAATACGAGGACTGGGAGAGTAAAGGACCTAGCCAAACAAGAAACATCCCCCGGATCTTCAAAATGGAAAGAAGTAGATTGCCATCAAATGCTCAAATGTAGATGGAAGCAGATAAATCATTCGTACTTGTAGGCACTCAGATCCAAAAGATCAAGGGGAATCCCTAAGTCAGGTTCCACGAATAGCTTGTGCTTGTAATTCTTCTCCAACGTTGTAATCGTATACTTTGTATACCTGCGACCATCTATACATTGTCTCTTCAAACCGCCAACCAAATTTCATAACCAGCGTATAAAACAGAAACCCCAATGAAACCCTCTGGAAAACACTACACCACTCAGACTGTTAACTTGAAGATTCCTAGCTCACAAACTTGAACTCAATCTAGGTTCATTGATTACAAAACTTCAACATATTCATATCTCGCAAACTCTTTGAGTTTGGAATCTACCTTCGGACATACCCTCTAGATGTGCAAGGTCGAATCAACAAGGAGAATTTCCAAGGTAGTAGATCTAAATGTCAAGAGCTCCTGTAGATATTAACTACTTAAATCTTCACTGAAGTTAATAAGGACAATTATTCAGAAAAGAGGTCAGAGAGAGAAGATGAAGATACGCACTGATCCTTATCATTATTGATATGCATCAACCTTGGTTGAGAGACAGCATCCGGTAGCTCGTTTCTAAATCTGCATATAGACCCAGTACAAATATGTGTCATTTCCCTCAGCTGCTGTAGTGATATGTGTCATATCTCTCATGTCCATGCTCAACTCCGTTCAACTAACCCTAAACACCTAAACCATGTGTGCAACAGATTTTCCGTTTCGAGGGAAAACGAGAAGAAAATCTAACATTTTAAAGAGGAGACAACTCGAGCCACACGTGTCTACCTCTTAACACGCTTATATGAGTACATCGTATTGTACTCTCAAACTGGAGAAGGAAAAAAATTCCAGAACTGACATGAGTTACCCTAGATGAACTTTAGGCGTCAACCCTAAGAATTCAAACACAAAAGACTGTGGAAAAGATTGTCAAACTTCTCATTCTTCACTCCAAAAAAGTAAAGACTAAATATATGAAGAAAAAATGCTCAGATCCAGTAACTCGTGCTTGTACACACTCTCCACTGTATGTCCTCGTGGAAGTACAGAAGTTGGAACTTCTTGTACTAAGTAAGAGTATGTCAAACCATGGAGCTCTTCATACATATATTGAGTATATGAATATGGAACCCGTTAGTCAGAACACGGTTCTAATGAACGGGTTATCCATACCCATAACCCGTCATATATCAGTATCGGTGGCGTGAATAAATAGCCTCCGAATGGCCAAGAGGGAATCGGTCAACTCACCTAATTTTACACAAAAATGTCGATGGTCGCTTAAGTCTATTCTCAATCTTATCAGCTGCAGGAATAGACCGCCTTTCAACCCTATTGTCTCTCTCCTTTGTCCCATTACTCGGACCTGGCTTTGACGAAGAACCAGGCAGTCCTCTGCTTCTGTCCTTGTGTCTCTCCTCGGCCTTATGTCTTTCGTATTCCTTCATCTTCCGTTCTCGCCGCTCATCCGCAGTCTCCATTCTTCTACTGTGTGGAGCTGCTGAAACCACACTATTTCCTCTCGACGAAGAGGAACTAGGACCACCCATACTCCTACCTTGCGCATGAGTACCACCTCCCATTCCATGTGAATGAGATGAGGAAGCAGGCCGATGAGATTGCATTGAGCCCTGCTGCACATTGGGTCGATTCAAGGAGGCATTGTTGGCATATCCCATATTATGACCCTGATTGACGTGTGGTTGATTTTGATACGCAGGCTGATTCATAGGTACATGAGAAGTCTGGTGTGGATGCTGAGAATGCCCGTGAAGATGATGTGAGTGTGACTGGGGATGAGAAGGTGGGTAATGAGGAGGAGGTGGAGGAGGATGGTGCTGCTGTGAACCAGGTGGTGGAAGAGGGGGAAGAAGTTGTTGCGGACCTTGAGGAGGCGGGGGAGGGCGCTGCTGTGGACCTGGTGGTGGAGGAGGCGGTGCTGTGCCATAAGGTGGAGGCCCAGGGGGAGGAGGAGGTCCAGGGGGAGGCCCGGGAGGCGGACCAGGAGGTGGTGGTGGTGGTGGTGGTGCAGCAGCAGAACCATAATGGTTAGGATTGTAACCACCGGGTGGTGGTGGTGGCAATGGAGGGTAAGGATTCAGATTGTATGCTCCAGGTGGTGGGGGTGGCAGTGGAGGCGGTCCTGGCGGCCCTGGAGGTCCAGGAGCAGTACTGGGACGAAATCCCCCACCAGGGGGTCCTCCAGGTCCAGGAGGTCTTCCAGGGGCATTATTTTGGTACAACGAGGACGCCATTGCCCTCTCCTAGCCCTACAGCTGCACAATTAGTACAATTAACCCCTGTTCTCAAACCTGTGCAGCACCCCTGAACTACTACTCCACAATCTTCACTCTAATCACTTGTACTTTTCTGCTCCTGTCCTCCTTTCTGGATTTCCATTTGATTGATGGAAAACGCACCTGTCAGCATTCATGTACAGATAGAAAGCTTCTTATACATGTCCAGAGTCCCCTTGACAAAGATGCAATGACATCCAAATAAAATACCAAATCGTAACGAGCCTTCATTATTCCTATGATGTAAAACAAAACGGATGCATAAGATGCACGAACGTGTTTTGTCGACTTCTAACAAACTGAAATATTTAACTGTCATTTCCTTAACTTCCAACGTGATCATGCAGTTGAGGAGTCCATTGTGCACAAACCAAACACAGATACCGAATTAAATCTAGGCCGCTTCTGGTGAAAACTAAAATACAGACACTAATGCAAGCGAGGTAAGTTGGAGGAGGAGTTTGTTGTTGTTGCTAATTATAACACATTCTTCCTTGAAAATAAGAAGGTAAGTGTGGACTTGATCCCGATACTCGCTTTCCTTCCGACCAGTCTGTGTACGATCATCAATCGTCCGGAAGTCGGTAGCTACTTCGAGGCTTTGCCAAAAATTGGCATCATTAATGTCGGAACGTAGATGAGAAGAGAAAGGGTAAAATCTACGCGCAGCACCTGAGGTCTTTATGACTGGAAGAGCTCAGGAATCCTCTAGCCGAGCTAAGGAAATTAGAACCTCGTCAACAGAAGGACCGCCTGGACTGACAGCTAAACCAAATTTGTCGCTTTAGCAGTTGTGAGCAGGAAGAATTGAAATTTGAAAATGCATTTCGCTTCACCCCGGAGGCTTCACTTACTATAACATCCCTCATACAAATTTCCGCACTGCTTACACCAAAGCTTACAACCGTAAGGCTAGATCCAAAACAAAGACAAAGCCAAGCCTACAGTCAAGCAAATGCCCGGGGTCGAGCCAAACAGAGCCAGCGGCGTGCGATTAACCTTCGGAATCATCAAAACAAGCCCTCACCTGTCCTTCGAACCTTAACCCGAAACGCCAGAATGAACTCTCACATGCGCCTCAAAACCCTTAATTTCGAGCCTTCATCAATGCGGAGGCCTAGCATCATCCTCTCCATGGTCGTGGACTCTCGAGGTTTACTGATGCACTTTTCAAAAATGATCCACACTATTCGTACGGCAAGCTAACCTATGAGTGTAGACGGCAGTGTGAAGGGAACTCGTTCAAAGATTCAAGTCGCCTGTCACAATTACGAGGCGTGGATTTGAACCTGGACGGGACGCGATGAAGGAAAAAGAAAGCAGCAAAGCAAGACGTCGATCTTCCTCTTCAAGTCTCGAGGCCCGCTCTTCTCCTGAGTCTGCTGCAGTCACAAATTCCCCGTCCCGCACTAATGATTCAATCTCAGTTGTTCCCTTCCCCCCGTCACATAGACGACGGTGCCGTTCCTCGTCCAGTACTAGTGATTCAATCTCCGTTGTTCTATTAGTTTCGTCGTTATCAATTAGTGATGGAAGACTTTTGGCAATTCAAAGTTCACTATCATTTCCTATGTAAATTTGGTTCACGTTAATTTTGTCAGTCGAAAAGGGCGACCGCGTCAAATGGGAAGATCCCATCAAAAACAAAAAAGCCCCAATAGAGTCTATACTAGAAATCTGCACTTCCGCAACTAAGATATCGGAGCTATGCAACCCTACGACATATGCAAGTCATACCCTCTACAAACGACGGGAGCATCCGAAGAAACATCACCTAGTGTGATTGCTCTCTTATGGATTGCATAAACCATTGCACTATATAGAGCAATGGACACATATTATCTAAAATATATTACAAAACATGAGAGTGAGAGTGGTATCCCATGGCCCCTAACATGATAAGCTTTTGCACACTCCTTGACAAATGTGTCGATCACCGCATCCATCACTCCATATAACTCCAAGGCTAGAGTAACAAAGAGATGACCTCGTTGCATGCCCCTATACTTGGAAACCTTCTGACCTACTTCTGCACTAGTTGCCCATCCAGAGAGATGTGTAATCACTCCCTCCAAAATTGTATCCCGCATAGGGTCCGTAACCACGACATCTGCTACTATCACTTAATCATCTTGAACCAAGTATAAGTATACCTTGACATGTGTCATTTGCAAAGCTTATGAACTCTCCCTCCAAGCCAAGTATCCACTCTCTCATGCCATAGCAAACACTATGTCCCTAATAGCATCATGGATAATTATCTTCTTTCCTCCAAAAGGACATTGTGTCATATGGACCATTGTTGCATCTAGTGTAGAATCACACTCACAAGTGAGTATGAAGATGCATATGGGTGAACCAAACCTAGGCTAAACCTCATCATTATAGAGAAAGTAACAGGTGCAAGTTGGGATGTACTAATGCATGGTCGAGCTAAGATCCCAAGAGCCTACACTCTTGCCGGAGCAAGAGCAAAGACGTGTTGTAATACCAATAGCTAGACACATGATCTAGAGATGAAATTTGGTTTGGTAACATTTGGGAGATTTTATACATGATGGACTAAGTAGATCAGAAAAATATATCACCAAAAGAGTACTTCTACCAATAGGCCAGAAACCAAAACATGCTTGAAGACTTTAGAATCAATAACTAGACATATGATCTAGAGGTGAAACTTGGGGTGGTGACACTTGGAACGATGTTACACATGATGGAAAACATAATTCAAATAGAGGTATCACCAAAAGAGCACTTCTATTAATAGAGTAGGAGCCAAAAATAGCCTGAAAAATTTTAAGCCATTTTTGGAAGCCTAAACGGATGAATTAGGCCTCAAAATGACATTATTCCCATTCTTTATGCAGAATAGGCTTGCCTTATCCCCCATGATTTGTCTCATTGAGAGCTTTCCAATGGTACCTTAGCCATGTGATTCTGAGCTTTGTACAATAAGATTCCCTAAAGATTCCATTTGGTCAAACCCATTTCACTAGCTAGATAGGACAAGGACTGACATGTTACCCATCCAAACAACTAATCCAAAGATGGAGCTTGCTGACATGTCACAAATCCATGTACCTGATCCAAGGGTGGAGCTTCCTTTAAGTGGATCCTCTTTGCTATATACTAAAGAGAAGGTGCTCCTTTGGGGCATCAAAGGATTGAGTGTAAAATATGTGTTTTCTCTCTTGAAGAGTTCTCTTGTCCTCGGAGTATTACATGTGCTCTTGTAGCTTGAGGAATGGACAAGTCAACTAAGAGAGAATGTATTGTATGCTCACATTGTTGCTCCATCAAGGAAGACTATAAACCTCTAGTCGAATTTGACAATAGTGAAGCAAAAAATGGAAAGTTCTCATGCACCCATGGAGATAAACTATCTCTCATCTGCCGCAATAACATCTGGAGAGAAAATGATCCCTCCTCCACCTCTATCACATAAGTCTCCAAAACCAATCTATCAACAACCAAAAAATGAGAGGAAAGTAGGAGTGTCGAGAGAGCTTAACTACCCAAAAATGCCATAGGTGTCATCTTCTCCATTGATAGCAAGCCTACCCCTCCACACAAGATTGGCAAAGTAGTTTTTCTACATGCCAAATCCCTTGTCACTCACTCAAATGTCCATGGTCTAATAATATCACCAAAGACTCCCATAATCCTCCTATCAAAGGCTCTCAGATGTGATAGGAAGGACGAGGATGGGAGAATTGTACGAATGAGGTAAGTCGGTTGACGAGCAATATTAGAGGAGAGTATACCAAATGCCACTTACGGATCTCCTAGTAGGGGAAGGTCATCCATATGGAAAGCATCCTTTGCAAGAGCAGCATCTAAGAAGCGTGCGACAAAATCCTCAAATACTACTGGTTCTCCAAGAACACGTAGTCTATTTGTAGATGTGATATACCTCTTTGGAAGCTCAAGGTGAGGAAGGATACCTAAAGAGTACCATGCAATGCACTTTGACTCTCAAGCCTATTAGATGTAGCTCGGTAGTCAAGTGGTCAAAGGTATGTCTAATCTGATCTACAAGGCCCATGATGTGTGTATCATCTACTAAGGAGAGAAATACACAACCTGGCATGGCCAAAGTAGTAAATAGGAGAGCTCTAAAGTGACCCATGGTAAATAAGGGTCCCCTTGAAGGATCTCCTTGACGTGTACCAACAACTACCTCCAGGACCATGACTCCCTCTTGTGAACAATTGTGTTGGTAGTAAAGGAAGCAAGAGAGACCTAAAAAGACCTCAAAAAAGGAATAAGACTAGCCAAGGATCCACCAACCTCCCTAAGCTCTCTAAAGA
The DNA here is from genome assembly GCA_948567375.1 of Lunularia cruciata. Lineage (NCBI taxonomy): Eukaryota > Viridiplantae > Streptophyta > Marchantiopsida > Lunulariales > Lunulariaceae > Lunularia > Lunularia cruciata. The sequence continues at coordinate 47,424,734 of OX419758.1, forward strand.
TGGATGTCCATGAGATGTTATCAAAAGCATTCTCAAAATCCACCTAGAAGATTACCCACTCCGGATGGATATCTAGAAGTGCCCTAATGCCTAAAGATATAGCCCCACATTCTCCAAGTATAGTGTAATATTCCAAGTATTGCAGAGAAACACAAAAGAGAAAACACAAGTTTCACACTCAAACTCCGGTGCCCCAAGGGAGCACCTTCTCTTTATTATATAGCCAAAGAGGATCTCTTCCAAGGATGCTCCACCATAGGATTTGGTACATGGATAGGTGACCTATCAGCAAGCTCCACCGTTAGATTACTTGCTTGGATGGGTGAGATGTCAATCTTGGTTCCATCTAATTGGTCAAATAAGCTTTGACCGAAGGGAAGCTTTTAGGGAATCTTCTTATAGGAATCTCAAAATCACGAAGGTGAGGTATCGTTGGAAAGCTCTTGGTAAGACAAACCAGGGTGGAGGGAAGACTATCCTTACCTCTGTGGGAGCAAAGGGGGAGAATGTGCACATTTTTTAGTCCTAATTCATTCATTTAGGCCTCCAAAATTGCCTCTGAAGTTTTCAGGCCTATTTTGGTTGTTTCCCCATTAGTAGAAGTGTTATTTTGGTGATACCTTTGCTTGATCTACTTTATCAATTACATGTACCATCCTTCCAAATGTTACCAACCCAAATTCTATGTCACACCATTTGTAGTGTCCCATCTAGACTGCTCGGGCACTAGAGTTCCAGTGATAATAGTTAGAGTTATTTCAATAGTTTCTCAAAGACTACTTTCCAATGGTCAGATTTTGTGTTTGGGGTACTAACTTCACGGTGGAGCCCACCATCACTTTGCACCGTTTGCACCGTCAAGTGTGTCGTCAATGGGACCATTAGGGTTTCAGACCTAGCTCAAGTCCAAGGGTATACTTTCAAAGTGCAGCTCCAAAGAGCTCACTTCTTCGATGTTGAGCCTTTGAGTTCCTGGCTATGGTGGACAGAGGCCGGCGAGCATCACCTGGATTCTCTTAGCTAGAGTGGGTGTGGCTTGACTGTAATCAATGTCCAATTGTTGGCAGTTTATAGAGTGATAGATCAATTATTGATCTAAGTTGAGTGTATTTGAGAGTTGTAAACAATCTGATTGATTATGGCACTTTAGAGTCTATGCATGACTTATGTGAGTTGTGCTTCTATAGTGTATGATGTTGACAGCAATGTATGTTATGTAGCAATGTATATACGCTTGACATCTACCTTTATTGATTCTAAAGTCTTCAAGCATGTTTTGGTTTCTGGCCTATTTATATAAGTACTCTTTTGGTCATACCTCTATCTAATCTATTTAGTCCATCATGTATAACATCCTCCCAAATGTTACCAAACCAAATTTTATCTCTAGATTATATGTTTAGCTATTGGTATTACATGTAGCTACTCCAAATTGATGTGGATTTAGGTGTTGTCAAGAGTAAGAATGATGTTGAAAGATAATGGTACGACTGACCAAATGCAAAAAGATCTCTCCAATAGCAATTGATCTAAGGCCTCCCATGTCCTTCTCCATTATGAGAAGTAGACTAGCACCTAACATCCAACTAACAAACATAAGAATGTCTCCTCTTGCTACTACTACAACCACTTGAAACAACTTAGTAAAACCACTAGAAGGATCATCTACCTGAAAGTAATCTCTAAGGTGCTCATACCATCCCTAACAAGCCTCTTGATGAAAGGCGAGGGGTAATGTACAATGTTTGTGCAAAAAGCAACCTATCAAGACGTAAAGGCTTATAATCTAAGACCTCTGTTGGTAGCACTCTATTACCATAGGATGTAGTGAGCGTATGGAAGAGATAGTCTCATCAATAGGAATAGCCATAGACAAAGGATGTAGCACTTGTGTTGCTCTACTAAGCTCTCCCGCCATACCCAATATCCTTCACCGTCGTAATCGAGTGATCTCTGTGGTATCATATGACAAAACTTGTCTCCTAAAAGATGCAACCCTAACAGACTTTTCTTGAAGGGCCGCCAAATCTCTCACTCAAAATTAAAAATATCTAGCAGCCACCTCTCCATGCCTTGCATGTCTCACTCTAGCATAACAAATACACCATTGAGGAAGTAAGAGGAATAAGAACCATGTAACTCGTCCAGGAGATCACATGCCAAACAAGCAAGTGGTAAGCAAAAAGCCTATCTAGCCTCATCATGGATTGTGCAAGGTAGCCTATGGAATAGATGTGGATATGGAAACTAGTCTCAAATAACCCTAAAATGCAACCCGCTTGAGAATTTAACCACTCCCACAGCTTTATCAGTATCCTTGGAATGGTCAGTGAAGGGATAGATGAAGTGTGTGTAATCTCAAGTGTCATTTTTATCAATGTGGTCATTTGCTTCACATGGTCATCCCAAGTGGTCCAATCATAGTCCTTTTGCATCCTTCTCACATCGGTCTTTATTCTTTCTGAGGTAAAACATCAATGACACATTGGGCATGGTGTATCCCGAGCCGCTCTAGGTGGCCTCCACATGAGGAGATGTAGCCATAGCTAGCACAAGAATAATGATAGTAGCACATGATGCTCTCCTCTATATCTCTCCATACCTACAAAACCACAACTTCTCACATCCAAACTCACATAAGAAAATACAATCTCTCCAAACCCTAACAACTATAAACTCTCATAACTTCCAATTTCCATCTCCAAAATTTTCAAACTAAATTCCCATGGAACTTAGTCATGATAACCAAGAGATTAGAAATGAAAATTCTCTACCCATCACTCTCAATGTGTAATGATCACTCTAAATCCAAAAAACCTAAAAATACCCATAACTTTCTATTCAATTCTCCATAGTGTTCAATTTAGGTACCAATGGAACCAAAATTGAAAAATGAATAGAATTGACTATTCACTCAATTTTTATATACTAGAGAGCTCTCAAAAAATATATATCTTTCTTCTCACATCTCTCCCTCTTCTCTCCTCTCCCTTCTCCACACTCTCATAAAACTCCTCAAGACCATAAGATGGAATTGAAAAAAGACATGTCATGTTTGTAGGGGACGGTATAGAACCTTTGTCCTTCGTGTAGCTCAGTCTTATTCTTATAAATTATGTTTTTAGAACTGCTAAATTGGTAGTACATTATTGTAAGAGAATCTTCCTCTGAGTTCTTGCTTTCATAGCGTGTTCAAAGTTCCAACTATTCTATTGTTGCTTTTATCCTGATTCTCCTTTTAGATAAATCTATGTTTTTAATATAAATTCTATATTAGAATCTGAAATTTAGAGGTGAAATCTTTCAGAGACATTTCTTTGTCAACTATTATTCTTTTTCTTGCATATATTCTTGTTTGTTCTTGTTGCAATATCTCTTGATCACACAAACTACCAAACTTTATAAAGAACCATGAATATAATAATTTCATTTCATATAGTAAATCTAATCATTTTGCATGGAAAAAAATCTTCTATTTCTTCTACAGTGAAACTTTAATCTCTTTGATGTGATCATCTCACATCTAAATAAATTTAAGAGAATGTGATATTTTGGTTCAATTTTGTTACACCTCAAAGCACCTCAAAGTTCATTTTTGTACACCTCAAAGAAAACACACTTATCCAATAAAAGTGTATTGGTTTTGGGAATATATGATCCTTGAAACTTAGTTCCAATCTGATGCAATGAAAAATTTATATCCAAGAAGTGAATATATCTTTTCCTTTACATAGTTTATAGTTTGTATCTCTAATGAATGTCAAACAATCAAAATTAGCAATGTGGTTGAAGGTGTATGTTTTTCAATCTACTCACTTCATACATAGCAATATAAGTTCAACTAATTTTTTTGGTAAAAACTCAAATTAGCTTGTTTTTTACTTTATATATGTGTGAATTTTTTATTGTAAAATAAATTATTATATAAAATAACATATTTTTAATTTTTCATATAATCAAATAAATCACAGTTGTAGTGACAATTTCTCATTATCAACCATTAAACAAGCATTAAGGATCAAACTATGGATTATACTACATATTGCAAAATAAACTATAACAACCACTATTTTTATTGATAAGTCCTTATGTTTGAAAATCCCTTGACATGTTTTGAAATCATTTTAGTGCTTAAATATTCTATCTACCTTATCTCACAATAAAAATTAGTATATTTCTTATTTCCTTTAAATTTATCATATATTCAAAGTATATTTTTATACAAAGATGGTTGTCTAGTATTTTGAGCAAGATGTAAGTAGAGTAGTAATGAAATTGATTGATAATTATTGTAACTTGCAATCTTACTAAGGAAGTTTGTGTAGAGAAACAATGAATTTTAAGTTAGTAAATACTACAAATAGGAATTAATATAAATTATATATTTCCTTTTATTTGTGAAGGTATTTATGTAGTTTAGTTTTAAATTTTTATGAGCCAAATAGACAGATATCAACATTTTGGGAATTGTCTTAAGTAGATTGAACTATTCTATGGCAAAGCTCATAAAGAGTTTTATGTTAAGCTCTCTTGTAAACTCTATTCAAGATATGCATAGTAGCTCCTAGACTATTTACACACAATCCTTAAGTAGCTTGTGAGAAAGCAATATGCTTCTTATTGCTTAAACTAGATTCTATGATCATTTTATTGGAATCTCATATCCTATAAACTATTTATTGTTATATAGTATCATATTATATAATGTTGTTGTTTGATAAGAAGCTCATATAACACTCAATTTACTAGCCTTTGCATTTATGACTCATGGAGCATTAGGTAGTTGATTCTATGATTTTTAGAGAATGTTAGATTGTTGAATTTTGAATTTCAAGATGATATAAACCAAATGTTATTAATTAAAATATCTTATGTAATGTTTGATTTGTTTGAATAAAGTATTGGTTTTAAGGGTATAAGTCTTTAGAGTGAATGTAAAATTTTCCATTCTAAAACCTCAAGATATGATATTTCCACAAATATATTAATATAAGATTGATCAATTTGATTGTTTTTAATTAAAATCTGAAATCAAATATGCTTCTTAATTAAATGTGTATTAGAATACATCTAATAAATTTAGCTAAAAACTTTGGAATGCTTAACTTCTTGTTGATTTATTACTATTTTAAGTACATTAAATGGAGGTATATATTTGGCTTTTATTTTGTATATATGAGTGATTATTTTATATTAATACACATTTATAATTATTGGTATAAGAATCATATGCTAACCATCAAATTGATAATTGATAGAGTATTAAAAGAAAATTTTAGTTTAATATTAAGATAACACACATAAATTATAACTCCTTTCAAGATCAATATAATCTATTATAAAGATAAGACATGGAAGTATTTCAAAAGCCACTACCAATAGTCTTTCCTTTTCAAAATAAACCTTTTATCTTGTTTCAAAAAATTATAAATATATATCTGTTACACAAGTTAATCTTCATGACTACAATATTCTCATCCGAAACTCTTTTATTGATTTTCCTTTATATGTTGCAATAATTAATATTTATACATCTACCTAACAAATATTTATAACTGAAGTTTACAAGTTGCAATACATGTAAAAAAATGTATGGAATGAATGATTATTAAAAAATCAGATCATATTTTATATAAAGTTTTGCAAATATCATATATATATTGAAGAAGAAACATTTTTATAAAGATATGTATGGAAAGCTTCATATGTAGGATGTAAAAGATTACCAAGTCAAAATTGAAGAAATCTTCCAAGAAAATAAAAAACAACACTAATGTTTTTAGTAAAAAGAGTGTTTACTAACACTTTAGTCCATCAATATTTATTTGAAGTCTTCTTTTATTAGCTCCAACATGGTAACAAATCGCCTTTAGAAAGTTATCTTGAGGTCTTGCACCTCCTAATGATAGTTATAATCTAGATGGTAAAACATCATAAACTAATCTATTGGCTTGTAAGTAAATGATATTTTATATTGGACTACAATTTTATTGATCTTTTGCTATAGTAGTAGCACAATGAAAACAAACTACTGGCAATAAATTTTATCACTTTGTATCTAGTTGATTAAGGGGCTTGGAATAATAGCTAATAGCATATAAAAGAAAAAATGCATTTGAAAGCCTTGATTGTTGTAAGTAAAACTAGTTGAATCCATAATTAGGTTAACTTTTATTCAAACTGAATCATAGTTCAGATTCCAGTTGGTTTACTGATTATTATTATCAAAAATTGTTGTATCAAGATTTAAATTTTAGAGATTATTTTGGTTCGATACGTCCACCTATGGGAAACACGTTTGGCTTTTGTCTCAGTGACCTACTAGAAGTTTTATTTAAGTATAAATATATATTAAACTTTTTATATAAACATGAATGTCCAATTAACATTAAATATACAAAATTTACACAAATTTTTATCAATAACTTTTCAATATCACTTTGCCTTTGATTGCACATCCATACTGTCTTTATAATAATTCATTCTTCAATACTCCTTACCATCATTTTTACTCACATATTAATCATTAAAGTTTAATAATGTATCAATATCAAAGTAGTCTTCTTCTTTTTACAGTTTTTCTGGTAGAATAAGCAGATAAAATATAATATTGTCTTTATAACATTAAATTCAAAACAAGTTGCTCTAAGGTACAAAACCACAACAAAATAGTTATACATATAGCATTATATTTCTCAAGTCATGCTATAACTCTTTAATAATAACTTGATCATCTATTTATGTCAATATAAATATATATGTAGGGAACCATATTGGATTAGTGCAACAATTCTTCAAGCACCTACTAAGAAAAGGTCTTGCTACTAAGAAGTATTGTTTTTTCAAGACATAAGGGATAGCTTATCTGCATAGTAAGTGGAATTTCAGAGCATATACTTTTATCTCTTATGTAATGCATCAGCAAGTTTCTACATCCTTAATTGTTATAATTGAATAACAACCATCAATATCTATTGAGTGAGCTAATTAATTGTAGGGATAAAATACTTATAATATATATACTTCAATACAACTTGTGTTGTATTTTACTCCTAAACATGAGGTAAGAATGTAAATAAGAAGAAAAGAACTGTTAATAATCAAATTTATCATCATGGCTATCTTTACTCAATGTACTCATCCTTATTATTGTATTTTCTCAATAAGCTAAATTTCTTATCATTGTTCTCCTTTCTTAATGTCATCATTTGATCAAAACATGTTTATTACTACAATTACTTTAAATAAGATCATCATTAAAATTTAGAAGCAAAATTGTTCAAATATGTATGTTTATGCATGTAAGAAAGACTTCATCTCTTGCATGAGATTATTTGTTTGCTTTATCAATATATATCACTTCAATTGTTTAATCATAAAAGATATATGTTATGCATGTGAGAAAGATTTCATCTTTTGCTTGAGATAAAAAATGTATTTATCAATGTATATATCACCTCAAAATTTTAATCCAATCAAGTGAAATAGAAATTAAAGATCTACCATACTCAAGAAATATATTATATTATTTTGTTCCTTTTTAATATATAATCATTAAAATTTATGATTTCATGAATTTTTGCATTGTATATACTTGATACAATGAAATATAAAGCCCGAAAGACCCAAAGAGTCAAAAGGCTATAAACACAATACAAAACACATGAAATGTGAGCCTATGCAAGACCCTAGTGCATCTGACCAATCTGTAACAAATTGGTCCGATGTAAAATAATCTCTGTCATATACTTCCCTAATGCTAAAGCTTCAATCTGTAAGAGAGTTGAGAAATCACTACAAGTAATCTGATATCTTACTCTGATATGCATGTAACAAGGGCAATCAAAAAACACATGGTACTCATCCTCAACTTTGCCCATAGTACACAATTTGCAAAGTTGCATGGAGTGCTTTATCTGCTGCCAATGCCATTGTTCTACTTCTAGTCTATGAGAACTAGTTCTATACTGAGCAATAACATGTCTAAGTGAAGTAGAAATCCTAGCCAAGAGATAGTCTTGCTCACAATACACCAACATAAGATTTACAAACTATTGATAGAACACCATCTTGGTACAAGGTTGCTGCCATAAGCAAAGAAAAAACTGCTCTCTGTCACTTCTCGTAGTGCAATAGGCTCCAAGCTCCAATCTCCAATATCGCTCACAAACATTCTACCTTGTTGCCCATGCAATTAGATCTGTATACCAACCAACAGATAGAGTGGCACAAAGAGCTTGGTAGAGAAGTCTCTCATGCTCCTTGGACCTCACCTTAGTGGCATATGTGAGAGCTAAAAACAAAGCTTCAGCCTCAAGAGACAAAAGCACTATTTCAACAAGCAGCAATACATAAGGAGTTAGAGTCCTCACCCCAAGCTCATCACACAAAAACATTTTCTGAACTTTCTCCACCTTTTGCCACCATGTCTTCCTAGTACCTAGGCCCCAAATCTGAGCACTATAGAGAACCACCGGCTGCACAAGAGATCTTAATAACACCTTCTTCAACTCCCATGTGGTAAGATGAGCAAGTCTAGAATGATTCATGAGTGAATACAAAGCTCTAAACCCTACATTGATTCTCATCTTCACATAAGTAGACCAACTATAGTCATGAGAAAACTCAAGGCCCAAGTACTTGTAAGAAGAAACTTGTTCTAATTGCTGTCCATCAAAAAAGAAAGGTGTGACACCTTTAGAACCCACCACAATCACCTTGGACTTGTCAAGGTTCACCTCCATCTTCGTTTCATTAAAAAACAAGAGAAGAGAATCCAACAACTTCTGTAAACTCTATGGATTGGTAGAGAAGAGCACTACATCATCTGCATAAAGGAGTGCATATATCAGCAAAGAGCCAACCAAACACATGTAGCTCCAACTTCCATAAGTAACGTCTCTAGATCATCGATGAAAATTCCAAACAAAGTTGGGGATAGAGAGCAGCCTTGAATCAAACCCATTGTGCAAAGGACATCTTGAGAGCTCAAAGATGAAAGCTTCACCACCACTTTCTCATAGAGTCTAGAGATAACACCAATTAGATCTGTTGAAACACTAACTTCCGTGAGTCTCTCACTTAGTGATTTCCTAAGCACCTTATCAAAGCCCTTCCTAAAATCAATAAATGCAACATAGAGAGCTCTCCCAACACCCTTAGATTTCCACCACAAAACATGGAGTACCAATAGATGATCCAAAGAACTAAAGCTTGATCTGAAACCAGCTTGGCACTTAGCTCAAATTTTGTACTTTTCAGCCCAAGTACTCAACCTAGGCTCCAAAACTTGACCATACAACTTGGCAAAGATACTACCCACTAGAATGGTACGGTAATTGGTGACAACATCTCTTTGACCAGACTTGTGAATAGGAACTACCGTCTTGAAGCACCATCTATCAAGAAAGCCACACCTAATTGCCTCATTCAAGAGAGAAGTGAGCACTAGAATTAGATGGCTACCGCTCCACTTCAAAAGTTCAACACATAGTCCATCAAGGTCTTCAACCTTACCATTGGCTAGCTTCTTGAGTTGGTACTTGACATCAGCTTCAGAGATAGTGAGAGCAAAACCAAGGCTAGGTGCCATGCAAGGAGCATCGGGGAAAAAGCACAGATCTTTCACATAGTTACAAAGCTACTTCAGGTCCAGAAATGGAGATGGAGATCTGATGGTTACCTTCTTCCAAAAAGCCTTGGGATTGCTCCTTAGTTCAGTGCTCAACTCAAACCCCTTGAGTCTCAAAAATCCCCACTTTTTGCACTTCACCAACTTTCTATACAAAACAAAGGCCTGATTTTGTGCAATTTGATCAAGAGACCTATCCATAGCTTTAATCCTTGCCATTTTAAATTCAGCATCATACCACTTATTGCAAAGGAGGCCAAGTCTCTTCCTGTGAGAACTTCTTGGAAACAAAGTAGTTGATGTAGATTAGGAAGTTCAACCAATTGATCACTACGTTGTTGAAAATCAGAACTCCACTCCATAGAGCTCAATTTCTCATGGATAGCTTGTTGGTACAAATCTCGCTTGTGAAAATATAGATGGAGTTTCCCTCTGAAGGGAGGGTCAATAGGTAATGTGGTTCTATTGAGACAAGAGAGAAGGACATCACAAGATAGAGGTGCATGGTCAGATTGAGGTTGAGGATCTAAAACAACAAAATCTGAGACAATGTGTATATCACTAAGTAAGGTGAGCATATAATCTACAGTGCTTGATCCACCAAAAGCAAAGCATGTGCTCTTATAAGTTTTTGGAAATTGAGAAAAGCCATTCAAGATCCTCAAGCTACAATTGGTACCAAAGTTCAAAAAGTGCTCACTCATGGAGTTGGATATGAGATATTTGGAAGAGCGGGACCAAGCACTAGAATGATCTATTAATGTATGGAAAGTGTCATTCTCAAGGTCACTAAACTCATGAATTTGAGAAGCTTGGATTGTAGCATTGAAATCACCAAGAACAAGTACTGCACCTTTACTTTGAAATTCCAATACATCCTTTGTCAAGGAGTGGAAAGGCTGCATGGTGTTAAGAGCTCCACTTGAATAGATTGGTGATGTCAATGGACCAAAGAAACAAACAACAAGGAAGCAAGGTGTAGCAACTCCTCCAATCCTCAGCCATTGGTATTGTCCACTTGAGTTGGCCTATCACAAAGACTAATTTTTCAAATCCAAATTTGACATAAGTAGCAATACCTCCAAAACCCCTTCCTCTGTGTTGCCTCTGCTTGTTCCAAGTTGAACCAACAAGAGTGAATCCTTCAATGTCTTGAATGGTGTTTCCTTCATGTTCCCATGTCTCCACAAGATTGATCAGATCAACATTATCCCACACAAGTTTAGCGCTGGAATACTTGATATGTTTGAGACCATGAACATTCCAAAACAACACTCTAAGGGTCTGGAATTGCTATACAAAAGTTGACAACTTTCTTTGGGTGATCACAACTCTATTATCTCTCAAGAATGCAACAAAACATGCTTGTTGAGCCTCCTTCACTTTTGCTAATTCTCCCTTCTTTGCTTGCCATTTGAGAGATGTGAGATCCAGGTCCAACTAGATGCGCCGCACCTTCATTATAGCCTTGTTTTCCATCATTAAATTCCTCAGAGTTTCTAAGCCAAACCTCACCATAATGCTTCTTGTTTGTGCACCTTTTTGTCCCAATCTATATGCTTGCACAATTTGAGGATCATGGACTCTCAAAGAATCTGCAATAAACTCACACACTAAGGCTTTTGTGTCTTCTTTCTCAATCTCTGGCAAACTTGAAATCCTCAAGTTCTTCATTCTGACCAATTGGTTCTCCTTCTCAACCTCATGCTCTTGCAAGTAAGAGATTTGAGTCACCTTATTAGCTTCAGCATATGACTTCATCTTGACCTCTTATGTCTCAACCATCTCTTGCATCCCTCTATTTTGCGAAGCAATGTTGGTGGCTGTTGCTCCCAAGGAAGCAACCTTCTTAGTAGCATCCATCATACCCTTCGTGGAGTCTAACATCAAACTGTTGCTCTCCTTGAGTTCTTGAATATCTAGGGTGATCAAATTCAAAGATTCTTTCACGGTCATGACATTTGCTCTTACAATTTCCAAATCTACCATAAGAGTGTTCATGCATTGAGACATAGGGGCAAAAAAGCTCTTGAGTTCCTTGTGGAAATCATTTGCTATTCTATACATTTTAGCAAGTTGTTTCTATTTTGAAGCTATATCAGCAATGTCTTGCAACATCTTGGAAGCTTCCATTCTGGAAACTACAAAGTGTTACTATGAGAATATATCCTCTACTTCACTCAAGCTCTATGAGTTCGTGGAGAACTCTTGGAATTTTGGTTTGCAAAATCTTAAAGAAAATTTCCAGATTTCACATTCCCATGGTTCTCTTTCACAAAGTGAGACTCTAAAAATCTATCTCCGCCAATAGCTCTACAAATAATTGTTCTAATGAACTAAAAATCTACTTATTTAGACTTGTAAGTCAAAAGCTATACACTTTTGAATTTGCACTTTCCTACATGAAAATTTTGAAATCCTATAGATTTTGAAAATTCACAACCTTGGCCACAGTAGTTCAAAATCTACAAGAGAGGACTCAATCAAAAGCTCTTGAGTACCTCTTTCAAATGAACAAAAAATGAACTCATTTTAGCAAATAGATATGGAGTTATGACCTCTAGAGTTTTCTATGCTAAACTTCTAGATCTCATTGAATCACAAAATTCAAATGCTTATAAATTTAAGAAAAACGATTCAAATTCTATAAAAAAAATTTGCAATCAATAGCTCTTGACAAGATGCTTGTAATGAGTCCAAGATCACCTCATTTGAAGATGTGAGTCCAAAGTTCAAGTCTTTGAAAGTTGCATATTTGAGCACCACCAACCGCACAAGATCACAGATTGAAGAAATTCAAAACTTGTTCCACAAAACTCCAAATTTAGCAAGCATGTAATCAAAATAAAACTATTTCACAGGTGTTGCCAATGAGCACGAGATTGAAACATTTGGACATGGAGCAAAAAAGTTACAAGGTGTTGAAATTTGAGCTCAAACCCTAAAATCTCCCAAAGATGATAGAATCCAAATCTTCATAACTTCTATGTGTAGGTGATCTTCAAGCGTGCTTGGTATCAATCAAAAGAGCTTCCCAAAGCACTTCCAATGCCTTAAAAAAGCACTCCATTTGAACACCATATGATGAAGATTCAAACTCTCAAATCTGGATCCTCTGTCAGAAATTTCAATCACTGATAACGTTTTGCAAAGCTCAAAATGATGCAATCTTGGTGGCTATGGAAAGCTCCTGTGAAGGCGCTTCTAGCGAGACCTGAATTGAAGTGTTTGGACATGTATGTGTTGAGATATGGCTTCTAAAACTTTCCGGACTCCTCTCCTCTCAAACTTTTGAATCCTCCTCAAGTAGTATCATTCATTCTTCTCATTACATTACCATTGTCTTTAGAATGATGGTTGTTAACAAATTTACAGGATAGTAGAGAATAACACAAAAAAGCAATTTTAAGCAATTAATAAAGCTTATGTTATGATAACATGATATTACAAATTGTAAGTAATATTGTAAGCATAGAGTAAATATAGAGACCAGTATAGAATGTTAGAACAATAAGCTAAACCATATGCAATTAATTTGTTACATGTGCATCCAATATATGGTACTTGAGAATAAAACCAAAATATAAATTATAAAACTTAAGATTTGAATTTGACATAAACTTAAGAAAACTTGTATTACATATGGTTTTTCATAAACATACTAAACAATAGTAATGTTATATCAATTATGTATAGATGCAATATGGATATGATGATAAACTTTTAGAATTCATAATTTTTCATTCTCTTCAAAAAAGTGTTCATAATTAGACTCAATATTTTATATCATCAGCATAATGCATTTAGAATATGCTTATATTTCAATTAAAGTCAATAAATAAAGTTCCAATTAATAATAATATATATACATAGTATTCAAAATTAGAAAACTTCAAGTTAAATTATTACTTCTTATTCAAGTGATAGATTTGTTATCTTTTCTGATTCTTATTAAGGTATTACACATTGGTTCTTGATTTGTTAATGACTTAAAAGTACAAAATATTTAGATATGTTTGAATCTTTTGTACAAAACTTCTTTCTAATGTCTTGAATTGCTGATCTTTGTGTTATATTAAAACTTTATATAGTTATTTACATGAGATTTAAGAACAGTAAAAGATATGCAACATCATTATAAATGCTTTCATATTCTTTTCTTCTATCGTTATATTTCATCTGTTGTACATCATGATAACATGTCATATGGGCTTTTTTTTCTTTCTAAATATCAAGGATACTTTTCCCATTATGTTATAATTTTAAATGATTTTTTTAAATAATATAATACAATTATATATATATACAAAAAATTTTGTATATACCAACTTAATACATGTATTTGGCTCACATGTAAGTCCTATTCACTTCTTTCTACTTGTCTTCTTCTATTCTATATAAAACATGATTAAGATTAATTTAATTTTCATTCTTTGATTGGAAGGATATTGTAATATTTGATGTAAAATATTTTATAAAAGTATGAAAAGTAACATCTCCTTGCATATTTCCATTAAGTAGAGAGGTTATAATGTTAATAGTATTTCAGAAAATAATATTCTAATGATCTCAAGGATTTCATACGAAACTATAAAATTTGTTTGTTAATTTAGATCCTCTAGGAAAATAATCACTTAGAATGTGCTACTTGGATGGGAAATTGGTTATATTTAATCCTTAAGAGTTATAAATGAAGAATTTAAAACAGAAATAATGTTGATTGCTTGTGAAAAATCACAATAAAAAATAAAAAATAAACAAATTAATCACCATCACAAGTAGAAAATAAAAAATTAATCTCAATGGAAAATCATCTATCTTACATTCAAATTTATAATTACTTTGTTATATAAGAATTCATTTTTTTTCATACTCTATGTAAAAGGTTTTCTTATAGTTTTCATTCATGACTTAGTGTAATACTCCGAGGACAAGAGAAGAGAGAAAACACCGATTTCATACTTAATCTTTCGATGCTCCAAAGGAACACCTTCTATTTATTATATAGACAAAGAGGATATCCTCCAAGGAAGCTCCACCATAGGATTAGGCACACATATAGGTGACATGTCAGCAAGCTCCATCCTTGGATTACTTACTTGGATGGGTGACATGTTGGTCTAGGTCCTATCTGGTTGGTCAAACAAGCTTTGACTAGAGGGAATCTTTTAGAGAATCTTATTGTAAGAATCTCATAATCACATGGGTAAGGTATTGTTGGGAAGCTCTCAATGAGACAAACTAGGAGGGAGGGAAGGCCAACCTCTCCTCACAATGGGAGAGGAGGAATCTGTACATTTTTGAGATCTAATTCATATGTTGACGCCTTTGAAATTGCCTTCAAAGATTTCAGGTATATTTTGGTTCCTACTCTATTAGTAGAAGTCCCCTTTTGGTGATGCCTCTTTTTGATCTGTTTAGTCAATCATGTGTAACATCCTTCCAGATGTTACCAAACCAATTCTCACTTTTAAATCATATGTCTAGCTATTGGTTATAAGGTTTTCAGTCTATTTCATTTTTAGTCTATTTTGGTTTCAGTCCTATCATTAAAAGTACTCTTTAGTGACACTTCTATCTGATCTATTTTGACCATCATGTATAACATCATTCTAGATGTTACACAACTGAATTTCTCATCTAGATCATATGGCTAGCTCTTGGTATTACAGACCTCCCTCCTTTTAAGATGCAACGTCTTCGTTGTGCAATTGTTGCTCAAATGCTTGCACCAACACCGGTGTATGTGTCAAGTTGGCAGTGGGCTCTCAAGTTGCTTCATAGAGGGGGTAACCTTTCCATTATAATAGATAGTCCACCTGCAGATGGTGAGTATCATGCATACATTTTTGGAGAATACGCTCCATTTCATATTCCTCTGTGCCATCAATGAGTGTCGGACAAGGTCGAATGTCTTGTGTGGAATGACATTGGCCTTATCAGGGAGCATATCTTCATAGTAAGGAAACATGGAACATTGGATGGATCTTCTTGTGTGGTGGTGGCTCAAGGTGATAGGCCATAGCGCCGACTCAATGAAGAATCAAGAAAGGTCCAATAAAATGAGGTCTGCTTACGAGGTCCAACTAATGTGAGGTTGGTTGTCGATAGCCACACTTGATCCCCAAAATTGAACTCCATGTGCCTACCGTGTGCATTAGCATACTACTTCTGTCGATTTTGTGCAATCTGTAATCTGTCCTTGGTGCTCTCCATACATTGTTGGATTCTAGAAACAAATGTGTTGACTGCATTGACCTTGGTAGCCACTGGACAGATCTTCATCAAGCTAAAAGGTGTGAAGGGATGATCACCATACATGAGGAAGAACGGAGTGACTTGGGTGGATGCATTCATTGAATTGTTGTAAGTGAATTCCACCAATAGGAGTAGGGTGTCCCACCTCTCTTGCTCTTCCAAGGTGAAGCCGCGTAATATGTCTTCAATCGTGTGATTAGCCTGCTCTATTTTTCCATCTGTTTGTGGGTGGTAAGGTGTGGACAAGGCCAACTTGGTTTTGAAGAAACCAAAGAGTGTTCACCAAAACAAACTGGTGAATTGAGTGCCTCTATCGGTGATGAGTACTCTAGATAAGCCATGGTGAGAGAAGACTGCATCTAAGTATAATTGAGCTAGTTGTGGAGCAATCACATCCTTGGTAGTAGGGCATACATCAATCATTTTGCTGAGCTGGTCCACAAAAACCACGATGGAGTCAAACCCTGAGGTGGTCTTGGGTAATTCACAAACAAGATCCACACTCACTTGTTCCCAACGTTGGGTAGGAGTGGGGAGAGGTTGAAGGAGCCTTGCAAGAGCTTGATTAGAAGCTTTGTTCTGTTGACAAAGTAGGAAACTATGCACGTAGTTTTATCACATCATTGCTCATCTTGGGCCAATAGTAATGGCGTTGGACTACATCCAAGGTCTTGTCCACTCCGACATGATCTACAATGGCCAAATCATGACATTTCGCTAGAATGGTGGTGTGTAATTTTGGGACATTTGGGATTCATAATCTACCATCACAAAAGGTGAGTCCTTGGGTGTTGGTGATGCCTTTGGATGATTGCGCTTGTACAATCTTTGGATCAGTTTTTGTATCAGCCAGAATCTTTGGCCAGAATTTAGGGTTAATCTTAACCTCTACCACCAAGTTGTTTGCCATTGACATTTGGGTGAATGCATATGCAAGTTGCTTCTTACCTTTCATATAGGTGATTTTCATGTCAAAGCATTTTTGCCACTCTGCCTACCAAATCTGGCAACGAGATAGATCCTTTGACGTCTCTAAGTAGACTATAGGTTTGTGGTCTATCTCTACTACAAATGCCTTCTTGCCCAAATAGTGCTTCCAATGCTTGGTTGCCAGAATGATGGCCAGCTCTTCTTGTTCTATGGTGTGGTAGTTGCGCTTTGCCAATAACAACTTTCAAGAGAAATATGCAATTGGATGCCATCCATCATGCCACTCTTGTTGTAGGATTGCTCCTATTGCTATGCTTGATGCATCTGTAGCCAACTTGATTGGATGTTTTGGGTCATACCACTTCAAGATTGGTGCATGTAGCAAGGCGGCTTTCAATTCTTGAAAGGCCAACTCTTGTGCAGTTCTCCATGTCCACTTCTTCCCCTTGTCAAGTAGTTCCGTTAAAGGTTGTGCAACCTTGGAGAAGTCCTTGACAAATCTACAATATAATCCCATCAACCCCAAGAAGCTCTTGAGTTGAGTCTGATCTTTTGGGGCACTCTATTTTTGAATGACCTCTATTTATCCATTAATACTTGAATACCCTCTGCACTTACTCTATGCCCCGATTAGTCTATTCAGACTTGCCAAACTCACACTTTGAGATTTTAGCATACAATCAATTATGTCTTAGAATTTGGAGGACCTCTCATAGATGTTGTTTGTGTTCCGTCATCGTGCTACTATATACTAAGATGTCATCCAAGAAGACAATAATAGACTTATCCAAGTATGGATGAAATATGTCATTCATTAGACTCATGAAAGTGACAAGTGCATTGGTGAGGCCAAAAGACATCACAAGATACTCAAAGTGGTCATACTTGGTTCAAAAGGTAGTTTTGTACACATCCTTCTCTGCAATTTGGATTTGATTGTAACCGCTCTGCAAGTCTAATTTGGTGAAGCATCTTGCTTCATGGAGTTGATCGCACAGGTCATCCATGCGAGGTAAGGGGTATTTGTTTGTCACTGTCTGTTGATTGAGACCTTGATAGTCAATGCACATGCGCATTGTACCATCCTTCTTCTTCACAAACAAGACAAGACCCCCATATGGTGATACGCTAGGTTGGATGAACCCTTTTTGTAGCATCTCCTCAATTTGAGTCTTACACTCCTCCAACTCATGGGGTGATAGGCGATATGGGGCCTTACAAGGAGGTGTCTTCCTTGAGAGTGTCTCAATTTTATGATCTACTCTCCTTTTTGGTAGTAATCATGAGGAGAGATAATTGGGAAAGACATCTTAAAACTCATCCACCACATCCTTCAATTTATCAAGAATTTGTCCTTCGAGTTGTGCATTCTAGAATTCTCTTATAAGACCCATGAAACATCTACCGGTCTTACAGACAATTGCCGTCCCTATGACATATAGAGGCAGTTCCTACCTATGTGATTTTTCTTTCACCCCAATGATTGACCATTGGTGGGTTCTCATTACTTTCTTCCTCCAATCTACCATAGGGTTGTAATGCTCCATCCATGGCATGCCTAAGATTGCATCATAATGAGCTAATTATATCACTCGCCACTCAATTGCTTCTTGATATTCTCCTATAGAGAGTGTTACCCGTCTAGGTAATGATTCAATCCTCTTTGGTTTCCTGTCAGGTAACTCTACTTCTTCACTCATATCTCTCTCTAGATCCATTCCCAATCTTATTGCAAAAGAGCAAGACAAGAAATTCTCGATTGCTCCTAGATCTATTAATACTCTCACTTGATTGCCTTCTAGGACTCCATTCACTACAATCAATTATGAGGTTGCCTTTTAGGATCTTTGTGCATTAATCTTCTTCCTTCCCTTGCTTCTTTGCTTCCTTATTGAGTTAGTAAGGCCGCAAGGTACATTTACTGGCAATCTTTGTTTTCCAAAGTGATTTCCACCTCCTCCTCTTCAATGCACCTCTCCATGTTGTTCAAAGATTGCCTGTACAAAGGCCGAGGGCCTCTAGGGAAACGAGTGCAAAAATTGGTAGATATGTGCCCAATACGGCCACAATTGTAACAATGACATTGTTCTCCTCGAGTTCCTTCCCCTTGTGGGACTCCATCTCTTTGTTCTCTTACCCGTCCATGCTCCCCTTGAAGCGGTCGTGCTCCTTGATCTTGAAATTGGAGGTTGCCAAATTCCATTGGTACTGGTCCACCCATGTGTGATATTTCTACCCAATAATGTTGAGGTGGAACTACTTCATCACCTCCACCCAATGCTCTTGCTATTCTTTATGCACAAGCAATGGCTTCAAATACCGTGTGAGGATTTTGCACCATGACTTCTTGGCAAATCTGCTCCTTCAACCCTCGTTTGAAATTATGAAGAGACTCTATTGGACTCATGTCAGTTCTTGCAACATGTAGATCCAGAAATGCCTCCACATACTCTTGTACGCTATTCTTTTGTCTCAATCCACATAGTCGGGTTTGGGCCATCTGCACGGGATCCACCAATTGGAAATTCTTCAGCAATCCTTCTTGCATTGCTGTCCACGTGATCTTCCTTCTCTCTGCCAATAGGGATCATTCCCAAACATCATAACATGTGAAGGATTTATCGGTCAAGTACTCACATGCAAACATGCTTACATCATGCTCTGTGATCTCTTTTGAGAACAATCGGAAATATCAATTCATTCTTGAGATCCAATTTTCCACTACTCCCATCGTACGTGGCCTTTTGTAAGGCTCAATGTTGCAAGTCTTCTTCATCCGGAATAGTAATGTGGCTTCATCGTTGATAGGGTTTGTAGGCACAGGTGCCTTTCCAAGTACTTCAGTTGCATGTATTGGGTTTTGAGACGGCTCTTCTTCTTGCATGCTTGATTGTTCTTGAGGATATGCACTTGACTTTGTGATGTCTCCATGGTCATCTAATCTCTTGAAATTCATTTAACATCCCTTGCATTTCTTGCACCAACTCTTGTAATTGCAGATCCATGGTTCTTGCAACACTAAATTGCTAATATCTACTTCAATATAGAGTCAATATGATCACTCTGGAAGGCGCACAAACTATTGGAACTACCATTGGGACCTCAGAAGCTATCACTAGTTGACAATACTCCTCACCAAAATTCCTAACCACAAAATCTCTAAACATCACTTTTGGTCTCACTTCATAATGGATTTCTACTTGAGTGTTGACAGGAAAAGGATTTGGAACATTCACATCCATATCATCATAATAGAATGTAGATTGTTAAATCCCACTCTTTGTCATATATCACTAAAGGTAGAATCACCAGGTTTGGTGAGTTCATCATCCTGTCCATGAATTCTGCACCAAAGTGATAAACTAGCAATACCCTCATTTGCTCATGCTGGATGTACATAACCTTGATGTGGAATGGATTTGAGGATAGAAAGCTACTTGCGGGAAATTATCCTCCCAATGCATCCATCCCATCCGCTCTCTAAAGTCCTTCCTAAGTCTAACAGTTACTTTATGTTCTACACCTCAAATTACTTGGTTTCAGTAATTCATGCTCTTCCAAGAGGGGTGATCCACTCTCTTGGACTAAAACACTCACTCTGATACCATTGTAATACTTTGAGGACAAGAAAAGAGAGAAAACATAGATTTCACACTCAATCATTCGATGTCCCAAAGGAACACCTTCTCTTTATTATATAGACGAAGATGATCTCCTCTAAAGAAGCTCCACCATAGGATTAGGCACACAGATAGGTGACATGTCAGCAAGCTCCACCCTTGGATTACTTACTTGGATGGGTGACATGTCAGTCTAGGTCCTATCTGGTTGGTCAAACAAGCTTTGACTGGAGGGAATCTTTTAGAGAGTCTTCTTGTATAAATCTCAGAATCACGTGGGTAAGGCACCGTTGGGAAGTTCTTGACGAGACAAACCAAGAGGGGAGGGAAGGCCAACCCTTCCTCCATTTAGGGGAGTATCCACACATTTTCAAGGCCTAATTCATTTGTTTAGGCCTCCAAAATTGCTTTAAAGATTTCGTGTGTATTTTGTTTCCTACTCTATTAGTAGAAGTCCACTTTTGGTTCCTACTCTATTAGTAGAAGTCCCCTTTTGGTGATACCTCTTCTGATATGTTTGGTCCATCATGTGTAACATCATTCCAGATGTTATCAAACCGATTCTCACTTTTAAATCATATGTCTAGCTATTGGTTATAAGGTTTTCAAGTTTATTTTGGTTTCAATCCTATCAGTAGAATTACTCTTCTGGTGATACTTCTATTTGATCTATCTTGACCATCATGTATAACATCATTCTAGATGCTACCAAACCAAATTTCACATCTAGATCATATGGCTAGGTCTTGGTATTACACTTAAATATCATAGAGTATTTTAATAATTAAGAAGCACTAAAGATGTTAGAGTAGAAGCTTCACCCAACTTTGTTAACTTCTTAAGTCAAATCATATTACAAAATGAGGATATTCATGATAATGTAGATCATTAACATTTATTCTAAGTTTTTTCTTAAATATTAATAATGATATTAGTGATTGTAAGTTTATGTTTTCTGAGTTTGATAAGTGTGATATTGTTTCAACCAAAAGAAAGGAGAAATTAATTTAGATAAAAATTCCTCATTCTACTACCATGAAAATTTGATTAATCCAAATTATCTTGATTGTAGCTTTTGTATTTAATTAAATATTTCAAATTTCCCTCGAAAAAAGACTTTCAAGACAATGAATACAGAAGAAAATTAATATATGAAAAATACTACATGCAAAACAAATTTAATGTAAAATAGATAACAAAATTAAGAAATTTCTCTCATAATTGAAACTATATGAAAGAATCAACTGTACATTTTTTTAAATTATTATATATATATATATATATATATATATATATATATATATGTATATATAATTTCTCTCAAAGATGAAACCTATATGAAGAAGTCAAGTATAAAAAATCAAAATATAAGTTGAACGGATTGTAAATAAAACAAAAAGATATCATTTAATGATCAATTCATACTAATAGACTGTATTATTATTAATTATATAATTTTACATATTACTTGTATACCAAAAACAATGAAGAAAGAATAAAACGATACTACAAAATCCCATATTGATTACAATATTTTCATGATAAAAGATTTGAAAGGAAATAAAAATTATAATATGAAACATAAATCACAATCTACATTTAAATAACTAACATTCTGATCAGATATTCAAGGGTATAAAGAAGTATTATATACTGTATGTTTCTTGAGTTTGTAAGGTCATACTCATTTGATGACATTATTCCTACCTGTTTGCACAATTCCATCCTTCATCTCTATCCCTATAAGCAATTTAATACATCTTTCTCGTCCAAGCTTTCCGGGCTTAGTTCCATCCATGGGTAGGGGTACGTACCCTACTATAGTGGGCAGTAAACAATCATCTTTTAAACGTAAGTAAGGTTAAGGAGAGCATACTACTTCTTCTTATATAATCCAAAGTTTGAAAATAATGAGCTTATCCTCCAAGTTCTATTGTTTGATTATAGTTGTTTCAAGAACTAATGAGTTAGTATTACACTTTAAAATCTTATGCATATTATAGATAAAGGAATTACATAATAAGGTTAATTTAAATAAAAATAACCCAATTATATCATATTTTATACTCATACACTTACAGTTAGTCATATATTATTATTCAATCCATTATTTATTATATTGTATTATTTAATTATTAGGTTTTTGTCTTAGAAATTAGAAGGTTTTACTTTTCCTATTTATCTATGGACATGAATTGATGGAATATTAATCTATTTATTTTAAAGTGTGAATTGATGATTGAAGAACTAATTATCTATATGTATATATAATAAATAATATTAGTGTTTTATTTTATACAGAATGTTCTTATAGAAGCAAATATGAGAAAATGAGACTATAAACATATAAATAGATTGTATTAATATAGTGTAATTTAAGTCCTATTAAAGATAAACTCTAAACTAAAGAGGACTTATATTTACCTATTTGAGCTCAGTGCATATTACACACAAACATATGCTCATATAATACTTCAATACTCACAAGAACATGTAGTATTGTTTTGAATTGAATTAAAAGTCATATAATGAAGGATATATCTATATTCTTAACATTTTGCAATCTATTCAAAGTTTAATTCATTCATTCTGTCCCAGTAAAAACCTTTTTTTCAGTAAAATAAAAACAATTTGTTAAAATATTCACCATTGAAATATATCTTAGGTAATTTTAGAAAATAAACTTTTATGTTGATTCGTTTGTAAACATTTCCTTATCAAATTATTTTCTTGAATGAAGACATTCCAAAGGCAACTTTTATACGAGATACCTTAGCAACCTTGCTCAATTTCGTATTTATATGTATGATTTTCCGTGACGTTAGAAAGATAGAAATATCACCATTTACATACAAGTGGATTACTATAGTACATCATTAACTACCATTCATGATGCACTTTATTTGGTTTTTAGAGGGATACTTTTATTCTTACTCTACTCAAGATGACAAGGATATGGACTATGTATTAAACCTATATTACTGTTTATGGATCTTTCAAAAGGTAAAGATGATATACATAATTATTATTGAATTGAGAAGCAAGTGAATTTACTTTAAAATACAAATAAATATTTAAATATAAATAATTTAAAATATTATCATATTTGATATAATATTGAATATATTTAATCTTTAAAATTGATAGAAATTTCAGAAATTACAGTTTGAAATATAGTGGTTGTTCGTCAATTACAAATGAACATATTTTAAATCTATTAAAAGCAGTCTATACCCTATATTCATTGGACTTATCAATATGCTATACTCTATCCCTATTTTAAGATAGCAAAGCATCCATTTTATCAAAATTTCCATAGTCGAAGAGTGGAAAACAAATTGAGCGGGAAAAGCTAATCAAAAAGAAATTATTACCATGAGAATACTGCTTTCTTTCTTCCCATGTAAAATAATTTGTACAAAAATATCTGTCTACAAATTATGAGATGACTTATTCGGAAAAATAACCAGTCTACAAGTTGGTGTATAATCACTGATATATTATCGTATTATTCTGTGGTATTAAACTATAATACGTTTAAGTTTCTAGACAGAAAGTTAATAATCTCTTATATCCCAGGCTGTCAATAAAAGTATGAATATTATATATCATACCCAATACATTAACCTACCTATGAAGTTTTTCCATACCTCACCATACTACCACACTGGTCAAAGGATGATAAAACAATTTTAAATCAGCTACATACTTTGTCAACGATGTTTATTTGGTCTTTCTCATGTAAATAATATAGCAAGTAAAATCTTTGGAAGTCATAACATCATGTACGTAGAGAAAAAAATTCCAGACTCAATGCATCGCTATAAAACCACTGGCCAGATCATTTTATACACAAGCACATTTGATCACTTCACGCACTAGCCAGCTACGCAACGATCAATATATGCATTTAACTATGGAATATACTTAGTTAGCGTATTCATCACGATGTAAACGCCCTCCGATCTCCTTTACAGATAAATAATGAGTCAGGCACTTTCTCAGTCGTTGAGAATAATGGAGTGGAGAGAAGGGTACTTTCAATTGAAAGTGAACAGGGGAATATTGTCTTTTTCTAATTTACGCAAGGATAGGACCCCATTTTACCTCGTTTGTCTCTCCCATGTACGGCTTCCCATCCTTCATGTCTTCTTTTTCCCATTTACGCAAGGATATGCAACAAATTGGGTACAAATGCAAACCCAATTAGTAGTCCTAGATTGTAAACGGGTATTTCTTAGACCCATTTATGTCATTTTCTGCTTCTGTCAAAGTATGGACAAAGACCAAGTGATGCCGAGATGTTATTGTGGTTTTCCAAGAGAATCAGGAATTTTGTATGGAAACACCGAACCCTTGAATTTACGAACAGTCGTCAAGAATCCTCATGCCCCAGTCTTCGTGGTCAAGGAAATTGACCACTTAGCTTCCCCAAAAGACAAGTTCCATTCATTGCGGTGGAGACACAGTAGTGTTGCACGCAGGGTGTTGGTTTCTGGCCCCAACTTCGAAGGTTTGAAAGCGAGTAAAAAGTAGGAAGGAAAGGAATCTCTTTACATCAACTGTCTTCTTTGCCTACTCTTCTCCTTCTTGAGCTCCCCTTCTGGTTCCATCGGAAGAAGAAGAAGAAGATCTATCATTTTGAGTTCCTCGATTGTATGTTTCTTTGTCGGCGCTGGGATGTCCCGGACGGAGCGCACTGTTCTATGTGAGGACGGAGTCTGCTGTCAGCGGTTCTGCTCGTTTGCTTCATTGTGGGTGGGCACGTCGTCTAGAATCTGGGATTGAGGAATTTTCTCGACATTTCAGAGGTGGTGGTGTTCATGGCTGGGGTTATTTTGGGTTGGTTTTTGGCACTTCACCTGGCAGTTGCTGAACAAGGGTCGCTGGAGGGGTTTTGAACAGTTATTCGAGGTTCTCTTAAGTCTCTGTTGGTCCAGAGTGTGCCGAAGAATCTGAAAGTTCACACGAACTAATCGTAACTGAGAGCTGAAAACTTGGGAAATCTAGCGGCGGACGAACTGTATCAGGATACTGGGACTGGATTATGAATTTAGAGCATTCGACCCCAGTGCCCCTGAATCCTGACCTTATTTAGTAGACGTCATGTTACAGCTACTTTAACACCATCAGGCTTCCTGTCTTGCTGGTAAAGTCTGTGGAAAACCGGTTACTTCGACTGCTGGTGATCTCTAACTTTACTAGTAAGGTCTGCAGCCGAGACGACAGGCAACGCCATGGCCGTGGCCTAGCTTGTCATCCAGCAAAGCTTCCCAGCTTATTCATTTCTCTCAATGAAGGTAGTAAGCGTTATGGGGCTTGTTTACAAATGTGGTCAACTGATAACGGCCGAACGTATTGACAGAAGTTGACAACCGCAACAAGTCGGATCCCGTAGTTGTATATGTTTGGAAAGAGAAGACAGCAGAACAAGTGAAAGAAGACATGCAATCGACTCGTTTTCCTCCTCAGGGTCATATCTCTGGGGTACTTCCTCGTCACCTGTAAAGCCCTTGTCGACTGTCTTAGAGGCTACTTGAATTTTAAGGCTCTTATCAGCTTTCTGGTCTACTGGAATTTGTTTTCGCACGGCGCTGGGTGTAAGTATTTGCCTGATACTTCGTTCTTGTTAACTAATAGCTAATTCGATGATCTTCGGGACTTTTGGCTTGGCATACAGACCCCTTTGAAGGATATCAAGCATACCAACAAGTATGAAAACATAAAGTCGACTATCGACAGGTGCACAAAATAAATCCCCAAATAGATGATCGTCTTCGTTGTTATGGCCGTCGCTTTCCTGTTTCCGAATTCTTGCAAAGATGAGCACGTTCCTGTTTCCGAATCACTCAATATTCCCGACCCGCAATAAGATAGGAATCAAATACGGATTGCCGTTCAATCTGCTCACTTAGAGACTAGAGTACAAAGGCTTACTTTAATCCGACCACACCACCTCAACTGAAATTTGTGGTCACAAGCTTTGAATATGGCCATGCTGATTCCTCTCTGATGTGAAGTAACTTCTTATTGGTGCAGCGGGCTCAATGTCTTGAAGGTTATAGATAAGTTTGCCGATACCAAAGCCAGTATCCCTCTATTGGCTGAAGTTTTTACTGCTTCACACATGCTCAGAATTGGAGGTATCAGAGATAATCGTGAAGGTTTTATTCGCTTGAAACCTGCATATGTAATTTTAGCTTCTACTGTAAGTCGGTCAGTTTTTGGTTGTTCCGCTGAGCTTTAAAGATGCTCGTTTCAAGAAGGAAGAATTATTCAGGCGCTTGAAGCCTGTTCTGATGGTCAAGCTCATTCAGGAGGTAGTGTATATATGCTTTCCATTAATTAGGTTTGACCTTCCGTAGTTTGAATGTCCAGAATGGGCTCACAGCCAGATGTTAAATATTTTTTGGGAAAGAAAGATTAAACTTGCACACAGATCCAGCTCAATGAGCTATTTCACTTCAGCCTTCTGTTGCCGTAGACCCAAATTGAAGTCCTACTCTTGGACGTGAGAGATGCGGAAGAGTATCAAGTATGTCACATTAAAGGGGGTAAGACCAAACGTGGCATCACATTTGAATATGTCCATGTCCCCTCTCAATTATCGATTTCCGTAGATAAATATCTTGTCCATTGATAGTCCATAGATGTTTACCGTCGCAAAACTTCACTAAATTAAGTGAGGAACAGCAAGAGATGGCATTTTACCTTCGTGCCAAGGATAACTGATGCAAGTGGCCTCGCACAGTTATTCGATAGTGGCCTCAGTTCTCAGTAACAACACTTATCTGTTTCATTGCCGTCCTCCGTGCCACCCCTGCTTGAGAAGCTCATAACCTGAGCATTCCAAGCTCAATCTCTGTACTTCAATTTACAGACTTATCACAGGATGATCACGGGCGAAATACTGATTATGCTTACTTACTCTTTCTCTCGTGGTGCTGGTTCACAGCTATATCTTATCCGGCAATGACTCTGAAAAAGTCTGTCAACTACTTCTCCCGCGATATACTGCAATATGTAAGCCATCAAAGACTTCGGGCATAGATCACCTCTGGATGAGCAGCCAGGAAACTGATTGTTAAGATCGGTAGTTGGAGGGCGCTATCTAGTGTCACAGACCTGCATCCTGCATGTCACAGATCAGACTTGGTTGGTGTGCTCGGTTTCTTCAATTAGTTCACAGAAGCTTGAAAATGTGCAAGACCTTACCACCTCCCTTGCTGTGCAGATCAATAAGGAACCACAAAAGATTATTGTTGTTTATGATGATGATGAGCAAATAGTAGTGGTATGTCATGCTAATTTCCGTCACCTCTCAACGCCGTGATGGGATGAAATGCAAGTAGTTCCATGTAAACTGCATCTAAGACAGTCCTCTTCTTGACACCAGCATTTCCTCATTTCCGTTCGTCCTTGAAAATAAAACCTTGGGACGCTCTAGGAGATCGACGTCTCAAGAGACTCCATACCCGGGGGCACGAGACTCTAATTACTCGTTGCATGATTTTGGTGATGTAGAATACAGGAAACCTTTTCTTTGAGAAAGGCGTTGACAACATATTCGTACTTCACGGAGGTATCAAGGAAAAGCTTGAGCAATCCACCTGGAAGGAAGCATTGTAATATTTGCATGTATCTGCTTTTTATGCGTCTTCATTGTTGCATTACACAAAGTTCTGTCACCGCAGCTGTCAATACTGATTCCCTTGTTAACCAGGCTTGGAGGATGTCGTCAACAAGTACCCTGAGATGATTGAAGGGCAGTATCAGAAGCCCATGACCCTTGCAGCTCTCAAGGAAAGAAATGGAAATAAAAGCTTGCATAGATCGAAACCAGCTTCTTCAAGCTGGATTACAAAGAATAAGCTCAGCAGCGGTACCTCTACGCCTCTTTCGAGGCTGACGAGAATCTCAACACCCGGCCAAGGGAGTCTTCCAATGACGCCTTCAAGTGGTATATCTCGTATGAGTGGACTCTTCTCCCCAGGCAAAAGGTGATAAGCGGTCCACAGAATAACTGATGAACTTGTAAACCGGAGGCTAAAGTGGAAATGAAGTAGTCTGTTGAATGGGACAGATCACTAGTTGTATGGTATGAGTGGACGCACCTGGTGTTTGTGAACGAACTTTTCAATGAAGCTGTCTCAATCACCCATGAGAATGCAGCTGTAAGCTTCGGCTCTATTAGACAAGCCGGCAAGAATCGAACAGTGTTTGCCATGCACGAATTGCTTCATTTGAGCAGAAAGTGAGTACCAAAGAGCATTTCAAGTTTAAGCTGGCAGCAGTGCTGGCACTTTTGTCAGTTGTGCAATCCTCCCGTGGATGCACCACCTTATGGTAGGATTCTGAATACACCATAGAAACCGCCGTTCATGGAGCTGATAACTGCACTCTATAACACCGATTCCATTTTAACAGAAATTGCCATCCTTGTGAAGAGCAGCTTTCCTGCACGTGGTCAAAGTTGTAAAATAGTTTTCTGATATCGATTCAATCCGTCAAGCATTGGTAATCTAAGATCCTATTTTACAAACTCTACCTTTCTCTGAGCCTCTAGCTTTGATTTCTAATGAGACAACTTGTTTTTACCACCTTGTGCAGAAGGTTCTGCACAAGGTAGTAATGTTTTCAGTGGAGTCTGGACATTTCCACATAATTTGTATTCAACCAGTTTATAGATGATGGTGCTTGTCCATATCTGTCTGTCCTGCACACCAAGCATGAAACCCCTTCATCATCTCGGTATCTTATCATTGGATAGTCGTTCATAAGTGACATACTAGTTTCGCACTCAAACAGTGCTCTCCACCAGAATTTGTCAGCAAAGTCACCTGACGTTGTAAGAAAAGCCACCGGACTTTTGTGAGCTGTTAAACCAAGGGTGTCATCTGCATCGATCCCATGCATACTATGCCTGGGGAAAGGTGGAAGATTCCATAACACCAATTTCGTCCAGCTGCATGTTTGAACAATTAAGAATCCATCCTCAAGACTTCTCAACTCCTTAACATCACTTACCAACCAGTCCTCTCATAACACTGCTAACATTCAGCTGACAGGTAATTATTGAGCCCTTTTCACGGCTTGTTAGGACAGAAACGACTTCCGCAGTCAACGGCCCTTCAAAATCAACTTAACTTAAAAGAAAGTTGTACTCACCATCGTCCCAAACTATAGTCAACTAGGTTTTTGGCGGATGATACCTATACTAGGGATTTGACTGCAGAGAAGATCATTATTAGCCACAATACAGTCGTTCCCAATATGAAACAAAATCCAGCTGTCTGAGTTGAGGGAGAAACGAGTGACATCCAAGAGGCTCTTAGTGGAAGTAGAGCTTTGAGAGTAGAAGGTTGACCCATTCAAATCCATTGTACTCTGCAACTATAGAATCTCGTGACAATGATCCTATCACCTGAAGGGAATTACATAATTAAAATCACTGGCTGCTAGAACAGAACATTGACCACGGACAAAAAGTGTATAGAAAGCTAGAATCTTTTGGTCAGGAATGCTATACAGCAAAGCATCGACGACAGTAACCACTCTTCGTCGAATACACAGTAAAGTACGGGTGGGATGCTTTTCTCCGCCTCGAGCTTTACTTTTGCAGAATGCATTCTCTGCCAAATGCTGGGTCCATACCCTATTTCTTTTGCTACCCAGTTGTTTCCATTTGATGGGGTCTTCCCATCATTCGTTTTTCCTACGCGGTCGCCTCATTTATTCTTTCCATTTGCAGGTTCCCTTAATTTCATGTACCACACTCCGGGTTTCCTCAATTCTCTGCCCTTCAGTCTATATAGCCCGAGCCTTAGGCAAGAATTCAGTCAAGACGCCGTTCCATCGAACATTTCCTACCATAGCTAACCATTACATTAAAGAAAAGCACAAAGCATAAAAAAGGTTTAAAAGATTACAGAAGTTGGTGAGCTTTTCACATTCTACAAAACTTTGGTGCTACACTATACACATCGTAAAGTTTAACTTTCTCAATCTACAGTAACAATGCCTCAAAGGACAAACATCCACAAACTTTTAAATATTTTATGGTTCCGGCTGCAACATCCTCTCCTTCGACCCGCACCTAGTTTTCACAGCGCTACACTTCAGTTTTCCGGTGGCTGTGGGCATCCACCATATGCAACTACTACTGTATATACGGCAGTAGCCTGGGAGGAGAAGGATTCATCCCGGCCATATGCCACCCTTCAAGACGATATCAAAAGTGGGAGTTGCAGTCAGGTTTGAACCCACAGCAAGTGAGTTATTGAACCGAAACTGAAATTGAAGGAATTATGAAAGAGAAAGTAAGCAAATACCACCGAATTGCAGGAATTATGAAAGCTATATTGGACGTACTCATTGCGCACCGTCCGGTTTGACCAATATCGTAATATCGTTGCCCAGCTATACAGCACAATTCCCGGCACTTATTGCAACAGAGGTGCAAAGAGAAACATGCTCTAAGATTCGGTAGAAAACCGAGTGGAACCAGATGCAACCTTCAGTGCGGACATGAAAAGGGACTCAAAGCAACGTACTGTACCCTTCATCCTTTGCGTCGACAAGACACACCACCTTCATTCGGCAGTACAACTGTAGGGACAGAACTGTAGTTTGACTTGTTAGTGTGCTTAAAGTAATTAAGCTTACAACATTTGTCTGTATGTCCAAAAGCGGGTTCCTCGAGCACATCTGACAGTGGAGAAATTCTATCACCCCAGCTTTACCTGCAACAAATCGAAGCTCCCCAGTATCAGGGATTCCTATCATTAATACGTACCTACTTGCTCACTCTCTTCCTTCCTCTCTTGCTGGGTTTCCATTCGTTCCTTTTGAAGTGGTTATTGAGCTGTTGTCCAGGTTGTTATCACTGAAATATCGTTCTCTTCATTCAGCACGAAGATTTTGAATTTGTTGCATCTCTTCTTATTTAATGATAAAAATCACAAATTTGATGAGAGAAGAAAGGAGATAACATCAATTAGTACCTGGCTCCAGCAACCGGGTAACTATGTTATACTTCAAGTAATTATGATTCTTTTTTCAAATTTAAAATTGTCAAAACTTCAATAGATTGTAAATAAATGGAATAAAATAAGAAATTACTCAGATTCTATATATGTACCTTCTTTTAAATATCACTCCATTCTTAAAATTTGAGGTGTTAGATTGCAAAAAATGATAATAAAGAATTTCATAGGAAATAAAAATAAATCAAACGATAATTTAATAAAAAAGAAAATCAATAGCGAAGTGTAATTTTTGTGAGTTTCCACAATACATGGCAATAATAAAGTTCCCAAATTCATAACTTATTATTAATCTACCTTTTAATATAATATTTTTTAAGTCTTATACCGACAATTAAAATTTATAGCACAAGAAATACTTTTTTGGTGTAAATGAGCATTTAAAATAAAATGATTATAGCTATAATTTTTATCAAACTATACAATATCTATAATTTCCATAATTAAATTTTGTTCTAAATTTCTTATCTTCAAAAACTTTCTTCTTTCTTTCAATGAGAGACAATCCGAAGATATTTTTCAATACAATCAGTTACAATCAATATGAGGATTGAGTGATTTTACTCTAATATTAGTAAATTGAGTTATTTTTCCTTAAAGAAAAGTAAAATTCTTGTATTAGAAAATTGAATTCCAAACTCCTCAAACATAGAGTATGAATTATTAATATCATCAGAAATATTGGATATATAACCTACATTAGGTGGAGAAATAAATAAATTATCATACATAATACATTTATAAGGTTGAATGATAAATAAGTGAGTTATACCATTGAGGAATGTTGAAGTAGGAAGAGAAGGTTGCACAGGATCCATCAACTTCTTAATTCTTAATTTTGAGAAGTTAAGGTAAAAACATCCCCTTAATGTCAAAAGTCAGTATATTTATTCCCATAAAGATCTCTAAAGTTGAACTAAAAGTTGTTTTAGATAGAAAATAAACTCTTATGAACCTTTTGCTTAATTGACTATAATCAAATTATCAATTAGAGGTCAAGATATAGATATAAAAATGAGGGCTAGACCAAGCTCCCACTCTCCTTGAACAATGCATTCCTTTGAGTTGTTATTTCTTACTCAAATCTCGAAAGTGAAATTCTTAAGTTGATGAAAGATTAATCACTTCAATAATTGCAATGTTTAAACAACTCAAAGAGAACTTGTCTCAATGACTTCTAATAATTGTAATTTTTCAACAAATCAAAGGGATCTTGTCTCTATGACTTATATCTTAATAGTTGTAAGGAGAATTATGGTTTTATTAGCTAGTGTAGCACATTAACATATCCATATTCTTCAAGTGATACATCTCTAGTTGGGTATATCTTGCAGAGCATTTAGAACTATATTATCCTTCTTCTAGCTTTACTCTCCTTCTCTAACTCTCTTGCACCCAAGCAACCACTTTTCATTGCATCTACACTCAATTAAGTAAGTGTTATTGCTTTGAGATCTTGAGCAACCTCTAGCATAATCTTCGAAACTCCTTTTCATACTCGTTAGTGCATAATGGTAGTACAAAATTTTCTTGATGAGTTTCTTCATCTAGACATGCTTTAGTATCTTGTTACTTCCTTGGTCCATACAAGTAAATACTACCAAAATGAGGAATAGAAACTGAAATCAATTATTTGCAACCATAATAACAATTCTCCAACTGAACAAAAGCTTTTTCTAAGTCAATAATATCCCTTATATTCAAGTTTTAGGAGGTATACTTGACTTAAATGCTCACTTTTTGACATGGAAGATCAAGAAATTCAAGCAATCTAGTCTTGCTCCCAAAAATTTCAACAACTTAAATTTTTTGTAGTTTGAAGACATACTCCATGTAAAATATATATGCTTCTTGTTCCGCCTATGACTTGAAATTTGAACTTCAAATTTTTATTATGTATTGAATTCCTTTATGTCAATTTTTTTAAAATGAAATATTTTTTATAGGTCAAAACTTCTTAAAGGTTGAATACTTATGGTCAAAGCTTTTTGAAGGTGAAATACTCGGTGATCAAATACTTTAAAAAAGTTGAATTGTCTTGAAGTGCTAATACTGTAAGGTTGAATCTTTTGAAGTTAAAATGCTTCAAGGTCAAATCTTCTTGACTATAGAATATTTCATAAAATCAAATATTCTTGAAGATCAAATACTTCAAGGTCAAATATTTTTGTAGCTTGAATGCTCCAAAGTCAAAGGTTAACCTTTGAGTGCTTAACAAT
The DNA here is from genome assembly GCA_948567375.1 of Lunularia cruciata. Classification (NCBI taxonomy): domain Eukaryota; kingdom Viridiplantae; phylum Streptophyta; class Marchantiopsida; order Lunulariales; family Lunulariaceae; genus Lunularia; species Lunularia cruciata. Next base: position 47,458,437 of record OX419758.1, read on the forward strand.
ACAAAAGGTAATCCTCTACTTTAGAAAGAAAAGAAGTATAAAGAGATAGAACTTACAAGATTCATCAAGAACAAGAATGAAATAAAAGTATAAAAAAATTCTATGATTTCAAAATCTAATCCAATTGAAAGTTAAACTAAAATATTGATTGAAAAATGTTCAAGCTAGATGGCCTGTTATGCCATCTGTAGCGTAACACTTAGATTGCTTGGAGTTTGGAGTAGTAGTGTTGGTAGTCAGGGGTATTTTGGAAGTTACTCATAGACTACTTGTTGACGGTCAGATTTTGTGTTTGGAGTACTGACTACATGGTGAGGCCCACTGTTACTTAACACCATTTGCACCATCAAATATGCCATCAATGGGACCCTTAGGGTTAGAGATCAGGGGGTATACTTTCAAAGTGCAACTCCAAAGAGCTCACTTCTTTGATGTTGAGCCTTCGAGTTCTTGGGCTATGGTGGACAAAGGTTGGTGAGTGTTACATGGATTCTCTTAGCTAGACTGGATGTGGCTTGACTGTAATTAGTGCATAATTGTTGACAAATTATTGAGTGATAAATCAAATTTAATTGAGTGTGATTCAAGTTGTGTGAACAAACTGATTACATCAGAGAAGTGAGGATAGGGGAAAATTGAGTGCAAGGATTGAAGGCATTGGTGGTATCTCCAAGCCTAGCTGATTGTTGGTAGCTTGATCGTGGTCCATAGTTTCCTTGAGAGTGATCGTGTGCACAAGGTCTTCAAATTGATGTAGATTTGGCAGTGTGGTGGACAGTGTGCGTAAGCATTGGCCAAATTTTGAGCAAAGAGAAGCCATGTTCAAGTGGTAGTTGTGATTTTGAGCTTAGGAGGTGAAAGTAGGACCAATTTGGTGCAAGTTGAGCTCAAAAAGTGAAATTGAAGGTGGAGTTGAGAACCTATCCCTATGAATTAAAAATTTGGAGAATCTTATCCATCCAATTGGCTCAAATGAAGATTTAGTGGAGGATTTGGCAGTCAGCCAACTTTATGTTAGATTTTGGCCAGATTGCAAGAGTTTTGCCAGATTTGGTTGAATTTTGTAATTTCAAGGCTTTGATATATAGGGGCCAGCTTGCTAGCATGAGGGTAGCTAGTTTAGAGTAGATTTTGGTCATTGTTTGACAAAATCTACCCACGCTGCTAGATTGTGCACAATAAGGTTTGACCCCTAGATCTCTGGTTCTTAAACTGGTGCCCTAGCCAATTGGTCCACCCTCACTTGTTCTCCTAGTGACTATTACATTATTATCTATACACCTATAGCTTTAGCTAGGAGAGAAAATTTGATTCCCTTCTTGGTGATCATGGTAGCTTAGGAAGTAGATAACTCATATTATATCAAATGCCAAATGGTGGCAGAGTTAGTCCAATGTTGATTTATGAGATAGAGGGTTTCATTTAGATTTCTTGTGACTAGACCCCCTCCATTCTATACTTTCTATTTGTGTGAGATGCCGTGACTTTAGAGCGTTGGTGCTTTGGTGTGCTCTCGGTAGTGAGGCTAGAGTGATGACTAGTTAGACTACCTATGTTTCTCTTTGGTGAGGCAACAAGTGATGAATTGCAGATTGTGAGAATGCATGTTGTGATGGTATGTTACAGGTTGCACTTTCTGGTAATGTAATTGTCATAGTTAGAGCTACATTAGTGGGTGATGTTTGGTTGGTAAGTTGGCACTTGGTGGTGTTTGCACTTGGTGGGGCACTTGTGGTGGTTCTGGTTACGGGTTGCAATTTTTGGTTACTTTGTCACCATAAAGTTCTTTGGGGATTCCGGAGGAGATAGCATTGTAGTACATAGTGGGTTTACTTGGAATGATGCTCAATATTAGCTTGTATTTCAAGTCCCAATGAGGGAGGAGATTGACTTTGAGTTGGAGTTTGACATAGGAGTTGGTGTGTTTGCACCATTGTTGTGGGACATAGATGAGATTTATGGGGTCTCTAAAGGCACCAAGTGTTACTTTGGTATAGTGGGTACTATTAAGTTGGATGACTTCATCCAAGAGTTTGATAGTTGATGTGATCTACAACAGATGCGGAACCTGACTTTGTTCACACTCTTCATGGCATGGAAGGGGTTATTTCAACACTTAGAGGGTCCTCCAATGGATGACTACCATGAGTTTAGGAGAGCTCACTTGGAGGAGATTGAGCTATAGAGATAGTATTGGTCTACGAACTATGTCTTCATCACTTCAAGCTTGATTTCTAGTGGTAAATTGGTTGTACTAACAAGTTCTAGCTCTAGTAGCGTTGGTGGATCTCTTGGAGATGGTGCTACTACAAGTGGAAGTACTACTATAGGGGGTGGTTTAGTACTGAGTTTTAATCCTATGGTAGAGTTCTCCTAGTGTTTGAGGTAGAACTACCAAGGAGTGTGGACTGACAAGCTAAGGAGCTTGCAAGAGTTCCAATGGATGGCTGGCCTAAGCAAGGCATACACTTGCATGAGACGGCTGATTAGTTACTAAGGCCTAGGCAGTCCAATTTTGGTATGGGATACTAGACAAGGAGTTTCAAAGTAGAGTCTATGATGCTACATTGTTATAGGTTACTTTGCCTACTTTGGTAGTGGTCTTTGGTTTGGCTGAGTGTATTGAGCTCAACATGGTGGAGGAGAGAGTGGTGACATCTAGATTTGGTAGGGAGACCTCATCCATAGTTGTTACTTCTTCTAGAGTGCAGTGGAGTGCACCACATCATGTTGGTTTTTGAGGATAGGGTGGATAGCCCAAATCCTATGGAGCAAGTGGAAGGCCTAATGTAGCTAGACAAGGGTCTATCTTCATTTTTGGGTCAACAATAGCTAATGAGTGGTGGTATTGCTTGTTGGACTTGTGGTGGACCTTAACATAGGAGAAGGTGCACTTAGGGTTATGATGCACCTCTAGTGCATCATAACCAACATAGAGATAGTGAGCATTGCCATAGATTTAGTCACACCAATGACCAATGATTTGACCTACACCCAGAGTTACAGAGCGGTAGAGTTGCTATGGCAAGTGGTAAAGGAGCTCTAGGTCGTGGAAGACAAGGTGGTAGAGGTGGTGATAGAAGATCCACACATAGTAGGGGTGCAATACTTGCCCTTACTTTTGATACATCCATGGCTACTCAGATTGAGCCGTTAGAGTAGAAATTGGCTAGCATGGCCATAACTCAAAGGAGATCAAATTTGGGTGATGAGGCTTCCACCTCATATGCAAGTGATAGAGAAGTCTTAAACTTCATGTGTAGAGAAGCATAGGTGAATGCATCTGCCATAGTGACTAGGAGTGCAGTTTGTGCTCCAGAGCCTAGAGGAACATCAATGGAGTTGGACCCATAAAGAGGAGAGGCCGGTAGATAGGTCAAACTTTCCTAGTCTTTTACACTCTATGAGGCATTACAAATGACATCCATGGCTCCTAAACATCCTAGTGTAGGTATGGTAGGTAGTGACAAGATGCATGATGGACTATCTACTAGTCACCACCTACTACTACAAAAATTGAGTCTAGCACAATGTTAGGGGTGGCTCAATTGATTATGGGCTTTCTATTATTCTCAACCAATGACATGTTTACATTAGGAGTTGACCCAACCTCAATGTTCCAATTGGCTGCCATGCTTTGTGAGAGTAGGGATGATGTGGTCCCTACTACTAGAGTAGAGGTGGTTGATAGTAGAGCTAACTTGGTTGAGGAGCATGGGATCTATTTTGTGACCAATGGTTTATGGTAGGCATCAATGGCTAGATTGGAGGAGTTACCAACTAGACCGGCCTTTGAGCAAGCACAATTTACACCTATAGTTGTCCTATTGGATAATCAAAGGGGGATTTTTTAGGTGGGACCTTCAAGGAAGGTCTATACACCATAGAGGGTCTTACTAGACTTTGGTGCGTAACCCCTTATGTTAGGGAAGGTTTTAGTTGTTGATCTAGAGTTATGGAAGACCGCTGTGGAGAGGTATCCATTTCAGACCCAAACATCTCTAGGGGGTGGTTCTACATAGTACACCACATGTGGAGAGCTTGTTGTTCAAATTAAGCCCGGTCATCTAACTGATGGCTCTATAGTGAGAGCTCCGGCCATTGTGACTGTAGTTGAGTCATATGATGTGTTAGTTTAGGGAGCAATGTTATACCCCATGGGTTTCAATATTGACTATTAGGAGGAGACAACCTCCTATAGACCAGGTTGGCAGTCAAGTGAGGGATAAGTATATCACCTACCTGTATGCTTTAGTAGTGGTAGTCTTGGCTCACTATAATCTAAGACCATGGCGGCTTTAGTTTCAGCTTTCAATGGTTTTGTTACTTGGCCTGCTGAATTATTGGAGGGGAATGCTCATACAAAGGATACTTTAATACTAGAGGAGATCACTTGGATTTGGAGTACAAGTGGGATTGTTCTATCCACCTTGGATGTTCCTTTGTGGAATTCAAAGGAGGCATTGTAGTAGTGTGCAGATTAGTTGGTGCAATAGGCTTAGAGTGGAGCCTTTGTACCACCAGGAAACCAGTGTGAGGATGAGCCCCCAAAGTCAATTAACTTGACACCTTTGGATACCACATCCATTGCTTGATAGTATCCAATAGAAGGAGTATGTCTATTGGAGTTGTTTGTTGGGATTAGCACTTTACTAGCTATGGTACTACAAGCGGGTATACAAGTATAAAGGTACTTATATATGGAGAGAGATGAGACTGCTAGGTGAGTCTCTCTATATCATGTGGCACACTTGGCCTATTGATATCTTAAGGTTTTTATTTATGTAAGCAGTCAAGGGTTACTAAGACCCTACCAACAGACATTTCCTTGCTGGGGGCATAGGATCTGGAGAAACATGGGCCCATTCATTTCATAATTTTTGGATGGCCATGTTAGGGACACACACGTGATGGCCAAGGTTTAGGTCTTCAGGATCCTTGTTCTAGTGTGTTTTGGGAGATGTTAAGGATACTACAACATCTCTAGATGCATCAATCCATTTCTCCAGCTTATATTTTGGAGAATATCCCTTTGATGGGTGATTCTTGCACCCAAGTGGTGGTGAGTGTGCATTAGGTCCATTCTTGGATGGGACTTTCCATGTTGTTAGATGCAGCTAGAGTGGGATCAAGGGCTCATTATCTTCATCTTTGGTAGACAAACCTCTTACCTAGAGAGGTTCTATAGTGCACTTATGATAGGATTCAATGACTAGACCACATCATTGTTAATGACATCTTGGATGTTGGGCGTGAGTCTCAAATGGTGGCCATGGTTGATAGGTCACTTATGGCAATGTTGAACCTAGTTGGACAACCCCGATCCGCCTTTCCCAAACTTATGAATTTCCCAAGCTCTAATGCTTTTTGAGAGGGAGGTCCTAGACTGGGTTGGGACTCACAATTACAGTAGTTGGTGGAGCCCAACATTGATGAGAGAGAGAGTGGGCAATGGGTTTTTGCATTGATATTATCACTATTCCAATAGTATTAGACGCATCCAAACATTAGGGGTTAGGTAAGGGTATGAATCTGGACTGTTTGACATGGATTGTGAGCCTTGGCTTGGTAGAGCAGCATAGGATACACTTGATAGGCATCACCACTTGGATACTTGTGAGCTCTGTGCATATCAAGACAATTTAGGCACATGTTGTGGATGATGGAACGAGAGGACAAGGCATTCTTGAGACACAACCAATGGCTAATAGGGAGAGTGGTCTACTTGGAGTCCATCTAGCTGAGCATGGTCTACTTGGATTACACCTTTGGTCTACTTGGGATGCAACTAGAGGATGTATGGAGCTTGCAACCAAATCAAAGAGAGTTTTTCTGTGGTACCCATATTTTTCATTTTGGATGAGTTTTGAAGAAAAAGTGCCTTGTTGAAACCAAATTGAAACCAAATAGAGAAGAAATGAGTAGAAATGTGTGTTTTAATCAAGCTCGAGGAAGCCTACATTGTGTAAGAGGAAGAAAGGTTCAGTTTGGATCAAACCCAAAGAAGCTTACTTCGTGTCAGAGGAGGGAAAAACTCGGATCAGATGTTGAAGGAGGGCAAACCCGAAGGAGAAATAGAAGTTGCAGGTCAGAATTCTTGCGGGGGCCATATCTCAGTTAAGATAAGTATAAATCAAGCATGCTATATTTTGTTACAAGCGTCTCGTTCAGGGCTTTCCATTGCCACCAAAATTGCAAAGTTTGGAGATCTGTAGAAGAAGTTACAAGCATTTGAAGTTTTGAGAGTAGATGTACTTCGGGTTGAGGTTCTTCGGGTCAATGTTACTTCGGACTTCGTACTTCGTACATTGGACTTTGTACTTTGGACTTCGGGTCTAAAGACTTCACCTCAAGACAAAGACAACTAAATCCGAGGTAGTTGGACCTCGGAGTGCAATGAAGGTGACTTCGGGAATCTTGCGGGAAGCATTAGAAGAAGTTAGAGTAGGGAAAGAAGATAGTTAGGATACCCATGACTTCAATTTCAATTTTAATTGAAAATGGAACATGAATTGAAGGAGAAGTAGCAATAGTGAATAAACTCAAAGTGCAGGATCAGACAATAAGTGTCTTCGGGTTAGTTACATGAGTGATTAGCGAAAAATGGGTTACAAATTGAAGGTGTAGATAGTGTACCCATGCTTTCAATTACAATTCTTGATGATGACACAGTAGAATTAGTAAAGGAATTGATAGTAGTTAAACCCAAGGTAAGAGAGATAGGAGTGCATGTGTCTTCAGATTTGACATTTGACACTTTAGAGAAGAGTGTGACAGGAGATAGAGATTTAGAAGACTTAATTGTGATAGGGATTTCATATCAGGAAGGAGAAATGTTAGAATTAGTGGAGGAATTAGGAGTTGTGAAACCCGTGGACAGAATATTAGGAAGTAAAGTTACTTCAGGTTTGGGTTTGAAAGCCGAAGAAGAAGTAGACATTGGATCGGAGTAGAAACCGATTTGAGATTTGAAGAGACAGATATGGAAGGTTGCATTGTCATATGAGATCTGCAGGTTTGTAGAGTTGTTAGGAAGAGGTACATTAGGAAGATAACTATCAATTGATTCACTATTTAAGAGTGGCATTCGCAGTCAGATGTTATTCAGGGCTCATTATTTTTGAGAATAGATAAAGCAAAGTGCTATGAAGTAGTGCTCGTCACTTGAGCTTGATTTCGAGTATCAGCTTTGCAAGTGTGTTTGTGAGTGTTTGGAGAAATTCAAAGTGCAAGTCAATGTGCTTGTTGGATGTTGGATTCCACAGCCTTGATCTTCATTCTGTGTGTTTGATCCTGAGTGAAGTGCAATCGAAGCAATGCCTTGACAGATCTGAGAGGAATTGTAGTGTTGGTAGTATTTTGCATTTGTGAGTGTAGTGCAAAGTTGATGTGAAACAATTTTGATCGAGGAAGTTGTGCCTTCAGTGGAGGAGTGGAACACAATTCTAAGGCAAAGTCATTTTGCAGTGAAGTGCCATTTTCGAGAGAGCATGAATCATCACAATCAAGATTGTTTGGAAAGATTTGATGGAGTTGTGATTATGGAGTGTTAATTCGTGACAAGACTGCGAGTCAGTGCTTGTTACTCTCTTTTGGGTGTTGTTTCTACCTAAGAGACTAAAGAAGAACTCAAGAAGAACTGAAATTGTTCCTTTGCTTTGTATTTGACCAATTCTAACTTGTATCTTTGCGGGAACAAACTTTACTTACCCGATTACCGCAAAAGTGATATTTGCCGGGTTGTCACATTTTCACACTGAGGTTGGGATCTCTAGTGGTTGGGGGCATAACACTACTACTCCCAAGGCCCAGTGTAGTAGCCAATTAGTATGTCTTCCACTCCTTTGATAATTACAAAGGATACTTGGGAGCCAGATCTTGGACCCAAGCTTAAAAGAGAGGAAAGATGGAGTGTTTGGAGGTTGTTGAGGAGCTATATGAGTTGTTTTGCCTTCAATATGAAGGATTTAGGTGCTCTAAAAGGACCTAGTATTTAGATTGAGCTGACTAGAAATACATCAATTTTTTGACGTCCTTATTGATATAGTGATATGGAGAGAGCACTAATTTAGAGCCGGAGTAGAGACCTTTTAGAGGTTGGTTTGGTGGAGATTTCACATGGAGAGTATGCATCAATTATAATGATGCAAGCCAAGAAGGATGTGCATGGCAACTATACATATAGGCAGATGTGTAGAGATTACCATCTTATCAATCGACAAACTAGGGCTGATTGGTATACCATGCCTACACTAGAGGCTTTGATGCGATTAGGTATGCAAAGGTCTTCAATATTTTGGATATTCAAGTGGGATATCATTAGTTGCCAATTAGGGAGGAGGATATGTCCAAGATAACATTTTGGGCTATTGATCCTCATGGAAAGGATGTGTTGTATCAATGGAGATTCCTACCATTTGGGTTAAAGATCACTCTTGTTGAGTTCCAAAGGATCATGGACCAGATCCCAACTGGATTGGATTTCACTCAATGCTATATTGATAACATTTTGGTCTAAAGCACTACTATGGAGGAGCATGAGAGACATTTGTTGGAGATGTTTGAGAGGTTGAGATTTCATGGACTCAAATTACATCTTGGGAAATGTAGGTTCTTCCATGAGTAGGTTGAGTATTTGGGTCACACTATCTACCTTGGAAGACTTGGTGTTTAGCAAACCAAGGTGGAGCTTATTGTACGTATTCTTTGGCCTATGGATGTGAGAAGAGTGCAAGCATTCCTTGGGTTGGTGAACTTCTATTGCAACTATGTTAGAGGATTTAGTGCCATTGCCAAGGCCTTGAAAACACTGACCAAGCTTACACAAGAGTGGTGTTGGGGAGATGAGTAGGAGAGAGCTTTTTAGAGCTCAAGGAGAGGTTGACATCTGCTCTTATTTTGAAGAGATCAATCAAAGGACAACCATTTCAAGTTCACACTGATTGGAGTATGTTTGAGCTTGGAGTAGTGCTCATCCCTCATGATGATGATGATGATGAGGGGAAGGAGTTTGTGGTGGTCTATGCTAGTCACTCCAACAATTCAATGGAAGTGAAGTATAGTTCATATGAGAGAATGTGCTTGGCAATAGTATGAGCAATAACACTTTTTTGATGTTTCTTATTTGGTAACCCCTTTCCTCTTAGCACTAATCATCATCCATTAAAGGGGTTGGAGTTTGACAAGCTTTCAAGGAAGCTTGCACAATGGGCTCTGATTTTACAAGAGTATGATTTCACAATTATTCACAGACCTGGAGTGGTGAGTTGTGATGTAGATAGGTTGAGTAGAAACCCATTTCCCAACCAGCAAGATCATATCAAAGCACATTGGCATGGTGAGATAGATGAGGAGATGGTGCCAAGTTGACATGCATATGCCTTTCTCTATATAGTTTTTGCAGCTTTGGTGGTATCTCTCTCATACAAGAGGACATACATACAAGAGGACAAGAGGCATAAAAGAGGACTTATTGAGGTCATATATCCAAAGAGTGGAGATAGTGGTACAGTCAAGTGAGACATTCATAATCATGTCTTAAGGATGGACTATCTTTGCACTAGTGTTGTGGGTGGCTGTAAAACCAATAGCTAGACATATCATCTAGAGTTGAAAATTGGCTTGGTAACATATGGAAAGATTTTATGTATGATGGGATAGGTAGATCAGATAGAGGTAACATCAAAGAGTAATTCTGCTAATAGAGCAAGAGTAGAAAACAGCTTGAATTTGTAATATGATAAGCTAGACATATTATCTAGAGGTGGAAATTGGCTTTGTAGCAGCTACAAGGATGTTATGCATGATGGGCTAGGTAGTTCAAATAGAGGTGTCACCAAAAGAGGACTTTTACCAATAGTGCAAGAGCCAAAAATATCCTAGAAACTTTAGATCCAATTTTGGAGACCTAAATAGATGAATAAGGCCTAAAAAATGTGTAGATTTCCCCCAATAAAGGACAAGCTGGCCTTTCCTCCCCCAGGTTTGTCTCATTGAGAGCTTTCCAATAGTACCTCACCCATGCAATTTAGAGGTTCCTATAAGAAGATTCCCTAAAGATTCCTTTTGGTCAAAGATGGTTTGACCAACCAAATAGGATCAAAACTGACATATCACCCATGAATGCAACCAATTTAAGGGCATAGCTCACTTACATGTCACTAGTCCATGTATTTGATCCAAGGGTGGAGCTTCCTATGTAGGGATCCTCTTTGCTATATAATACACTCAAGGTGCTCCTTTGGGGCATTGGAAGTTGAGCATGAAATTGTGTGTTTCTTCTACTATGTTTCTCTTCAGGTCTCCTATCCTTGGAAGATTACAATGGCACAATTGGGGCCAAGGAGAGAGACCACGTTCTTTAGCAAGCTAGATGGTTCAGATTGGAGTGCAAACATCTTATTTGTGTAAGGGATGATGGTAGAGTGAGAGTATTACCACTTCCATCTCAAAGACCATAGTTGGTTTGTCATGCTTATGAGGAGCTGGGACGTTTTGGAGTAAAGTGTATATATAGCTTACTCCAGTCATTATTACTAGCACGGTATGCAGACTGATGTACAATAGTTTGTTGCCAGATGTGTGGTTTGTGATCAAGTTAGAGCATTATTTAATGCTCCCACGCCGCAATTACCCCCATTACCTATCATGGAGTTGGGTTACTATCAGAGTTTGGAATTTTTTGGACCTTTACTATTGATTGTGAGACCCATTGATATGTTTTGGTGATGGTGGAGCACTTCTCCAAGTGGATTGAGTTGGTCGTACTTCTTGACAAGTCTAGTGAAGGGACGACTTACTCATTTATGGATCGGGTTTTTAGTCATTTTGGTGCATCCATTGAGGTCTTGACTGATTAGAATACAAAGTTCTTGGGGGAGTTTCAGGTCTTGTGTGACAAGGATTTGATTGATTATTGTACTACCTCTTGAGATCACCCTAAGGCAAGTCGCTTACCGGAGAAAGTGGTTCAGATAATGAAGAGAGGATTGTGAAAGTATGGTTTGTAGAGAGTCCACTTGGGAGATTGGGATCTCTAATTACCCTGGTTGGCCATGAGCTATCAATTCAGCCGGCAAGCCTACTTAGCATCCTTCTCTCCTTACTTTTTAACTCTATGGATGAGATCCAGATTTACCTACAGCCATTTGTTGAGATGCTACTATAGTTTTGGACTTGGATGATCTAGATGTATGGATGAGCGCATGTTCTCAAGGGGCAGAGATCTTTTAGAGAGTGATGCATATGGCTTTTAAGAACTTACCAATTGCTCAGCATAGGGATACCTTATGCTATGCTACCATTCAAGGAGGAAGTTATAGATCGTTGATCCGTCAATTTCATCTAGGTGACTATGCATATCTACAATAGAAAACACCAACAAAACTCAATGTTTCTACAAGCCTCACTATCTTGAGAGTGCATAAGGTTTTGCCATCTGGAGTCCTTGTGTTTGAAGAATCATGTGTGCAATTGTGCACCATGCCACCTCCCAAAACTTGATGGTACTATGGACACAAGCTTGGCACTTGTACATGTAGGCTTGAGGTGTATGTTATGTGGTACTTTTGGTAGAGCTATCACTATGTTAGTGTGTGATAGCTGTTTGAGAAGATTGCATATGGCATGCATGTCTCCTCCCCTCATGGTGGTTTTCAAGGACAATGGTTCTGTCATAGATGTACTTGACCTATAACTACTTCTTTATACAATATAGATTGCTAATAGGTGATTAACTATGGGGCTCAATAGCACCCGACCTCTTGATCTTTTGCCCACCATAAGGTATACCATATACTTAAAGTAGATGGCTATCTGGAGTTAGAGGGACCTAACTACCAACTAGGAGGTGATTGTGGCACTTTAGAGTCCATGTATGATTTATATGTGTGTTGTGCTTTTATAGTGTGTGATGTTGACAATAATTTATAATTATATAGTGATGTGTATATGCACAATAGCTGTCATGCCATCCATAGCATTGCACCTAGATTGCTTGGACTCTGGAGTAGTAATGTTGGTAGTCAAGAGTATTTTGGTAGGTACTCATATGCTACTTTTGGTGGTTAGATTGTGTGTTTGGGGTACTGACTACATAGTGGGGCCCATTGTCACTTAGCACCATTCATACCATTAGGTATGCCATTAGCGGGACTATTAGGGTTAGAGACCAAGGGATATACTTTTGAAGTGCAGTTTTAGAGAGCTCACTTCTCTGATGTTTAGCCTTTGAGTTCTTGGCTATGGTGGACAAAGGCCGGCAAACATCACCTGAATTTTCTTAGCTAGAATGGATGTGGCTTGACTATAATTAGTGCCCAATTGTTTGTAGATTATTGAATGACAAATCAAGTACTATTTGATTGAGTGTGATTTGAGTTGTGTGAAAAAATTGATTATTGTGGTACTTTAGAGTCTATGTATAACTTATGTGTGTGTTGTGCTTCTATAATGTGTGATGTTGACATTGATGTATGTTGTGTAGCAAGGTATATATACGCCACCTCCTTGTAGCACTCTATCTTGCTATATACATAACTATGCAACATATATCATATACTATAGAAGCACAACTCATAAAAGAGTTATACACAAGCTCTAAAGTGCCACAATAATAAATTGAATTCACACTCAACTTGGATCCAAAATCAATCACTAAGCTCAAGAAATTGCAAATAATGTATATTGATTACATTGTCAAGCCTTATACACTTTAGCTAAGAGACTCTAGGTGATGCTTGTTGGCTTTTATCCACCATAGTTCTCAAAGGAACTCAAAGGCTAAACATCAAAGAAGTGAGCTCTTTGCACCTTAATGCACCTCCATGGACTCAACCTAGCACTCCAACCTTAACGGTGCCATTGGTGCTATTGCCATTGAACGGCTAATCTGATGGTGCAAATGGTGTGATTGACAATAACTCTAGCAACATGATCAATAGCCCTAACACAAAATCTGGCCTCCACTAAGTATTCTCTAAGCAACTATTGATATAATTATGATTGCCAAGACTAATATTCCAATGTTTGAGCAAACTAGCTTTGGTGCTACAAATGTTGTGATAATTGTCATGCATATATACATCTCTACATAACATACATCATTGTCAACATCATACAAGATAGAAGCACAAGTCATATAGAAGTCACACATAGACTCTAAAGTGCCATAATCACTCCCTAGTTGGCGGTTGGGCCCTTCTAACTCTAGATAGCTATCCACTAGAAGTATATGATATGCCCTTTGGTGGGCAAAGATCAAGAGGCTGGGTGCTATTGAGCACCATCATTATCAATCTATATGCATCTTATATGCAATCTATATCACATAAAGAGTGAACTAATTATAAGTCAAGTACATCAAGGACATAACCACTATCCTTGAGGAACCATCATGAAGAGAGGAGTCAAACATGCCATATGCCATCATCTGGAATAGTTATCACATACCAACATAGTTGTAGCTCCACTAGAAGAGCCATATAATATACATCACAAGCATGCATGTAAAACTACCCAGCTTGGGTCTATAGTGCCATCAATGTTTGGGAGGTGGTATGGTGCAAAATTGCACATATGATCCTTTCAAATAAACTTTCACATCCTTCCAACATAAGGACTCTAGAAGGCAAAACCTTGTTCACTCTCAAGATAATGCAGCCTATAGGAACATTAAGTGTTGCTTGTGCAATTAGTTGTAGATATACATAATCACCCAAATGAAATCAACATATCAAAGGTCTATATTATCTTCCTCAAATAGTAGCATGGCACAAGGTATCCCTAAGATGAGCAATTGCTAAGTTCTCAAAGGTCATCAATATCACTCTGTTAAAGATCTCTACCTATTGAGAACACACGTTCATCCATATATTTGGATCATCCAATTCAAAACTATGATAGCATCACAACAAATGGTTGCATGTAAATCTAGATCTTGTCCATAGATTAGAAATTTAGGAGATAGGGATACTAAGGAGGCTTGCTAATTGAATATATAGCCCATGGTCAACCAAGGTAATTGGAGATCCCAATCCCAAGTGACCTCTTTGCAAACCATATTGATGCAATCCTCTCTTCACCATTTGAACCAATTTCTCTACTAAGCTATCTAATTGAGAGTGATATCAAGAGGTAGTATATTGATCAATCAAGGCCTTGTCACACAAGAATTGAAACTCTTCCAAGAACTTTGTAAACTAATCAATCAAGACCTCAATTGACGCACCAAAATGATTAAGAGACATTCTAGGAACAAGTAAGTTGTCCCTTCATTGGACTTGTCAAGAAGTGCCACCAACTCAATCCACTTGGAGAAGTGCTCAATCATAACCAAAACATAGACATTATTGGTAAAGGTCTAGCAAAGTCTAAACTCTAACAATAATCCAAACTCATGATAGGTAATGGGTGTAAATGTGGCATAGGAGCATTGAATGATGCTCTAACTTGGTCACACTACTATACATTGGTCTATATATTGCACTACTAATAATGATTCAGGAGTAAATTATATGTCTGCTTTACTCTAAAATGTCCTAGCTCCTCATGTGCACATTGTACCAATGGTGGTCTTTGAGACAAAAGGTGCACCACTCACACTCTACCATCCTCTCATGCACAAAGAAGATGTATGCACTCCAATTTAAACCGTTTAGCTCACTAAAGGACATGATCTTTCTCCTTGGCACCAATTGTGCCACCCACAACACTAGTGCAAAGATCATCTATCACTAAAACATCATCATAAAAGTCTTGTTGACTTATACCAATATCTCCAACCTTTCTATAGGAAACCTCAACAACTCTTCCTATTTGTACTAAGAGAGATACCATTAGATCCTCAAAAAATATACATAGAAAGGTAGATGCATGTTAATTTGGCACCATCTCCTCATTTGTCTCACCATACCAACATGCTTTGGTCTGACCTGGCTGGGGTGGTACATGGGTTTCTATTCAATCCATATACATCATTATTGATCACTCTATGTTTGTGAATGATTGTGAAATCATATTCTTGTAAAATCAGAGCCCATTATGCAAGCTTCCTTGAAAGCTTGTTAGACTCCACCAACCACTTTAGTGATCATTAATCAATGATAAGAGTGAGGAGGTTACCAAATAACTTACATCAGAAATGTTCTATTGCTTACACTACTATCAAGCACTCTCTCTCATATGAACTATAATTTGCCTCCATTGAATTGTTGGAATGACTAGCATAGGCCACCACAAGCTCCTTCTCCTTGTTATCTTGTTGGGTGAACATTACTCCAAGCTCCAATGTTTTCCAGTCAAAATGAGCTTAGAATGGTTGTCCTTTGATTGGTCTCCTAAGAAAAGTAGTAGATGTCAACCTTTCCTTGAGTTTTATAAAAGCTCTCTCATGCTCATCTCCCCAATGCCACTCTTGTGTATGCTTAGTCAACTTTGTATAGGTCTTGGCAATGACACTAAATCCTCTAACATATTGATGATGGAAGTTCATTAACCCAAGGAATGCTTGCACTCCGCTCACATTTATAGGCCAAGGAATATGTGCAATAGCTTCCAACTTGGTCTATTGAACACCAAGTCCACAAGGGTAGATAGTGTGACCCAAATACTCAACTTTCTTGTGAAAGAATCTACACTTCCCAAGATATAATTTGAGTCTATGAGATCTCAATCTCTCAAACACCTTCAAAAAATATCTCTCATGCTCCTTCACAATAGTGCTATAGACCAAAATTTCATCAATATAGTACTAGGTAAAATCCAATACTACTCGGATCTTATCCATGATCTCTAAAACTTGAAATAATGTTCTTTAATCCAAGTGGTAAGAACCTATAATGATACAATACATCCTTACCTTGAGGATCAATAACCCAAAATGTTATCATGGACATGTCCTCCTCTTCCTCCTCCTCTGATTGGCAACTAATGATAGCTTGCTTGAAGATCCAAAGTAATGAAGATGTTTGCATGCACAATTGCATCAAAGATCTCCTTTGGTGTAGGCATATCATATTGATCAATCCTAGTCTATCAATTGATAGGATGGTAATCTTCACAAATCTGCCTATTTGTGTTGTTTCCATGCATATCCTTCTTGGCTAACATCATTGTAGCTAACATATACTCTCCATGTGAAATATCCACTTAACCAACCTCAAAAAGGTTTCCACTTCAGCTTTGAATCAAAGCTCTTTCCATGTCACTATCTATGTAAGGACACAAAAAATCAAGTGTATCACTAGTCAACTCAATCCAAATACCAAGTCCTTTTAGAGCACCCAATCCTTTTATACTAAAGGTAAAATAACTTGTGTAGCTCCTCAAAACCTTCCAAACTCTTTGTCTTCCCTTTCTTGTAAGCTTGGGTCCAATCTTTGGCTCCCAAGTATGAATAATTGATGTAGAAGTGGAAGATGCATCAATGAGCTGCTACATTGAGCCCTTGAGAGCAATAACATTATACCTCCAACCACTAGAATCTCCAACCTTAGAGCAAAAAACTATCTCTATTTTGGTTGCAAAGTAGAGATAGTCTTCATACATCCTCTAGTTGCATCCCAAGTAGACCAAGGATGTAACACAAGTAGACCATGCTCACCAATGTTCTTCAACTAGACCACTCTCACTATTAGTAATTATGTAAAAGACCAAAGAGAGAAATAGGAGAATGGAAGATTAGAGTGAAAGATCACATTGGGACTCTTGAATGAGGGAAAATCTCAATACCTAGCATGAGCTTGGGCTATGGTATTTATAAGGAACATAAAATCTCTTGAGAAGCTTCCTAAAAGCCACCTTCTTTGAGTGCAAGCCAAGTTAATTGGAAGCTTCTCAAGAAGTTTCCTCTCAAAGCTGCCTACTTGGGAAGCAGAAAAAGCTAGTTGAGAAGCTTCCCAAGAAACTTCTTTCTAGAAACCACTTACTTGGCGTGCAAGCTAAGCTAGCCAAGAAGCTTCCCAAGAAGTTTTCTCCTAAAAGTTACCCCTTGGCATGCACATTACTTGATACTTGGAAGGTACCAAGTAGCTTTCTAGATGCTTCTAGAATATTCTTATAATTCTTAGCTAATTTGATCCATTTTCTACTTTGTTTATTTTGAAAAACTCATTTTTAAACTCCATATTGTTACATGTTATTGTTATTGTTACTTCATATTGTATCCCAAGAATACCATGTCCACACAATCTATTATCTCCAACAAGTGCTTGAATCATCTTCATATACACAAAGTTCATAAGTATCCTTGTGCTGATGCCTATCAAGTACATCCTATGTTGCTCAACCAATCCAAGGCTCATAATCTAGGTCAAACAATTCAGGTCCATAGCTTGACCTAAAACTTGATGCTTAGATGCCTCTAACACTACTAAAATAATGGTAATATTGGTGTGGAAACCCCAATTGCTTGCTCTCTTTCATTGGTATTGAGCTCCACTAAGTATTGTGATTATGAGTCCCAAACAAGTTCAAGACCTCCCTCTTGAAAACATGGCAGCTGTTGCCATGTTTTTCAAGAGGGAGGTCTTGAACTTGTTTGGGACTCACAATCACAATCACAATACTTGGGAAATTCATGAGCGTGAATAAAGCAACTTTGGGTTACCTAAAAAGATTCACCATTGCCAATGTGACCTATCAGCCACTAGCATTGTCTGAGATTGGCACACAATATCCAAAATATCATCAACAATAAGTTAGGCTAGTTGTTGAATCCTATTGTAAGCATGTTGTAAGATCTCTCTAGGTGAGAGATTTGTCTAGTGAAGACAAAGATAATAAACCCACAATCCAACTCTAGTTACATCTAACAACATGGAAGGTCCCATCCAAGAATAAACCTAATGTGTATTTTCCACTACCCATGTGCAAGAATCACTCATCAAAGGGATATCTTCCAAAATGTAGGCTGGAGAAATGGCTTGATGAACTAGGAGATATCATAGTATATGTAACATCTCCCAAAACACACCAAAATGGAGATCTTGATACCTTGACCTTGGACAACATAGATTTATCTCTTATATGGTCATCTTGAAATCACCAAATGAATGGGACCATGTCTTTCTAAATCCTATACCTCTAGCAAGGAATATCTTTTGGTAATCCCTTACTATTGACATCAATTATTATTGATGTCAATAGATAGTGTGTCAATAGATACTCAAGATACCAATAGACCAAGTGTGTCACATGATGTAGAGAGACTTGACTAATAATCTTATTGCTCTCCACATGCAAGTAACTCTAAACCTGTATGCCTACTTGTAGTACTGCAACTAGTCTAATGTTGATCCCACAAAACAACTTTAATAAGCATACTCTCTTTTTTAGATAGTACTAATCAATAAGTGTGGTTTCCAAAGAAGACAAGGTAATAGACTCTGGAGGCTCATCCTCACATTGGTCTCCAAGTGGTACAAATGCTCCACTCCAATCATGTTGCATCAACTAATCCGCATATTGTTGCAACACCTCTTCAAAACTTCACAATAGAACATCCAAGATGAATAGAACAACCCCAATTGTACTCCAAATCTAAGTAATCTCCTCTGGTGTTAAGGTTTCCTATGCATGGGCATTCCCTTCTAATAAGTCACCAAGCCAAGTAATAGAACCATTGAAAGTTGAAATTGATGCTATGGTCCCTTACGTTAGTGAGCCAAGACTATGACTACTAAAGCATACTAGTAGATGATATACACATCCCTCACCTGACTAGCAACCTAGCCTACAGGAAACTATTCTTCCCACATAGTCAATGTTGAAACCCATGGAGTATAATATTGCTCCACCAACTAGCATATCATATGATTCTACTATTGTTGCAATGGCTTGAGCTCTCACCATAGAACTATCAATTGGATGACGGTTGAATTTAGACAATGAGCTCCCCACATGTGGTATGATATATAAGACCATCTCCTAGAGATATCTAGATATGAAATGGACACCCCTCCACATTGATCTTCTATAGCTCAAGACCAGCTATTGTAGTCTTCCACAACATAAGAGGCTACATACCAAAGTCTAATAGTTCTATGGTGTATAGACCTTCCTTGAAGGTCCCACTAAATGGAAAATCCTACTCTAGTTGTCCAATAGAGCAACTATAGGTGTAGACCAAGCTCACTAAAATGCAAGTCTAGTTGGTAACTCCTCCAACCTAGCAATTGCTACCTACCATAGACCATTGGTAGTTGAACGGATCTCATGCTCCTCAACCAAGTCAACTTTACCATCAACAACCTCTTCTTTAGAAGTAGAAACCACATCATCCTTACTATCACAAAGTATGGTGGCCAACCAAAACACTAAAATTGGGTCAAATCTCAATGTAAACATGTCATTAGTTGAGAATAAAAGGAAGCATATAATCAATTGAGTTGCCCCCAACATTGTGCTAGACTCAATCTATGTAGTTGTAGGTGATTGACTAATTTCTAGTCCATCATGCAATTCATCACTTCTACCATACATATACTTAGATGTCTAGGAGCTATGGATGTCATCTGTAATGCCTCAAAGAGTGAATGATTATGGAAGTCTTACTTGTCTACTAGCTTCTAATTCTAACTCCACTAATGCTCTTCTAAGTTTTGGATCATTATGGAAATTGCATCTACATGTGTTGCTCCCCACAGAAAGTCAAGGTCACCTCTATCACTAGCATGAGGTGGAAGTCTTAGCACCTAAATTTGATCTCCTCTAAGTTATAGCCATGCTAGCTAATCTTTGCTCCAATTGCTCTATCCAAGTAGCCATGGTTGTATCAGAAGCAAAGGTATGTACTAGGCCCATACTAGATTTAGGTCCTTTATTTCCACCTCTATCACCCAAAGCTCCTCTATGACCTATCCTAGTAGTCCTACCACTCTTTAACTCCAAGTGGAGGTCAAAGCATTGATCACTAGTATGACTAAATTTGTGGCAATGGTCATATTTTCTTTGAGTTGGCTATGGCACTCCAAAGGTATCATGCTCACTACCCTAGGAGAATTCTCTCTTGTGGTGAGGTCCACCACAAGTCACCACTCTCTCCTCCACCATGTTGAGCTCAATACACTCAGCCAAACCAAAAACTATTTGCCAAAGTTGGTGAGGTTGCTTGCAATAACATATCATCATGTACTCTATATCACATCTCATTGTCCAATATCCCATGCCAAAATTGGATTGTTTGGGTGTCAATAACTCTGTAAGTGAAATTGATCAGCCATCTCATGCAAGTATATGCCTTGTATAGCCTCTCTCCAACCATTTGTTGAAACTCATGCAAGGTCTCTAGCTTGTCAATCCGCACTCCTTGGTAGTTTTTCCGCAAGCACTAAAAGGACTCTACCATGGGATTAAACCTTAGGATTACACCATTTCTTATAGTAGTACCTCGACTCCATAACACCATCTCCAACTAGTGTACCTCCATTGAATACACCAATGATATCCGAGCTAGAAATCATGAGTACTACCAATCTACCTTTAGAAATTGAGCTTAAAGTGATGGAAATGTAGTTTGGAGACCAATGTTATGTCTATGTCTCAGTTTATTCCAAGTGAGCTCTCTTGAATTCATGGCAGTCATCCATCAATGGACTCTCTAAGTGCTAAAACAACCCTTCCATGCCATGAAGGATATGTTGAGTTCCATATTTGTTACATATCATATCAACTATTGAACTCTTGGATGAATTCATCCAAATCAATGGTACCCACTATACTAGAGTAGTGCCTAGGGCCCTTGGAGGCCATATAAATCTTGTCTATGTCACACAACAACGGTGTGGATACACCAAGTGCATTATCAATTGAATCAATGTAATACCATTAACTAGACCTATTATATAAAGGTAGAAATTGGCTTGGTAATATTTAGGGATGTTATATATGATGGTCTGAGTAAATTTGAGAGAGGTGTCACCAAAAGAGTACTTCCACTAATATAGTAGAGGCCAAAAACACCATGAAAACTTGAAAGCTAATTTTGGAGGCCTGAATGGATGAATTAGGCTTAAAAAAATGAAAGATTTTCATCCCCTAAGATATAGCATGTTTCCTTCCTCCTCTTGTTTGTCTCATTAAGAGCTTTTTGACAATACCTCACCTATGTTTTTTTGAGCTTCTTATAAGAAGATTCCTCAAAGATCCCCTTGGGTCAAATTACTTGACAAATCAAATAGGACAAGCATCAACATATCACCAATCCATGCAATGAATCTAAGGGTGGAGCTTGCTGACATATCACCAATCCATGTATCTGATCCAAGGATGGAGCTCCCTTTGAGTGGATCCTCTTTGCTATATAAAAAAGACAAAGTGCTCTTTTAGGACATCAAAGTATTGGGAGATGAAGCCTTGTGTTTTTCTTGGAGGTTCTCTTATCCTTGAAACAATAAAATGGTATTAGAGTAGGTGTTTCAATCCAAGAGAGTGGATCACCTCTCTTGGAGGAACACATGCCACTAAGATTGAGTAATTTCAAGGGGAGAAAATGTATTGCAATCAATAGATTGGGGAGGTGTTTTAGAGAGAGGATGGGAAAGATGATCTTGGAAGACAATTTCCTATAATCCACTTTTCATTCTTGAATATGTTCCACATCAAGATTATATAAATCTAGCATGAGCAAGTGAGAGTATATCTTGTTTCTCATTTTGGAGTAGAGTTCATGGACATAGTGATGAATTTGCCAAACCCAATGATTCTACCCATAGGTGATATACAATAGAGGGTGGAATTTGACAATCTACTCTTTATGATGATGCAATGGATCTAAAAATACCAAATCCTCCCTCTTTCAACACTCAAGTAGAAATCCGTTATGTAATTAGACCAAAAGGGATGTTTAGGGATTTTGTAGTTCATAATTTTGGTGAGGAATATTATCAACAAGTGATAGCCTCTGAGGGCTCAATGGTAGTACTAATTGTCCATGCTTCCTTTTGAGTGATCATATTAATCATCTATTGAAGTAGGAAGTAGCCATTGAATGTATATTGTGTGTATGAATCATGGAGCCATAGTTGTAAGATCTAATGCAAGGGATGCAAGGGATGCAAGGGATGCAAGGGATGTTGAACAAGTTTTAGGAGATCAAGATGACAATGGAGGCATTGCAAAGTCAAGTATGTACTTTTAGGAATGATCAATCGTATAATGCAAGAAGGAGAATCATCCCAAAACCCAATAACAATGTCCAAAGTACCTGGAGAGTCACTCA
The DNA here is from genome assembly GCA_948567375.1 of Lunularia cruciata. Classification (NCBI taxonomy): domain Eukaryota; kingdom Viridiplantae; phylum Streptophyta; class Marchantiopsida; order Lunulariales; family Lunulariaceae; genus Lunularia; species Lunularia cruciata. The sequence goes on from OX419758.1 coordinate 47,480,653, forward strand.
TGCCAATAACATTAACCCTAGTCAAGAATAAAACCACATTGTTACTACAAATGAAGAAGACATGCAACATAAAACCTTACAAGAGACAATGTTCCCTAGGAGTAGTGGAGAACTAGATTTCAAGAATGAATTGATACTTTTGATTATTCATAACTAATTTTGATCATTGATCATTTTGCATGCTTCTTTGCATATGGGTACCTGACCAATAAATAACTCACATGTTGTGATGCTTGGGAATTATTAGCATTGGCAAAAGGAAGAGAGATCACTTGGATGGCAATGCAAGAAGGATTGTTGAAGAATTTCCAATCTGTGGATACTGTGCAAATGGCTCAAACCTTACTATGGGAGTTGAAGTAGATGAACAACATACAAGAGTATGTGAGGGCATTTCTCCATCTACATGTTGTGATAATTGATATAAGTCTAGTAGAAACCCTTGATAATTTCAACAAGGGTAAAAAACAAATTCACCAAGAAGTAATGATACAAAATCCTTGCACTATTTTTAAGCCATTGTGTGTGATGAAAGAATAGCAAGAGCAATTTTAGTCCCAACTCAACACTATTGGGTTGAAGCACTATGTTTTGGTAGACCAATTATGTGATAACCCAACATATATCACTTTTGTAGTAATGTGTGAGTAATTTTTTGTTCCCATAGAGATACAGGTCAACAATTTTCAAATACAAAGTGAAAGAAACTTGAAAGTTTTGTTGGTTATGTCTTTAAACTCTTGGGAAAAATGAACACCTAGAAGAGTGTAGCAAAAACTCATAAGGAGTTTTCCATACAATTTTTTACTCAAAATTGCAAGTCTTCAGTTCTAGTCCAAATTGAAATCAATTATGATGATTCAATCAATACTAGGATGGCTACTTTGCCATGAAGTGACTTTATCTCAAAATCATATTCTACCTTTCCAACAAAAGTACAACTCCCTAGCTCAAAGTGACTTTGCATCAAATTTTTTTTTGTGGTTGCAAATGATAAATATTGACAATACTACAGCTCCTATATATCCATCAAGGTATTTCTTTGGATGTACTCCACTCAAGATCCAACACATAGAATGAAATTTAGAGTTTTAGAATCCAACATCTAACACTCCTTCGATTGCAATCCAAATTTCATCATACACTCACAAATAAAGGCATTCAGTTGATACTTGGAATTAAGCAAAATAATGAGTGCTTCATTAGAACTTTTCTTTAATTTTCTTTTGATCGTTATTGAATACAAAGCACTCCAAATGGCTGCTCTAATAGTTAGACCATTTGGAAATTACAAAAACTACCTAAACTACTTAATTGTTACAACTACTTTCTACTATATTGTAGATACAAAGCAACTCTACATACAAAACCACTACTTCAAATCTATAATTGCTATTGACTCAAATCTAATCAAAGTACTACTCCTACTTGAGCTTCTTTATCCAGTTGTCTATAAGAATCTCTTGCTTTTTGGGTTCATCATCTACTTCTACATCTATGTCTTCTATTGTCACATCATCAGTTTGTGCTATAATTGAAGTCATAGATAGCCTAACTATTTCCTCCTTCCCTACTCTAACTTTCTCAAATGACTAGGGTAATTCAGTAGAGTCTAATTGCATTCCAATCTTAACTACTTTGAATCAACTCATTGTCTTCTTGCTCAAAGTAGTGGCAAGACTACCTACATTCATTTTAACTAAATCTAATCTAAGGCAAATATTATCTCCTACTTCTATCATTTTCTTATCTACTCTATCCCTAAGACAAATAAGCAATCTATTTAAATCTACCTCCTTTGTTTTCTTTTGTTTTGTCTCCTACACCAACAACTTTGACTTGTGCAAGTATGCCTCCTCAAGTTCCACCTTGACTCCAATGTTGAGAATTCCCTTTAAATGCCAAGTGACATTACATATTGGATCCAAACCCTACTTCATTGAGAGTGCCTTGCATCACGTTACCTCCTTTGCCAACTACATACAAAGTTTTTGTAGTTCCATTGGATGCTTCTCCTCCATTGCCTTCTTTTCCTCCCCTACTTTGGAAATTTGAGCTTTGGTGTGCTGGACAAGGTCATGTAGGTGTTTTTCTTCTCTAGCTTGGCTGACTATTTCCTTTTGCCAATTTTGATTCTTCTCTATAGCTACTCATCTCAATTCTACCATAGTTTGTTCCTTCATTTGGATTTGGGTGGTGTGGTGGAATAGGTCAATTTGTGCCTCCTCTAGCTCATCCTTCATCTTCTTTAGGGCTTGCTTTTGCTCTAAGAGGTCTTCCTCTTACCTCTCCAAGTATCTTCCATGTTGGTAAAAACTCCTCTGCATATCTATCAAACTTTGTTATTGGATGACAATGTTAACTTGAAGTACTTTGGCTTTGTATTGAACATGCATCAACATTACTTTCAACTAATTTACCTCCATAGTTAGTGCTTTCACCATCTACAACTTGTTCACCTTTGAATGCTCTACTTTTTCCTCTTGCATCCACTCTTGTAGGTATACCAAAAAATGGGCATACCACATTGGACAAGTAATTTACTTCCTAGAATTTCTTGTCTTTTGGTCTACCTTCTTCTTTGGACACAATTGTCTATACTTTGGTCTGAAGCCACAATTGCCTTACTTGAATTCCTTTAAAGCTCTCTTCCTTGGGTTCACTTGGTCTAATGTGACTTGGCTTCTTACTCCAATATGATTGAGCTCCTCATTGGAACACCATCCTTGGCTCCTCTTCCTGCTCTTCTAGAATATCATCATTTGGCAAGTTCATGCAAGAAACATTGATGCCTTCTATATGCTTGATTTCTTCATGGAACTCTTGATTGGATCCGTCTTCATCAACTCTCCCAATATCTTATTGCATCTCAAGTTCACCTTTGGGTCCATTGCTTGACTCTTGAAGGTAAGCTCTTCTTCCTCTAACTCTGAGTTTGACTCAACTTCTTCATCTTCTACTACAAGGACAAGTCTACTGTTGCTATGACTCAACTTGGGTTTAATTGTCTAACTATTCTTCTCTTTGCCAAGGACACAACATCCTTGCTTCTTTGGCTTTGGGGCTGGTGCTAACATTACCTTCTTGTATCTCATTTTGGTGAAGTAATTCTAACAATATGGAATTTAGCAATGAAGTTAATTAGGGCTAACAAAGTAGCAAATAAGGCAAATTAGTCTAGAATGTTCTAGAAGCATCTATGAAGCTTCTTGGGAAGCTTCCCAGCTAGTCAGCTTGCACCCCAAGTAGATAGCTTCTAAAAGCTTCCAACTAACTTAGCTTGCATACCAAGTAGGCGGTTTCTAGAAGGGAGCTTCTCAATTAGCTTGGCTTGCACTCCAAGAAAGTAGCTCAAGAAAGCTTCTTGAAAAGCTAAGCAAGAGCCTTGTATGATCCCTAAAAATACCAAAGCCAAAGCTCATGCTATGCATTTGGAGTTTTTCCTCATTCAAGTATCCAAATGTGATCTTCCATTCTCCTATTTCTCCTCAGTCTTGGTCTTTTACATTGGTATCAAAGCAAATTTAGGATAGATGGAATTTATGGACCACCAAATCCATTTTTTCCAAACCATTGGGATTTTTGTGTCTAAGTACTACCTAAGCATCATTTCACACAATTCATCACCTCAAATTTTGGGCATAATTTTCTAAATGCAATCACCTTGTCCGAGGAATGCTTGGTACTTCTAGTTGTAACTTATCAAAAACAATGGATGTGTTGCATCTATGTGTTAGTAGATTATACAAATTAGGAGTCATGGGAAGAGGAGTAGCCATGGTAGAAATTCCTAAGATTATCATTGCTATCTAGTAACAAATTGAGCACCTTACTTGATTGTTGGATGAACAAGACCAACAATGACAAGAGCACCATTTTGAGAAGGAGAAGACCAAATCCAATTTCCAAAACCCAAGGTATTTGACGGCAAGAATCTCTTGGGTGGAGTAGAGAATTTTATATTTGATTGTGACCATTATTTTGAGGCTACAAATCTTCAAGATGAATGAAAAAAAATTTCTCTTAGCTTCAAGCCAATTGGACAGAGCAGCAAAGCTATGCTGGCAATTCCAAGTGGAGGAAGCTGAAAGGCAGTTTATTGCACCAATGTTGACATGGGAAGAATTCAAAGGTGAATAAAATGCCACACAAGCTGCATGAGATAAGTTTGCAGAGTTGAAGTAGATTGGTTTTGTAAGAAGCTACGTCACACAATTCCATAACACCATTATGAAAATTCTAGATATAATGGATAATGAAAATCTAGATTGATTTGTGAAGGGCTTGAAGTCACAAACCAAATTAGAAATGACTATGCAAGAGCCAAAATACTTGGAAGAAGCCATGCAGCTAGTAGAGTGCTTTGATTCCTTGGTTGTGACAACTTGGTCTTGACATTGACTTTCACAAAACCAACTAGCACATTATATACATATGGAGGAGCTAACACCAATGGAGATTGATGTCATCCAATGGAGACCACTTGGTATAGCGGATCAAGAAAGATTGTGGCAAAATGGTGGTTCTTTTTTTTGTTGCTAGATTGGACATTGCATTGTAGAATGTCCATTCAAGAATGAGCAATCTCAACAAATTGCCCAAATGGATGTTGTGAAGCAAAATGATCAAGAAAAACAAGGAATCCTAATAGGAGATTTTGAGCCACCTACTAGAAACTTGATTAGTTTCAATGGGATTTATGGCTCAACCTATGCAAGTTTGCTTCACTTGCAAAGTATGATATTTGATTGTGTTTGTAGGACTTTGCTTGATTCTGGAAATTCAAAGAATTGCATGTTTATGCAATTAGCAATGGAATTGAATATTCTTATCAAGCTAATAATTGGAAGTAGATTGATGATGGCGGATGGTAGAAAGAGTTCTACATTTTGTATCTCACATCTTGTTATTTTCAAGATTGGGAAGGAGTCATTAGAGGGTATGAGGTTTATAGTGATACCTCTATACTATGATGTCATTTTGGGTTTTCCTTGGCTTGAACATTATAAGGTTCAATTTGATTGGAATTGATGATAAATTCAAGTACAACCTCAAAGTAAGAATTTTTTATTAGGTTGTCTAGAACCTTTGAGTAAGACACCTAAGAATAGTCAGTTCCAAAATGAGAAGTTTGTCTGTGAAGCAACCATAGAGAAACCTTTGAAGGGAGATAAGTAGATAGATGGGAAGTTTTTCAATGAAGAAACTATAGAGCAAGCTTTGGAGGAAGATATGTCTGTTTTTGCAATATGGATCAAGCCAATTGTACAAGGAGAATCTGAGGAGGGTCAAGAGTCTCATCAAGCAATTGTTGATCAAATAGTTCAGGAGTTTATGGATGTGTTTTTGGATGATCTACCAAAGGGATTACCCTCCAATTGTGGTATGCCCTTCAAGATTGAGTTATTGCCAAGGAGTACTCCAATGAGTAGACCAATGTATCGGCTCTCACCAAAGGAGTAAGAAGAGTTGGAAATAACACTTATGGAGTTGTTGGAAGAGGATTTCATACAATATAATACATCTCCCTAGGGAGCACGGATACTATTTGTTCCAAAGAAGGATGGAACGCTTCATTTTTGTATTGATTATTATGGGCTCAATAAAAAATGGTGAAGAATACATATCCCTTGCCTCAAATTGATGACTTGCTTGATCAATTGAGAAGAGCACAATACTTCTCCAAGTTAGATCTTTGTAACAACTATTGGCAAATCCCCATTGATAGAGAGGATGTGCAAAATACTACCTTTTGCATAAGATATGTGCATTTTGAATAGAGAGTTCTACCTTTTGGGCTCACTAATACTCTAAGAGTCTTCATAGATCAGATGCATCAAGTGTTGGATGGACTACTAGATCAATACATGATGGTGTTCTTGGATGAAATTTTGGTCTATGGTAAGATGGAGGTAGAACATGTAAATCATATGCGGAAAGTCCTAAGAGGACTACATCAATAGAAGTTTTATTGCAAGAAGTCAAAGTGTGCCTTTTTGCAAAAAGAAGTCACCTTCTTGGGTCACAAGATCTCATTAGAAGGGATCAAGATGGAAGAGGAGAAAATCAAGGCCATTATTGATTGACCTACTCTAAAGGATGCCATAGAGTGTGAGAATTTAATGGATTGGCAAGTTTTTACCAATGGTTCATCCACTATTAGTGTAATACTCCGAGGACAAGAGAAGAGAGAAAACACAAATTGCATACTCAACATTTGATGCCCCAAGGGAGCACATTCTCTTTATTATATAGACAGAGGATCTCCTCCAAGGAAGCTCCACCATAGGATTAGGACACAGATAGGTGACATGTCAGCAAGCTCCACCCTTGGACTACTTACTTGGATGGGTGACATATCTGGTCTAGGTCCTATCTGTTTGGTCAAACAAGCTTTGACCAGAGAGAATCTTTTAGGGAATCTTCTTGTAGGAATCTTAGAATGACGTGAGTAAGGTACCGTTGGAAAGCTCTCGATGAGACAAAGCAGGGTGGAGGGAAGGCCTAACTTACTTCTGTTGGGGGGGGGGATGTGCATATTTTTGAGGCCTAATTCATCCATTTAGGCCTCCAAAATTGCCTTCAAAGATTTCAGGCATATTTTGGTTCCTACTCTATTAGTAGAAGTCCCCTTTTGGTGATACCTCTTTCTGATCTGTTTAGTCCATCATATGTAACATCCTTCCAGATGTTACCAAACCACTTCTCACCTTTAAATCATATGTCTAGCTATTGGTTCTAAGGTTCTCAAGTCTATTTTGGTTTCTGCCCTATTAGTAGAAGTACTCTTTTGGTGATACTTCTATCTGATCTATTTTAACCATCATGTATAACATCATTATAGATATTACCAAACCGAATTTCTCATCTAGATCATATGGCTAGCTCTTGGTATTATAGACCTCCCTCCTTTTAAGACGCAACGTCCTCGTTGTGCAATTGTTGCTCAAATGCTTGCGCCAACACAAGTGCATGTGCCAAATTGGCAGCGGGCTCCCAGGTGGCTTCATAGAGGGAGTAACCTTTCCATTGTACTAGATAGTCCACCCACGGGTGGCAAGTACCACGCATGCATTTTTGGAGAATCCGCTCTTCTTCATATTCCTTTGTGCCATCAATGAGTGTCGGACAAGGTCGAATGTCTGGTGTGGAATGACCTTGGCCTGATTGGGGAGCATATCTGCATATTAGGGAGACATGGAATACTAGATGGATCTTCATGTGTGGTGGTAGCTCAAGGTGATAGGCCACAGCACCAACGCGACAAAGAATCGAGAAAGGCCCAATAAAACGAGGTCTGAGCTTACGAGGTCCAACTAAGGTGAGGTTGGTTGTCGATAGCCACACTTGATCCCCAACATTGAACTCTATGTGCCAACGGTGTGCATCAACATACTACTTCTGTTGATTTTGTGCAATCTGTAATCTGTAATCTGTGCTTGGCGCTCTCCACACCTTGTTGGATTCTAGAAACAAATGTGTTGACTACATTGACCTTGGTAGCCACTGGACGGATCTTCATCAAGCTAGAAGGTGTGAAGGGATGCTCACCATACATGAGGAAGAATGGAGTGACCTGGGTTGATACATTCACTGAATTGTTGTAAGCAAATTCCACCAACGAGAGTAGGGTGTCCCACCTCTCTTGCTCTTCTAAGGTGAAGCCGCGTAATATGTCTTCAATCGTGCGATTAGCTCGCTCTGTTTGGCCATCTATTTGGGGGTGGTAAGCTGTGGACATGGCCAACTTGGTTTTGAAGAAACCAAAGAGTGTTCGCCAAAACAAGCTGGTGAATTGGGTGCCTCTATCGGTGATGAGTACTCATAGACAAGCCATGGTGAGCAAAGACTGCATCTAAGTATAATTGAGCTAGTTGTGGAGCGGTCACCTCCTTGGTGGTAGGGCGTACATGAATCATTTTGCTGAGCCAGTCCACAAAGACCACAATGGAGTCAAACCCTGAGGTGGTCTTGGGTAATTCATAAACAAGATCCACACTCACTTGTTCCCAACGTTGGGTAGGAGTGGAGAGAGTTGAAGGAGCCCTACAAGAGCTTGATTAGAAGCTTTGTTCTGTTGGCAAAGTAGGCAGTTACGCACATAGTCCATCACGTCATTGCTCATCTTGGGCCAATAGTAATGGCGCTTGACTGCATCTAAGGTCTTGTCCACTCTGACATGAGCTACAATGGCCGAATCATGACATTCCGCTAGAAATGTGGTGCGTAATTCTGGGACATTTAGGATCCATAATCTGCCATCCCGAAAGGTGAGTCCTTGGGTACTGGTGACACCATTGGATGATTGTGCTTCTACAATCTGTGCGTTAGTTTTTGTAGCAGCCAGAATCTCTTGCCAGAATTCAGGGTTAATCTTAACCTCTGCCACCAAGTTGTTGGGCATTGGCATGCGGGTGAATGCATCTGCAAGTTGCTTCTTACCTTCCACGTAGGTGATTGTCATGTTGAAGTGTCGTCGTCACTCTGCCTACCAAATTTGGCGATGAGATAGATCCTTTTGCGTCTCAAGGTAGACCAGAGGTTTGTGGTCTATCTCTACTACAAATGCCTTCTCGCCCAAGTAGTGCTTCCAATGCTTGGTTGCTAGAACGATGGCCAGCTCTTCTCATTTTGTGGTGTGGTAGTTGCGCTCTGCTAGTAACAAATTTTGAGAGAAATATGCAATTGGATGCCATCCGTCATGCCACTCTTGTTGTAGGATTGTTTTTATTGCTACGCCTGATGCATCTATAGCCAACTTGATTGGACGTTTTGGGTCATACCACTTCAAGATTGGTGCATGTAGCAAGGCGGTCTTCAATTCTTGAAAGGCCAACTCTTGTATAGTTCCCCATGTCCACTTCTTCTCCTTGCCAAGTAGTGCCGTTAAAGGCTGTGCAACCTTGGAGAAGTCCTTGACAAATTTATGATATAATCCCATCAACCCCAAGAAGCTCTTAAGTTGAGTCTGATCTTCTGGGGCACTCCATTTTTTAATGACCTCTATTTTATCTATCAATACTTGAATGCCCTCTGCACTTACTCTATGCCCCAAGTACTCTACTTCAGACTTGCAAAACTCACACTTTGAGATTTTGGCATACAACTAATTCTGTCTTAGAATCTGGAGGACCTCTCATAGATGTTGTTTGTGTTCTGTCATCGTGCTACTGTATACTAAGATATCATCCAAGAAGACAATAACAGACTTATCCAAGTATAGACAAAATATGTCATTCATTAGACTCATGAAAGTGGCAGGTGCATTGGTGAGGCCAAAAGGCATCACAAGATACTCAAAGTGGCCATACCTGGTTTGAAAGGTAGTTTTGTGCACATTGTCCTCTGTAATTTGGATTTGATTGTAACCACTCTGCAAGTCCAGTTTGGTGAAGTATCTCGCTCTATGGAGTTGATCAAATAGGTCATCCATGCAAGGTAAGGGGTATTTGTTCTTCACTGTTTGCTGATTGAGACCCCGATAGTCAATGCACATGCGCATTGTACCATCCTTCTTCTTCACAAACAAGACAGGGGCCCCATATGGTGATACATTAGGTTGGATGAACCCTTTCTGCAGCATCTCCTCAATTTGAGTCTTACACTCCTCCAACTCATGAGGTGATAGGCGATATGGGGCCTTACAAGGAGGCATCTTCCCTGGAAGTGTCTCAATTTTGTGATCTACTCGCCTTTTTGGTGGTAATCTTGAGGGTAGATCATCGGGAAGGACATCTTGAAACTCATCCACCACATCCTTCAATTTCTCAGGAATTTGTCCATTGAGTTGTGCACTCTGGACTTCTCTTATTAGACCCATAAAACATCTATCGGTCTTATAGATAGTTGCCATCCCTACAATATATAGAGGCAGTTTCTACCTGTGTGATTTTTCTTTAACCCCAATGATTGACCATTGGTGGGTTCTCACTACTTTCTTCCTCTAATCCACCATAGGGTTGTATTGCTCTATCTATGGCATGCCTAAAATTGCATCATAACGAGCTAACTGTATCACTCGCCACTCAATTGCTCCCTCATATTCTCCTATAGAGAGGGTTACCCGTCTAGGTAATGATTCAATCCTCTCTATTTGCCCATTTGGTAACTCTACTTCTTCACTTCCATCTCTCTCTAGATCCATTCCCAATCTTATTGCAACAGAGCAAGACAAGAAAGTCTATGTTGCTCCCGGATCTATTAATACTCTCACTTGATTACCTTCTAGGATTCCATTCACGACAATCAATTATGAGGTTGCCTTTCGGGATGGTTGCACATTATTCTTCTTCCTTCCCTTGCTTCTCTGCTTCCTTATTGAGCCAATAAGGCTGCGAGGTACATTTACTGGCAATCTTTGTCTTCCAAAATGATTTCCACCTCTTCCTTGTCAATATGCCTCTCCATGTTGTTCAAAGATTGCTTGAACGAAGGCCGAGGGTCTCTAGGGAAACGAGTGCAACAGTTGGTAGATATGTGCCCAATATGGCCACAATTGTAACAATGGCGTTGTTCTTCTCGAGTCTCTTCTCCTTGTGGGACTCCATCTCTTTGTTCTTCTACCCGTCTTGCTCCCCTTGAAGCGGTTGTGCTCCTCTATCTCAAAATCAAAGGTTGCCCAACTCCAGCGGTATTGGTCCACCCATGTGTGGCATTTCTGCCCGATAATGTTGAGGTGGAGCTACTCCTTCACCTCCACCTAATGCTCTTGCTATTCTCTATGCACAAGCAATGGCTTCAAATACTATGTGAGGATTTTGCACCATGACTTCTTGGCGAATCCGCTCTTTCAACCCTTGTTTGAAATTGTCGAGAGCCTCTGCTGGACTCATGTTGGTAATTGCAACTTGTAGGTCCAGAAAAGCCTCCACATACTCTTGTATGCTATTCTTCTATCTCAATCCCCATAGTCGGGTTCGAGCCATCTGCACAGAATCCACCAATTGGAAATTCTTCAGTAGTCCTTCTTGCATTGCTGTCCATGTGACCTCCCTTCTCTCTGCCAGCATGGATTGTTCCCAAGCATCATACCATGTGAGGGCTTTATCGGTCAAGTACCCATGCAAACACGCCTGCAGCATGCTCTGTGATCTTTGTTGAGAACAATTGGAAATATTGATTCATTCTCAAGATCCAATTTTCCACTACTCCCATTGAACGCTGCCCGTTGTAAGACTTGATGTTGCAGGTCTTCTTCATCCGGAGTAGCAATGTGGCTTCATCGTTGATAGGGTTTGCATGCACGTGTGCCTCTCCAAGTACTTTAGTCGCAAGTACTGGTTTTTGAGACGGCTCTTCTTCTTGCATGGCTTGATTGTTCCTGAGGATTTGCACTTGACTTTGTAATGTCTCCATGGTCATCTTAATCTCTTGAAATTCATTCAACATCCCTTGCATTCCTTGCACCAGCTCTTGCAATTGTGGATCCATGGTTCCTACAACACTCGATTGCTAATGTCTACTTCAATACAGAGTCAATATAATCACTCTGGAAGGCGCACAAACTATCGGAACTACCATTGGGACCTCAGAAGCTATCACTCGTTGATAATACTCCACCAAAATTCCTAACCACAAAATCTCTAAACATCACTTTCAGCCTCACTACATAACTGATTTCTACTTGAGTGTTGAAAGGGAGAGGATTTAGGACATTCATATCCATTATATCATAACAGAATGTAGATTGTCAAATCCCACTCTCTATCATATATCACCACAGGTAGAATCACCGGGTTTGGTGAGTTCATCACTCTATCCATAAATTCTACACCAAAGTGATAAACTAGCAATACCCTCATCTGCTCCCGCTGGATATACATAACCTTGATGTGAAATGGGTTTGAGAATGGAAAGCTAGGTGCGGGAAATTGGCCCCCCGGCACATCCATCCCATTTGCTCTCTACAGTCCTTCCTAAGTCTAGCAACTACTCTATGTTCTCCGCCTCAAATTACTCAGTTTCAGTAGTTCGTGCTATTCTAAGAGGAGTAATCCACTCTCTTGAACTAAAACACTCGCTTTGATACCATTGTAATACTCCAAGGACAAGAGAAGAGAGAAAACACAGATTGCATACTCAAACATTTGATGCCCCAAGGGAGCACCTTCTCTTTATTATATAGACAGAGGATCTCCTCCAAGGAAGCTCCACCATAGGATTAGGGACACAGATAGGTGACATGTCAGCAAGCTCCACCCTTGGATTACTTACTTGGATGGGTGACATGTTTGGTCTAGGTCCTATCTGGTTGGTCAAACAAGCTTTGACCGGAGGGAATCTTTTAGGGAATCTTCCTATATGAATCTTAGAATCACGTAAGGTACCGTTGGAAAGCTCTTGAGGAGACAAAGCAGGAGGAAGGGAAGGCTAACCTTTCCTTAGTGGGGGGGGGGGAAATCTGCACATTTTCAAGGCCTAATTCATCCGTTTAGGCCTCCAAAATTGCCTTCAAAGATTTCAGGCATATTTCGGTTCCTACTCTATTAGTAGAAGTCCCCTTTTGGTGATACCTCTTTCTGATCTGTTTAGTCCATCATGTGTAACATCCTTTCAGATGTTACCAAACCAATTCTCACCTTTAAATCATATGTCTAGCTATTGGTTCTAAGGTTCTCAAGTCTATTTTGGGTTTTGCCCTATTAGTAGAAGTACTCTTTTGGTGATACTTCTATCTGATCTATTTTGACCATCATGTATAATATCATTCTAGATGTTACCAAACCATATTTCACATCTAGATCATATGGCTAGCTCTTGGTATTACAATTAGGTGCATGTGGTAGCACCATTGATTGACCTCTTGAGGAAAAATCAAGCTTTCAATGGACCACCAAGCATGAAGAAGCATTCCAAAAGTTGAAATATATGGTGCCTTCAAGATCCATTCTTCAACCATATGATCCTCAACTACCTTGTGTGGTTGACTTTGATACTTCTAACTTTGCCATTGGAGTTGTATTATAACAAGAATTCCCAAATGGGTTACATCACATTGCCTTTGTTTCTCACCAATTAAACATGACAAAAAGAAATTACTTTGAATGAGACTAAAAACAATTAGCAATGGTATATGCCACCAAAGTATGGAGGCATTATCTCTTGGGAAAATAGGTGATCATGTGAATCAATCACAAACTCTTGTTGTAGACATTACACTTGGAACACATGAAGAGTCAACATCATCAATGAGAGGAACAACTATAATTATTTGACATCAAAATTGAGTACAAAATCGGTTGGTTCCATATCATTCTTGATGCCTTATTGTAAAAAGCCGGGACCAAGGAGAGAAATAGGAGAATGGAATCTCACATTGGGACACTTGAATGTGGGAAAACTCTGAATACCTAGCATGAGCCTTGGCTTTGGTATTTATAGATAGCATACAAGGCCCTTGAGAATCTTCTCAAGAAGCTTCCTCAAGCCGCTTTCTTAGAATGCAAGCCAAGGTAACAAGGAAGCTTCTCAAGAAGCTTCCTTCTAGAAGCACTCTACTTGGCGTGCAAGCTAAGCTAGTTGGAAGCTTCTAGAAGCTTCCTTCTAGAAGCTACTTACTTGAGGTGCAAGATACTTCCTGAATATTCTAGGCTAATTTGTCTTATATGCTTCTTTGTAAGCCCGACTAACTTCGTTGCTAAACTCCATATTGTTATATATTCCCCTGCCACTAGTTGGTGACGTCCTCGTCGCCAGTGAAGCTTCAAAGTCCTGGATGGCCGTCTGTACATTCTGGAGGTGAGAAAGAGGTTCCCATGTGGCATCATGAAGGAGATACCCTTTCCAAAGGACCTTGTACTCCATATGTTGGCGACGGCCTTGTTGAATAAGGCGATGTGCAAGGATACAATCAACTTTGTACTCCTCATGATCATTGATAGGGACAGGAAGAGGGGGAGGTTGAACTCAAGAGGAAAAGGAAGAGGGATTAGGAACAAACGGTTTCAACTTGGAAACATGAAAGACACGATGGATACGCATGTGACAAGGCAAGGCAAGTTGATAAGCAACAAGAGAGACAATTTGGGTGATGTCAAAGAGTCCTATCCAATCAGGTGCAAGTTTATAAACTTGGGCATCAAGTAGGAAAGGGAGGTTACTAGAGGATAACATGACTTTATCACCAACTTCAACGGTGAGATCACAACGATGGTGGTCCGCATATTGTTTTTGGCAATTCTGAGCAACAAGGAGATTAGGCTTGGCTTGTTGGAGAGATTGGGATATATTGGTCAAGAATGTAGAAGTATGAAGAACCAAAGATGGAGGTGGAGCAAGCAAAGAATCTGGAACAAGCGGATCTTGGCCAAAATTGAGAAAGAAAGGAGAAAATCCAATGCTTGCTTGTTTGGAATTGTTGTAGGCAAATTCTGCAGCTGCAAGACATTCATCCCAATTGGTATGGTGGACATTGACAAAGGCACGTAACATATCCTCCAATGTACAATTTGCACATTTGGTTTGTCCATCAGTTTGAGGATGATAGACTGTGGACAAAGCAAACTTGGTGCCAAGTATCTAGAAGAGTGCTTGCCAAAACTTCTCGATAAATTGAGGATCATGGTCGGAGATGAGTACCCATGGCATCCCATGATGCTCAAAGACATTGTCAAAGAATATTTGCACTAAGGTTGGAGCATCCACGGTATCATAAATTGGTGCCGAGTAGATTTGTTTACTAAGCTTATCCACAAACACCACAATTGTGGTGTGTCCTTGTTTTGTCTTTGGCAAGGATATGATGAGATCCAAGCTCACATGCTCCCTACGAGCGGATGGAATGGCAATTGGTTGAAGGAGTCCACTCGGCTTTTGGTTGTTGGCCTTGTTACATTGGTAGCTCTCATACGATTGGACAAATTCTTGAACATCTTGTGTCATGTTGGGCCACTACCTTTGACATTGGAGGGTACCCAAGGTCTTGTCCACACCTATGTGACCAGCGATGGGTAAATCATGGGCTTCTTGAAGGCGCACAAGTTGAAGATCACCTTTAGTTGGAATATAGATCCGGTCCTCATGGAGTAAAAGGCCCTCCTTGATGGAGAAGGTGTTTTACTCCTTATCGCATGCCATAAGGCGACCATGTACCATTTGGAAGAAGGGATCTTGGTGTAGAGCTGACTGAAACTTGTTTTGGACCTTGGAGTCAACTAACATTGTTGAAATTGCCATTGTGATGAGAGGAAGAGACTTCAAATTAGGTCATGATAAAGCATCAAGGATGACATGGAACCGACCTAGTTTGTACTCAAGTTTGATGTTATACAATTGGAGTTGTTCCTCCCATTGATGATGTCAACTCTTCATGTGTTCCAAGTGTAACGTCTGCAACAATGGTTTGTGATCAGTTTGCATGATCACTTGTTTCCCCAAGAGGTAATGTCTCCATACCTTGGTGGCATATCCCATTGCAAGTTGTTCTTGATCTCGAGCAGAGTAGTTTTGCTTAGCCATATTGAGTTGGCCAGACACAAAGGTAATAGGATGGAGTCCATCTGGGAATTCTTGTTGCAGCACAACTCCAATTGCAAAGTTAGAAGCATCAAAATCAACCACATAGGGTAGTTGAGGATCATATGGTTGAAGAATGGGTCTTGAAGACACCATATGCTTTAACTTCTGGGATGCTTCTTCATGCTTGGTGGTCCACTAGAAGCTTGAGCTCTTTCCCAAGAGGTAAGTCAATGGTGCAACTACATGAGCATAATAATGGATGAACCGTCGGTAAAAATTGGCCAATCCATTGAATGCTTGTACTTCTATAGCATCCTTTGGGGTAGGCCAATCAGTAATGGCCTTGATTTTTTCTTCTTCCATCTTGATCTCCTCTAATGAGATCTTATGACCCAAGAAGGTAACCTCCTTCTGCCAAAAGGCACACTTTGACTTCTTGCAATAAAATTTCTATTGTCGTAGTTGTCCTAGGACTTCTTGCACATGATTCATATGTTTTGCCTCTATCTTACTATAAATTAAGATATCATCCAAGAATGCCACCACGGACCAATCTAATAGTCCATCCAACACCCAATGCATCTGATCCATGAAGACTACTTGTGACAACCCGACAAATATCACTTTTGCGGTAATCGGGTAAGTAAAGTTTGTTCCCGTAGAGATACGAGTCAGAAATGTTCAAATACAAAGTAAAACAGTAACAATGTAGTTTTTCTTGGTTGTGTCTTTAATCTCTTAGGTAGAAACCACACCTTGAAGAGAGTAACAAGCACTGATTCGCAATCTTGTCACAAATTAACACTCCATAATCACAACTCCATCAAATCTTTCCAAACAATCTTGATTGTGATGATTCAGGCTCTCCCAAAAACGGCACTTCATTGCAAAACAACTTTGCCTCAGAATTGTGTTCCACCCCTCCACTGAAGGCACAACTTCCTCGATCGAAATTGCTTCACATCAACTTTGCACTATACTCACAAATGCAAAATACTACCAACACTACAATTCCTCTCAGATCTGTCAAGGCATTGCTTTGATTGCACCTCACTCAGGATCAAACACACAGAATGAAGATCAAGGCTGTGGAATCCAACATCCAACAAGCACTCTAACTTGCACTTCAAATTTCTCCACACACTCACAAACACAATCACAAAGCTGATACTTGGAATCAAGCTCAAGCAACAAGCACTACTTCACAGCACTTTGCTTTATCTATTCTCAAAAATTATGTGGCACTGAGCACTGAACAACATAATACTACGAATGATACTCTTAAATAGTGAAGCAATCAACCGTTCTAACAACTATACCGTTCTACAACAACTCTTCTAACCTGCAAATCCAAAATGACAATGCACCTCTTCATATCTGCCTCTTCAAATCTCAAATCTGTTACTGATCTGATCCGATGTCTACTTCTTCCTCGGCTTTCAAACCCAAACCCAAAGTAATCTTACTTCCTACTACTCTATCCTTGGGATTCACAACTTCTAATTCTTCTACCAGATTCAACAATTCTCTTTCCTGATCTGAAATTCCACTAGTGGGTAATCTATCTAACTCCTTATCTCCCGACCCACTCTTCTCTAATGTCTCCATCAGTAACTCCGAAGACATTTGTACTCCTACGTTATTTAATTTGGGTTTTGTTTGAACATCTTTCCGAAGCTTTTCCATCTCTATTTTCACTAAGTCTAATCTGATTGAAATGTTGTCTTCTACTTCTAATATCTTCCTGTCTACCCGAGTTCTGAGACTAATCAACAAGGCGTTCATATTTGTGTCTTTCGCTTGTCTTTGCCTTGTCTCCTGCACCAACAACTTCAACTCATGCAGCCTCGTCTCTTCAATCCGAATATTGGCTTCTGTACTTAGCATCGCATTCATTCTGAGGACAATTTCCTTCACTGGCTCCAATCTGGTCTTCCTCTCTTGCTCTCGATCTGCAAGCCAGTCCTCTCTATACATTGCCAACTCCTCCTCGAACTCAGCTTTCACCATCTTCTTCTCCTTCTCCTTCTGTACAATCTTCTCCTCCTGATTACGAAGTAATTCTTGTAGTCTTTCTTCTTCCCTATATCATGCCGCCAACTCTCTTTGACAGAGTTGCTTCTTCTCCTTGACACTCTCCATCACCTTATCGAGCTCCTGATCCTTTGCTGCTACCCTCGCCATAGCATGGATTACTTCTACTCTTGAATCAGCAAACTGCTGCTTCAAGATCTCATACTCTGCTACTTGTCTCTCCCTTGCTATAGCACTCTTCTTCACAAGATCCTCTCGATAATTCACTTCTCTCTTCAGGTCTTCAATTACTTGACTTCTTACTACTGCCTCCGCTTGCAGTACTTCTCTTTCCTCCTCACCTCGGGTTATACTTTTCTTCAACTCCAAGTTTTCTTCTTCTAATCTCGCCAACACCTGCAATACAGTCTTTACCTCCGGACATGTCGACTGCATTTCCTTCTTCTTATGTTCTAACTTTACCAACAACAGACACACCACTTCCCGCAAGTACTCCACTCCATCACTCGGGATTACTTTTTCTTGTGTGGCCACTTCTCTTCGTACTTTGTGTTCATCCGATACTCGCCTTCTTCTTTGCAGTCTTCGTATCGGAAGTGACGCTTCACTTCCCAAGCTTTCTCCTACCTCTTCCTTCACTTTACTCGGCCCCGCTTTCCACTTCGCCTTACGTCTCGAGCGAATTCCTCGCTGTACTACAATCTTCTTTTCCTCGGGCACAGTTACTTTGTCTTCCAACTGTGTGTTGTCTTTGGCCTCCATCTCGGCTTGCACTTCTTCTTTGTATTTGTCCGCCGCCGGCACCGATGTCATCTCTCCTCCTTCATCACTATCGCTGTTTGTATCTCTGCTTTGCAATGTCAACTCAGATTCCTCCTCATGTTCCAAGTCTTCCATTTTGAGCTCGGTCTCTCCTTCTGAGTCTTTGTTCTCCGACTCAATCACCATCATACTTTGCCTTGGGTTACTTCTCTGCACCTTCCGAGGTTTCTTGCTGTCTTCGGCTTCTCCTTGCCGACTCCTCTTCTTTGATTTCGGAGTGCTCGCTTCTATCTCCACGCTCTTACCCATCTTCATGTAGTATTCATCCGTGCTGCGGATTTGGAGAATGTATTGTTGTTCCTCCACGTCGACTTCTCTTCTCAAGTCGGGATGGAAGTGAGACACCATTCTGTTTTGCTTGGCCGAGTTGAGCAAATTCAATCCGAGGTAAAAATGTGTTGCAAACGGCATGATGTAGTGTGGTGGCGACTTATCCCGCAAATTCCACACCATCTGTCTCATCCTCCCATGGAAGCACCTCGCCCAAACAACTTATGGAAGAACACCACTTGGTGTTTCATCACAAAAGTTGTTCTCTCTGGCTTCAAGATTGCAATGAGAGCACTCACAATCCCTCTCTTCACTGGATCCTTGTAACTCTCAACTTTATACCCATTCTTTGTTCTCTTTGACGAGAAAGCGTCTCTCACCTCCTGAGCTTCTTGGGCTATCTCTCCTTTCCCCAAGAACGTGGCTCCCTACTCCGAGCCTGCCTCCTTCCCGAGTATGAGTCTCCAATCCAACTCTGTCCAGCGAGCCAAATTTCCTCTCTTCCCTTCTTCCTCGGGTCTATCAAAACACTTACTCTTGATGATGTCTATCATGAATCCTGGAAAACTTACATTCCAGTTCCATGCCAGAAATATGATCCGAAGTTGGCTCAAGACTTCGATCCTTGCTATCATGTCTAACCTCCAAATCGCATGATTTCTCACTACAAATTTGGAGTTCTTCTTTCCTCCTCCCATCTCTTCTACTTTCTCACTCTCTCTCAATTTCACTCTCGCGACTTCTTCCTTGCGCACTAACACGATTCCAACTCTATTTCCCTTCCTCCTATCACTTGCAAGACGACTTCTCAACGGCAAAGGAAAATTACTCAACATTTTGTCGTTGCAAGTTTGATTTTTATAGAGTTGCGCTTCTTTGTCTTCCGTCACTTTGAGCTTCTACCAAGAAATCACACCTCCAACATGCACTTGTCATTGTCAATAAACCTTTGCACGTATGGGTTGCCAGTTTTTAAATGGCCCCTTCTTGAATTTCTTGCCCCGACGAAAGGTTCTTAGATTGTCTTCGCCTTGGGTTGAGCTCCCTTCGATACAAAGACATTTTACTTTGGGTTGTATGCTGACAAGGCATTTCTGAGTACTTCGCCTTATGACCCGAAGTCACTTTACTTTGGGTTTCACCCTGAAGACTCTTTTCTTTGCCTTCTTTGGCCATACAGGCGCAATCCGACTTCTCTATACACTTCTTCTCCTTTATTTTGAAAAAAACAAAAAATGTAGGCACCACACTACTGTAGTATTAGTGAGTCCAAAAGGTGGAACTCTCCACTCAAAATGCCCATACCTTGTACAAAAGGAAGTCTTTTGCACATCCTCTCTACCAATAGGAATTTGCCAATAGCCGTTGTGAAGATCCAACTTGGAGAAGTAGTGTGCTCCACTTAGTTGATCAAGCAAGTCATCAATCCTAGGCAAGGGATATGCATTCTTCACGATTTGCTTATTGAGCCCACGGTAATCAATTCAAAAATGAAGTCCTTCATCCTTCTTTGGAACAAATAGTACCGGTGCTCTCCAAGGAGAGGTACTATGTTGTATGAAGTCCTTCTCCAACAACTCTATAAGTGTTGTTAGCAACTCCTCCAACTCCTTTGGTGAGAGCCAATAGATTGGTCTACTCACTAGACTACCCCTTGGCAATAACTCAATCTTGAAAAGCATACTTTGATTGGACGGTAATCCCTTTGGTAGATCATCCAGAAACACATCTGCAAACTCTTGAACTATCCGATCAACCATTGCTTGATGAGGCTCTTGGCCCTCCTCCAATTTTTCTTGTATAATTGGTTTGATCCACACTGCAAATATAGACTTATCTTCCTCCAAAGCTTGCTCTATGGCTACTTTACTAACCAACTTCCCTTCTAGGGACTCATCTCTCTTCCAAGCTTGCTCTATGGTTGCCTTTTTGGCAAACTTCTCATCTTGGGACTCCACTCCCTTCAAGGTTTGCTCTATGAATACCTTCTCGACAAACTTCCCATCTTGGGATTGACTATTCTTAGGTGTCTTACTCAAAGGTGCCAAATAACCTAATCGTAAATTCCTACCTTGATGTTGTACTTGAATTTGGCGTCAGGTCCAATTGAATTGAACCTTGTGCGTTCAAGCCAAGGTAGACCCAGAATGATATCATAGTATAGAGAAGCCACTGCAAACCTCATACACTCCAAATACTCCTTCCCAATCTTGAGGGTAATAGGATGCAAGGTGCGGAATGCATAACCCTTTCTACCATCCACCATCATCAAACTACTTCTAATCACTGGCTTGATAGGAATACCCAATTCCTTTGCTACTTGCATAGACATGCAATTCTTTGAACTTCCAAAATCAACCAAAATCCTACAACCCTGATTAGATATCATACCTTGCAAGTGAGGCAAACTTGCATAAATCGAGCCTTCAATCCCATTGGAACTAATCAAGCTCCTAGTAGGCGGCTTGAAATCTCCTACTAGGATTCTTCGTTTCCCTGATCATTCAGTTCCACAAACTCCATCTAGGCAACTTGTTGAGGTTGTCCATTCCTATGTGGACATTCAGCAATGCAATGTCCAACTTGGCAACAATAAAAACAACCTCCATTTCGTCACAATCTTTCTCTATCTGCTGCACTAAGTAGCCTCTGTTGGATAGCATCAATCTCCATTGGTGTTGGTTCTTCCACCCGTGCATATTATACTGGTCAAGCTTGGTGTAAGTCAATTCTTAGAGTGCAAGCCAAGTTAACAAGGAAGCTTCTCAAGAAGCTTCCTTCTAGAAGCCACCTACTTGGCATCTAAGCTAGTTGGAAGCTTCTAGAAGCTACTTACTTGAGGTGCAAGATACTTCCACAATATTCTAGGCTAATTTGTCTTATGTGCTACTTTGTAATCCCAACTAACTTTGTTGCTAAACTCTATATTGTTACACCTATCATGACTCTGATTTGAAGTCTCTTCCTCTCATCACGGTAACAACTACAACAATATCAATTGACTCCAAAGTCCAACTCAAGTTTAAGACCGCTTTCTAGCAAGATTCTTTCTTTCAAATAGTACAAGGTCATCTTGTAGCATGTCATAAGGAGTACAACACCTTCTCCTTTAAGGAAATCCTTCTATTCTATGAGAACCTGATTTATGTTCCAATCCAGGGTAATCTCCGACTTGTGCGCCTCCAAGAAGCCCATAACTTACCAAGACCTTACTTACATAGGTGAAGACAAGACCTTGGGGACTCTCAAACACCAATGGTGGTGGCCCAACATGACACAAGATATTTGAGAGTTTATCCGATCATGTGAGAGCTACCAATGCAACAAGGCCAAGAACCAAAAATCAAGTGGACTCCTTCAACCACTCTCCATTCTATCTACTCAATGGGAACACATGAGCTTGGATCTCATCACGTCCTTGTCCTAGACAAAGCAAGATCACACAATAATCATGGTGTTTGTGGAAGAAAATCCATTTGGTACCAATCTTTGATGCCATGGATGCTACAACATTGGCATAGATCTACATCAACATTACCTTCAAGCATCATGGATGCCTCATTTACCCATCTCTGACCGTGAATCCTTGATTCACTAGGAAATTTTGGCATGCATTCTTCCAAATACTTGGCACCAAGCTTACTTTGCCCATGGCCTATCATCCTCAAACTGATAGACAAATTGAACATGCAAATTGCACCTTGAAGGATATGTTCTGTGCCTTTGTCAACATCCACCATACCAATTGGGATGATTGTCTTGCAACTACGGAGTTTGTATACAATAATTCCAAGCAAGCAAGCACCGGATTCTCTCCTTTCTTCCTCATTTTTGGCCAAGATCCGCTTGTTATAGATTCCCTTCTTTCTTCACCTTCATCTCATGTCCCTCATACTTCAACCTCCTTGACCACCATATCCTAATCCTTCCAACAAGCCAAATCTCATCTCCTTGTTTGTCAAAATCAACATAAACAATATATAGACCACCATCGTCATGATCTCACCTTTCAAGTTGACGATCAGGTCATGCTCTCCTCTAGTAACCTACTCCTCTCACTTGATACCCAAGTTTGTAAACTTGCCCGTAATTAGATAGGACCTTTTGATGTAACCCAAATCATCTCTCTTGTTGCTTCTCAACTTGCCTTGCCTTGTTATATGCACATCCACATTGTCTTCCATGTTTCCAAGTTGAAACTCTTTGTTGCTAACCCATCTTCCTTGTCCTCTTGTGTCTAACCTCCTCCTCCTCCTCCTGTTGCTATGAATGATCATAGGAGTACCAAATTGATTGTATCCTTGCGTGCTGCCACATTCAATGAGGACGTTGACAACATATGGAGTACGAGGTCCTTTGGAAAGTGTATCTCCTTCATGATGCCAAATGGGAATCTCTTTCTCATCTCCAGAATGCATAAATGGCCATCCAAGAATTTGAAGCTTCAATGATGATGAGGATATCACCAAGTAGCCGTGGGAGAATATGAAACAGTATGGAATTTAGCAATGAAGTTAGTTAAGGCTAATGGAGTAGCAAATATGCCAAATTAGCCTAGAATATTTTGGAAGTATCTAGGAAGCTTCTTGGGAAGCTTCCTAGCTAGCTAAGCTTGCACTCCAAGTAAGTAACTTTTAGAAGCTACCAACTAGCTTAGCTTGCATGCCAAGTAGACAGTTTCTAGAAGGAAGCTTCTTGAGAAGCTTCTTGGTTAACTTGGCTCGCACTACAGGAAAGTGGCTCAAGGAAGGTTCTTGAGAAGCTTCTCAATAACCTTGTTTGCTCCTCATAAATACCAAAGCCAAAGCTCATGCTAGGCTTTTGGAATTTTCTCTCATTCAAGTATCCCAATATGATCTTCTATTCTCTTATTTCTCTCCTCGGTCTTTGACATGGACTATCCTTGCAATTACTAGTAGCTCTAATACCAATAGCTAGATATACTATCTAAATGTGGAAATTGGTATGGTAACATCTAGAAGGATTTTATATATGATGGACTAAGTAGATTAAATAGAAGTGCCACCAAAAGAGTACTTTTACTAATAGTGCAAGAACCAAAAACACCTTAAAAACTTCAAAGTCAATTTTAGATGCCTAAAAGGATGAATTAAGCCTCAAAATAGAAAGAGATTTCCTTTTAAGGAAAAAGTCTTGCCTTCTTTCCCCCATTTTTGTCTCATCAAGCTTTCCAATAGTACCTCACCCATGTAATTCTGAGCTTCATACAAGAAGATTCTTGAAAGATTCCATTTGGTCAAACCTATTTGACTAACCAGATAGGACAAGGACCAACATCCATGTCATCCATCCATGCAACTAATATAAGGGTGGAGCTTGCTAACATGTCACCAATCCATGTATTTAATCCAAGGGTGGAGCTTCCTTTGAGTGTATCCTTTTTGCTATATAATAAGACAAGGTGCTCCTTTGGGGCACCGGAGCATTGAGTGCAAAACTTTGTGTTATCTCTCTTGTGTTTCTCTTGGGGGTTCTCCTATGGTCAAAGTATTATAATGATATCAGAGTAGGTATTTTAATCTAAGCGAGTGGATCATTTCTCTTAGAGGAACATGAGCTACTAAGATTGAGTAATTTTGTGGGGAGAAAATGTAATATAATTGGTAGACCGGGGGTGTTTTAGAAAGAGGATGGGATAGAGGAAAAATTCTTGCACCTTGCTTTCCATTCTTGAATCAATTCCACATCAAGATTATGTACATTGAACATGAGCAAGTAAGAGTATATCTTGTTTATCATTTTGGAGTAGAGTTCATGGACATAGTGAGGAATTCACCAAACTTTATGATTCTTCTTGTTGTAATATATGATAAAGAGCGGGATTGACAATCTACATTCTATTATGATGCAATAGATCTAAATGTACCAAATATTTTCCCTTTCAACACACAAGTAGAAATCCGTTATGTGGTTAGACCAAAAGTGATGTTTAAGGATTTCATAGTCCACAATTTTAGTGAGGAATATTATCAATAAGTGGTAGCCTATGAGGTCCCAATGGTAGTCCTAATAGTTTGTGCTCTTTCTTGAGTGATCATATTAACCCTCTATTGATGTAGGAAGTAACAATTGAGTGTTTTCCAAGTGTGTGAATCATGGAGCAGCAATTGTGGGATCTCATGCAAGGAACGCAAGAGATGTTGAATGAGTTTTGAGAGATCAAGATGACAATAAAGGCATTGCAAAATCAAGTGTATTCCTTTAAGAAAAATCAGGTAATGCAAGAAGAGGAACCATCCCAAAACTGAACAATAGCAATCAAAGTACCTAGAGAGTCACTCATGCCGATGACACCAACCCCAATCAACAATAAAGCCACATTGTTACTATGAGTGAAGAAGATGTGCAACATCAAGCCTTACAAGGAACAACATTCTATGGAAGTAGTGTAAAACTAGATTTCAAGAATGAATTGATACCTTCAATTATTCACAATTAAGATCACTAATTACTTTGCAAGCTTGTTTGCATATGGGTACTTGATTGATAAAACCTTCACATAGTATGATGTTTAGGAAAAATCATTATTTGCAAAAGGAAGCAAGATCACTTGCACTGCAATGCAAGAAGGTTGTTCAAGAATTTCCAATCTGTGGGTTCTATGCAGATTGCCTGGACTTGACTTTAGGAGTTGAAGCAAAAGAATAGCATAGAAGAGTATGTGGAGGCATTTCTTGATCTCAAGTCATGATAACCAATATGATTCAAGCAAAAGCTCTTTATAACTTCAAATGGGGTTTAAGAGAATGAATTCACCAAGAGGTAAAGGTACAAAATCCTCACATTTTTTTCAAGCCATTGCTTGCACTCAAAGAATAAGAAGTGTGCTTGGAAGAGGTGAAGAGGTAGTATGATGCAACACTATTAGGCTGAGACACCCCGTTTTGGTGGACCAATTCCTATAGAATTGGGCAACATTTGGTTTCAAGACCAAGGAGCACGACCGCTCCAAGGAGAATGTGGATAGGTCAAAGAAAGGAGAGATGGAGTCCCACAAGGAGAAGGAGCTCAAGTGGAACAATAATTTTGTTATAAGTGCAACTACATTGGGCACATGACCATCAATTGTTGTGCTCATCATCCTAAAGATTGGCCTCTATAGAGGTAATCTTTGAACCACATGGAAAGATGAATTAAAGAGAAGGATGCTAAAGTCACATTTGAAAATGAAGATTGCTTGTAAATGTACCTCACGGTCTTACTGGCTCAATGGAGAAGAGTAAAGTGGAGGGAAGAAGAGGAAAAGGGTGCAAAGGTGGAGGCAGATAAATGCACAATTGACTATCATAAATGGAGTCTTAGAAGGCAATCAAGTGAAAGTATTGATAGACCTTGGAGTAATTTAGAATTTCTTCTCTTGCTCTATTGCAATAAGGTTGGAGATAGAACTAAAAAAGGATGAGAATGACAAAGTTGAGTTACCTAATGGTCAGATAGAGACAATTGAGTTGTTACCTTAAAAGTTAGCACTCTCTAAAGGAGAGTATGAGGAAGCAATTGAGTGAAGAGTGATATAGTTAGCTCGTTATGATGTGATCTTAAGCATGCTATGGATGGAACACTATAACTCTATAGTCAACTGGAGAAAGAAAGTAGTGAGAACTAGCAATGGAAAATTGAGTTGTTACCTTAAAAGTTAGCACTCTCTAAAAGAGAGTATGAGGAAGCAATTGAGTGAAGAGTGATATAGTTAGCTCGTTATGATGTGATCTTAAGCATACTATGGATGGAAAACTATAACTCTATAGTCAACTGGAGAAAGAAAGTAGTGAGAACTAGCAATGGAAAATCTTTGGGATTAAAGAAAGATCACAAAGGCAAGAATTTCCTCTCTATGTAATAAGGACCACATCTTTTATCAAGATAGAAAGATGTTTCATAGATCTAATAAGAGAATTCTAGAGTGCATGAATCAATGGATAAATTCCTAAGAAATTGAAAGATGTGGTTGATGAGTTTCAAGATGTCTTTCCAAATAATTTACCCACAAGATTACCACCAAAAAGGAGAGTAGATTATAAAATTGAGATACTTTGTAGGAAGATACCTCCTTGTAAGGTCCCATATCAACTATCATCTCATGAGTTGGAGAAGTGTAAGGCTCAAATCAAGGATTTACTGCATAAAGGGTTTATCTAACCTAACATATCATCATATGGGGCTCCTATCTTGTTTTCAAAGAAGAAGGATGGGATATTATGCATGTGCATTTACTATTGAGGACTAAATCAACAAATGGTGAATAACAAATAGCTTATCTTGCATGGATGACCTATTTAATCAACTCAATAGGGCAGAGCACTTCACCAAACTTGATCTATGGAGTGGTTACAACCAAATTAAGACTATAGAGGAAGACTTATAAAAAATGGCCCTTCAAATAAGGTATGGTCACTTTGAGTACTTGATAATGCCGTTTGGTCTCACCAACACTCTAGCCACTTTCATAAGTTTGATGGATGATATATTTTTTCTAGACTTGGATAAATATTTTATCATTTTCCTTGATGATAGCTTAGTCTACAACATGAAAAAATGAAGCTCAAGCAATACCTATAAGAAGTCCTCCAAATTCTATCATAGAATCAATTGTATGCAAAAATCTCAAAGTGCAAGTTTGGTAAATCTGAAGTAGACTACTTGGGGTATAGAGTAAGTGCAAAAGGTATCTAAGTGTTAATAGATAAAATAAGGGTCATTAGAAATGGGGTGCTCTAGAAGATCAAAGTCAACTCAAGAGTTTCTTGGGATTGATGGGTTCTATCATTGATTTATGAAGGACTTCTCCAAGGTCACACAACCTCTAATGGCACTACTTAGCAAGGGAAAGAAATGGATATGGAGAACCATAAAAGAATTAGCCTTTCAAGAATTGAATGACGTATTGCTACATGCACCAATCTTGAAACAGTATGATTAAAAACATCAAATCAAGTTGGCTATAAATGCATCAAGCATTGTAATAAGAGCAATCTCATAACAAGAATGGAATGATGGATGGCACCCAATTACATATTTCTCTCAAGAGCTATTAGTGGCAAAACACAACTATCATACCATTGGAAAAAAAGAGTTTTCCATTGTCCTTGTAACCAAACATTGGAAGCGCTATCTTGGCAAGATGGCATTTGTAATAGAGATAGACTACAAACCTCTAGTCTACCTCAAGACACAAAAATATCTATCTTATCCATAGATTTGGTGGGCAAAGTAGAGATAATGGTTCAATATGATGATCATATATGTGGAAGGCAAGAAGCAACTTGCAGATGCATTCAACTAGGTGCTTATGGTAAATAATTTGGTGGTAGAGGTCAAGATGAACCCTAAATTCTAGCCAAGGATTTTGGTTCCTAGATAAAATTGAACCATAGATTGTAGGAGCTCAATCATCCAAGGGTGTAACCAATACCCAAACACTCACCTTTTGTGATGGCAAGTTATGGATCTCATATAATATAAAGATAAGAACCACAATCCTATATGCAATCAATAGATATTAATATTAGCCTAAGATGAGCATCAATTTCATAGAGTACATTTGAAGTCTCCTACTTTGTCAACAAAATAAAGCTACTAATCAAGCTCCTACCAGACTCCTTCAACTCCTCCGTACTTCTACACAAAATTGGGAATAAGTAAGCATAGATTTGGTTTGTGAATTACCCAAGACCACCTTGACTCCATCATAGTCCTTGTTGATTGAATCAACAAAATGATTCATGTGCATCTTACCACCAAGGACATGATTGCTCCACAATTAGCTCAATTGTATATAGATGTAATCTTTGCTCACCATAGCTTGTCTCAAGTACTAATTATTGATAGAGGCATTCAATTCACTACTTTGGTTTGGGAAACACTCTTTGGTATCTTCAAAGCCAGATTAGCCATGTCCATGGTTTTCCATCCACAAACTGATGGACAAATAGAGTGGGCTAATTTTACTATTGAGTACATGCTTTGGAGCTTCACCTTAGATGAGCAAGAAAGGTGGGATAACTTACTTCCATTGGTAAAATTTGCCAATTTCCATAGCAATTCAATGAATGCATCTTCACATGTCACACCATTCTTCCTTGTGTATGGAGAGCATCCTTTCACACCTTTGAGCTTGATGAAGATCCACCTGATGGCTACCAAGGTTGACATTGTCAACACTTTTGTTTCTAAAATCCAAGAAGTGTAGAGAATGCCAAGGACATGTTGCAAATTGCCCAAAATCAATAGAAATAGTAAGCAAATGCACATTGCCTGCATATGTACTTCAATGATCAAGTCTAGTTTTCCACAACCAACCTCACTTTAGTCAGCACTTGTAAGCTGAGACCTCATTTTATTGAGCCTTTTTGTATTCTTTGTCAAGTCGGCACAATGGCCTACCACCTCAAGCTACTGCCACACATGAATATCCATCCAATGTTCCATGTTTACTTACTATGCAGATATGCATCCCAATTACCACACTTTCTTTTTGTACAAAAAGTTAGACCTTATCCAACACTTATTGATGGCATGGAGAAATATGAAGTCAAAAGCATTCTTCAAAAGCACATCCGTGGTACCCTCCATATGCATGTGGAATATTATGTGCATTGGAAAGGGTACATATATTAGGCAACATGGGATCCAATAGGCAACTTGACCCATGCACTGGTGTTAGTGTAATCTTTTGAGCAATAACTTCACAATGAGTACATTGTATCTTAAAAGGGAGGAGTTTTGTAATATTAGTATCTAGACATATTATCTAGAGGTGGAAATTGGCTTGGTAATATCTTGAAGGATATAATATATGATGGTCTTGGTAGATCAGATAGAGGTGTCATCAAAAGAGTACTTTCACCAATAAAGCAAGAGCCAAAAACACCCTAAAAACTTTAGAGCCAATTTTAGAGGTCTAAACAAATGAATTAGGCCTAAAAATTGAGAGATTCCCTCCCCTCTAGGATAAAATGGCTTGCTTTATCTCCCCCATTGTTTGTCTCATCAAGAGCTTTCCAATATCACCTCATCCATGCAATTCTCAAGGGTGGAGCTTCCTTTGAGAGGATCTTCTTTGCTATATAATAAAGACAAGATGCTCCTTTGAGACATCAAAGTATTGAGTGTGAAGCTTTGTCTTTTCTCTCTTGTGTTTCACTTGGAGGCTCTCTTGTCCTTGGAGTATTATAATGGCTATCTCAATCATGAACCCTAGAAAACTCAAATTCCAATTCCATGCTAGGAAAGTAATTTGGAGCTGGCTTAGTACTTCAAACCTTGTGATCATATCCACTCTCCAAATAATAAGATTTTTGATTGAGATGGCAAAACCATGCAAACTTCCTTTGCAAGTCATTCTAACTTGCTCTTCCTCACTTGGTTTTGCATACAACAATTAGAAGACTCAGCCTACAACTCTCTCTTGATCCATTAGACTACCCAAATTAATAGGACAAACTTGATTCAACATTGCAAAATTCTCTTTGCCAAGTCTGGATTTTGTACTTCTCCAAGTTGCAATCATTCTTCAATCAAAACTCAGTCAAAAATCATTCCTTATGCATGTTTACTCTTATAAATTTTGAATATGAGCTTGCATGAAGTAGCCATTCATGATGGGCATTCTTGGTTGGTACAGCCCGAGTCAAATTTGCAAGTGAAGAACATTGAGTGAGGATACTTCACCCAAGGTGAAGTATCCTCACTTTGGATCTTCCATCCTTCCAAGTCTGATTTGAGTCTCATTTCACTCTAATATGAAGTCTACTTCCTTGGCTCAGATTATATTTCCTACTTTAGATTCAAATCCACCAATTCCTACATCTAACCTTCTTTTCTACTCCAAATATTACTCCCTATGTTGAAAATTGACCCAAAAAAAGAGTAGGTACCACATACTCCCTTCCTCAAATATGAGTTTCCTTGCAAACATCAGGTGGGTTCCTTCCTTCTCCTCAAATGTCCATGGTCTAGTAGTGATTTACCAACTAACCATTCACTTAAGTTACAAAAGGGTTTCCTTCCAAATCCGCTAGTTGGATAGAACTATTCTCAAAAACATGCATAATGCAATATGGCCACATCCACCAAAAATGTAGCTTCCTTAGAAAAAATATCCATCAATTATCATAGATCAATACCAAATTTCCTTCATGAGTAGTGATAGGCCGTAACCTCTTATTGTGCCTTTCTTTTTGTTGGCCTTGTATTTCTTGTGTAGTTTGCAATGCATCAGCTTGCTTCTCTTCTAACCACATCAGCTGCTGAAGTCAAAGGTCCTGACTTTCTCTTGTTTGACAACCATTCCTTGGATAGGACCAAGTATGACTGCACTTCAAACTTGATTGGTAATATCAGATGCAATCCATACATTAAGAAATGTAGAGTCTACTGAGTGGTGATCTTTTCAATTGTCCTATATGCCCATAAAGCTATAAGTAACTTTGTATCCCAATCAAAGGCATAATTGACTATTACTTTATTCAGAATCTTACAATGTAACCCATTAGCTTTCTTTGTCAACCCATTTGCTTTTGAGTTGTATGGAGTTGTCTTATGATGTTTGATTTGAAAATATTTCATTAAAGCCGTCACAAGTGAGTTTAAAAAATTAGTACCACAGTCACTAACTAACTCCAAGGGATACCTATATCTTGAGATAATGTTTCAAAAGAAAATTCCACCACTATTTCTACATCATCTTTTTAAGTTGCCTCTACATCCACCATTTTACTTTCATAATCAGTACATACTAAAATGTACATTTTTTTTGTGAATTGGGTGACCAATCGGATCAGACCAACAAAATCAATACTGCATTTCTCAATGGAGCCAATGGTAGAATTGGTCTAGTGGTGGTAGATATGGGTTTCTTTGTATGTTGACAAGCATCACATCTTTTGATATGAGCTTGTGTATCCATATACATTGTAGGCCACCAATATCCTATTTTAAGGATTTTCTTATCCATAATTTTTAGTGCATAACAACCTTCCAATGCCTCCAAGTGTAAGGACTTTTTATTACTCCACCTACCCTACCTTATATGCTTCAAAGTACCTATGAAGGATCTCATCCTCACCCATCCTAAACAAAATATTATGCTTGAGCTAATACAATCCCATCCTTCTGAGGAAGACTGCCCTTTGTTTTGGATCCCAATCCTCAAGACATTGATACATATTTAGATAATGGTATCCTGTTGCATATCTTGTACTTTGCATGGTTATCAAATACAACTCTTCATCAAGGAAATGGTAATCTATCTCTAGGTCATGGAGATTCCAAGGAAGGTATTGCCAACATTGCATAATCAACAACAAAGTGCCTATAGTATCCAATATGTTCCAAGAAGACTCAAAACTCCTGAATATTTATGGGAGATCCCAAGGCTTTTATAACCTCAACTTTTTCAATTCCAAATTCAATTCCTTGGATTGACACCCAATGTCCCAATAGGATTCCTTTTGCCATGATAAAAAAAACGTTTTTTTGGGTGTAAGGACAAGCTTGCAACTTGCAGAAATCCTTGAGTCCTTGGATTTCTTAATCAAATTCATTTAGGGAGCAACCAACACTGCATAATCAATGAAAAATTGCCTATAGTATCCAATATGGCCCAAGAAGGCTCAAAACTCCCAAAAATTTTTGGGAGATTCTAAGGCTTTTATAACCTTAACTTTCTTAGTGTCAACCTCTATTCCATGGA
Organism: Lunularia cruciata; assembly: GCA_948567375.1. NCBI lineage: Eukaryota > Viridiplantae > Streptophyta > Marchantiopsida > Lunulariales > Lunulariaceae > Lunularia > Lunularia cruciata. Next base: position 47,512,949 of record OX419758.1, read on the forward strand.
TTGACACTTGATGTCCCAATAAGATTCCTTATATCATTACAAAAAAAAAATTTTTGCATGTAAGCTTGTACTACAACACCAATCAAAAATTTGGCAAAGGTAATCCAAGTGCACTTCTCTCCATCCAAACACACAAAAGTCATCAATAAAGACCCCCACAAACTTTCAAAGGAAATCCATAAAAATAACATTGATCATTTGTTGGAACATAGAAAGAGCATCACACAACCAAAAGTGTACTTGATTGTATTCATATGAATCCCAATTGATGGTAAATGTAGTCCTATCCTTGTCTTCTTCTTGAATGGACACTTTGTTATACCTAAAACATCCATTGAGAAAACTATAGCAAGGATGACCTACTACTTGATCTAAAATTGAATCCATAAATGGCAAGAGATAATAATCCTTCTTTGCCATCACATTCAACTTGAGGAAATATTGGCACACCCAGATCTTTTATCTCTTCTTCTTTTGATTAATGATACTTAGGGATACCCATTCACTTCTCAAGGCTAGAAATATAATTATGGCTCCCAAGTATTAACCAATTTCATCTTTCACGTAGCGTGAGTACTTTGGGTTCAAATGGTATTATCACTACCAAACCAAAATTGCACCTTCCATCAGATTGATCTGATGCTCCCCAAATTTTTTGGGAATTTTGGGCATTTGTTCAATTGACCAAGAAAACACATCATGGTACTCTTTCAATAGTTAGGTGTAATATTTCAATTCCTTGGTGGTGATGGTCTTGGATATCTTAAACACTTTGCCTTCTTCCAAGATTAGGTCATGGAAATCATTGGATTGATGACTCCTTCTATATGATTGACTTGGCTTAGGCCAAATTGAGTGGAGTTGTAACCTCCTTCTTCCAAGTCAATGTTATCCAATGACACATTGTACAAGTTTTTTGCTTTGACATCCACTTTGTAGCATTCCAAATAGTTCACTTGGATTTCTTGTCCAAGTCTTCCAAGGAAGAGGAAGAGGAAGATAAATCCTTGGATTTGTCTTCATCTTCAGACAAAGTATTTTTCTTGAGGTGGGGTACCTTTGCCAACTAACCATCACCAACTAATGATCCTCAAACTAAACATCCTTAAACCTCAATTTGTGTTGATGCGAATCTATTACAATGTGTGCACTACACATCCATGATCTACTGATCAATAAGGGATAACCAGTTTTGGTTATTGGCCTAAGTAAAATTTAATTTAATTTGAAAAGTAATCCTCCAATGATGGTCATTATATTGGATAATAGTTCCAAAGGTGGCATCTTGACTGATCTGCAAACTTCAAGATTTGTGGTGTGGGTTTGAAGGTATGATATCCTAACATATGGGAGTATCCTCTATCATTACATTGACACATAAACCTAAGTCAATGGGTATGGATGTAATTATACATCTAATAATCTCCACATCCACCTCTAGAGATCTCAAGTCTTCTTGTTCAATTTGATAAATGGTGGGTATATTCTTTTTGATAATTTTATGCACTCTCTTAAGAGCTAAGCTCAATTGTTTCTTATACAACTTATTATTGTCCCATAATTGATTGAATGTCACATTTGTAAGAGTGGATGCTAGATCTATTGTGATATCATACTATGGTACTCCATAGCGTCACCTTTTTCTACTTTGTGGTTAAGTCTTCCACCCAATCCGAGGTAGAAAAAATCTCTTAAGTATGATGATTGGAGTTGGTTTTTTCTAATCTTGACTCACCTCTAATTCACCTAATTTGGCTTGTATGAGACTTTTGACTTTAGCTCAAATGTCAACTTCAAACATTAGGTGGATCTCCTTTTGAACTTCCTTCAAGTTCATTTCATGGCCTCCTAGCACGGCCTCCTCTACCTCCTTTTGTAGTGCTCTTACTTTGGCCTTGGCTAAGATCTTCTCCTCCTTAGTTGATAAGATGGGCTTGGGATGAAAATGCTTGGTTTTTTGCTGAGAGGCTGAGGTGATATTACTTCCTCATGATCACACTTCTTCTTCCACAAATGTGTTTCAACTTGCAATATGTCAATATCCAGCCATTCTTCCTATAAGGCTGGATTCAATTCATTCAAAACTACTTCCTCCAAAGTAATAAAATTTATTATGAAATCCCCTTTGGCTTAAGGTAGAAGATGTTTTGGTGGTGTCTAGACATAGTTCATCAAAAGCTTCAGGTTTGGTGGTTGAGGATATTGGCTGACCACATGACCTGAGCCCTTGCAATTCCCATACAAGGAAACATATCCAATTTGCCGCTAGGGCTCAAGACAATTAGGTGACTAATGACTGAATAACCCATAGTTATAACAAGCTCTAGGTATAACATTTTGGGGTAAATTTTGTGTCTACATTGGCATTTGTTTTGGTAGCGCATTGTTCATATACTTCCCTTGGTACATGGCACATTGTTCACATAATCCCTTGGAACTAGACTTTGGCTATACATCTTGTGTTTGGTAGACCACTTCTTCCTCTTGGTCTTGATATTGGTTGTGATCCCAAGTTGGAACCCAATCAATTTATTGTACCAAGTATAGAGGTCTACTTGTCAAGCATTCAATGTTAGTATGACCTTGCTTCCCACACAAAGTACACCATATTTTTGGTCATGCAAATGAGGAGGGTTTCCTTTGGTCCTTTACCCCAACTATCTGAATCTCAAAACCTGCAAAAACTTTTATCAGCATCTACAACTTAGTGTCTATTTTATTAATGTTTGGTTGGATTCTACAACATTTTATGTCCAAACCTCAACCAATTCATCTTTTACTTATTGCCATCTTTTGTTGACAAAGATGAACTCTAGAAGGTTGATGAGTCATCTAAAGATGGAGAGGTACTTTGAGATGGTCTTCTTCTTGCTTTACATCATTTCCTCTCACTTTCTTTGTGGTTATTGGCAAAATGAGAATGAGCAGCCTCATAGCGGGCTGTGTGCTTAAGAACATTGTCAAGAGATGTTACATTTCACTCTCTTGCAAAGATGTAAACTTGTGGTGATGGCCTGGGCATCCAAATAGCCTATCACCTTTGCTCACTTAGGTACTTGGTTCTATAACACCCATTTGTGCATGTATCTACTATTATGATATTAGTTTGATATTATAAGTACTTGAGAGATATTATTTACATAAAGATAAAAGATGGTTCTTCATTAGCCATCATGAGCTAAAGTTAATCATAGCTAAGATAGAGGGAAACTTACTTTAGAGGAAGTGGAAAAGATGAGCACCAATATTTTAGATTCTAGTGCATTGACTTGGTATTAGTCTTAAGTGTTTGGCTTTGAGGAAAGAGTTGAGAACTCTTGGACCCACAAGCCTTTTTGTTTCAGATTCTTTTGTAGTCCAAGGATAGCCCATGTGAAGGAATCCTTGACTTAATGGTTGGGTCAAGATAAGACTACATGCTTTGGGGAATATTCTCATGAGTATGGATATTCCTTTAGACTTTAGACTTAATTTGACTTTTAGCCTAGTAACTTGAATTAATTTAGTAATTAGTAACTTTGGTGCATAACAATTTCACGAGTATATCTAGGGGTGAGGAAGTACTCATCATCCTTTCATTTGCAACTATCTCTCTCTCTCATTGAGTCTCTAGTGAGTAATGTTTTGAGTCTTGGAGTATTAGCCTTGGAGGAGTATGATGGAGTTGGGGTGCCTTGCCTTCTTAGTCCATGGTGCGCTACCATAATAGCCATTAGAGGTTCATCTTGAGTGAGATACATGCATGCTCACAATTCAAAAGCATCATGAATCATGTTGCATAATTGAGTAAATTCTCATTCTTTCCACGGTCCAAACCTGTTCTAGGAAGTCATCTTGAAGTTCTCCCAAATTGGTTAGTTTAAACCTATTTTGAGTAACATGGGTGTACCAACTTTGGGCTTTCTCCCAAAGCAAGTTTGGGAAAATATGTAGTCTATCTTGGGATTCATGTTCCTTGTTAGCAAAGTAAATTACTTCACATACCTCAATAAATTCATCCAAATCTTCATCTCATTCCATCCCCATGTATTTTGGTAGGCCTACTTGGTAACGGGGTGTGATGACATGGTATTGGGTTGAAGTATAAGCTATTGAGAAATTGTACTTTGCTGCCTTGACTCACCCTTAGAGAGTCCTACATTGGATTCAGTCCAAGCCTCCCATGTTGTGCGTATATACATTGCTACACAACATACATTGCTGTCAACATCATACACAATAAAAGCACAACTCACACATAAGTCATACAAAGACTCTAAAGTGCCACAATAATCAGATTGCTTACCATTCTCAACTCAACTCAACTCAACTCAGTATGTGATCTGTCACTCTATAAACTGCCAACAACTGGGTACTAATTACAATCAAGCCACACCCACTCTAGCATAAAGACTCCAGGTGACGCTCACCGGCTTTCTGTCCACTCTAGCCAGGAACTTAAAGGCTCAACATTAGAGAAGTGAGCTCTCTGGAGCTGCACTCCTAGGGTATACCCCTGATTTCGACCTAGGTCTCCTCCCAACGGTCCTGTTGACGGCACACCCGACGGTGCCGATGGTGCAAGTGATGCTGGGCTCCACCATGAAGTTAGTACCCTAAACCTAAAATCTGACCGTAGGAAAGCAGTCTATGAGTAATGGCCAAAATGCCTCTAACTACTATCACTAGAACTCCAGTGTCCGAGCATTTAGATGCAAAACTACAAATGGTGTTACAGCTATTGTGCTTATATACATCCCTACACAACATATATTGCTGTCAACATCATACACAATAGAAGCACAACTCACACATAAGTCATACATAGACTCTAAAGTGCCACAATCGCTCCCCTAGCTAGCGGTTAGGTTCCTCTAACTCCAGATAGCCATCTACTCTAAGTATATAGTATACCCTATGATGAGCAAAGATCAGGAGGTCGGGTGCTATGGAGCCCTATTATTAGTCGCCTATCTGCAATCTATACCATATAAAGAATGAACTAGCTATAGGTCAAGTACATCTAGGACATACCCACTGTCCCCAAGGAACCACCGTGAGGGGAGGAGTCATACATGCAATATGCCATCCTCTCAAACAACTATCACACACTAACATAGTAGCAGCTCCACCAGAAGAGCCACATAACATACACCTCAAGCCTACATGTACAAGTGCCAAGCTTGGGTCCATAGTACCATCAATGTTTGGGAGGTGGCACGGTGCACAATTGCACACATGATCCTTCCAAACAACACCATCACGTCCTTCTAACACAAGGACTCCAGATGGCAAAACCTCACACACTCTCAAGATAATGCAGCTTGTCAAAACATCAAGTGTTGTTGGTGCTGTCTGTTCTAGATATACATAATCTCTTGGATGAAATTGACGGATCGAGGGTCTATAACATCCTCCTCAAATGGTAACATAGCGTAAAGTGTCTCTATGTTGAGCAATCGCCAAGTTCTCAAAGGCCATTGGCATCACTCTCCAAAAGATCTTTGCCCACTGAGAACATGCACTCATCCATACATTGGGGTCATCCAAGTCCAAAACTATAATAGCATATCAACGAATGGCTGCAAGTAAATCTGGAACTTGTCCATAGAGTAGAAAGTAAAGAGAGAAGGATGCTAAGGAGGCTTGCCGGCAAAACCCATAGCCCATGGCCAACCAAGGTAACTAGAGATCCCAATTTCCCAAGTGGCCTCTCATCAGACCATACTTTTGCAATCCTCTCCTCACCGTCTGAACCACTCTCTCTACTAAGCCATCTGCCTCAAGGTGATCGCAAGAAGTAGTACGGTGATCAATCAAAGCCTTGTCACACAAGACCTGAAACTCTCCTAAGAACTTTGTACCTTGATCAGTCAAAACCTTAGCTGGAGCACCAAAATGACTAAGAACTCGATCCAGGAACAAGTAAGTTGTCCCTTCACTAGACTTGTCAAGAAGTGCTACCAACTCAATCCACTTGGAGAAGTGCTCCACCATCACCAAAACATACCAATGATGTCTCACAGTCAGAGGTAAAGGTCTAGCAAAGTCCAAACTCCAATGGTAACCCAATCCCATGATAGGTCATGGGTGTAACTGTGGCGTAGGAGCATTGAATGATGCTCTAACTCGGTCACAAACCACACATCTAGCAATAAACTACTGTACCTCGGTCTACATACCATGCCACCAATAATGACTCTGGAGTAAGCTATATGTACGCTTTACTCCAAAATGTCCTAGCTCCTCATGAGCATGACGGACCAATTGTGGTCTCTGTGCTGGAAGTGGTACTACTCGCACTCTACCATCCTCCCATACACGCAAAAGGTGTCTACCCTCCAATCTGAACCATCTGGCTTGCTGAAGAACATGTTCTCTCTCCTTGGCCCCAACTGTGCCACCCACAACACCAATGCAAAGATAGTCTATTACTAAGACATCATCATGAATGTCTCGCTGAATTGTACCAATATCTTCACTCTCTGGATCTATGACCTCAATAACTCCTCCTATATGCGTTGAGAGAGATACCACCAAAGCCTTTGAAAATATACACAAAAAGGCCAATGCATGCCAACCTGGCACCATCTCCTCATCTGTCTCACCATGCCAATATGCTCTGGTTTGATCTTGCTCGTTGGGACATGGGTTTCTACTCAACCCATCTGCATCACGGTTCACCACTCCAGGTTTCTGAACAATCATGAAATCATACTCTTGTAAAATCAGAGCCCATCATGCAAGCTTCCCTGAAAGCTTGTCGGACTCCATCAACCACTTTAGTGGTTGATGATCAGTGATGAGAGTGAAGGGGTTACCAAATAGGTAACATTGGAAATGTGCTATTGCCTAAACTACTGCCAAGCACTCTCCATCATATGAACTATACTTTGCCTCCACTAAATTGTTGGAGCAACTAGCATAGGCCACCACAAACTCCTTCCCCTCATCATCATGTTGGGTGAGCACCGCTCCAAGCCCAACATACTCCAATCAGTATGAACCTAAAATGGTCATCCTCTGATTGGTCTCCTCAAAATAGGAGCACATGTCAACCTCTCCTTGAGCTCTACAAAAGCTCTCTCCTGCTCATCTCCCCAACACCACTCTTATCTAAGCTTGGTCAGCTTCGTCAAGGCCTTGGCAATGGCACTAAATCCTCTAACATAATGGCGATAGAAGTTTGCCAACCCAAGGAATGCTCGCACTCTGCTCACATCCGTAGGCCAAGGAATATGTGCAATAGCCTCCACCTTGGTCTGCTGAACACCAAGTCCTCCGGGGTAGATAGTGTGACCCAAATACTCAACCTGCTCATGGAAGATTCTACACTTCCTAGGTTGTAATTTGAGTCCATGAGATCTCAACCTCTCAAACACCTCCAACAATTGTCTCTCATGCTCCTCCATAGTAGTGCTATAGACCAAAATATCACCAATATAACACCAAGAAAAATCCAATCCAACTAGGATCCTATCCATGACCCTTTGGAACTTAGTAGGAGCATTCTTCAACCCAAATGGTAAGAACCTCCACTGATATAACACATCCTTGCCGTGAGGATCAATAGCCCAAAATGTTGTCTTGGACTTATCTTCCTCTCTGATAGGCAATTGATGATATCATGCTTGAAGATCCAAAGTATTGAAGACCTTTGCATGCCCAATTGCATCAAAAATCTCCTCCGGTGTAGGCATGATATGCCGATCAGCCCTAGTCTGTCGGTTGATAGGACGGTAATCTCCACACATCCGCCTATCTGTGTAGTTGCCATGCATATCCTTCTTGGTTGGCATCATTGTTGTTGATGCATACTCTCCATGTGAAATCTCCACCAAACCAACCTCAAAAAGGTCACTACTCCGGCTCTGAATCAATGTCCTCTCCATCTCACTATATCGATAAGGACGTCAGAAAACTGGTGTATCGCTTGTCAGCTCAATCCGTATACCAGGTCCCTTCAGAGCACCCAAATCCTTCATACTAAAGGTAAAACAACTTGTGTGACTCCTCAAGAACCTCCAAACCCTCTGTCTTTCCTCTCCAATAAGCTTGGGTCCAAGATCTGGCTCCCAAGTGTCCTCTGTAACTATAGTAGGAGTGGAAGACGTACTGATTGGCCGCTGCACTGGGCCCTTGGGAGCAATAGTGTCATGCTCCTGACCACTAGAGGTCCCAACCTCTGTGTGAAAAACTCCTTCCACTCTGGCTACAAGCTCCACACGTCCTCTAGCTGCATCCCATGTGGACTAAGGGTGTAATCCAAGTAGCCCATGCTCAATTAGATGGACTTCAAGTAGACCACTCTCCCTAGTAGCTACTGGATGTGTCCCAAGAATACCATGTCCACTCGGTCCATCGTCCCCAGCATGTGCTTGAATTGTCTTGATAGGCACAAGGCTCACAAGTGTCCAAGTGGTGATGCCTATCAAGCGCATCCTGCATTGCTCTGCCAAGCCAATGCTCACAATCCAAGTCAAACAGTTTAGGTCCATAGCCTGACCTAACACTTGATGCCTGGATGCCTTTGACCTTGCTGGAACAGCGATAATATCGGTGCAAAAACCCATTGTTTGCTCTCTCTCATCAACGTTGTGCTCCACCAACTGCTATAACTGTGAGTCCCAAACAAGTCAAGGTCCTCCCTCTTGAAAAGCATAAGAGCTTGGGAAACTCATGAGTGTGGGAAATGCAGCTCTAGGTTGTCCAACTAGGTTCACCACTGCCATAGGTGACCTATCAGCCACTACCACTATTTGAGATTGACGCCCAACATCCAAGATATCATCAACAAGGATGTGGTCAAGTCGTTGAATCCCATCATAAGCGTGCTGTAGAACCCCTCTGGGTAAGAGGTTCGTCCACCAAAGATGAAGATGATGAGCCCGTGATCCCACTCTGGCTACATCTAACAATACAGCAGGTCCCATCTAAGAATGGACCTGATGTGTACTTGCCACCACTCTGGTGCAAGAATCACCCATCAAAGGCACGTTCTCAAAAAGGTAAGCTAGAGAAACGGACTGATGAACCTAGAGATGTAGTATCCATAGCATCTCCCTAAACACACCAGAACAAGGATCCTAAAGACCCAAACCGCGGCCCGCACGTGTATGTCCTTGACATGGCCATCCAGAAATCACCAAGTGAATAGGCCCATGTCTCTCTAGGTCATGCACCCCCAGTAAGGAAATGTCTACTGGTAGGGTCTTCTAGTAACCTCTGACTACTGACATTGGTAATAACTCCGGATACCAATAGGCCAAGTATGCCACATGATGTAGAGAGACTCGCCTAGCAGTCTCATCCCTCTCTACATACAAGTACCTCTGTACTCGGATACCCGCTTGTAACACCACAGCTAGTCCGGTGTTGATCCCACCAAACAACTCCTATAGGCATATCTCCTCTACTGGATACTGCCAAGCAATGAGTGTGGTATCCAGAGGTGTCAAAGCAATTGCCTCTAGAGGCTCATCCTCACATGCATCTCCTGATGGTATGAAGGCTCCACTCTAAGCCTGTTGCACCAACTGATCTGCATGTTGCTGCAATGCCTTCTCTAAACTCTACAATGGAACATCCAAGGTGGATGGAACAATCCCACTCGTTCTTCAAAGCCGAGTGATCTCCTCTGGTACTGGAGTATGCTTTGCATGGGCATTCCCCTCCAACAAGTTACCAGGCCAAGTAACTGCACCATTGAAAGCTAAAACTGATGCTGCTATGGTCCCTGACTGTAGTGAGCCAAGACTGCCACTACTGAAGCATACTGGTAGTCGACATACCCGTCCCTCACCAGACCAGGTCTATAAGAGGTTATCTCCTCCCAATAGTCAATGCTGAAACCCATGGGGTATAATATTGCTCCCCCACCTAGCACATCATATGACTCAGCTGTTGTCACAATAGCCTGAGCTCTCACCACCAAGCTATCAGTCGGATGACCAGGCTGAACCTGGACAACAAGCTCCCCATGTGTGAAGTACTATGTCAAACCACCACCTAGAGATGTCTAGATCTGAAATGGACACCTCTCCATATCGGTCTTCCATAACTCCAAATTGACAACTGCAGCCTTCTCCAATATAAGGGGCTGTGCACCTAAGTCTAACAAGACTCTTTGTGGTGTATAGACCTTCCTTGAAGGTCCCAGCAAACAAAAAATCCCCCTCAAGTTATCCAAGAGGAAAACATCAAGTGTGAACCGTGCTCTCTCAAAGGCCGGTCTAGCTGGCAACTCCTCCAGTCTAGCCGCTACTGCCTGCCATAAACCACTGGTCGTTGAACAAATCCCATGCTCCTCAACCAAGTCAGCTCCACTATCAACCACCTCTGCCCTAGTAGTAGGAACCGCATCATCCCTACTCTCACAAAGTGTGGCAGCCAACCAGAACACTAGGGCTGGGTCAACTCCCAATGTAAACATGTCATTGGCCAAAAACAAAGGATGCCACATAATCAGCTGAGCCGCCCCCCAACATCATGCTAGACTCAATCTGTGTAGTAGTAGGTAGCTGACTAGCAAGTAGTCCATCATGCACTCCACCACCTCCTACCATACCTACACTGGGACGTCTAGGAACCATGGATGTCGTCTGCAATGCCTCAAATAGCATGAAAGACTATGGAAGTCTGAATTTGTCTCCCAATCTCTCCTCTCTGTGGGTCCAACTCCATTGATGCTCCTCTAGGCTCTAGAGCATGTAATGCACTCCTAATCACTGCTGCAGATGCATCCACTTGTGCTGCTCCGCACATGAAGTCCAAAGCATCTCTATCATCAGCACATGAGGTAGAAGCCTCATCACCCGAATCTGATTTCCTCTAAGCAATAGCCATACTAGCCAATCTCTGCTCCAACTGCTCAATCTGAGTAGCCCTAGCTGTGTCAAAAGTAAGGGTAGGTACTGCACCCCTACTAGGTGTAGATCCTCTACCACCTCATCCTCCATGAACTGGAGCTCCTCTACTACCTACCATAGCAGCCCTACCACTCTGTAACTCGGAGTGTAGATCAAAACACCAGTCACTAGTGTGACCAAATCTATGGTAGTGCTCACACTGCCTCTGTGTTGGCTGTGATGCACCCAAGGTATCAAGTCTATTGCCTTGAGCACACTCTCTCCGATGGTGAGGTCCACCACAAGTCCAACAAGCAACACTACCACTCATTGGCTGTTGTTGACCCGCAAATGAAGGTAAGGGTCTAACTCCACTAGGCCTTCCACTTGCTCCATAGGATCTGGGTTGTCCATCTTGTCCTCAAAAACCAACTAGGCGTGGTGCACTCTGTTGCACTCGAGAAGAAGTCACAATTGTGGATGAGGTCTCCTTACCAAATCCAGATGTCACCACTCTCTCCTCTACCATGTTGAGCTCAATACGCTCAGCCAAACCAAATACCACTGCCAAAGTAGGCAAAGTAGCCTATAACAATGTAGCATCACGAACTCTATGTTGCAACTCCCTGTCTAGTATCCCATACCAAAACTGGACTGCTTGGGCCTTAGTAACTCCTCTGAGTGAAACTAATCAGCCACCTCATGCAAGTGTATGCCTCACGTAGGCTCTCTCTAGCCTTTCGCTAGAACTCATGCAAGCTTCTCAACTTGTCAATCCGTACTCCCTGGTAGTTTATGCCTCAAACACAAGAAGAACTCCACCATGGGGTTAAACCCCATGGTGTTAAACCCCATGGTGTTAAACCCCACAAGTCCAACAAGCAACACTACCACACCACCTCCTACAATGGTACCTCCACTCGTAGTAGCACTATCTCCAGCTAGTGCACCTCCACTAGCTCTACCAACACTACTTGAGCTAGAACTCATAGGTACAACCAATCTACTATTGGCCATTGAGCTTGAAGTGATGGAGACATAGTGCAGAGACCAATACTGTCTCCATAACTTAATCTCCTCCAAATGAGCTCTCTTGAACTCATGGTAGTCATCCATTGGCTGAACCCTCCAAGTGCTAAAACAACCCTTTCCATGCCATGAAAGGTGTGAACAAAGTCGGGTTCTGCATTTGCTGTAGAACTATCAAACTCTTGTATGAAATCATCCAACTCAATGGTACCCACTGTACCAGAGTAACACCTAGGGCCTTTGGAGGCCCCATAAATCTCATCCATGTCACACAACAACGATGCGGACACAACAAGTGCACTCTCAACTAGATCAGCTCATGTGTCGAACTCCAACTCAGAGTCAATCTCCTCCCTCATTGGGACATGAGATATAGGCTAATACCAAGCGCCACTCCAAGTAAACCCACTACGTACTGTAGGGCTAACTCCTCTAAAATCTCCAAAGAACTCCGTTGTGACCAAGTAACCGCAACAGCAAACCAGAATTACCAACTGCAACCGCAAGTCACAACTGCAAGTACCCCACCAAGTGCCAAAACTAGCAGAACATTATCCACTAATGTAATTGTAACTAAGACAACTATACTAGGAGTAAGGGCGACCTATAACCTGCCATCACAACACGCATTCTCACGGTTTGTAGGTCATCACTTCCTACCTCACCTGAGAGAAACAAAGATAGTCTGACTGGTCATCACTCCAGCCTCACTATCAAGAGCACACTAGAGCACCAACGTTCAAAATTCAGGGCACCTCACACAAACACGGTGCACAAACAGGAAGCAAAGAATGGAGGAGGTCCAATCATATGAATGCTAAAAAACAACCCTCCATCTTATAAATCAACACAGGACTGACTCTGCCACCATTTGGCATTTGACATAATTGGAGTACCTATCTATTTCCTGAGCTACAAGGATCACCGAGGATCAGTTTCAAGTTCTTTTTGCCAAAATCTTATGTAACTCCTTCACAAAATCTGACATAAAATCTAACGTAAAATCTAACGTAAATCCCTAAAAATAGCTGACCACTAAATCCTTAGCTAACTCTTCACTCAAGCCGAATTGGAAAAATTGGTTTTGTACAATCTTCAATTTGTGAGAATTTGCTCATAACTCCACCTTCAATTTCAGTTTCTAAGCTCAACTCATAACAAATTGGTCCTGAGCTCAAAATCACAACTACCACTTGAAAATTGCTTCTCCCCTGGCTCCAAATTTTACCAGCGCTTCCGCACACACACTCTCTTAGGGAAATCTGAACTACTCGATCGAGACACCACAATCCACCGAGCTTGGAGATACCACCAACACTCGCAGTTCCTACACCCAATTTCCCCCGGACTCACTTCTCTGATGTAATTAGATTGCTTACCACTCTCAACTCAACTCAACTTAGATCAATACGCGATTTGTCACTCTATAAACTGCCAACAATTGGGCACTAATTACAGTCAAGCCACACCCACTCTAGCATAGAGACTCTAGGTGACTCTTGCCGGCTTTATGTCCACTCTAGCTAGGAACTCAAAGGCTCAACATTAGAGAAGTGAGCTCTCTGGAGCTGCACTCCTAGGGTATACCCCTGATTTCGACCTAAGTCTCCTCCCAACGGTCCCGTTGATAGCACACTCGACGGTGCGGACAGTGCAAGTGACGGTGGGCCCCACCATGAAGTCAGTACCCTAAACCTAAAATCTGACTGTCGGAAAGTAGTCTATGAGTAATGGCCAAAATGCCTCTAACTACTATCACTAGAACTCCAGTGTCCAAGCATCTAGATGCAAAACTACAAATGGAGTGACACCCAAGGTATCAATTGCAATGGTGGTACTTCTAAGGAGACTTCCTCCTCTTTAGCTTGAGGTTGTGGAAGGGTATCAATGCCATTGAATTGCTCTTCAAGATCCCACCAAAACCCATCAGGGAATATTATGTAAGATGTATTGGCACTCCTCCTCTATCAAGATTCATGTAGGCTTATTACAAATCAATTCTCTCAAGTAACCGGCTACCTTTGCAGTATTTGGAGAATTTGTGTATTATGTCTCAAAAAATATGTTTGTCTACTAGCATCCTTCTTCCATTTAGGATGAGGGAGTGTTAATAGATCTCTCCACCCAAATTCTCATTTCTATCGTTTGAGTTGTCTCAAGGTATATCGTACATCATGAAGAAGTTTCAAGTCCAATGCTTCCTTCTCCAATTGTTCAATAGTGAGTTAGGTCTTTCAACATTGTTGTTCTTCACATTGCAAGTTTATCTATGCACTCTTTGTTCTCTTTGCTCTATTGACATAGACATTCATATTTGAGGGACATTTGGCATGTGAATCTACTTTGTATTCTCCTACTCCCAAGGTTTGTATCCTTGGCAGCAATGCCAAAAATCATGTGACAACCCAGAATATATCACTTTTGTAATAATGTGTAGGTGATTGTTTGTCCCCACAGAGATACAAGGCAAGAATGTTCAAATATGAAGTGAAAGTAACTTGATCATTCTATTGGTTATGTTTTTAAACTCTTGGGCAGAAACAACACCCAAAAGAGTGTAGCAAACACTTATCAAAAGTTTTGCCACAAATAATTGTGACTCAAAATCAGAATTCTTTAGTTCCAGTCCAAATTGACATCAATTGTGATGATTCAATTGATACAATGATTGCTACTTTGCCATAAAGTGACTTCACCTTGGAATTGTATTCCACCCTTCCAACAAAGGTACAACTCCCTAGTCCAAATTGACTTCACATCATCTTCTTGTTTGTGGCTACAAATGATAAACTCTAATAATACTATAATTCCCATAAATCCATCAAGTATTGCTTTATATGCGCTCTGCTCAAGATCAAACAAATAGAATGAAATTTAGTGTTCTAGAATCCAACATCTGACACTCTTATTGCAATCTTTCTTCATAAACTCACAAACAAAGGCATTTAGTTGATACTTGAAATTAAGCAAAACAATGAGTGCTTCATCAACACTTTGCTTTAATCATCTTCTGCTCATTATTGAAGACAAATCACTCAGAATGGTTGCTCTAAATAGTCAGACCACTTGGAAGTTACAAAAACTACCTAAACTACTTAACTCTTACAAATGCTTTCTACTATGTTGTAGATACAAAGCTACTCTAGTTGCAAAGCCGCTACTTTAGATAAGTAATTGTTATTGACGTAGATCCAATCTGAGTACTACTTCTACTATGGCTTCTTCACAAAATTATCTACAAGTGACTCTTGCACTTTGGGTTTATCATCTATTTCTACATCTATATTTATTGATGTCACATTATCAATTTGCATTGTAACTAAGTCATAAACAGCCTAACTATTTCCTCCTTCTCTACTCTAACTTTCTTAGATGAATAGGGTAATTTAGCCAAGTCCACGTACACTCTTATCTCAACTACTTTGGATTGACTAATTATCTTCTCCCTCAGAGTAGTAGTGAGACTATCTACATTCATTTTAACTAAATCTAGTCTAAGGCAAATATTATCTCATACTTCTATCATCTTCCTATCTACTCTAACCCTAAGATGAATAAGCAAGTTATTTAAATCCACCTCCTTTGCTTTTTTTTGTCTTGTCTCATGCACCAACAACTTTAACTCATGCAAGTATGCCTCCTTGAGTTCCACCTTGGCTCTAGTGCTTAGGATTGCCTTGAAATGCCAAGTGATGTTACATATCAGATCAAACCTCCTTCATTGAGAGTGCCTCACATTGGGTTACCTCTTCTACCAATTGCATAAAAAGTTTTCATAGTTCCACCACATGCTTATCCTCTATTGATTTCTTTTCATCCCTTGATTTGGATATTTGAGCTTTGGCATGTTGGATAAGGTCATGTAGGTATTTTTCTTCTTTGGCTCCATTGGCCATCTCTTTCTACCAATCTTGATCCTTCTTTATAGCTACCTATCTCAATTCTACCATAGTTTGTTCCTGCATTTGGATTTGGGTGGTATGGTGGAAAAAATTGGTCTATGCCTCCTCCAGCTCATCTTCATGTTTTGTAGGGCTTCCTTTTGCTCTAGGAGTTCTCTTTTCTACTTGTCCAAGTATCTTCCACATTGGTCATAACTCTCCTAAAAATCCATCAAACTTTGTTGTTGTGTGACCATGTCAACCTAAAAAGATGAGCACAACTATCTTGGACTCTAGTGTATTGACTTGGTATTATTCCTATGTGTTTGGCATTGAGGAAAGAGTTGAGAACTCTTGGACCCACAAGCCTCCTCTTTGAATTCTTCTATAGTCTAAGGATAACCCATGTGAAGGAATCCTTGATTTAGTGGTTGGATCAAGATAAGACCACATGCTTAGGAAAACATTCTCATGAGTATGGATATTCCTTTAGACTTTAGAATTTATTTGACTTTTAGCCTAGTAATTTGAGTTCCTCCTATAATTAGTAGCTTTGGTGTGAAACAATTTCACAAGTATATAGCCTAAGGGTGAGAAGGTACTCATCATCTTTTCATTTGCAACCATTTCTCTCTCATTGAGTTTTGTAGTGAGCAATGTCTTGAGTCTTGGAGTAGTATGATGGAGTTGGTATTCCTTGCCTACTTAGTCCATGGTGCATAACCATAATAGCCATCAGAGGTTCATCTTGAGTGAACGACAAGCCAACTCATAGGATGGTTACCTCATGCAAGCCTATATTCAAAAGTGATGAGAGAAAGCATGCATAAGCAATGATGTTTGACTGATTTTTTATTGAAGAATAATTTAAACTTGGAGAAGTAAAAAATCAAGACTTGGCAAAGAGAATTTTTCAATGTTCAATCAAGTTTATCTTGTTAATTTGGGTAGTCTAGTGGATCAAGTTAGAGTTGCAAACCAAGTCATCTTGTTGTTGCGCACAAAATTGAGTGAGGAAGAGCAAGTCAAAATTCTTTGCAAGGAAAGTCAATAGGGTTTTGCAACCTTGGTAAAAAATCCTGTCCTTTGGAGAGTGGATATGATCACAAGGTTTGAAGTATTGAGCTAGCTCCAAATTACTTTCCTAGCATGGAATTGGAATCTGAGTTTTCTAGGGTTCATGATTGAGATAACCTAATATTATTAAATATGAAAATGGTCTAGTGCAAAGGAGAAGATTGGACCAAAGTTGATTGCAGATGGGTGTTGGAGAACAATGCAATAGAGCTCACGAGGATTACCTTCAATCAAAAGTGTGATGCCTTAGAGGAAATGGAGGAGTTGAAGGTATTGTTCAGTGACACAAGGAAGAAGAATAGGTACAAGGTAAATACCTATGTGGAACCATAAGGTGAAGCATCATTGGAGTAGTGATGGTGATGATGAAGCTAGACTGCACTATATATGTAATGAAGCAACATGCTATTTTCTTCCACATGTTTTTTGCAAGTGTGAGAATAAATTAGGTTGTTTTAACCAAAATTCACAAGGCACATTTATAAAGAAGTTTTTAAGGTACCTTACCTTGCTTCATAAATGTACCTTTGAAAGAGGAAAAGTGCACAAAGGTTGTGGAAGTCAAATGTACAACTGATTGTCATAAATGGATTCCTAGAAGGCAATCATGTGAGATTATTGATAGACCTTAGAACAAAAGAGAATTTTTTATCTTGATTTATTGCAATAAGGTTGGGGATGGAACTAAAGCAGCTTGAGAATGAAGAAGTAGAGTTACCAAATGGTAAATCAAAGAGGATTGAATATTTATCTAGAAAGGTAACACTCTTTGTAAAAGAGTATCAAGAAGAAATTGAGTGGAAAATGATATAATTAGCTTATTATGATGTGATCTTAAGCATTCCATGGATGGAGCATTACAACCTCATGGTAGATTGGAGAAAGAAAATAGTGGAAAATAGCCAATGGAAGATCATTGGAGATAGAGAAAGAAAAGCAAAGGCAAGAACAATAGCTATTGGTAAGATAGATAGATGTTTCATGGGTTTAATAAGAGAAGCCTAGAATGCACAACTTGATAGAAAAATTCATGAGAATTTGAAAGATGTGGTTCCCAAGAAGTATCTAAATTTTATGATATACTCTCCTTTTTTATAGTAATCTTGAGTGTAAGTCATTAGGAAAGATACCATGAGTTTCAAGATGTCTTTCCTAATGATTTACCCTCAAGATTACGATAAAAAAGGAGATTATATCATAAAATTGAGATACTTCTTGGGAAGATATCTCCTTGTAAGGCCCCATATCAAGTATCACCTCATGTGTTGGAAGATTGGAAGGCTTAAATCAAGGATATATTGCAGAAATAGTTTATCCAAGCCAACATATTACCATATAGGGCTCTTGTCTTGTTTTTGAAGAAGAAGGATGGTATAATGCACATAAGGATTGACAACTAGTGCCTAAGTCAACAAATGGTGAAGAATAAATACTCATTACCTTACACGGATGACCTATTTGACCAACTCAATAGGGGTAAAACACTTCACAAAACTTGATCTATAGAGCAATTACAACCAAATCAAGATCCCAAAGGAAGACATACACAAAATGGCCTTTGAACAAGATATGGTCACTTTGAGTACTTGATGATGTCATTGGCCTCACCAATGTACCAACCACTTTCATGAGTTTGATGAATGTCATATTTTATCCATACTTGGATAAATTTATTATCATTTCTCTTGATGACATCTTAGTCTATAGTAGAAAAATGAAGGAGCACAAGCAACATCTATGAGAAGTCGTCCGGATTTTGCAATAAAATTGTATGTCAAAGTTTCAAAGTGTGAGTTTGGTAAGTCTGAAGTAGATTACTTAGGGCATAGAGTAAGGGCAAAAGGTATCTTAGTGTTAATAGATAAAATAGAGGTCATTAAAAATTTATAGTGTTCTAGAAGATCAGACTAAACTCAATAATTTCTTGGGATTGACAAGGTTTTATCATTGATTTATCAAGGACTTCTCTAAGGTCACACAACCTCTAATGGCACTACTTGGCAAGAAGAAGAAATAGATATGAGAAACTACACATGAATTGAAAGATGCATTATTACATGCACCAATCATGAAATAGTGTGACCCAAAATGTCTAATCACATTGGCTATAGATGCATGAGACATTGCAATAAGAGCAATCTTACAATAGGAATGAAATGACGGATGGCACCTAATTTCATATTTCTCTTGAAAGATATTATTGATAGAGTGCAACAATCATACCACCAAACAACAAGAGTTGGCTATTGTCCTTGCAACCAAGCATTGGAAGCACTATCTTGGCAAGAAGGCATTTGAAGTGGACATAGACCACAAACCTCTACTCTACCTCAAGACAAAAGAAATCTTTCTTGTTGATAAATTTGTTGGCTAGAAAAAATGGTTCAAC
The DNA here is from genome assembly GCA_948567375.1 of Lunularia cruciata. Taxonomy (NCBI): domain Eukaryota; kingdom Viridiplantae; phylum Streptophyta; class Marchantiopsida; order Lunulariales; family Lunulariaceae; genus Lunularia; species Lunularia cruciata. The sequence continues at coordinate 47,532,151 of OX419758.1, forward strand.
ATGACAGTCGTATATATGGAAGGCAAGAAGAAACTTGTAAATGCATTCACCCAAATGCCTATGGTTAACAATTTAGTGGTAGAGGTCAAGATGAACCCAAAATTCTAGCCAAGGATTCTTATTGCTACAAAGACTAGCCCATAAATTGTAGGAGCTCAATCATCCAAAGGTGTAACCAATAGTCAATGACTCATCTTTCAAAATGGCAAGTTATAGATCCTAGATGCCCTAGACCTACAAACCATTATCCTAGCAAAATGTCATGATTTTGCCATTGAATGTCATATTGGAATAGTCAAGATCTTAGAGGTAGCCAAATGTCATTACTATTGGCCCAAGATAAGCAACAATGTGATGGATTAAATTCAAAGTTGCCTACTTTATCAACAAAATGAAGCCTTTAGTTAAGCTCCTATATGGCTCCTTCTCTCCTTCTACACAATGTAGGGAGTAGGTTAGTATGGATCTGGTTTTTGAATTGCTCAAGACCACCTTGGGGTTTGATTCCATTGTAGTTTGTGTAGACCAACTCATCAAAATGATTCATGTGTGTCCTACGACCAAGGATGTGACTACTCCACAATTAGCTCAATTGTACTTGGTTGTAATCTTTTCTCCCCATGGCATGTCTTGAGTGCTCATCATTGATTGAGGAACTAAATTCACTAGTTTGTTTTGGAGAACACTCTTTGGCATCTTCAAAACCAAATTGGCTATATCCATAGCCTACCATTCACAAACCAATGGAAAAATAGAGTGGGCCAATTGCACTATTGAGAACATGCTCCAAGGTTTCATATTAGAGGAGCAAGACAGGTGAGATACCTTACTTCCAATGGTAGAATTTTCCTATAACAATTCAATGAATGCATCTATATAGGTCATACTATTCTTCCTCATGTATAGAGAACACCTTTTCATACCTTCAAGCTTAGTAAAGCCGACCCAATGGTTACAAAAGTTGATGTTGTCAACACTTATTTTTCTAGAATCAAATAGGGTGTAGAGGATACCAAGCATAGGTTTTAGATCACCCAAAATAAATAGAAACAATATGCAGATGCACATTGCAAACACTTGGAGTTTAGCATTCGGGATCAAGTCTGGCTGTCCACAACTAAACTTATAATAGTTTGCCCTTGTAATCTTAGACCTCATTTTCTTGAACCTTTTTCTCATCCTTTATTGAATTGGTATAGTGGCCTATCACCTTGAGCTACCACCACACATGAAGATCCATCTAGTTCTTTTATGTTTCCTTATTATATAGATATGCACCCTAATTGCCCCACTTTCTTCCTATACAAGAAGTTAGACCTTGTCCAACACTCATTGATGGCATAGAGGAATATGAAGTCAAACATATTCTCTCAAAATGCATCTATGGTACCCGCCATCCATGTGTAGAATATTTTGTACATTGGAAAGAGTACCCATTGTATGAGGCAACATGAGAGCCAATAGCTAACTTGACCCATACACCGGTGTTAATGCAATCTTTTGAGCAATAATTTTGCAACAAGGACATTGCATCTTAAAAGGGAGGAGGTTTGTAATCCCATTACCTACACATATTAGCTAGAGGTAGAAATTGGCTTGGAAAAATTTGGAGGGATGTTATATATGAAGTTCTAAGTAAATGAGATAGAGGTGTTACCAAAAAAATACTTCCATTAATAAAGTAGATCGCAAAAACACCACAAAAACTTTAGAGCCAATTTTGGAGACATAAAAAATTGAATTAGGCCTCAAATAAAACATTCTCTCCCTTTGGTCTAGAAGGTGTTGTCTTTTACTCCCTATTTTTCTCATCAAGAACTTTCTAACAATACTTCACCCATGTTATTTTGAGCTTCCTCTTGAAAGATTCCCTTGGGTCAAACTTGTTTGACAAACCAAATAGGACAAGGATCAACATGTCACCAATCCATGCAACTAGTCTAAGGGTGGAGCTCACTAATATGTTACTAATCCATGTATTTGATCCAAGGGTGGAGCTTCCTTTGAGTGGATCCTCTTTGCTATATAATAAAGACAAGGTGCTCCTTTAGGGCATCAAAGTATTGAAGGATGAACCCTTATTCTTTTTGTGTTTCTTCTCTTGTGATTTATTTGGAGTTCTCTTGTCCTCAAATATTATAATCAAATCCCATGTCAAACTTCAAATGCAAACCAAAATCAATCTTTTCATTCATTGGGATTTGAGATATAGGCTAATACCAATTGCCACTCTATGTAAATCCATTGCATACTATAGCAAAATTTCCTCTATAATCCTTGGAGAACTCTATCATGATGATATACTCTAAACCACAACCGTAACCACCACCAACCAAACACCACCCACTAACATAACTCTAATTATTACAACTACACTAGGATGAAAGGCAACCTATAACCTACTTCACACCACGCACTCTCATGATTTGTAGGCCATCATTTCCTATCTCACCAAAGAGAAACATAGATAGTCTAACTAGTCATCATTCCAACTTCAATACCAAGAGTACCACTCTAAAGAGCACCTCACACAAACATGGTGTACAAATAAGAAGTAGAGAATGGAGAGGTCCAATCACAAGAAATCTAAACCATAACCCTCTATCTCACAAATCAAAACCATACTCACTTTGCACCATTTGGTATTTGACATGATAAGAGTTTCTATCTATTTTTATGCTACCAAGTTCACCAAGGATGGGATCAAATGTCCTCTCTTAGCCAAAGCTACATGAGTATATGTATCAATCTACCAATCAGTAAGACAACAAGTGAGGGTACACCAATTGGCTAAGGCACCAATCTAGGAACCACAGATATAGAGTTCAAACCCTATTGCATATAATATTGATGGGTGGGCAGATTTTGCCAAAGGACTACTAGAAAACCATATAAATTAGCTATCTTCATGCCCACAAGCTTGCTAGCCTTCATAGCCTCTCTAGCTCATAGATTTATGCCTCTAAATATCAAATGATGAAGTTCTTCTTGCCAAATTGAACCCTTTCTAATTTGGCTAAACTCCACTAAATCTAACACACTTCCAAATCTGGCCGACCTTTGCCAACTTGACCTTTGAACTTGGCCAGCCTGTGGCAACTCAAACCTCCAAATTGGGTCAATCCTTCTCCAATTTGACAAATCTCCAAGTATTTGCAAATTTGGAGAACCCTTAAATCCTCTACTATTTGCCAAATTGAGGAGATGGGTTCCCAAATTTGGCTCCAATTTTGCTTCTTGGTCTCAAATTGCACCATCATGGCCTCCAATTTCACTCTCATGCACTCAAATTGAACACCCATTGCTCAATTTGACCTCAATTTCATATAATTTGGGCAAAGCTTCTAGCCACCATCCACCTTATTGTCAACTTGACTATCATTCTACAATAATTCCCATAGCACTTCTACACACTATCCTATCTCAAAGAAATCAAGCAATGATCAAAGGTACAAACAATCTAAAGCTTAGAAATACCAACAATATACATTCTTCTTGTACCCAATTTCCCCTTGACGTTACTTCTCTAATGTAATAAGTTTAATTTTCACTCAACTTGAATAAGAAATCAATCACTCAACTCAAGAAACTACATAGAATGTGCATTGATTACATTGTCAAGCGACACCATTCTAATTAAGAGACTCCAAAGGATGGTAGCCGGCCGTTGTCTACCATAAGTAAGAACTTGAAAGCTCAACATTAGAGAAGTAAGCTCTTTGGGGTTGCACTTTGAAGGTATACCCCATAGACTTGGCCTAGCTCTAGCCCCAACAACACCATTGATGGCCCACTTGATAGTGTGAAAAATGTGATTGATGATAGCTCCAATGGTATGATCAATAATCCTAATACAAAATTTGGTTGTCTCTAAGTATTCTTTGAGTAACTACTAATATAACTATGGCTGCCAAGACTAAAACTCAAGCATTCAACCAAACTAGCTTTGGTGCTACAAATGTTATGACAATTCAACCATTTGTAAATCCAAGATCATGATCTGAACCTTAGAACTCTATAACTCACTCTGAATACTTACCACTTTGTTATCCTTGGCTCAAATTTGGTCTTTGCATGTGAGTTGTTTTTGCTTTTGCTCTACCTAAGTACCCTCAACTCTCATTGCAACCTCTTCCTTTCCTCCTTACTATGACAACGGTCTATTGCAAGAGAAGTATTCTAGCTCTTGACTTTGGAATTCTCCTATACCAAGGCATTGACCTTCTTGGCTTCTTACTTATATAAATTTTTTGCCTTGGTTAGTTCTTTTTGGCTTGGTCCTCCTTTGTCTTTTGAGTGTAAATTTCCTTGTGCATATTATGCACCAAGGTGGTATAGTCTATGATATCTGGATACTCATCTTGATATTGGAGAGTAGGAGTTCCATGAGCTACAATGCTACTCCTACCAAGTGGATGCTGAAATGTAATCCCTCTTTGATTGGCACTTGGGATGCTTGGACCAATCCCTCCATGAATTTAGTCTACACCTCTAGTGAAGGGTCTATGGCTTCTTATTCCACTTGTACTTTTGTTTTGGCTTCTTGGTCCACTTTTGGCCCAATATCTTTAGCTTTATGTTGAAATTTAGGCCAAAGTTCTTCTTCTTGCAATTCTTTAAGATGCTCATGTTCTTCCTCCTAGACACCCATTTCTTGATTTGGGTTGGGAGATTCTTTAGTTGGATGTGAAGCTTTTGCCTACACCTTGCTTTTCCTTCTTGATCCATATGATTGTCAAGAGGTAGGGTTGATTGTGCATCTACATACTATTCTTCAACCTTTGCTTTGTGAGTGGATCCTTGCAAGGTGAATGATCCCTACTCTTCTTCTTCATCCTCTTCTTTGTGTCTTTGGCCTCTCCTTCCAATGAAGACACATCAATCACTTGTACATTCAAGTGGAGCATTTTTGTTGGCCTTTGGCATTTATGAGGAGTTGCTTGCTTCTTCTTAGTAACCTTTGGGGTTGTGCCTTCTTCTTCCATTTGCATGAATTTTTTTGCCTCCATATATTTGACATTAGCCACCCAATACTTCTTGATCAATGATTGGCTTTTAGGTTGAGATGTAAAGTACTCCATTATGCATAAATGGCTGATAAACTTCTTGCACTCCTTATGGTGACTTAGTGCTAGCCCAATGTCAATAAGGATAGGATCCTTGATAGGAACAAGTTGTTCCCTCAAGGATATGGGTTGGGAATGACTAAAAATGAAGTTAATTGTGACAACATCATAGTTTTTTAATTAATCTCTTGGGTAGGAACTACTCCTAGAAGATTGTAGTGTCATCCGTTATGGTGCACTATAGAAAAGAGAAAAGTAATAATCACTTTCACTACAAAAAATAATCTAAGATACTCCTAAAGGCAATGGTTCAATTTGGCATAAATTCATAAACTCTGAAGGTATGTATTACTATTCCCAAAGGCATCAGCCCAGAGGCATCTTCTAGTTAGCAAATTGCCTTTGCTTTGAAATTCCATGATACTTGTAATGCATCAAACCAAATTGGTTCCTCAGTGCAATGTTTCATTCCCTTGGCTCCCTAACGAATCACAAATTTTGGTCAAGTGAAAATTCACCGCTCTATAGTTGAGCACTTGTAATCCTATTGTGAAATTCCTCCTCAATATTCCACACAAACATTCATCAATATTCAGAGCAAAGTAATTGGACTTTGGTTTTATGCATAAGTTGCATTGATCAATGATCTCTAAAATTACTGGGCCAAAGCCCTATATACAAGTCCTAATTTGCCCCAAAAGGACTTAATTGCTAAGATAGCTTACAAGTGACTTTCTATCCAATCCTATATCACACACTTATGATTATAATCCTATTTTATTCTAATCTTTTCTAAACTAATTAAGCTCCTTACACATTTCACATCTTCTCTAAAGTCAACTTTGAATTTGTGTTCTTTGGACTTACAATATCAAAGTGGTACTTGGCCAATGGGGAGTTCCATGCAACTCTAGAGGCACTCCTTCAGAAATATTTACACCTCCAAAGTCCTTCCTCCCCAAAGCATTGTAAAACTTGAAGGCAATCCAACTGAAATATTTACAACTCCAAATTTTTGCCTCCTTAGAGCTCTATACAAATGCAAAGACACTCCTCTTGAAATATTTACAACTCCAAATTCCTTCATCCCTAAAGCATATACAAAGGCACTCTTCCTCAAAGGTCTTCTAAAACTTCAAATGCTCGTAACTTTTGCTATAGACCTCTAAATTCTGCTATTTTTATGTCAATTGGAACCCCTTAAGAAGATGCTTCTAACCAAACAAAGATCACTCCATATGGACATGTAATAATGGAGATACAAGTCCCATAGTATATCTAGAAAATTTTCTTTGGGAGAAGACTCTTTAGAGTAGGATCCTTTGAGGAGAAGACTTCTTTGATGGTTGTGAAATCACTATCCTCACATGAAAACTCCTTGTTGTGCACTACCTATCCTTGGTAGTAGCTCTTTATCTATATCTCTGTAGCCAAAGGTCTTTGGACCATAAATGTTTGAGGCCAATGGTCTTTGGTGTCATTTCCTTTGTACATTGGTATACACAATGATAAAGCTAAATTATACTCAACTAAGAGGTTTCTCACCAAAATATAACAATATGCTTCTTTATCACTAACAAAAAATAGAAAAATGGAACAAACTTGCACGTTCAAGAAGAAGTTGAAAACTACATACTCTTTTGTTAGTAAATTAGTCCCCATGTAAAAGTGTATGGCTAAGAGAGCCAGGTAGGTTGGTACTCCCTCCAGCTCAAAGTCTCTATGTAGTGTGATTGCTTACAAATAGAATATTTGCACCTAATTGATAGCTTCACCTTGGCACATGTACTCAAATTGCTTGAATATTGGTGAGGTAAGTCATTTGATTTGGCTTGAACAACTTTATATCTACTTCTATAATCATACTTTGGTTTGGGGTTTTTATAACTCCCCACACTCTTTCCATTATTCTTTGACTACTTATCAACAAAGATTTCCTTGATAGAGCTAATAGATGGCTATTAGCTCTCAAGCAACAAACTTTGTCTCTAAGATCATTGCTCCAACCAGTCCTACATCTAGGCAAAGTAACACCCTCCAATGCTCCTTGATCTAATTAAGAGGTTTCATTTTAGGTCCCTTGAGAAGTCTTCTCCTTCTTCCCCATCATCTCATAGATGATGGTGAAACCACTCAATTCCCAATTCCAAGGCAAGAACCACAAATGTTGGCTTTGGATTACCTCATTACTACAATGGAGTGTCCATTTTTTGGATTGCTTGAGCCCAAAGAATAGCTTTGTGGACCTTCTTATAATTTCTTAGGGTAAACACCATGTTGCCTATTGGGTATGGAAGAGGATGGAAGCAAAGGCTAAAATGACTCCAAGTGTTGGACAACTTCAAAGACTAAAAGTATGATGATTGTTTGCTTAGACTTAAGGAATTTTGCTCACTTTACTATGAAAACAAAATTGCCTCTTTGAAAAGTGAAATTGTTTAGTGTGCACTTGGCTTAATAGTCAAATTTTCTGGTCATTCTTTAGTCATTTGGTGGCTAAGTGGTTGGTGTGAACTCATCTTCTATACATGCAAAGACCTTGGTGGACAATGAGTAATCTCTCTCCACATATGTCATCCTTGTTGATTAGTCTTTCTCTACATGTGCAAAACATCCCTAAAAAATCACTCTCATAAATGTGAAGCCTTTGCCAATGCCAACACTCTTCTTGAATGCTAATGGTCTTCAACAACAATTCTTTGTCTAGGTTGTTGTGCACTCAAGTTTGTGTATGGTCTTTGGGTACAAAGATACTCATACATGTATTCTTTGCCTCTTGCCATCCTTAAGGTTTAACCTCTTTGGCATGCTTCCTTCCAAATGCCTTCAGCTTTGTACTTTTATCCTTTAAGACACAACTCTAAATAGAGCTCCCACTAAAGAGTTTCACTTCCTAAACAATAAGTTATTTTACCATATCTTTACAAACAAGAATGGAACAAAAAGAATGAATTTTGTGAAATTTTGACCACTAAAATATATTATTTGAAAGGGAGAAGTATCTCTAAGATCTTGAAATTTATAAGAAGAGTTGATCTCAATCATGCCTTTTCTAAGCTATAGATAGAATAAGAGCATGTAGCAAAGGGGTAATAGATACTAAAGTGAACATAAATAGATGATATGCTAATCTTATAGTCAAGGTTTCTTTTATTATTGAGGATTTTATTATCAAGTAAATCTTAAACCTAGAATGCTACTTGTCATTTATGAGAAATAATCTCAAATTTTTTTCCAAAAATATTGTAGAATGAAAAGGCAAGGCAAGTTACATTTTTTTATATGACATTGCTTGCTCCAATATTCCAAGCAAAGGTATCAATCAAATCCTTTGACTATTATGGACAACTTGGAGACATTAATGTATAGTAGATTAATAACAATAAGCAATGAATTACTACTACAATCATATAAGAAGTATGTTTAAACTTAGGTGATATTCTCAATTTTAACAATAAAACTTGTTTTAATCAATTAAGGCTTCCAAACTTCATTGCAACAAAAGTAACAATAGGAAACAAAGTGGAAAGAAGAACAAGTTTAAATAAGTTTGAAACATATGATATGTAAGTTATTATGAGAAGTAATAATCCAATAAATTGGTTTAATTTTAGTTTATGTGAGAAAATGAGATATTTTCTTAATATCAACTTCTTGCATCCTTATAACAAAAGAAACTAGGTAGAAAATAGCAACAGAACATTTTTGGCTTGTGTATGGATCTTGATACTTCTAGAAGAGTGCTCCTAGTGATACTTAAAGTGAGAAAAACACATAGAACTTTTGTGTAGTTTAGCAACCAAACAACTAATGTCATTATTCTTGCAAAGGAAATTTTGATGAACTCACAGATGGTACTTGTTTAAATATAATGTGTTTATAAAATATTTTTTAATTTACTATCTTTCATATTCAAGTAATAATTCCACAACATGAAGATAATATGTATAAGAGTATTAAATTTTTTTATATGGTTCTTTGCTTAGTGGGCTTAAAATATTAACTTGAAAATAAAATAAGTAAATTAAAATATTTCTTGTTGATACAAAATGCTTCCATATGAACATTTTAAGGAAAAATTTAATTATACATGGCAAGCTAAAATATACTACTCTAATCAATGTGAAAACTACATTATTTCTAGCAAAGATGATAAATCTTAATTATCTCACCTTTATATAAAATAATAATTAGTCTCATCAAGTAAGTGTATAAATCATAATTTACTTATAATATATGAATTTTTTGGAGAATTGAAAATATTTCAACAAAACAAGTAAATCTTTATCAAAGTCTAAATATATATCCTATTTCTACTTACCATGACAGTTATAAGGAACTACAATAAGATATATTGAAACTTATACTCATAAGTAAGTTTTATTAATTCACTTCTTTCACTCTAAAACATTATCTGATTGTGATAGTGATTCCTTATTAATAATAATATTATTATAGATATGGGGCCTTCCAAAATCAAGAATGATTGGTTTAATTATGAGAATTTTTTAATTCTACTTACTTAGAATTCAAATAATTTTTGTTAAGGTAATAAGAAAACTCAATTTAGAAAGTTAATTTTATTCATTTTATTTATACTCTCTAGCAAACAGATCATTTTCCTACCATCAAGTAATACTGATTAATTGTGATGAGAATTCTATAGAAGAAGAGAATTTGATAAGGTTTTAGCAATGGTTTTCAAGCTTTGATATATATATTAAAATATATGAAAAAAATAAGTTTTAATCCAATTATGGACAAGAAGATAAAAATTAAAATCATTGTATTATCTATTACTTGTAATTATATATAAGTGAGAGTTGATATGTTGTGTTTACTTTACACACAAGGTGGATTATATGTCATGACATTTGTAGTGCCAAAGCTCGTTTGCTTGGATGTTGGAATCTGGCAGTAAGAGTTATATCAGTAGTTTCTTGGAGACTACTCATTGGTGGATAGATTTATGTTAAGGCTCCTGATCATATTGTTGGACCCACCGCAACTTGCATCACTTGCATCATCAAATCGGCCATTAGCGACGTCATTAGGGTTGGATATCCAAGTCAAGCAAAGGTTTATACCTTCAAAGTGCAACTTTAGAGAGCTCACTTCTTTGATGTTGAGCCTTCAAGTTCATGGCTATGATGGACAAAGGCTGACAAGTGGGTGTGGGTGTTGTCTTGACTATAATCAATGTCTATTGCTCACAAATTATTGAGTTGAAGATTGAGTTCTAATCCGAGTTGAGTGTGATTTGAGTGTGAACTGATTATTATAGTACTTTAGAGTTCATGTATGACTTTTTTATGAGTTGTGCTTCTATAGTGTACAATATATATATATATATATATATATATATATATATATATATATATATATATATATTGGTATACAAGAACCAAAGCCGTTCTGGAAATGGGTTATCTAGAACTCATGAAGTGCAAATGATTGATAAGCAATATGTACATGAATCACAATGCTAGAGTAGTGTGAAATCCCTAAGGTAGAATGCATTGAATGTAACCTACTGCAAAAGCATAATTGAAACAAATTGAGAATAAGCAATGGCGTACGGCTAGAGTCAAATAGGAACACTATGGACCCAAGAGGGCAAAGCAAGAAGTAGTCAAAGAGCGAAGGGGAAAATATTAGGGAGGGAATTAGCTGGGGAATGGAGGAGTGGAACAAAACAAGAGTTCTCGGATGATGTGGCTGCAAAAATGGGTCAAAGTTTTAAAGGGTAACAAGAGCAAAGCGTAGGAGGATAGGATATAGAGTATATCACAACAAGTGCTATGTAGACTAGAGTCTTGAGATGCTAAACAGCTAAGGGAAGTAGAAGGCGGCCATAATAAACCTCCACAAAAACACCTGCAACTTCATTAGTGCCTCAGGCAGTGCCGAAGTAGTTGACCAATTATTAGTACCCCTCATACCAAGTTTCTGCTCAAAAACTCATGAGTGCCAGGGCAAACTTGGTTTCTCCTCTAAAGTGCCGCTCATAAATAGAAATGTGGAAATAAAGGGCAAGCAAAAGTGTAGGTAGAAAAATAAGCACAGGAGTCTCAGCCACATAATGAGTATCAGGCAAGAAAGAAAAGAATCCACATGAGTAAGAGGGAAGAAGACAAGACATACCTGATCAAACCCTAAAATCACAAACATGCATTAGTAGAGTGAAAATCCAAGACAAAGCAAAGAGAATAATGAAGCAAAGGTGCATGAGCAATATGAAGGGGGAGCAAGAAACATCAGCGCTACATAGGAGAGGACTAGGCAACTCAAAAAGGAGAAACAAAGGCAAGCATAGAAGCAAATAAAAGCATTGAAAAGAGTGAGTGCATCTTGCAAAAGGGCTACATGGGAGAGGACTAGGCAACTCAAAAAGGAGAAACAAAGGCAAACAAAGAAGCAAATAAAAGCACTAAAAAGAGTGAGTGTATCTCGTAAAAGGACAAAGCATGGAGGCAAAATCAGCCTTGTATGAAGTGAAGGACTAGGTGTGCCCATGCGTCCATAAGCAAAGGCCCCATGTCCATAAGCAAACGATCAAAGTCCACATGGCAAATAGTGTATATGGATCCACTTCAGGAGTCACAAAAATGATATACAAGTTTAAAAGAAAAACTATAGCAATGTATATATATATATATATATATATATATATATATATATATATATATATATATATATATATATATAAAACTAACATTGTAATAGAACTATTATTAACCTTTTTATGAGTGTAGTCCACACAAGCAAGGGTAGTAACCATATATAATGATATGTAACTCTTATTACATATCATATATGCTTTGAATGCCTTTATACATTTTGTAGTTGAGTCTTTTTGCATCTCCACCATTTTATTTACTTTGTAGCTTTAGATTCACTAAAGAAAAAAGAGGCTGCAATAAATTCACAAGCCACTCTCATATCATATTTCATATCATATTTTAGTAAATATTCTTAAGCATCTTAAGCATTCTTAAGCTTAAGAATATTTACCAATATCTTACAATTATCATAGATGTTATGGTTATTTAGTTATATATCCACAAGAACTCCAATCATATCTATAGTCTCCTTCTCTCTTCTATCAAATAAATGCTTGAATGATCTAAGTTGATCTTTCCTATTTATCATTACTATGATGCTTGCTTAAATTTATAGTGCACAACTCTGTCCTTCCTATTAGAACCTTCTGTAATTTTCCACTTTGTACTCAAATTCTTATGTTTCTTTTTTCCTTCATCAGGTTAATCATATTTAGCATTGCTTTTTCTTTAAGAAATATACTTATGACATAACATCATTAATATGTTGCTTAAAACAAGAGTCAAGTCAAACCCTAGAGTAGATGCATGCTCTATCCAAACTCAGCTAGGCATTCAAGTTGGACCAAATGAACCTATTATTTGAATCCAAACCCACTTTTCCCAACTTTAAGTAATAACGATTTACATTCATTTATGAAAGAAAATGTTTATGCCTTGATGCTTATACATACATGCTTATATAGATAAAATTTAAAATCTCAAAGCTAGAATAATATGGAATTAGGTTTTTCATTTTATTAAAGCAACATTCCATTTAAAATCATGCAAAAGAAAAGACAAATTAATAAGAGAATAAAGGTTTTGAAAAATGTATAATTTATTATTGTAGGGTTTAAATTATAACTAATTGAATGTTTCAAAATTATGTATTATTTACCTCAAAAGTTCAAGTTACATTAGATATGGATGACCTATTCTAATAGGTTAACTCAAGTTACCATTTTTGGAGCTTTTTTTCTATTAATTTAATATGTTGTAATTAATTTATGCTTATATCATTCTTTTTAGTTGATGAAGGTTTCCATGCTTTTCTATCACTCTACTTTTAAACATTCATCTTTCTCATTTGACTAAGGATTTTCATGAATTTTTACTTTTTTCATGTGTTATTAGTATTTAACTAGTTCACTAAACTTGAATCATAGATGCTATCTGTGTTTAGATTTATAAATATAATTTTTGAGTAAATCTAGGTTTTCATTAGCTTTTGGAACTCTATTTCAGACACTGAGTGTCATGCAGGTATATAAATAAATTTAATGAAAATTAATTCAAATTATGTTCATAAAATTTCATCTTTGATACATATTTCTGCAACTATATATCTTTTCGAATTCTCTCCAAGCCTTCGATTTTGATCTAATTTTTGACGTTCAAACACTTCCAGTTTGTGGAAGTTGCTTCCGGTCATCGACCGCAGACAACATGACTAAACGTAAACATTAATGTTTTATATCAATTGCATTTCTTTTTCCTGATATCAGGCATGAACAGTTAAACCAAACATGAACATTAATATTTGGCTTCTTTTTGTATTTTTCCTCTGATTAATTTGTCGTTTTGTAAAATGAACACCCGGTGATTACCGGCTAGTATTCTGTATTTTTATCTCATTGAGTTCTTGTCGTTTTTGTATAAAGAACACCCCGGTGATTACCTGCACGATCGAGCTCCAGTAGCGGAAGGGGGGCCTTTGTCTTCATATGCGAGATAGCTAATCCCTCATGTCCGAACCAGTTAAAGGACGCAGTTCCATTTGAAATCAGCCCAACCAAACCATTTCCCAAGGTCAAGGAGCCAGGTTTAGAGTCTTTAGACCTGTTCTCTCCTCGGAAGTACTACTCGTGCAAGCGGAGGAAGGCGTCAATGCATCCATTCGCATGACCACGAGACGTGACAATTCCACTCACGAGCCCACGAACGACGAATTGCGTACAAGAAGAACATTAGTGGTCATCTTATCGTATCAGTTCGAAGTCCTTTGGAGATTGGGCAGCGGGCATGATGCTTCAAGAATAGAACCCTCTGGTCCAGTGGAAAGATGATTACTGACTCTGCGTGGCTGCATGCAGCGAAAACAACATTCGAAGGAATGAGCGCTCCCAAAACGTTGAGGTTCCTCGAGGACCACGTAGCGGTACTCTACGTGCATGGGTTTTCCCCGGAGGAGCTGTAAACGTTTATTATAGCGATGGGATGTTTGGTTGTCACCTTACTCACCGACTTACCCGACTTTTGTCATTATAACCGTTGTATTTTCACTATATTCTTTCACCGCTTCCTCGTGTGAAATTGTAATACGTGGGTTTGGCAGTACGTCTTGTTCCTTTCGTTCGATCTGAGTGTTTTCGCAATGCTGTTTAGAACTAGTTCTACTTAGGAGCGTTCCGTGGTAGACACACGTTACACCGCACAGAGCAGAAGGTTTGTTTGTAATCAACGCTTCAACCACAACATCGTTCGCATGATACATCGCAGAATAGTTTTCTTCAATCTATCAAAATGAAAGAGGTAACAGCGTAGGACAAACGAAGGATGGGAAGACCCCATCAAGGGAGAGAAAAAAAAAGAAGGTAACATGGGGCTAAGCCACAATAGAGTCTATATGAGAAATTTACCTTACCGCACCTAAAATATCCAAGCTATGCAAGTCGTACAGTCTACGCACAACTGAAGTATCCGAAGAAACATCACCTAATGTGATTGTTCTCCTATGGATTGCACCAACCATTGCCCTTGGTAGAGCAATGGACAATACTCTGTAGAGCAATCTATCAAAATGAGAATACTTCTCCTGAAAGGAATAAACAGTTAAAAACTGAATAGGAAGTTGAGGTATTAACAAACCTGAATTAGTAGAGTATATTTTTACTCTTTTGTTTTAGCTCATAGTTTTTACATAATTCCTTCGATCACTGCTATTATCTTCTGATATTCCTCATCATTAAAATTTCAAAATTTCTTCACTTAGACAATTCGATTAATTTCTTAATACATGTTTATTACATTTTACTAAGAATTTCTTTTACAATGCACCTTTTCAAATCAGAGATGAAATCCGAGGATAAAAATTTGATTCGGATTATATTGTAGATCTCACATGTCTAGTTAGATATATGAGATTAAAACATAAACTAGATTAGCACATGCTTAGCGACAATAATTTTTAACACCTAATAAGAAATAGTTTTAGTTCTTGTTATACACTCCATGATTTTAGATTGAGATTAGATCATTAGAAGACAATCATTTTCAAATTAAAAAGAAATCACTTTATATACAAAGTAGAAATTTATTAAGGCCAAACAGTTATTTTATTTGATATTTCATAGAAGTAAAATTGTTATTCACATTATAAGCAGGATTCTGAAATTGGATTACCTCTACATCATGATAGATATATCAGATAATTTTCTTTAACAACAATCCCATATTTGACATAGGAACCCTTGCCTACTTTTGAGCTAATATATCAGTATCTCAACTGCCTTGCAAGTTTCTCTTGGTGAGGCTGTAGGTTCTTTGATGGGTGCAAATGAACTAAATATTGACAGGAGTTGGAATAGCAGATGTGTGCAGGCAATAGAGGTTTAGTACATATAGCTATCTTTATAGATATATCAAATAAATTTTTTTATCTAAAAATTATAAATATGCAATATTTTAGCAAGGGAAACTATAAACACACTTCACCTTTTGGGCTCATCCACCTCACACCTCTTATTCTAACACTTCTAGCCAATCAGATTGGTTGATCGTGTGAAATTGATAGCATGCTATGACATGGTCATAGGATTTCTACATCATATTCTAGTATTGTATCCAAGCTCGAAACATAACAAGAGTGGTTTGATTGGTTTATTTGCACTTTGTATAATACCACAGATGTATATTGCCCGTAGAGGGGTGAGGTAGATGAGCAGAAAAGGTGGCTTTACAATTCCACTCTAGCAATGACGGAGTAGAAGGGTGAAGTGGATGAGAAAAAAAGTGGGTTTACAATTTCCACTCTAACAATGACGGAGATGGTAAAGCCCAAAGGTTACCACCAAATCTAGACCACAAATTAAAAGATGATAGCATGTAAATTTTGTATTTATATTTGATATTAAACAGTTCACTCAAGAATAATTATGGGATTCTCAAAAGAATCCTTAATATTTAGCATATGTTTAGAATAAGTTTGAAGTTGATGTAATTTTTTTGATGTAAAACTTGAAGTTGGTGTAAAATGTGGCAAAGGACATAGCTTCTAACCAATTTCTTGCCCATTTCTTTCACTTTCTAACACTAAGTTTTTTTTATTATGATAGATCAAAAGAATATGCAAACCTTATGTTTGAGATACTTTTGCAACTCTTTTGAATTGTATATACTCCCACTATAGACTATAGTAGAGATGGAAATGTTTCTAAATATTTAATTAATTGAACCATCTACCGACAATTGTACATCATACAACAAACCCATGGTACGCAATGCAACCTGTGTTTAGCATGGCACTTGAGTACAATGGGCTAAAGTCCAATAGCATTCAGATGATCATTTTAGAATATTCTATATATAGTCATTGTTTTGTAATACTCTGAGGACAAGAGAACTCTTAAAGAGAGATACAAGAGAGAACATATAGATTTCACACTCAATACTTTGATGCTCCAAAGGAGCACCTTCTCTTTATTATATAACAAAGGAGGATCTCCTCCAATGAAACCATAGGATTAGGTACATGGATAGGTGACATGTCAGCAAGCTCCACCCTTAGATTACTTGCTTGGATGGGTGACATGTTGGTCTTGGTCCCATCTGGTTGGTCAAAGATGCTTTGACCAGAGGGATCTTTTAGGGAATCTTCTTGTAGGAATCTTAGAATCACATGGGTGAGGTACCGTTGGAAAGCTCTTGGTGAGACAAACCAAGGAGGAGGTAAAGGCCAACCTATCATCCATGGGGGGGGGGGTTAAGCACATTTTCAAGGCCTAATTCATCCGTTTAGGCCTCCAAAATTGCTCTAAAGTTTAGGCCTATTTTGGCTTTTGCTCTATTAGTAGAAGTGCTCTTTTGGTGATAACTCTATCTGATCTAAATTCTCTATCATGTGTAAAATCCTTCTAGATATTACCACCCCAAGTTTCACCTCTAGATCATATGCATAGCTATTGATTCTAAAGTTTCCAAACATGTTTCGGTTTTTGGCCTATTAATAGAAATACTCTTTTGGTGATATCTCTAGCTTATCTATTTAGTCCATCATGTATAATCATCCTTCTAGATGTTACCAAACTAAATTTCATCTCTAGATCATCTATCTAGCTATTGGTATTATAGGTTCACATGTTATTCATATTCACATGCATGGCACCATATTTTGTCAGTAATGATATATAAAAATAGTACTACAAAGGAAAGGAGAAATGAGTACAAGAAAGTGCGAGAAGAAAAAAGAGCACAAAGCTCAAAAGTCCCAAGTGGGTAAAAAACAAATAGAAGTAAGGCCCAAAGAAACTAAAGGAGGAAAAGCATGCCAACTACAAGCACTTAAGAACTAAGGAGATAGTAGCTCCTAAAACATGTAGTAGAAGTACTCTAATGGTATATTTGGTATGAGAGAGTGTCCAATGCAATTGCTTGTCAATGAAGACCCAAAGTCTAAACACATTGCAAAGTGACAAATATAAGTTGCTGGTAATAGGATGTGAGCATTTTTAGAGAAAGAGCAAGTGCACCTCTCCTATACAAAGAGCCCCATGTTGCATAAGAAGCCATCAAAATGGTGATGTAGGTATCCCAAAAGCTCAATTGCTAGATGGAAAAAAGTATTCAAGAATAACCAAGGTGCATGGTGGACCTGTTTCCTTTAAAGGCAATGATGTCTTGACATTTGTAGCACCAAAGCTAGTTTGCTCAAACGTTGGAGTGGTAATGTTAGTAGTCATAGTTATTTTGGTAGTTACTCATGGACTACTTGTTGGCGATTGGATTTCATGTTGAGGCTATTGATCACATGGTGGACTCACCATCACTTGCATCATTTACACCATTGGATATATTGTTAGTGGCGCTGTTAGTGTTGGAGATCTAGGTCGAGTAGAGAGGTATCCTTTTGAAGTGTAGCTCTAAAGAGCTCACTTCTTTGATGTTGAGCTTTTGAGTTCTTGGCTATGGTGGAAAAAGGCCAATGAGAGTCACTTGGAGTCTCTTAGCTAGAGTGAGTGTGGCTTGATTATAACCAATGCTTGATTGTTGGTAGATTGTTGAGTGAAGGATAGAGTACAAATCTAATTTGAGCATGATTTGAGTAGAAGAATGAACTGATTACATCAGAGAAGTCAAAGTCAAGGGAGAAATTGGGAGAAAGAACTAAAGGATTGAGTACAAATTTCATTTGAGTGTGATTCAAGTGGAAGAACAAACTGATTATTGGGGCACTTTAGACTTATTCCTAAGCTACCAAGATCACCAAGGATGAGATCAAACTGCATCTCCTAGCCAAAGCTACATATGTATAGGTACTGTATCAGTCAACCAATCACTAGGACAACAAGTGAAGGTGGACTAGTTGGCTAGGGCACTAGTCTAGGAACCAAAGATCTAGGGTTTAATATTACACACAATATGGAAGTGTGGGTAGATTTTGCCAAATGATGACCAAAAACTACCAAAAATTCATCTAAACTAGCTAGCTTTATGCCAACAAGCTGGCCCTTCTAGGCCCTTGTATTCTCTCTAGCCAACAACTCTATGCCACAAAGCCAAATGAAGCCTTTCTTCTTGCTATTTTGAACCCTTTTCAAATCTGGCCAAGCTTGACCAACTTGAGCGCTAGCTAAGGCGGTTCTAGCAACCTCCAACTCTAGATAACCTCTACCAACTTGACCTCCAAATCTGCAAAACCTCTGCCAATCTAATGCTCCTCTTCTAAAGTTGGTTGACCATCAAATACTCTACTAACTATCAACTTGAGCCAAATTGAGAAGATGGGGATCTCCAAATCCCTAATTTGAGGGGATGGGTTCTCAAATCCACCTCCAATTTTGCATATCAAGCTCAATTTGCACCAAGTCAAATACCCATTATCTCACATTAATTCAATTCTTAGAAATTTGACTAACTCTTCTACACACCGTTTGCTTTGTTGCCAAATCTGCATCAACTCAAACAAGACTTTTGCACATTATCACTCTTAAGGAAATCTAGGACCATGATCAAATGTACCAAAAATCAGACAAGCTTGGAAATACCACCAATGCACTTTGTTCCTACACATAATGTCCCCTTGATTCTCACTTCTTTGATGCAATCAATTTGTTCTCCCACTTGAATCACATTCAAATTAGATTTATACTTAATCTTTCTTTCAATAATCTATCAACAATTGAGCATTGATTATAGTCATGCCACACCCACTCTAGCTAAGGGACTCAAGTGATGCTTGTCAATCTTTGTCCATCATAACCAAGAACTCAAAGGTTCAACATCATAGAAATAAGCTCTATGGAGTTACACTTTGAAAGTATACCGCTCTGCTTGACCTAAGTCTCTAGCACTAATGGCACATCCAACAATACAAATGGTGCAAGTGATATTGGGTCCCACCATATGATTAGTGGCTCTAACATGAAATCCAACCACCAAGAAGTAGTCCATGAGTAACTATCAAAATAACTATGACTACAAATACTACTCCAACATCCAAGTAAACTAGCTTTGGTGCTACAAATATCATGATAGCCAATTATAGAAGATGTGCTTCAAATTGGTAAAAGTTGTCTTGAATTGGAGGTCTAGTTGGCGGAAGGTGTCCAAAGTTGGATGTTGCACAAATTGCCCTAGCTAGCACTCAAGTTGGTAAAGCTTGGCTAAAGTTAGATAGGGTTGAATTGGCAAGAAGAAAGGCCTTATTTGGTTGAATTTTGGTGTTTAGAGGCTTGAGACATAGTGTTGTGGACTAGAGAGGCTACAAAAGCCTAGAAGGGCTAGCAAGCAAACATAAGGCTAGCTAGTTTAGATGAGTTTTGGTAGTTTTTGGTCATCATTTGGTAAAATCTACCCACTCTTCTAGATTATGTGCAATAGGCTTTGAATCCCAAATCTTTGGTTCCTAAATTAATGCCCTAGCCAATTGGTCCACTTTCACTTGTTGTCTTAGTGATTGGTTGATTGATTCCTATACACATGTAGCTTTGGCTAGGAGATGTAGTTTGATCTGTGAGCCGACCTGTCTCTCATTCAAAATGAACCTCTGATGGCTTTTATGGTAACGCACCATGGACTAAGAAAGCAAGGAACCCAAACTCATCATACTCCTCCAAGGCTAACACTCCAAGACTCAAGACATTGCTCACTAGAGAACTCAATGAGAGAGAGATAGTTGCAAATGAAAGGATGATGAGTACCTCCTCACCCCTTGTTTATATACTTGTGAAATAGTTATGTACCAAAGTTACTAATTACCATAGTAACTCAAGTTACTAAACTAAAAGTCAAGAAAAGTCAAAAAGTAGAAAGGAATATCCATTCACATGGGCATATTCCCCTAAGCATGTGGTCTTATCTTGGCCCAACAACTAAGTCAAGGATTCCTTCACATGGGCTATCCTTGGACTAAAGAAGAATCCAAAAAAAAATGCTTGCGGGCCCAAGAGTTCTCAACTCTTTCCTCAAAGCCAAACACCTAGGAATAATACCAACAAAATATTAGAATCTAAAATAGTGGTGCTCATCTTTTCTACTTCCTCTAAAGTAAAGTCCCCTCTATCTTAGCTATGACTAACTTTAGCTAACCATGACTAATATAGAACCATCCTTTATCTCTATATAAATAATATCTCTTAAGTACTTGTAATACCAAGCTAAATATCACAATACTACAGACATGCACAAATGGGTGTTACATTTACCCCCAACTAAGTTTTCACTTTGTCCTCAAAGTGAAGGCCTCTCTACCTTCTATGGTACATCTTCAACTTATCATGGTTAATCCTATCAAAGTGTCTTCCTCCCAACTCCTTGAGATCATAGGTGTAATTTCCCCACACCTTCTCTACTATGAAAGGTCCAAAGTACTTAGGCAAAAACTTCTTTTGCACTCTCTTGAATCGAATGGAATCAAACAACATTACCCAATCACCTTCTTTGAAAGTCTCCACCTTCTTCTTGCCTTGCCTCTTGTCATAACTCTCCTTTTGTTTCCTTTGGGCTTGCTCCACTCGAACCATAGCAACTGCTCTTGCCTCTTCCAACTCCATGAGTTGACCCTTCCTTGACTTCTCTGCATCACCTCTTTGTGCTTTCTTCAATCTCCTATGAATGCTTTGGAAGGTAGGAAGATCAAAGTGAATAGGTAAGGGAGACTCAATACCATACACCAATTGAAATGGAGAATACCCAGTGGAAGTCTTCATGGTTGTCCTATACTCGCACAAAACTGCATGAATCCTCTTGTCCCAATGATAATTAGCCCTCTCCATTTCTGCATCTTTAGCCAACATCATGCACAAGGTCTGATTAGTTCTCTCTGCCAAGCCATTGGAATTTGGCTTATACGATGTAGTTACTCTATGTGTGATAGAGAAATGTCGTAGCATGGATGTAGTAATGCTTCCTGTAAACTCTCCTCCTCTTTAAAAAACCAACTCCAAAGGGCATCCAAACCTAGTGATAATGCGTTCATAAAGAAATCTACCCACTTCATCTTCATTCTTGTCCTTCAATGGTCTAGCCTCAACCCACTTGGTAAGGTAATCAGTAACTACCACAATGTACCAATTTTTCCTTGGGGTTCTATTGAGAGGACCTACAAAATCAATTCCCCACTTCTCAAAAGGTCCTAGCAATGGAATTGATCTAAGTGGTGGAGTGGATGTAGACTTTCTAGCAAAAGCTTGACAAACATGACAAGTTTTGCAATAATCAAGACAATCCTTGAAAATCCCTCTCCAATGGTAACTTGCATCTAGAATCTTAAAAGCAGTCACCTTTCCTACAAAGTGTCCTCCACATACTAAACTTTCATGAAACTCCTGTATGAGTAGGATAGACTCTTCCTTACCCACTGCTCTTCAAAGTAGACCATCTGCTCCTTGGTGAAAAAGAATATCCTCCACCATTGTGTAAGGTCTAAATCTTGCTTCAAGGGCCTTCCTCTCCCTAGCATGCATCCCTTCTGGATAGTTACCTCTTGTCACAAAATCCACAATCTCCTTGTACTCCATTGGAACCTCTTGAGTGATTGAGATTGTCATGAGTTCCTCATCGGGGAAGGAATCATCCACTGGCTCATCTCCATCATGATCATAGGCTCTAGATAACAAATCAGCATTTGCATGTTTCTTTCCTGGCCTATCCTCAATGGTGTAGTCATACTCAGACAAGAGTATCATCCACCTTGCTAGTCTCCCTTCAAAATTAGGCTTGTTGAAGATGTACTTCAAAGCCTTGTGATCCGTGACAATGGTGGCTTTCCCCCCAATCAAGTAGTGTCTAAACTTCTTGAGACCAAAGATCACTGCCAACCCTTCTCTCTCCATGATAGAGTAGTTCTTCTCTGCTGAAACCATCTGCCTACTAGCATAAGCTATTAGATGATCATGCCCATCTTGGTCTAATTGACTAAGAGTGCATCCTATAGCTACATTAGAAGCATTAGTGTAGAGGATGAAAGACTTACTCCAATCAGGTTTAGCAAGAATTGGAGCTACAACAAGGGATTGCTTGAGCTCCTCAAAAGCTTTGAGAGCCTCCTTGTCCTCCAAAATCACCATGTAATCTACACCCTTCTTCATGTAGATGGTCAATGCATAAGCCTTGTTGGAAAATGAGAAGATGAACCTCCTATAGTATCCCACCATCCCCAAGAATTGGTGTAACTTTGTCAAGCTTGAAGGGAATGGAAGGTCTGAGATTTTCCTCACCTTCTCAGGATCAATTGCTATTCCATCCTTGGAGATGATGTGCCCCAAAAGTAGACCTTCTTCACATCCAAAAATGCACTTCTCTGGGTTGAGTGATGCATTTGCCTCATCCAAGCATTGCAAGACTTTGATAAGGTGCTCAAAGTGCTCCTCCTTGCTTCCATAGACACAAAAGTCATCAATGAAGTCTCACAAATTTCCCAATGAAAGGTTCAAATACCTTGTTCATGAACCGTTGGAATGTGGTTGGAGCA
Source organism: Lunularia cruciata (assembly GCA_948567375.1). Classification (NCBI taxonomy): domain Eukaryota; kingdom Viridiplantae; phylum Streptophyta; class Marchantiopsida; order Lunulariales; family Lunulariaceae; genus Lunularia; species Lunularia cruciata. The sequence continues at coordinate 47,555,229 of OX419758.1, forward strand.
TTGCAAAGCCCAAAAGGCATGACCTTGAAAGCATAAGTTCCCCAAGGTGTGGTGAATGTGGTGAGTTGTTGATGCTCTGGTGCAATCTTGATTTAGTTATATCCACTATAACCATCTCCAAAACTGTATCTCTCATGACCTGCAACCTCCTCCAAGATCTCATCAATGAATGGCAATGGGTAGTAGTCCTTCTTGGTAACATCATTGAGCTTCTTGTAATCCACACATACCCGAAGCTTGCCATTCTTTTTCTTCACAATGACAATTAGAGACACCCATTCTGAATTCTCTACCTCAAATATAAATCTAGCCTCCTTGAGCTTATCAATCTCCTCCTTCACAACCAAAGATATTGGTGGGCTAATGCAACGTTGCTTTTGGCGGATTGGTCTTGCATGTGACTCCACCTCTATCTTGTGCTCCTCCAAGGTGACTTCCTTCAAATCCTTGTAACTAAAAGCAAACACATAGATGAACTTGCAGAAAATCTTCTCAAATCTCACCTTCTCCTCCTTTGTAACATTTGGGCCATACTTAAGGGTAGATAACCTTCTCTCTATCTCCTCAAGTGTCAATGGTGATTTGTCTGGGTCATTCAAAACCTCTGGCTTAGGTGAAAAATCCATAGCACACAAAGGATACACATATGAATCAGATTCAGATTCATCCTCCTCCGTGGAAGTCTCCTCTTCCATGCTTGTGTCTACACCTGAAGCTCCTTCTTCAGAATCTGATTCCCAATAATCAAAAGATGGTGTATCTGAATGTGAAGTGTTGGTGGTGTTAGTCACAAGAACTATGACTCTATGGTTTGATGGCCCAATCCTCAAGTACCCTTTGTGCCATCGATCAGTTGTGTGTGCTGCTCTCAACCATGGCCTCCCAAGAAGTAAGTCATAGCTTGAATCCTTCAAGACTTGGAAAGTCATGAGATTTTGAACTCCCATAACTGAAACTACTACTTTATCCATCACCTCTACTGGTCAAACTTGTTGCTTGTTTGCCATGCTCACCACAAATGTTGAAGGTCTTGAGGGTATCATACCCAACTTTTTCATCAACCTTTCTGACATGGCATTTACTGCTGATCCTCCATTAACCAATGCATCCTTGATGTTGTGACCATTCACTCTCACATCAATCTTGGAGGCATATTCACAAGCCTCCCATGGTGCTGGCTTGGCATCCACCACCCCCATTGATACTGGAACTTTTTCCTTCTTCTTCCTCTTGCTCCTTGTAGAACTCAAACCACCTCTAAGCTCCTTTCTCAAGGTAGGGTTCAAAGCAATTAATTGGTCCACTGTGATGTTAGCCTTGTGACTACCAACATCCTCCAACACATTATAGTTCCATTGTTGCTTTGAGATCAAGAAGTCCTCCATCCCCAACTTCTTCCTTGGAGTCTTTGTTGTTGATGGTGTTGAGGTGAAAGTGCTCCTAGTAGACATAGGAGTATCTTTGCTTGGAGTAAATCCTTGAGAAGAATGAACATCCTCTGCAAAATGAGCTCTTTTCTTCTCTTGTGCCAAAAGCTCCAAATTAAGACTCTTGGAGTTTGAGCACTCTCCCTTCTCATACTTGCTCTCCACCATATCTATGGATGCTATCCCCTTACCTTTGTTGGGATTAGGAGCCACTTGGGTTTCACTACCTCCCTCTTTCACTCTATTGGCTCCCTCATAACCCCTTCCTCCATGGTAAGTGGAATTTGGGCAATTCCTTTGGATATGGCCTCTTCCTCCACAACCAAAACAATTTCTATCATTGAAATTGTTGGCCTCCTCTATATGGATAGTTTCCATAACTCCTAGGCCATCTCCCTACATTCTAATCCACCTCTCTCTTCTCCCATAGTTGCACCACATTGATCTTGAGATCCGCAAGTTGTTCTGTGATGGTTTGAAGTGGATCTTTTGGTAGAGGTGCAAGAACTGGAGCAACCACTACTTGTGGTGCAACCCTTTCCACCAAAGTATCAGAGGGTCCACCATACTTGTAGCCTTGAGGAGGATGCACAACCTTCTTCACCACCAAATCACTCTCATCCCCTTCCAAACTCTCCTCCATACGAATTGCGATCTTGATAGCTTCAACCTTGGAAGAAGGTTTCTCATATCTCACCTTGCTTCCAATTTGTGGTCTCAACCCTCCCACAAAATTCTTGGTGAGCATGGCCCCTATGCCAATAATTGTAGTCTCCACATCATCTCCACCCTTCCTCAACACTATGCAAAATCTGGACTCTAACTTTTCCACTCTTTCCACATAGACTCTCATTTTCTCTCCTTCTCCTTGCTTGAGAAATGTAACCTCACTCATCAATCTCTCATAACTCTCATCAAGAAGAAAGTTCTCAATGAGTGCTGAAGTCAAAGTCTCCCAAGACTCCTCTTCCCCATCTCTCCTCTCCTCTTTTGGTATTCTGACTCATACCATGTAAGTGCTGCATCCTCAAAGAAATCTGGTAATAATGAGGCCCACTCATTCTTCCTCCTCTCATTGTTTCCTATGCAAGCTCTCTTGAAGTCTCTCACAAAGGCTTCCACATCTTCTCCATCCTTGCCAAAGAAAACCGGAAGTTTCTCCATCTTAACCTCTCACTATCTTTCTCTTCTCTCAATTTTTCTTTCTCTTTTCTTTTCTCTCACTCTATAACTAATAGAGTATATACATGACTAACACCATTTGAGAGTAATCCACCCTAGTGAACACAAAATTTTTAGGTTGCTCCAAGATTTCTATAGCAACATCAAATCCTAGAGTGCATATTAATCGAACCCTCATGGATAGTTTATCCATAAGTTGAAAGATTATCTCCATCACTAATCTTGAGAACTAGTTGATGAAGGTGGTAGTATTTCTGTAGTTGTACTAAGACTCTCTCCAAGATCCTTCACCAAAGTCTCCAAAAGTGATTTTACTCCACTACACTCATGTCCTTTTGGAAGTCCTTCAACTCCACAAACCTCACACAACTCCTTGGTCTTAGATCTTCTCCCTCCCAATCTTGGTGAAGAAGATCCAACATGTAAACCCAAGTCAAGTAAGCCTCTCCTTTCTCTCAATCTCTTGCTCTCAAAGTTCAATGGACATGAACTTGCCTTATGTCCCTTCTCTCCACACAAAAAGCACTTAGACTCACTCTTTTTTCCAAGTGGTGTAGGTTTCTGGATCCTCTCAATACTCTCTTCAAATTCTATTGTAAACTCTCTTTTCCTCAAATCCACCCCTACAATCACCTCAAATCCTTGGGGAACCTTGCATAATCTCAATTTCCACTCTTGATGACCCTCCATGTTCCCAAGATGAATCTAAACACTCAAACATGCTTTTTGTTGATCTCAAACTCCTCATGCATGAGATCTCCACTCTGCAGAATTGACCCTTCCTCACAATGTCACTCAAATCTCCTAACCAGTATGTCACAGTCCTCTGAAATTTTTCACAACTAGATCACAACTCTAGTGCGTCCCTCCCTGAACAATTTCAGATCTTTTCATCAAGCCATTTGGCCTAGACACCTTTCTATTCAGCACACATATTTCAGATTTGGTCTGAAACCACCCCCCTCACTTCAAAAATTCATAACTCCCTGCGCAAGATTGATCTCTCTCTAATTCTTGTAGCAGCAGGTAGGTACAATGCACTAAATTTTCTTGGAAATTTAAAGGACAATTCATTGAAAATTGAAGAAATGGCAGACTCTGTACAATTTTCCAGAGAGCATGCAGTTGCGGGAGCACTTTACCCTATCAACTTTCAAAAATTCTAGCCCAGTGCACATAGAAGATCTTACAATAATTTTAAGTGTGCTAACTGAATGATAACCCAAGCTATCATGTGTAGAAATTTCAAGTCCAGATCTCAAACTTGAGATTTTGCCCAAAATCACCTTAATCCCCAAAATCTGCAATCCACCTAACACAATCTCTCCAATTCCTCTCATGTGTACAAGATGTACAAAATCACCTCAAAGACATCATAATGAACTACAAGGTATACAAATGGATCTTGGTTCTCTAACATAAGTTCAACCCTCTCTTCTCTTAATGTCCTCTCCAAGTGAGCTCTCAGAGCCTCCTTCTGCCTAATGTAGAATTGAACGCGGAACATTATCTTGCCTTCTAGAGAGGTCCTGGCAACGGAACCAAAAATGTGAGCCGGCCTGTCTCTCACTCAAAATGAACCTCTGATGGCTATTATGGTAGTGCACCATGGACTAAGAAGGCAAAGAACCCGAACTCCATCATACTCCTCCAAGGCTAACACTCCAAGACTCAAGACATTGCTCACTAGAGAACTCAATGAGAGAGAGATAGTTGCAAATGAAAGGATGATGAGTACCTCCTCACCCCTTGTTTATATACTTGTGAAATAGTTACGTACCAAAGTTACTAATTACCATAGTAACTCAAGTTACTAGACTAAAAGTCAAGTAAAGTCAAAAAGTAGAAAGGAATATCCATTCACATGGGCATATTCCTCTAAGCATGTGGTCTTATCTTGGCCCAACAACTAAGTCAAGGATTCCTTCACATGGGCTATCCTTGGACTAAAGAAGAATCCAAAACAAAAATGCTTGCGGGCCCAAGAGTTCTCAACTCTTTCCTCAAAGCCAAACACCTAGGAATAATACCAAGTCAACACACTAGAATCCAAAATAGTGGTGCTCATCTTTTCTACTTCCTCTAAAGTAAAGTCCCCTCTATCTTAGCTATGACTAACTTTAGCTAACCATGACTAATATAGAACCATCCTTTATCTCTATATAAATAATATCTCTTAAGTACTTGTAAGACCAAGCTAAATATCACAATACCACACACATGCACAAATGGGTGTTACAAATCCTATCCTTGGTGATCTTAGTAGCTAAGAAGTAGTTAGACACTCTTATTATATCAAATGCCAAATAGTAATAGAGTTTGTCCAGTGTTGATTTATGAGATGGAGGAACTTTTTAAGACTTTTTGTGACTAGACCTCCTCCATTCCTTGCTTCCTATTTGTGCACCATGTTTGTGTGAGTGCTCTGACTATAGAGCATTGGTGCTTTGTTGTGCCCTTGGTAGTGAAGCTTTGACCTTCACCAAGAGTTATGGAGTAGTAGGGTTTCCTTGTCCTCCATAGACCTTCAAGGAAGGTCTATACACCATAGAGGGTCTTATTAGACTCTAGTGCATAGCCCTTTATGTTGGGGAAGGCTACAATTGTCAATCTTAAGCTATGGAAGATCCTCGAGAGATGTCTATTTTAGAACCAAACATCTTGCTGGGGAGGGGGGTGTGGTTCTACATAGTACATCACATGTAAAGAGCTCATTTTCTAGATTTGGCTCGATCATCCAACATATAGCTCTAGGGTGAGAGTTCAAGCTATTGCAAAAATATTAGAATCATATGATGCGCTCGTTGGTGGAGCAATGTTATACCCCATGGGTTTTGAATTCTTTATTAGGAGGAGACAACCTCCTCTAGACAAGGTTGGCAATCAAGTGAGAGATGGATATGTTGCCTACTAGTATAATTTAGTAGTAGTAGTCTTAGCTCACTATAGTCAAGAACCATGGCATGGATTTCAACTTTCAATGGTTCCATTACTTATCCTAGTGACTCATTGGAGAGAAACACTCACATAGAGGACACTCTAGTACTAAAAAAAGACCATTTGGACTTGGAGTACAAGTGTGATTGTTCCTTCCACCTTATTTCATTATGGAGTTATGAGGAGACTTTGCATCAACATGCAGATCAGTTAGTGCAATAGGCTTGGAGTGGAGTCTTTGTACCACCAAGAGACCAATATGAGGATGAGACTCTAGGTCTATTACCTTATGACCTTTCAATACCACACTCAATGCTTGGCAATATTCAATAGAGAGAGTATGTCTATTGGAGTTGTTTGGTGAGATTTACACTAGACTAGCTATGGTATTACATGTAGGTATATGAGTACATAAGTACTTGTAATATGGAGAGAGAATGAGACTGCTAGGAGAGTCTCTATACATCATGTGGCACACTTGGCCTATCAATATCTTGAGTTATTACCAATATCAATAGTCAAGGGTTACCACAAGACCCTACCAAAAGACATTTCCTTGTTGGGAGCAAAAGATTTGGAGAGATATGGTCCATTCATTTGGTGATTTTTGGATAGCCATGTTAAGGACTTACCCTTATTGGCCAAGGTTAGGGTCCACAAGATCCCCATTCCAATTGTTTTAGGAGATGTTATATACACTATGACATCTCCAAGTTCATGAGTCTATTTTTGTAGCCTATATTTTGAAGAATGTCTCTTTGATAGGTGGTTCTTGTACATTGGTGGTAGCAAGTACACATCAAGTCCATTCTTAGATAAGACTTGTCATATTGTTGGATGCAACCAAAGTGGGATCACAAGCTCATTGTCTTCATCTTTGGTGGATGGACCTCTTACATAGAGAGGTTCTACAATTTGCTTATGATGGAATTCAACGATTAGACCACCTCACTATTGATGATATTTTGGATGTTGGATGCCAATCTCAAATGGTGGCAGTGGGTGATAGGTCACTTATGGCAATAGTGAACCTTTTTGGATAGCCCAAAGCCACTTTACCCACATTGATGAGTTTCCTAGTCTCCCATGCTTTTTGAGAAAAAAGGTCCTAGACTTGTTTGGGACTCATAGTTACAATAGTTGGTGGAGCTCAATGCTAATGAGAAGGAGCGAGTGATGAGTTTTCATATCAGTATTATCACAATTACAACAACGTTAGAGGCATCCAAGCATCATATGTTTGGTCAAACTATGGACTTGAATTGTTTGACCTAGATTGTGAGCCTTGGCTTGGTAGAGCAATGTAAGATGCATAGGCATCACCACTTAGACATTTGTGAGCTTTGTACCTATTGAGATGATTTAGGCACATGTTGGGAGTGATGGACCGAGTGTGCAAGGTATTAATGGGACACAACCAGTGGCTACTAGTGAGAGTGGTCTACTTGGGATCCATCCAAGTGAGCATAGTCTACTTGGGTTACACCTTTGGTCTACTTGGATGTAGCTAGAAGACGTATGGAGCTTGTAGCCAGAGTGGAAGGAGTTTTCTATACTAAGGCCTGGGACTCTAATGGTTAGGGGTATGCCATTATTGCTCCTAAGGGCTTGATGTAACCACCATTTAGTGCATCTTCCACTCCTGCATTAGTTAAAAAAGATACTTGGGAGCTAGACGTTGGACCCAAGCTTACAAGAGGAGAAAGACAAAGAGTTTGGAGGTTCTTGAGGAGCTACACAAGTTGTTTTGCCTTTAGTATGAAGGATTTGGGTGCTCTAAAAAGATATGGTATTTAGATGGAGCTTACTAATTATACATTAGTTTTCTAATGTCCTTAAAGGTACAGTGACATGGAGAGAGTATTGATTTAGAGCCGGAGTAGAAACCTTTTTGAGGTAGGTTTGGTGGAGATTTCACATGAAGAATATGCTTTGGCTACAATGATGCTAGCTAAGAAGGATATGTAAAGCAAATACACATAAGCAAATGTGTGGGGATTACCATCCTATCAATTGGCATATTAGGGCTAATTGGTATTCCATGCCTACACAAGAGGAGATCTTTGATGCAATTGAGCACGCAAAGATCTTCAATACTTTGGATCTTTGAGAAAGATATCATCAATTGCCAATCAAGGAGGAGGCAAGTCCAAGATAACATTTGGGCTATTGATACTCATGGAAAAGGTGTATTATATCAATGGAGGTTCTTACCATTTGGGTTGAAGGTAACTCCTGCCAAGTTTTAGAGGGTCATGGACAAGATCCTAGCAAAATTGGATTTTTCATGGTGCTATATTGATGATATTTTGGTCTATAGCACTATTGTGGAGGAGAATGAGAGACATTTGTTGGAGGTGTTTGAGAGGTTGAGTATTTGGGTCACACTATCTATCATGGAAGACTTGGTGTTAAATAGACCAAGATAGAGGCTATTGCATATATTCCTTGACGTATGGATGTGACTAGAGTGTTAGCATTCCTTGGGTTGGTGAACATCTATTGCCAATATGCTAGAGGATTTAGTGCCATTGCTAAGGCATTGACAAAGCTGACTAAGCTTACACAAGAGTGGTGTTGGAGAGATGAGCAAGAAAGAGCTTTTATAGAGCTCAAGGAGAGGGTGATATATGCACATATTCTTGGGTGACCAATTAGAGGATGACAATTCCATGTTCATATTCATTGGAGTACATTGGAGCTTGGAGAAATGCTCATCCAAAAAGATGATAAGGGGAAGGAGTTTCTGGTGGCCTATGCTAGTAACACCAACAATTTAATGGAGGCAAAGTATAGTTCATATAAGAGAAAGTACTTGGCAATAGTATTGGCAGTAGTACATTTTTTATGTTATCTATTTGGTAACCCCTTCACTCTCATCATTGATCATCAACCATTAAAGTGGTTGATGGAGTCTGACAGGCTTTCAATAAATCTTGCATAATATGCTCTAATTTTACAAGAGTATGATTTCATGGTTATCCACATACTTGGAGTGGTGAAACGTGATGCAAATAGGTTGAGTAGAAACCCATGTCCCAATCAACAAGATCAAATTGGAGCACATTTTCATGGCAAGACAGATGAGGAGATGGTGCCAAGTTGGCATGCATCTACCTTTCTATGTATATTTTCTAAGGGCCTTGGTGGTATCTCTCTAAACACATACATGAGAAATTGTTGAGATCACATATCCAAAGGGTGGAGATATTGGTACAAGTTAGTAGAAATTCATGACAATATCTTAGTGATAAATTATCTTTGCACTGGTGTTCTGGGTGACATAATTGGTGCCAAGGAGAGAGACCATGTTCTTCAACAAGCCATACAGTTTAAATTGGAGGGAAAATAGTCTTTTGTATATGGGAGGATGGTAGAGTGCATATACTACCACTTCCATCTTAGAGACCACAATTGGTACATCATGCTCATGAGGAGCTAAGACAATTTGGAGTAAAGCTTGCATATAGCTTACTCTAGAGTCATTATTGGTGGCTTTGTATGCAGACCAATGTACAATAGTTTGTTGCTAGATTGTGGTTTTTGACCCAAGTTAGAGCATCATTTAATGCTCATATGCCAAAGTTAGACCCATTATCTATCATGGGATTGGGTTTAGACCATTGGAGTTTAGACTTTGCTTAATCTCTACCATTGACTATGAGACATCATTAGTATGTTTTGATTATGGTGGAGCACTTCTCCAAGTGGATTGAGTTGGTGATACTTCTTGACAAGTCCAGTGAAGTGACAACTTACTTGTTCTTGGATTATATTCTTAGTCATGTTGGTGCACTAGCTAATGTTTTGACTGATCAACATACATAGTTTTGGGGGAATATTCTGGTCTTTTGTAACAAGGCCTTGATTGATCATCATACTACCTCCCAAGATCACCATGAGGAAAATGGATTAGTAGAGAGAGTGGTTCAAATGGTGAAGAGAATATTGTGTATGTATGGTTTGCAGAGAGTCCACTTGGGAGATTAGGATCTCTAGTTACCTTGGTTGGCCATGGGTTATTTTTTCAGCCGGAAGGCTTCCTTAACATCCTTCTCTATTTAATTTCTACTCTATGGATGTGATCTAGATTTACCTATAGCCATTTATTGTGTTGCTATTATAGTTTTGGACTTGGATGATCCAAATATATGGGTGAGCGCATGTTCTCAATGGGCAAAGATATTTTGGAGAGTGATGCAATGGCCTTTGGGAACTTAACAATTTCTCAACACATGGCTACTATTTGAGGAAGAGGTTATAGACTCTTGATATGCTAATTTCATCTAGGTGATTGTGTATATCTATAGCAAACTACACTGACAACACTTGATGTTACTACATGCTACACTATCTTGAGGGTGTACGAGTTTTGCCTTTTGGAGTCCTCATGTTGGAAGGATGTGATGATATTTTTTGGAAGGATCATGTGCACAATTGTGCACCATGCCACCTCCCAAACATTGATGGCACTACGGAACCAAGCTTGGCATGAACATGCACGCTTGCAGTGTATGTTTTGTGGGTCTTTTGGTGGAGCTACTACTATTTAGTGTGTGATAACTATTCAAAAGGATGGCATATGACATGTTTGACTCCTCCCCTCATGGTGGTTCCTCAAGGATAGTGGTAATGTCCTCAATGTACTTGAACTATTGCTAGTTTATCCTTTATGTGGTATAGATTGCATACAAGCAACTAACGATGGTGCTTGATAGCACCCGGCCTCTTGATCTTTGCATACCATAGGGTATATCACATACTTGGAGTAGATGGCTATTTGGAGTTAGAGAGACCTAACCACTAACTAAGAGTGTGATTGTGGCACTTTAGAATTCATTTATTTCTTATGTGTGAGTTTTTCTTCTATAATGTATGATGTTGACAACAATGTATGTTGTGGAGCAATGTATATATGCACAACAATTGTCACAACATTTGTAGTGCCCAAGCTAGTTTGCTCAAACATTGGATTGGTAGTGTCGGTAATCATAGTTATTTTGGTGGTTACTCATGGACTACTTGTTGGTGTTTGGATTTCATGTTAGGGCTATTGATCACATGGTGGGATCCACCATCACTCGCACCATTTGTACCATCAAATGTGCCATTAGGCTTGGAGACCTAGGTTGAGTAGAAGGGTATACTTTTGAAGTGCAGCTCCAAAGAGCTCACTTCTTTGATGTTGAGCCATTGAGTTCTTGGCTATGGTGAACAAAGGCTGGCAAGTGTCATCTGGAGTCTCTTAGCTAGAGTAGGTGTGGCTTGACTGTCATCAATGCTAGATTGTTGGCCAAATGTTGAGTGAAGGATAGAATATAGATCTGATTTGAGTGTAATTTGAGTGTAAGAATGAACTGATTATTATGGCACTTTAGAGTTCATGTATGATTTATGTGTGAGTTGTGCTTCTATAATGTATGATGTTTACAATGATGTATGTTGTGTAGTGATGTATGTACACTTGACAATGATTGTTGCTGCTCCAGCCTATATGTCAGCCCATGCCAATGACTCCGCTTGTAGAGAATTTGTCACCACTACATCATGCAAAGTGTGAAGACCATCCGTGATAATAATAATCTTTGCTTGTGCTCAATAGATAGATGATCATGGTAAATATAAGATGAATTGCTCAAGATGAACATGGCCGTGTAGCTCGTCAGATTTGAGAGACTATAACATGAACTGCATCATGGACTCCCCACCAGAATCAATGATATTTAGAGAATGTGCTTCCCATGAATATATAATCTTTATATATTCATACTTTGTATAATCATTCGTGTCCCTTTACATATACTAGTTTCTTATGAGAACTCCAAAACATGGTGCAATCCAAATTCAAAGGATCAAACGAAGGAGATATATTTTGTTTCGTCACCATGTGACTAATTTTATATTAATTGCTAGATATAATACTCTAGATCGACGGCGTTCTGAATTCCCCTTTGCATTATATTGGTCATTCTTAAATAGGAAGTCAATGGTCCTACGTTATGAACGGGGTTGATGCGGAGCATTCTGCAAGGTAGAGTAGGGATTAGTAAAGGGAATAATAAAATATCAAGAAACCTAAAATAACCATATATGCCGGAGGGAGTTCCATCTTGGTAGCTCTCTATCAGTTCAATTTATGATTGCAGTTATTGACCTCATTCTATATAATTTAGTCTCTTTTGTAGTACCTCTCTCTCATAAAAGACACTGTTTAATCTCCTTCTCTACTGTCGAAGTTCTCTCCTGGTTGGAGAGTACTCTGTTTAGTTTCTTACCTCAAAATGAATATCAAGAGTCAATTGACAGGAGCTCAACTCGCTGGACCCTCATGCTGATTGAATGTCTCAATCTCTTTCACGAATAGTCCATCAAATCCTACAACCTCATAAGACGAACATCCAATTGCTCGACGTTGTACCTTTCTTTCTGTGAGGAGATATGTTTCCTACTTTCATCAAGCACAGTTATAGATATATAATGCAATTATTTATCACAGAAAACATTCCAAGACTGTTGGTGGTTAATTCTGCTGCATCCAAGGTATTGATTACACAGAAGTTCGGTGGTTGACGGTTTGGTTGTAGCGTGGAATCCTCTCAGTGAGTTATAGATCTAACCAGCAATCTGAAATATACTGTTCCAGCTTTCTCTCATGCTTTGGACATCCCACTCCACTGCCAATGCAAGCGGTCAGAGGGGCCAAATAGTATACCCCGAAGGAAAAAGGAGTACATAGGCACCAAGAAGTGCAGATGAGAAACCGAAACCAAAACGTCCGAAGCCAAAGCCAATAGCATTCATCTGAAGTGAAAATAATGTAGACGTTTCAGAAGTCAGATGTTATTTTAGGTGTACTTGTAAAGGTCTTCATGCAAAGGTATCGGTGCTCAAAAGACAAACTCTTGGCTGGGGGATGGTGGGACTAACGACCACGCCTCCGACATGATGGCTGATGCGAAACAGAAGTGTAAGGTCGTTTGAAGTGAGAAAGCTTCGAAAACTTGACAAGCAAGCTCTATGACAGTTGGGTCTAGCTTTCCTGTCTGGCTTCCAGCGAAGAGATGGAGACGGCCATCCATCAATCATTCCAGGAACGAAGCTGTCTCCGGAGTAACCGGGGTTACTTGGAGATCTACCGGAGTAAAATTTATAATCTCGGGTCCAATTGCAGAACTTGACCAGACACTAAAATATTGACCGGCTTTTGTCGGTTTCTCCACAGACTTCCCAAGAAGTCTTACCCCCGACGCAGGCTGTCTCTTTCTTCGGGGGACACCTCACGCAGGGGTGCGGCTCCCGTTTCCGTCCGTTTTACGAAACAAACAAGAAAATTTCGAACTCATTGCTCTAAGACGTGCGGCAACACGAAAGACTGCGAACAATAACCAATTTCATTATTCAACCAGTCAGGTTATTCTCGGATCAATGTGGTTTCATGGCATCACATGACTTCTTGGCCAATCGCCGAGTTGTTTGAGAAATATATGTTGAAAATTACAGTAACATAATCTCCTTTGTAAGATGAATTACAATATCGAGCTTTTGACTCGAACAGACTGCTTAGTTATGTATGTTTTTACTTATCGCTCTGTGATGTTCAGGAAGCTAGTATGGTTGTTTGTTTCTTCCCATTCTTCTTGTTATCCTGTGCGTGTCGCTTTTTTTTATTTGTTTCTTGCCTCCCTTGAATGTCAATCGACTGTACGTAGTTATGCTAAAGAACTCTCCGAGAAATTTTACCTTGGTCTTTATGTTGCTTGCAGTTGGATTTTTACGTTTCAGAGATTTCAAACAAGTAACGAAAAGGTGTACGCTAAGTCTAATGTACATCTCATAATTATGATTATTCTGTGGACTTAACTTTTTAGACGAGAGCCGTCTTCGATGAACTGGTTTCCTTTGGGAGGTGGTCGATCATACATGCATATAATTTGGGTCGTTACTCAATTCATTTCCGGATAAGAACCTGATCCAGATCTTGAATTTATATAGTTTACATGATACGCATGTTTCAGTTTAAATTCATTTCTCCATGATCGCAGAATAAGGGTGACTAATTATCTGAATATGACTAATTTGACTAACTATCTGAAATAACGCAAAAATGACGTGTTTGACCGGTGCTGTGTGCATTCCGACATTCGATTTATCATATGAAACTCGGTTTGCGTTTTTCCGCAAGGCACAAAATCGGTCCGAAACGGCTCATGGCCGTACCTGCAGACAGCAACGGAGTTCAGGAAGGAGGACGCCGGTTCCTGCCGTGAGTCTCCCTCCCTTCTACGTCCTGCGTGAAAGATTGCGTCCGTCAGGCTTCCTTAAAGACGGGTCGGTCCAGCCCAACCCGTGCATGGCCCAAAGAACAAGGCGGGAAGCTGGTAGAGGATCGACGGTGCGCAAACCTTCTGGTCCTGGGAGAAACGTACATGCAGATTGTGGAATTTGCGAGGAGTATGGCCAAATAACGATGAAACCAGGATGGAGGGAAAGAGTCAGTCACCGGGAACTGTTTGGATCCCGATGTTGGTGCGGGATTGAAGGCGGGGCTGTCGACACAAGAATGATGAGCGAAAGTGGGAGCGATTCTAGTGGTTCATTGGCAGAACAGAGAACGGAGGGAGGAGGATTTAGTTAGGACGATGTAGGTCATGATTCGCATGATTTACTTTTGGTCGAGTTGGTTTCAACGGGAACTTGCCCAGTCCGGTTTGTGCTTGTAGCGGATGGGCATGTGGGGAATGTTGAGGGTTCGTGACTGATTGTGGGACCCGGGACGCATGTTAAGAGTGTGGCGGAGGGATCCCATGAGTGGAAGGAGCATAATTAGGAGCACCGCACTGTTGACTGCAGTGGAGGTGGGGGAGCGCTGTACCTGAGCAGACGCCTTTTTTGCCCTGGCAGCGGGAGCTGGTGAGAGCGCACAAAGGGTTGAGCGTCATATGGTGTTCAGGAGAACTAGGAGAAAAGACTTGTCAAGCTACTCTATCTTAGGTCCACCAAGGGACGAGGGAGACTCTTGAATCGGGGTATTCTAGTTACACTTTGCATCAGTCGTGTTAGGGTCGCTCCACGCCCCTTATACCGCACTCTCTTGTTCTATCTATATCAGGGATGTATCGTGGGAGCTTCCTTTACGTCGCGACGAATCACTAGTAAGTAAGCTCGTAGGAGCTGCGAGGACTGGCGAGCAATCAGCGCCACGCTACCTCTGCCGGGTTACCGGTAGCAAGTAAAGAGAGAGAGAGAGAGATTGAGAGAGAGAGAGAGAGAGAGAGAGAGAGAGAGAGAGTGTTTGAATCTCGTACCGCTTGATACATACGTGACGAGCCTCTACTTTCCTCTGAGTTATACGGGGTTCATCTTGAGGTGCTGACACATCCATCGCATCGAGTTTTGTCGTCTTGAGATTCACAAGATCACACCTGCTCAGAGTGTCGAGGTTCGGCTTCACAGCCTGTACACATATCCATGTTGATCTGCATCAGCTTCCACATCGATTGTGCTCATCCCTCTCTGGCGTAGCGCAATTTCACTCCGTAGTAGCAGGCAGCTCTAGAGTAAAGGAGAGCCCATTGTGAGGCAGTCTTTTGCGTCAGGTTTGCACAAAGAAGAACGGCTTCAGCTTCAGGTTTTGTATCCTTATCGAGAGAGTATATAACTGTATGGTCTTTCTCTGAGTAGTTGGTGGTGGCGGAGACCGCCATTGGTGCTCAACGTCATCGTGGAGTGCGATGCGGCAAAGCTTACTTCTCTACTGCGCATGACTAGTAAGAAGCAATTTAGAGTGCGGATGGAGAAGGTAGGCTTGATGAGTCGGCTCCGCACTCGGTGTATGGTGGTTGCCGTCTCCGTCGCCTTAGGCTGGCTGCTGTTCGTATTTCACTTCGTGTCGGTTGGACGCACTCCTGAGACTACGAATGACACACCTCAGGTGAATCTTCCTTTTCTAGCTTGGCAACAGAGAGAGACATTGAGAAGCAGCTTTCTTCCTTCCCCTGAGAAGTTCTCCTCACGGGATACTCTTTCCGAGACCGATGTACAAACGACCTCCGAGGGTCTATCTCAAAAGATTGACCTCGACAATACCGATCAAGATGATTGCAGTGGGAGGTATTTGTACCTCTATGATCTTCCGAAGATGTTCAACGAGAGAGTGCTCGAGGGTTGCAAGGACCTCACTCTCTGGACGGACATGTGTAAAGAGACCGTGAATGAGGGCTTCGGTCCCCCAATGGAGGACTCTGATGGTGTGTTTCAGGGAACTGGATGGTATGCCACTAATCAATTCACTCTGGAGCTTATATTTCACAACAGAATTAAGCGACACAAATGTTTGACCAAAGATTCTTCCAAAGCAAATACTTTGTTTGTCCCGTTTTATGCTGGATTGGATGTGATGCCTCATCTATGGGACGGGGCCAACATTACCGAAAGAGACTCTGCACCTAAGGCTCTTGAGAGATGGTTGACAAACCGCCCCGAGTGGAAAAGACTAGACGGGCACGACCACTTTATGGTGGGCGGACGGATTACTTGGGACTTCCGAAGGAGGACAGAGGAAGAGAATGATTGGGGCAACAAGCTGTTACTGCTTCCAGGCATAGTTAACTTGACCACTCTTATCATCGAAGCAAGTCCGTGGCACCCTAACGACTATGCCATACCATATCCTACATACTTTCATCCATCGACTGATGCTCAGGTGGTCAGCTGGCAAGATCACGTGAGGAACGCAAAGCGCAAGTCCTTGTTTTGCTTTGCAGGTGCTCCTCGCCCAGAAATAGACGCCTCAATTCGGAGTCAACTTATAGATCTTTGCGGGAGGTCGGAGTACTGTAATCTCCTGGCGTGCGGAAAATCGACCGGGAAATGTCATTCACCAAGCAATGTAATGAAGCTGTTCAAAGAGTCAGTCTTCTGCCTGCAACCACAAGGCGATTCATTCACTCGTCGATCGATCTTCGATTCAATGCTGGCTGGTTGCATTCCAGTATTCTTTCATGTGTACTCAGCCTACAGTCAATACGGTTGGCACCTTCCGGACGTACATGAGACGTATTCCGTGTTCATTCACGAAGATAACGTCAGGGCGCAAAACGTGAGCGTCGAGCAAGTATTGCGAAGTATCCCCGCCGAACAGATTCAAAAGATGAGGGAGACCGTCATCAGTTTGATTCCGAAAATTGTTTACGCGCAGCCCAATCATCAGATCTCTGTCAAAGACGCGTTTGATGCATCGATAGACGGCGTTTTAGGCAGAATATCGGAATACAAGCATAGTCTTTATACGGTTGAAGCTAATGCACAGCATCAGTCAGAGGACAATGAAGTGCTTACGTCAGAGGATACCTGGAGAAGTGATCAATCAGAGATGGAGGTACAAAGGTTGGCACGGGAGCAAAGAGAGTCTCAACAGTCGCAAACCACGGGAGAATCTGGAGAGAAGACCGAATGAGGAGTGTCATTTTTGTCATGCGCAGCTGGATTGGAGCTCTCGCTTCACACAAGGTGTTGTTTTCGCGCTAGCTTCAGGCCATGTTGATGAAGTTTCTGAATCTGTTTCTCATAATAATCTGCTTTCGAGGAACCAGCAAATCTGATGTCTCAATTTGAATCATCTTGCTTTAAGTACAAGTTCTGACACGGAGACGGAGTGTCGAACCCCTTAGGACGTACAGAGAAGATGAACATTCTCATACGCCAGCTAATTATTGCAATCTCTCTCTTCTGCTTCCCGTCTTCTGGACTTCTCTTTCTCGTCTGAATGTGTTTCTTGCGGTCAATTTGAGACTGAAAGCTATTAGTCTGGGGAACATATTGGTTGCTGGGTGTATCAAAACGTTCATGTTCTCTTCGTGAACTCTCCGTGAAGACGCTAGTTTTTGTTATAGGTCATAGTATCTTTTGTCTCTCGAACGTGAATATATTGCTCGTCCTCATTTATGCTCTCTCGATTTCCTTTCAAGTACTGATGGCGATCTGTTGAATCTTTCAGAACCACTGCAAGCATCAACTTTACAACTATTACGATGCAGACGATTCATCTGCCGAATCCTTCTGTACTGAATTGTTACTCGACGTCCTCGTTTCACTCATGTCACGAGATATGTAATTGTCATGGACCGGTGAGTGAAGAAAGGAGGCAATTGCTGAATTTAAGGACACCGGCATCCATGGCTCGGTATACTATACACACACCCTTGTGTGGTGTACAGGGTAGGTTTAATGTAGAGCAAATAACTTAGCGTAGAAACCTTTATTCTTCTTGTCATTATGGTGTGGTACACACACATTCTGGTATGTCGCAGTACTTATGTTCTGTGTTGGTAGCAAGTTCACCGTATCTGGTAGTCCGGAATTATTTTTGGCCGAGAGGGTGTTCCGATCATCCGTATTTGGAAGGTAGTAATTTGTGATTGATTAAATGAGGTGGAACTTGGTCCATATCCCTTACCATAGTTCTCGTAAGTATTTCGGGTACTTCAGGTGCATCTCACCTCCACAGTTGGCCGTGGAAAGCCCAAGCATTTGAGGTCAGTAACACGGATCTAATAGACACCCCCTATGAATGCCTTGGCTTAAATTGTCTCATCTGGGTGAAGAGACCGAGTAGATTATGGAGACCAACGTACTTGTTTCATTGTCTCGGGAACGAGGGAGTCGTATTCGACCGGATGTACCACAGAACAGGGGTATGCACCAATATTATGCAAGTATTGTTCTTCAATCGAAGGATTTCTAATCCTCCTCACCCATCGATTCATATCATATTTACAAGGTTTTGTCACTCTCTTTGCCTCTCTAGGTATGTCGAGTTAAGACCTGTTGGAGTGAATAGTGCTGGTTACAAGTAATATTATCCTCAATCCTCGGTTCAGCGAGGCGAGCTTAGCTTACTTGTCGGTTTGGGGCATCTGTCTGAAGTGATTTGGCCGGTGAGGTTCGTTTTGTTTCGTTATTCTTGATCTTGAACTAGGTCAAGGATATGAGGACATGAGAGCAGGAGCTCGTTCGAAGCACGGGGGATCCAGAACTTATCAAATGCATATGAAGTGCAGATGAAATGTAAACGTGATATGGGCAAGTCGAGATTAGAGGACTAAATCCGTAAAAGAGATGAACGAGATCTAACAGAACGAAGCACCTACGAAAAATTAATACTTCTTGATCAACAGCAGCAGAGAATTGGCATGCAACCAATAAGCGCTAGCAAGGCATGTAGCGAAACAGATGTAGCACATGTAATCGAAGATTGACAAGCAAGACTTCAAAGATTAAACGATCTGGAATAGGCATAGACGAGGCAGAAATTATGCATAGGGAGAATGAATGAAACAAGTGTTGGGTGGAGCGAAGTGGAAGAAGAGTGGATGGTATCTCAGCCAAGATACCATGGAGCGAAGCGTTAGAGGACTGGATATTGTAAATCGCGCCAAGCTCATACGGACGGACGAGGAAGCATAAGTTCTCAAACACTAAACAGCTGAAGTAACCTTAAAGCATTCATAGTAAGTCTCCACGACAGCACGTACGACTTCATCGGTACCTCATGCATTGCCGAAGTAGCTGAGCGAGTGTCAGTATCCCTCGTTCCGATATCAAGGATAGTCTCACTTCTGGGATTCTTGAGTTCTAGTCCAATCGCCATAGCAAATCTCTGACCAGGAAAGAAATTGAGAGCTGCCATGACTACATTCTGAAAATGAAGCGCTCACTTACATCGGGAAGCCGTGTCGTTCTATTAATGTCTAATATGGAATGTAATATATGGAAGAGAAATGAAATATTAGTAATCTGGCGCTTGGTGGTCTGATATGATTATGGAAAAGAGGAATCAGACGATGAAATTGTCAAACTGTAGATGAACCTATCCTCCTATCCTCCTACACCGTACCGAGAGCAAAAGCTAGTAACGGATTTTATCTGAACGACTACAACTAGCAGTTCAGTAAGGTTGGCACAAGTACCTTACACGTGTCCAGAGTTTCCGAGAACAGTAGAGAGTACCAAGTCATCCCGTTACTTATTGATCGAGGCCCTCCTTCACATCCACATTGAATTCTCAAGTTTCAGAACTGGTGGTAGCTACTCAGAGGAAAAACGTTAGGGAGGCAACATGGTACATTTTATAGAGAATACGAGAAAAGCGGAATTGATGTTTTCTCTCCTTCACTCCCCTTCATGTAGTGGTTGTAATCATGAAATCTACAGTAACTTTGGTTGCCTGCGCTACTCAAGCTTGCCAAATGCATCCCGAACTTCGAGAACTTTGAATTAGAGTGAACAATTAACTATTCACCGCCGTAGACTTCGGTTACGAGCTCTTAACAATCATGTTGTTTACTAGCAAGTTTTGGTTGTCCCCTCAGCTACTACTAGTGTATACTCTCACTTTATTATCTCTTTGAACTGCAGCAGATTTCGAACGGAGGATGGCACGCATACGCAGTTACCTATCTGTCATCAGTCATTTACGCAGATGCAAATAACAATCTGTTACTTCTGGGTTTTGAATTTCTGCTGGCTCTGCTCTGCTGGCTTTTACCTCTTAGGTTTTATCCTTGTACGGCTTGATGGGGATCTTTTCCTATCCTTCTTGTTAGCCTGTGCGGGTCCTTTTCTTTCTTAATTCTGGGCTATCCCACTGGTAGCAAGATTGATTGTCAATAACACAACTGCAAACATTTCAGTGAGAGAGATCCGTTCATGAGATCGATTCTTTCTCTACATGAGAATTTCGGGTGCTTTGTGTTAATAAGTCCTCAAAGTTTCAAAGTTGCAAATCAAAAACAATTGGTCCTTCAGGTTTGAGGTATATCTTAGGTGAATTTGGGACACTCAGAGGGAGTCCAGGATCCAGGTTCTTGTCGTGACAAACTGCACTGCTAAGCCAATCCGCGCATTCTGGGACTTCATCTAAGGTCGACATAATAGATCATATATCACGCTTGTTCCCAATGCATTGCTTATGAGAAAAGGTTGGCATTTTACATCAGACAGTTTCTTAGTTTTCAAATGTACACGCATCGAACAAGCGCGAAGATTGTTAGGCGAATTTGATTCTCAGTGTGGCAAATTCGTATTCAGAGTTTGTTCGAGGGAACCATCACTCTGCTTGATTCCCTGCACGAAAGAACCTGAGAACTTGCCACCGTGGCACTGTAGAACCGGAACATCAGCGAGAAGGTGAATTGTACCAATCTGTTGGAGATGGCGATGCATCAGCAAGAGGAGTGCACTGACGTGAATTGATACTCTTCAAAAGAGACGCAACGCATCGTCAAAGGTTTGGATCCAAGAGCTGCTACTTGCTTAGTACTTCATGAAGTTGTTTAGATCCGGAACTGTTCGAGAGGAAAAGGCGCAGGAGCGGGCTATTCCGAAAGACCATACGCGTAACCAAACGTACGCCCTGCAGGACCAGGAGCCAAGGCGACAGAGTAAAATTGGAGTAAACTTGCTACTTACAACAAAGCCGTGAAAAAGCTCGAGACTGTTTAGCTCAACAGCGCGTACTCCTATGTCGAAGAATGCGGCAGAAGCGGATGTGCCACCTGAGGAACGTGCAGCTGTATTTGTTACGAATGCGAACCCCAGAATAATGGCCAAAATCAACAGAGAAATGCGACAGCGCTTGTATCTGATGGGGAAGAGGCTGATAGGTGACGAAAGGAGTCCACTAGGGATCGAGTTTTACGTCATGGGGGAGATTGGGAAGACATTTACCGTGAAACTCCGCCAGTTCCCTTCTTGCCAGTGCGGTGACTTTTTGCTGCAGAGATTGTGTAAGCATTTGATGTTCGTCTCGTCACGAGTATTGAAGTTGCGAAAGGATGATCCTCTGATATGGCAGAGAGCTTTACTCCCATCCGAAATCAAATCCATTATCCAGAATCCTGCCATTACTCCCGTCAAACCAAAGAGCAAATTCAGAAGGCTGAAAGAGAGCTTACTTATGGGTTACGGACCTCATGATATTCTCCAACACGATCCAATGTATTGTCCCGTATGTTATGAAGAAGTCAACTTATTCGAAGAAGATATTCTAAAACCCGAAGAATCACCGGTGGAGGAACCTTTCTCACAGACCAAACCAAAGTTGGACATGGGTAATAAAGCGCCAACCTCGTCGGTAGCTGTCTCTCTTGGAGCAGCTCCTCCTGGGGAAACCAAAGTAGAGGAGGTGACAGTTACACAACCAGGGGTTGAGTCAAAACCAGGACTTTTCGAACCCTTGCTTTTTTGTCCAGAAAAGAATTGTGAGGTACTAGCATGTGTCAAGATTGTTCACCGGTTTTGTTGGCTTAAATGGAACCGATTTTGTAGGGTAAGTAAACAACTTCCTGATATTGTCATAGCAAACAGATGTTTTCCGTTGGCATTCAATTGTCAATGAGTACTTACCCTACTTTCCACACTACTCCGCTTGTGAACGTAATTGGCCAATTCACAGGCTCTGTGATATAATTTTAGTCACCAGAGATATCCGTGTTTCCAAATGGCACATGCTAGTCAGACAAAATACTAACAGTAAATAGTCAGATAATAAACAAATACTTGTTCAATTGCCAAAGGATTTATGTATGGACAACTGTTTTCCGTCGACTGTTGGATTAGTAATGATTACATGTAGCTAGCGATGGAGAAAATCTATCGTTGATCAAGTAATAAAATGTAGTCAAGCATTGAGAGGTTTTTAATTTGTGTAGCAGAGCCGACCAAAAGGTGGAAATCGGAACCTCGGTTCCTCGAGTATTGAAGCGCAAACCGAGCTGAACCGTTTCTCTAAAGTAATTGCTCAAGAGTGATCAAAACAAGTTTCGAAATCGTTCCGATGTTCTGAACCAATTCTCCCCACTTCAGGGTTGACCTTTCTTAGAGTCATGCAACTCAACATACAAGCACCAACTCATGCTGAGCGTATTCACTGTCATAGATTTGTGTGTTTCGAACTTTAAGATTTATATAAAAAATTGTACAGATGAGATTGGTTGCTGAAATAAGACGAATCATCGCAGCTACAACCAAAAGTTCCCAGTCCTTCATGGTGAACTATGAAAACCTGCTAGCCATTGGGCACCATCAAACTTTTCAACTCCTGGCAAGCTATCTCCTCGTCAAAATCTGGTACCAAACCTATATCCTTGGCATTTCGTCTAGTTTCCGGGGGTGAAGGTAGTGGCGTATGCCCATGCGTTGTTGGCAACGGGGTCAGCCAAGTGGTCGGACAGGTTCTCGATGGGTCCCTTTCCGGTGACGATGGCCTGGACGAAGAACCCGAACATTGAGAACATGGCTAGTCTTCCGTTCTTCAGCTCCTTAACCTTCAGCTCGGCGAAGGTGTCTGGGTCCTCAGCCAAGTTCAGGGGGTCGAATGAGCCTCCTGGGTAGATTGGGTCGGTGATCTCTCCCAAAGGTCCTCCGGCTACTCTGTATCCCTCGATGGCTCCCATGAGCACAACCTGGCATGCCCAGATAGCCAAAATGCTCTGAGCGTGGATGAGGCTTGAGTTACCGAGGTAGTCCAAACCACCATCGGCGAAGATCTGTGATCCTGCCTTGAACCACACTGCCTCTCCGAACTTAACACCGTTCTTGGCCAACAATTCGGGGAAAACGCATCCCAAAGCTCCCAACATGGCCCATCGTGAGTGGATAACCTCCAATTCACGATTCTTGGAGAAGGTCTCTGGGTCAGCAGAGAGTCCAGCAGTGTCCCATCCGTAGTCTCCGGGGAACTCACCGGTCAGGTATGCGGGGGTAGCTCCGGAGAATGGGCCCAAGTACTTGGGTCGGTCCTCACCGTACCTGAATCGCAAAGACACATACAGTGTGAACAACACTATTAACGAAAAGCGCACGCAGAAGAGAAACCTCTTCGGCTCTAAACGTGGATCATCAAAACTTCGATGCATCAAAGACCTGATCGGGGAACTCACCAGATGGAGGCTGGGGCGCTGGACTTGGTCTTGCGCATGGTGACGCGGGCCTCACCAACATTCACCTTCTGGGTAAGAGCATTGCCGGACAGGCCCAAAGCCTGGCCAGCGAAGGTGGAGGAGGCGATGGCGGTAGAGGCCATGGTGACAGGATTCAAAATTCGACAATCGGTTCGGAGGTGAGAGAGAGAGAGGATGCTTTAGGTTCAGTCGAGAGAAAGTTTATATCGAGAAACATAAGAGTCTTCCGAAAGACGTGGCCGGAGCACAAAGGATAGGATATCTGATAATATCGAGTGAACCAATGAGGCTAGATGGTACAAGCTATCACGTGGGTTTCCAATCCCTGTGTGATTGCCGTAGCTCCATCGGATATATGGGTTTTTGTCCTGTCATGTCCTCGAGGCCGTTGCATGTCGCCCAAAGCTTTTTCAGCAGTTCCATTGGTTCCAGTCCTCGCCTCTTACGGCAGCACCACAACATTCCTCGACCCAATAGAGCCACACATATTCTCAAACAAAACAGAGCCCCACAGCTCCTTTGTAGTTACCCTGGTAAGAAGTAGATTCACAAACTGGGTAAACGATAAAATCTCGTGTAACTGAACCGTGAGTGTCTCCATACATGAACTAGTGTTAGTTGTGCATTCATTTATGCATCTTCTTCAAAATACATGTTGTTGAGCTGGAGCCTATTTCCTTGCAGCCTATACATATTCTACATTTCCTTGCAGCCTATATGTGTATAAAATCGGGTGTTAGAACTTCAATCCAGATGCAGTCTCATGCAGTATTTTAGTTTCTCAAGCATGGATTTCCATTCTTGGGCCTAATCCTAGTTCATGTATGCGTCTTCACATACAGAACTAAGGATTCCAGAACCCTACCTTAATGCCGGTCTTCATCAACAGCGATCTAAACATGTTACGCATCCAAATGAATGAAGCCTTGAAGCTTCTCTTGGGTGAAATCTACTTCAGGAGTTTTGGTAGAAAATTCGTCTTAAATTTACATTTCATATCTTTTCTTGTAAAACGCTCATCGCCTCATCTGAGTGAAACCTTTAGAGATGACCATCTAAATTTATGTAGGTGTATTTCTACATAAGTCTGAGGTACAAAACTGTGCAGGAATAAACTTCGGGCTTCTTGGTTAGTGACTGGAGTTCGTCAAGGAATTGTGAGGGCAAAATATTAGAGTACTCTACCCCGAAAGTTACTCACGCACAGCAATCATATGTTTTGGAGAATACTGATCTCAAGTCTATAATGACTGTTTCAAAATCTTCCTTCGTCATAACGCTGGTGCTCCCTTGTATCAATGAAGTCATGAGGACCGTAAGGTTGATAGGTAGTTAGAGGGGAGAAGCTTTTAGAGTTCTAGTTGAATACTTTGAATCATAGAGAACCAGCTGTTGGGAAAATTTACATAAGCACACATATATTTTATATTGTTGGTGTAAGTGATAATACACGTTTGGGTCATTTTGGAAGGTGTACGGATCAATTTTCAATACTCTATGAACCAATTCATTGCTTACCTGACCTCCATGGCCCACATGTTATTTCATGATATAAATTTCTTGCCAATTTTTCCTTGCTCTATCAAATGAGATATCTGGTGTTCACCCCATTGAAGTTGTGAATGTTTTCCTTTGTTTAGTCTTATGTATTATTGGTCTATGATGCTTGTTTCCACATTAGTTTGTTGTGGCTACTCTAGAGGTTGCAAGGCAATTATTGTTTGAATTAGCATTCTTGGACCTCCATCCTAACGGGATGATTTTCCAAGTGAATGTCTCCAATGCTTTCAATACCATTTCTTGTCTATCTTTATGTTATGCTTTTTGCTCAACAAGGGATCATATCAACTCCTTGATCCCATCTATATGCATTTTCTATAATATATAGATCCTTTTGTTATAAAGCCACCATACTACCACAAGAGACTTCACACAATTCATATTTGCAAAAGGTACACACCAAGTAGATCTCTTTTTTCCACACCTCACTATACAACTTCACAAGAGGTTGCAATTGCTTTTCCTATCATGTCTCTTTCCATCCCTCTCAAACAATATCTAATTCTTAGGCCCTTTTGGAAGATGTGGTTTGAGCCATTGTGGTTTTTACACTCAGCTTAGAGACCTTGGGTTTACAAGTCCAAACCTGTAAAGGCAAGGTATAGAGTTCATGTGCAGTCCTCACTCCCTCAAACTTTCCATTAGTGTTCTAATTCGAGGAAGCAAGAGTATAGAGGAGAGCAAGAGGATAGCCTTCAAACTTTTGCTATGCATCTATAATAAAGTCAAGGAACATTTTGCTCAGAAACAGATATTATCAACAGATGTGCATTTTCTTGTGTTGAAACTGTAGTACTACATGTAGATGAGTACTACGTGTTTCTTTCTTATTGCTGCATAGCTGTTGCAGCAGCATTACTTGCAGAAGCACATCATCTCTATGTCCTTTGCAACGAAGAATTGATTAGTCGTGTGAAGCTAGGCTTATACGTGGTACGTGGCCTCCGAGCAGAGGTTCTGCTTGTCTTTGGACCTCCCAAAAGCTGCTGAACATGACTTTCATGCCATGCGAGACGAGTCTCCTCACCTTCCCTTGTCTACGGATGTATCCAGAAAGTCATATGCATACTTGCTTAGCATCCTGGTAGGCGCATTCAAGTGTACAATTGTTTGAATTTACACCTCTCCTGCTTTTGGTCATGATTACATCTCAACTTCTGGTATCTGCTGTAAAACGACTTGTTAATTCTTTTCATATACTTTTGGATTTCAGAGACGAAGAATCCTGATCCAGCACTTTCCAGGACGATCCTGATCCACGTTCAAATACCAGAAAACCAACACAAACACATGTATCGGCGAACGTGTAATGACTGCATTAACGGACTTCAATGGTGTTTCGAGATGGAGGGGCCAGGTCCAGAAAAAACTCCTATGGATATCAGTAAACCCTGGCTGAGAACAATTAGGTGGTGCCCATAAAGAGTTTGATGGGGTAAATTTTGTTTGTGCGCTGTTTCAAATAAAAAAAAAGGTAGAATTTGTTAGGAATATTGACGAAAAAAAGAGGTTACTGCTTTTGATATTGTATGGGCTAGATCTTTTCGAGTTTATTGCTATTATAAACATTTCTGATTTAATCAGTGCAAAAAGATTCAAATCAGCGTGAGGTTTGGAGATGAGGTGGAGATCAGAGTGTCAGCAAGGTGAAGAAACTGGTGCCAAAAAAGAGCTCTCAAGGAGGAAAATGATTATTATGGAAGATCTATCTCTTTCAAGAACAACCTAGTTATAACTTCCATTTATAAGTGTACCACAAACAGAGGTAAAAGAGGATAGTCAATTGCTTACTATAGATCCATAATTGCCCAATGATTTTACTCCAAGAGAGAAATGTCATGACTTGATATAAAAGAACAACGAAAGTATAAGTATGTTGCTAAAGTGTAATGCACCAGGTCCATTGTTAGCAATACATTTGTACCAATATACCACATTAGTATGTTGAGCATCATGCTATCTTGCATTGGACTGCTCTCTCAAGATGAATAAATTGAGGTACATATTGGTTACTACCATTCACTCACCAACATAAGCAAGTAATTCATGACCTTGAATAGACTCCCTCAATAATATAGGATCATTATACGGTGAATCTTTCACCTAATGGCCCAAATGTCCATACATTTTATCTAAGGCTAGCAAACATCTCCTAGTATCATCCTGTTTGGCCTAAGGTCTAAGATAGGCCTAGGTTATGACTATGTTGATGATTAACACCTCAACACTACCTCTAGCATTCACCTCATATCCCCCTCTCAAAAGTTACTAAGGGTTAGGTTCTAGTCCCAAGTCTACTTAGGTGTTTTCTTCCTTACGCATAGTCTTTACTTAGGTGCAAGATTGTCAAATTTGGGCTTGTTGGAAAGCTCTTGCCAAGTACTTTCTTCCCCAACAGCTAAAGCTAAAGCTAAAGTCTTGTAATATAAGCAAACATCTGGTTTTTCTTGCAAACTTGCTCTTGTCTTGATCATGCTTCTAGTCCAATTTTGCCTAGCTTTTTAGCTACTTTCAAGCAATGTTACTCAACAAGTTGAAATGTTCTAGCACTATTGTGTTACGAGACGAATGCATAATCCTTGATGGCATCTTAGCCTCATTGCTCATGCTTGCTAAGCTTGTGCCATTCTACCCTAGCATTAACTCCATGTTTCCTTGGAGTCTACTTTTAGTAATAACTTTTCAAGTGTATGATTGTTCTTAGTATTGTTAGAAGGTCTTCAAAAGATCCTCCTTACCCTAATTTCTCCACTTGAATAGTTCTCAAGACAAGTTCATATCTTAGATTTAAGCACTCTATAGTTTTTATAGTTCTTGTTCATACAAGTAAGATATAAGAGTATTAACACTCAATCTTCCTTAGAAATGAGAGCAACACTTAGATTGTAGTATCAAGTCCTTCATGATAAGCCACCCCTTGATATTATTTGTGTGTTCTATTAGCTAATACGCAACAATATCTAACTTAAGTCTTAACTTGTAATAAGAATATTTAGAAACTCCTTGCCAAAGTCAAGAATACTTAGAAATTTGTTTTCAGTGCTTACCTAAACTAACATGTAAACTCACTAAGCATTTTAATATAATAATTTATATGAACTATTTTAAATATTCATAAATAATAACCTTGGATTACAAAATTCAAGAATTCCTTTTATGTGGGTCATCATTGGACTATAAGAAAGTCTATAACAAAATTCTGGAGAAAATTTGTGAATTGTGAACCTGATGATCTAGGATTTTTTTACTAAAGCCAAACATCTATAAATCATATTATTTCAAGGTACTTGAATCCAAATTAATGATATTCAATCTTACAAGTTCTCTAAAGTGGTACCACCTCTACGGTGAGTATCACTTACCTTAATTACTTTAAAGTTAACTTGTATAAAGGTTATATTTCTATGTTATCACAATATACAAGTAGATATCTTTAGTAGAATACATATGTATTTAAAGGTATTATAGATGCTGGATACAATCATTCTTGAAGTTATATTAATAGTGAAAAACCTAAAACCTACAATCTTTATCCATTTGTCACAACTTTCCACTTTACAAAGATATTGTGGTCTCAATGGATCTAAACTTGAAGACTCGTCTATTTGCCATTTGCACCAAGAAGACCTTATAGAGTGTATGCACTAAGGCATAACTGCCCTAATTTCAATTTTTCTAATTCATCTCTAATATATCATATGGAGAAGTTGATAAAGAGTAGTTTGCAAGACTTATTAGCAAAGGCCAATGCTAATTAAGAATTCAAATGAAGATATATCCAAGCTTAGAAGGATGAGAACATCTTGATTATTTTATATGATGCATGAAGACCAAGAGAAAAGAAAATATCATAGAAAATAGATCTTGGTTTTTGTACAATTGTGTTGGAGGTGACTTTCCTTGTTTCTTAAGTTATTGTGCAAAGTGCACAATCCAAGCAAGCTCAATACTCTAGTGGACTTCATCCATCTAGCAAAACAAATTAACTATACAACTTGATAATGTTGTGAACAAAAAAACCCAAAAAAAATCTAAATAGTCAAAAAGTGGACTTAAAGGTTTGTTGTAGAGCTATATCAATTTTAATAAATGTGGAAAATTCCTATTCAGATTTTTTGGTGAACTGAACTGCCAATTAGAATTTGTCAAAAAGAAGATTACATATATAAAAATAAGAAACAAGGACATATATAATGATTTGAGTGGATAATCTGAAAATTTGAAATCAACAAGGCAAAGAAGTGCCAACATTCTACCAAGCACATATACTAAAATGGATAAACCTTGTAGATAAAGAGGAGGTAGAAAAAATAAGAAGGCAAGGGGTAGGAAGTTTATGGAGAAAAAAAACAATGTAAGGAGAAGCAAAAAGAATATAACCACAATTTACAAAATATATTTGCAAAGAAATTTTTCCAACAGTATAATATGCTTGTATCTCAAGGATGTTTTATGATAATAAAGAACTAGGTCCAAGGTTTAATAATCTTAAAGACTTCTACAACAAAGAAAGATCAAGTGTGTGAACTATCAAAAAGAAGCAAACATAGTTATACAATATATTTCTATTAGAAGTTTGTTCTTCAAAGACCTTTACTCTATGTCTCTTATTAAAAATTAAAATTTTAGACTTGAATCATGGATACATAATCTCTATATTTTCTTAAAATTATAACTAATTTCACTTATGTTTATATATATGCATATCAATAATCAAGAGAAAGGTGACCTTAAAAAGAAAATTGAATCCTCATTATAGATAGGAATTTTGGATACATAATAGCTATTCATAGCCAAAGGTTAAGTGTTTAAGATTAAGACATCAGCCTACAATTTTATTGTCCAAATCCATCAAGAGTAAAATATTATACAAAATTTTCTAATGAGAAGAGAGAATAATTAGAATCAATACAATACCTAAAGTACAAATTAATTATAAAAACTATGGTAAGCCCTATGCATCATGCATTGGTATAGAAGCCCTCAACTTATTATTATTTGGAGCTTAGTAATGAAAATCAAGTAATGAACTACCATACAAATTTAGAAAGAACAAGTGAAGCCATTATGTGTACTCTACAACAATTGTAAAAGACACATGAGAGAAATAGGAGAATAGAAGATCAAAGTGAAAGATCACAATGGGACTCTTGAATAAGAGAAAATTATAATGCCTAACATGAGCTTGGGCTTTGGTTTTATAGAAAACACACAAGGCTCTTGAGAAGCTTCTCAAGAAGCTTCCTAAAAGCCACTTTCTTAGAGTGCAAGCCAAGCTAATTGGGAAGCATCTTGAGAAGCTTCCTTTTAGAAGCAACTTGTTTTGCATGTGAGCTAAGCTAGTTAGGAAGCTTCCCATGAAAATTCTTACTAGAAGTTACCACTTGGCATGCATAATTTTCAATACTTGGAAGGAACCAAGTAGCTTTCTAGATGCTTCTAAAATATTCTTATATTCTTGGCTAATTTTTACTACTTGTTACTTTATTAGTCTTGACTAACTTATCAATAAACTCCATATTGTTTCATATTCTCTCATTGCTAGTTGGTGATGTCCTTGTCATCATAGAAGCTTCAAACTCTTGGATGGCCTATTGTGCATTTTGGAGATGAAAAGAGGCTCTCAAGTGGCATCATGAAGAGGACCCAAAGGACTTTGTACTTTGTATGTTGTTAGTGACCATGTTGAATGTGAGGACGTGCAAGGATATGATCAAATTCATACTCCTCATGATTGTTGATAAGGATGGGAGGATAAGGAGGTTGGACACAAGAGGAAAAGGAAGATGGATTAGAAACAAGGGTCTCAACTTGGAAACATGGAAGACAAGGTGGATGCACATATGACAAGGCAGGAAAAGGCAAGTTGATAAACAACAAGAGAAATGATTTGAGTGATATCAAATGGACCTATCCAATTAGGAGCAAGTTTAAAAACTTGGATATCAAGGGGAAAGGGTAGATTACAAGAAGAAAGCATGACCTTATCACCAAGTTGAAAGGTAAGATCATGATTATGTTGGTCTATGTATTGTTTTTGATAAATTTGAGCAACAAGGAGATGAAAGTTGGCTTGTTGTAGTGATTAAATGATTGTGGTCAAGAAGATTGAAGTAGGAGGGACATGAGATGAAGGAGTAGCAAGAAGGGAATCTGGAACAAGTAGATCTTGGTCAAAATTAAGGAAGAAAGGAGAGAATATGGTGCTTGCTTGTTTGGAATTATCGTGGGCAAACTCAATAGCACCAAGACATTTATCCCAATTGGTATGGTGAATGTTGATAAAGGCACAAAGCATATTCTTCAAGGTGCAATTTACATGTTTGGTTTGTCCATCAATTTGAGGATGAGAGGATATGGAAAAAACAAGCTTGGTGTCAAGTATCTAGAAGAGTGCTTGTCAAAATTTTCTGATGAATTGAGGATCATGATCAGAGATGAGTACACAAGGCATCCCATGATGTTTGAATACATTTAGGCTAATGTTGGAGCATCCACTATATCAAAGGTTGGTGCTAAATGGATTTTCTTATTAAGCTTATCCACAAACACCACAATTGTTATGTGAGGAGTGCAAGGAGGTGATGAGATCTAAGCTTACATGTTTTGATCAAGTAGGTGAGATGGGAAGTGGTTGAAGGAGTACACTTGCTGGCCTTGTTTCATTGGTTGTTCTCACAAGATCAGACAAATTCTCAAACATCATGTGCCATATTGGCCACCACCATTAGTGTTATAGGGTACAACAAGGTCTTGTTTACACCCATGTGACCAACGATTGGTAAGGCATGGGCTTCTTGAAGGCACACAAGGCATAGATCATCCTTGGTCGGAACATAGATCTAGTTCTCACAAAATAGAAGGCCTTCCTTGAAGGAGAAGGTGTTGTATTCCTTGTGATGTGCTACAAGAAAACCTTGTACCATTTGAAAGAAGAGGTCTTGTTGTAAAGTTAACTTAAACTTGATTTGGACTTTCAACTCAATTGATGCTACCGTGATTGCCGCCATGATAAGAGGAAGAAATTTCAAATTAAGTTGTCATGGTAGTGCATAAGGGATGACATAGAACCTACAAGGTCTATACTCAAGTTTGATGTCAAACAACTATAATTGTTTTTCCCATTGATAAGATTGACTCTTCATGTGCTCCAAATATAATATCTGCAATAAGGCTTTGTGATCGATTTGCATGATCACTTGTTTTCCCAAGAGATAATGCCTCCATACCTTGGTGGCATATACTATTACTAGTTGTTCTTGATCTTGAGTAGAGTAATTCCTTTTTGTGGTGTTTAGTCAACAAGACAAAAAATCAATGGGATGTAAACCATCTGGAAATTCTTGCTACAACACAACTTCAGTAGCAAAGTTAGAAGCATCAAAATCAACCACACAAGGTAGTTGAGAAACTTCTCACACTTGATTTGCACGTTCTACCTTCACCTTACAATAGATTAAAATATCATCCAAGAACACCACCATATATCAATCCAATACCTTATCCAACACCCAATGCATCTGATCCATGAAGAATATTGGAGCATAAGTGAGCCTAAAAGTTAGAACTCCATTCAAAATTCCCATGCCTTGTGCTAAAGGTAATATTTTGCACATCCTCCCTATCAATAGGAATTTTCCATGAAGAATATTGGAGGATTAGTGAGCCTAAAAGTTAGAACTCCTATTCAAAATACCCATGCCTTGTGCAAAAGGTAATCTTTTTCACATCCTTCCTATCAATAGGAATTTACCCATAGCCATTATGGAGATCCAACTTAGAGAAATATCATACTGCACTCAATTGATCAAGCAAGTCATCAATTCAAGGCAAGGGATAAGCATTCTTCATTATTTTTTTATTGATGTCATGATAATCAATACTTAAATGAAGTCTCCCATCCTTCTTTGGATCAAATAACTCCTCAAGGAGATGTATTATGTTGTATGAAATCCTTCTCCAATAACTCCATCAATGTTTGAATCTCATCTAACTCTTTAGGTGAGAGTCGATAGATTGGTCTACTCACTAGAGTACTTCCTAACAATAACTCAAACTTGAAGGGCACACCACAATCAAAGAGTAATCCTTTTGGCAGATAATCCAAAAACACATCTACAAACTCCTAAACTACTTGATCAACCATTGCTTGGTGAGGCTTTTGGCCCTCATCAGATTCTCCATGCGCAATTGGCTTGCTCCACTTCACAAAAATAGGCTTATCTTCCTCCAAAGCTTGCTCTATAGCTACTTTATTGATAAACTTCCCATCTTGGGATTGACTATTATTAGGTATCTTATTCAAAGGTTCCCAAAAACCTAATTGGTATTTCTTACCTTGGTGTTATACTTGAATTTGTTGTCGGGTCCAATCAAATTGAACCTTATGATGTTCAAGCCAAGGCAAACCTCAAATGACTTCATAGTGTAGAGATGCTACTACAAACTCATATGCTCCAATACTCCTTCCCAATCTAAAATATAAGATGATGTGAGGTACAAAATGAAAAACCCTTTCTACCATCTGCCATCATCAACCTACTTGTAGTTATTGAACTAATAGTGATATTTAATTCCTTTGTTAATTGCATGGACATGCAATTTTTTGAATTCTCAAAATCAATCAAAATTGTACAACCACAATCAAATATCATACCTTGCAAATGAAGCAAACTTGCAAAGGTAGAACTTCCAATCCTATTGGAACTAATCAAGTTCTTAGTAAGTGGCTCAAGTTCTCCTATTAGGATTCCTCATTTCCTTGATCATAATGCTCCACAAACTCCATGTGGGCTATTTCTCATGGTCATCCATTCTTGAGTGGATATTCAACAATGTGATGCACAATTTGATGAAAATAAAAACAACCACCATTTTTTTGCAATCTTTCCCTATTTGTAAGGTCAATTGGTTTCTATTGGTTGGCATTGATCTCCATTGGTGCTAGCTCCTCCATTTGTGTGTAGTGTGTGAGCAAGTTTGGTGAAGGTCAAAGTCAAGACCAAGTTGTTGCAACCAAGGAATCAAAGTGCTCAGCTAATTGCATGGCTTCCTCTAAGTCTTTGGGCTCCTACAAGGTCACTTTTGATTTGGTGTGTGACTTCAAGCCCCTAAAAAATTGATTTAGAATTTCACCTTTAAATGTATTTGGAATTTGCATTATGGTGTTTTGGAATCAAGTGACGCAACTTCTTACATAACCAATCTGCTTCAATTTTACCAACATATGTCATATGGCTTGTGTAGCATTTACACCTTAGAATCAAATAATTATTGTGCTCTTGAATTCTTCCCATGTCAAGATTGGTGCAACAAACTGCCATTCAACTTGCTCCACTCAGAATTGCCACCATAGTTTTGTCATTCCATCTAATTGGTTTGAAGTCAAGAGAATTTGTCTCCATTCATCTTGAAGATTTGTAGCTTCAAAATATTGTTCAAAATCATCCACATAATTCTCTACTACCTCCAAGAGGTTCCAATACCAATGTAAGGTACCAAAGGAGAAATAGGAGAACGGAAGATTAGAGTGAAAGATCATATTGAAACTCTTGAATAAGGGAAAATTTGAATGCTTAGCATGAGCTTAGGCTTTGGTATTTATAGGAAACATATAAGGCTCTTGAAAGCTTCTCAAGAAGTTTCATGAAATTTACTTTCTTAGAGTGCAAGCCAAGCTAACCAAGAAGCTTCTTAAGAAGCTTCCTTCCAGAAGAAGTCTACTTAGCATGTAAGCTAAGCTAGTTAGGAAGCTTCCCACAAAGCTTCTTCCTAGAAATTGCCACTTGGCATGCACATAACCCAATACTTGGAAGGCACCAAGTAGCTTCCTAGATGCTTCTAGATTATTCTTATAATTCTTGGCTTATTTGGCCTACTTGCTACTTTGTTATTCTTGGCTAACTTGTGGATAAACTCCATATTGTTACAACAATAGTCTTCATATCTTGCAATGTGCTAGAATAAATACAGATTTTAATTGTACTACAAATTCAAGAGATTGAGTATGTATCTTGGTCCTTGTTTCTTGGTCATTGTTGCCACAATTGTGCTTGAGCTATAGCTCTCTCTTTCTATGCTATTGTTTTCTCACCACAATCATGGTTTTGCCTTCAAATAATATCTTGGTCTCCATCATGGCTGCTGGCCACCAATTTTTTCACAAGTGATCAAAATGCAGATGCATGGCAAGCTAAAGTCTATGAAACTTTGTGTTTGTCATAAGGTTCTTTTTCTCAATAATAATTTATAATAATCTCTAATAATTTCTCAATATACAATTGGGATAGCAATTGAAGATAAACTCTCAATGCCACGTAAAGTACCTTGCTTATCTTGTCTTAAAATGTTCCAAATAACTTAACAGCAAGCTTCCTTAAATCCACTTCACATCTCTTGAATGGACATACAATCTTTACTTGCATGGATCTCCATTAGAAAGAATTTAGACTTGTGGGTTCAACCTTTGTTAAGTCTTTGAGGTAGAAACAACTGACCAGAACTTGGAGGTTATACAACATGACGGATTATATCAAAGTAGAAAACTCTTCAATAGCCATGCAAGGTAGAAGAGGAAGTGTACATACATACTTACAACATGAGAAAATTGAAAAGAGTCTAGATTAAGCTTTTCTTAAAATAAGACACTCACAACATCAAACAAATAATGTTACACACTTAGGCATAATAGATTCTCTACTATTTTATAATATTTTGGAATTGATCTTATGTCCATTCTTAGGAACCTTTGGATGCCCTTAAGTGTACAACATAGTCATATGTATTAATATTATACTTGCATTTAAGAAGAAAGGATAATCAACTTTGCGATTGGCTTCTTATAAAGTTTGCTTTGACTATTGAGTGGAAGTAGTGGAACCTACAAACACCATGTAAGTCTAATCGAATTGTATGTGAACAGATGTATACAATTTACAATTAACATGAAGAGCAAGATAGTGAATTTTCTTGGTATTTTGGGATTGATGCAATTAAAAAAATTCACATGACTTGATGTATTATATACTAAGAATTTTGATCCCTACTCTCACATGTATCCCGCACTCTATATCTAAACCAATATTTGACCAAATGTACATATGTGTACCTTATTTTCAATTCCTTAAGCTCTTGACAGCTAGCTATATAGATTAAATAGATGATAGAATAGGTCAAAGATAAAGAAATGTACACAAAAATTAGAATGATTATAGCTCATAAAAAGAGTGTAGTAAAGGAAATCTAATTACTAGATACTTATTCCAAATTCAACTAGTTTGTCAGGATGAGATAATGATTGACAATGATGGTAAAATAACATGTTGGCAACCTGGTGTTGTGCTTTCTCTTCTTCTTTGTTGTTCATACTTATATTTGTTGCGAGAAGGTTGGAAAATTGATCAAATGTCAAAAAAATTATTATTCTCTAGTTCCTAGCATTCCTTGAGACACTTCAATACTATGGTTTTCCTAGCAAAATTGATTCAAGTCTATATCTACTTGTATTCTATGTTGTTGAAAATTGGAGGATCAACATTGGGATATATCATGACTAGTAAATGGTAACAAAAAATGTTCTAGAAGTCATTTAGATTTTTAAAATCTTCTTTTACACCATATTTTGCATATAATCACTTAGTTCCTCTACACTAAGGATCTTGATCTTTGAACAACATGACACCTATGAGACTTCTACATACAATTGTGCATGTAAGAAGACAAGACTTGGTAGATAAATATCAACATTATCCATTTTTTTGTTCCTACCTTTTATTGATTATCATAGCATATGCCAATTGGATAAGAAATTGACATGATGTAAGATAAAGGAGCAATCACTCTTGCTAGATGACATAATAATACAATGAATAAAGGCTTGGGTGCCTAAGATACTCTTGAAAGTACTTCCACCTCTATTACACATTTTCTATTTCTGTTGCAATCAATTTTGTACCATTGCATTATCCAATTGACTAATTAAGATGGCACAAGAGAATGTTTGGAATGCCACCCTTTAGCTAGAGCTTGTCCTTTGCACCACCATTTAATCTCAAAGTATTTAGGAACACAACATGATATAATGATTTGTATGATATTCCACTTACAGTCATAGTTGCATCTTTATCAATTGTTGTCACAAAATAAGCACTCTAATAAGTCTCCAATCTCCAAGTATAGATTGGAGAATGACATTGTTGATAATATCAACATCTGAATTCTTGTGTGCAAGTGTGTTATGCTGCATAAGGTACTCTATGCTTTCCACATGATGTTGATAATTTGGATACACTACATTGATAAGTCTGTTAGATTATGGTCTTCACTTGGTAATTACAATGTCAGTAGAATAGCAATCCAATATAGATTAATATTACCTTGA
The DNA here is from genome assembly GCA_948567375.1 of Lunularia cruciata. Lineage (NCBI taxonomy): Eukaryota > Viridiplantae > Streptophyta > Marchantiopsida > Lunulariales > Lunulariaceae > Lunularia > Lunularia cruciata. Next base: position 47,592,674 of record OX419758.1, read on the forward strand.
GCTGCAATCATAGGCAAATTACTATAGCCAACATCAAGTATAAATTCGGCAAATTCTTTCTCTTGCTTAGATGTAGATATAGATAGTCTCATGTTGAGCTACAAATGGATGTTGATGTGCTACCAAATAAAAGAGCATGGCAATTATACTCCTTAAATTTTAGTTCATCCTCATTTTAGAACCACCTACAATATCTATTGTAAGTCTTCACCAAGCACAACCATCTTGCCTCTAAATGGTTTGGCTTTTGCTTGAGGATTGAAAATTTTCATGAGATCTTACAAAGTATGATCAACAACTTCAAATGTATGTTGATGCATCATTGGTACTTTGTACCAATTGATAAGGTTTGCTTGACACAACAACTCACCTAGTCCCATTCTCTAAGTGACATTACATGTGGACTTGTCATTCAACATGATAAAAGTCTTGAATGTTGAATGTGTTATGTGTCTTCTTAAAAGCACAAGTGTCATTATTCTTGATGATGCTACAACAAGGAAATTGTTTCTTTGTTAACATAGCAAAGACATTAAAGTATTCTACAAAAAATGTCTTTCTTATACTTCTTTTACTAGAGACAAAGAATACCTTTCCTTCTTTGTTAATGACATTAAAAATGGTATCATACACCATGCGTTGATCATTCAACTTGTCTTCATTTTTTCTTACTTTTGCTGCAAGGAGTGCATGGTCATATGCCCACTCTTCTTGGACTAGGTTGTTTTGAATGCATAGAGAAGGTGTGTATGTTGAAATTGGTAACAATGGAAACTTGAAGAGGTATCTTCTATTCCAATTTAGGATGCACTCAAGGTCAAAAAAGCTCTATTCTTTTGGGTATCCTCTAAGAGTTTGAGTGATTGGTCTCCATATTCCCTATTGGTCATTGCTTGAATATCATCATTGAGACTCCTCCAATGGCTATTTCACAATTGCTTGGGGTTTTTCACTTCACAAAACATCAATATTGGGGCAAACATATTTCATAGTTGTTTGCTAAGGGCCCAAAGATTGGCTTCCTACAATGCTTGATTCTACTTATTGTCACATTTGAGCAGCTTGAGCGCTATGCAAGCATATTCAAAGGTGGTGTGTTCAATGCAATTGACAATATGCAAGTCAACAAAGAAAGGAAAGATGTCATATATATATATATATATATATATATATATATATATATATATATATATTGCTACACAACAAACATTGTTGTGATAGAAGTACAACTCACATATAAGTCATACATGGACTCTAAAGTACCACAATAATCAGTTTGTTTACACAACTCAAATCACACTCAATCAGATAATTATTTGATCTATCATTCAATAATTTGCCAACAATTGGGCATTGATTACAGTCAAGTCACACCCACTCTAGCTAAGAGAATCCAAGTGATGCTCATTGGTCTCTGTCCACCATAGCCAAAAACTCAAAGACTCAACATCAGAGAAGTGAGCTCTTTGAGCTACACTTTGAAAGTATACCCCTTGGACTCAAGCTAGGTCTCAAACCCTAATGGTCCTCCAAAAAATACACCCAATAATGCAAAAAGTTCAATTAACGGTGGGCCCTACCATGTTGTCAGTATCCTAATGTGAAATCTAACTGTTGACAAGTAGCCTATGAGTAACTACCAAAATACTCATGACTACCAACACTACTATTCTAGAGTTCAAGCAATCTAGATGTGACACTATGAATGTCATGATAACAATGATGAACAATGAACAATGAAATATAAAGCCTGGAAGACCCAAAGAGTCAAAAGGCTAGAAACACAATACAAAACACATGAAATGTGAGCCTAGGCCAAAGCCTAGGGCATCTGACCAATCTATAACAAATTGGTCCGATTTAAACTAATCTTTGTCATATACTTCCCTAATGCCTAAGCTTCAACCTGTAAGAGAGTTGAGAAATCACTAAAAGTAATCTGATGTCTAACTCTGATCTGCGTGTAACAAGTGCAATCAACAAACACATGGTGCTCATCCTCAACTTTGCTCATAGTACACAATTTGGAAAGTTGCATGGAGTGCTCTATCTGCTGCCAATGCCCTTGTTCTACTTCTAGTCTATGAGAACTAGTTCTATATTGAGCAATAACATGTCTAAATGAAGTAGAAGTCCTAACCAAGAGATAATCTTGCTCACAATACACCAACATAAGATTTACAAACTGTTGATAGAATACCATCTTGGTACTAGGTTGCTGCCATAAGCATAGTAAGAACTGCTTCTTGATCACCTCTCAAAGTGCAATAGGCTCCAATCTCCAATGTTGCTCAGAAACATTCCACCTTGTGGCCCATGCAATCAGATTTGTATACCAACCAATAGATAGAGTGATACAAAAAGCTTGGTAGGGAAGTCTCTCATGCTCCATGGACCTCACCTTAGTAGCATATGTGAGAGCCAAGAACAAAGCTTCAGCCTCAAGAGGCAAAAACCTTGTTTCAGCAAGCAGCAATACATAAGGAGTTTGAGTCCTCACTCCAAGTTCATCACACCAAAACAATTTCTGAATTTTCTCCACCTTTTGCCACCATGTCTTCTTAGTACCTGGACCCCAAATCTGATTACCATAGAGAACCACCGGCTGCACAAGAGATCTGAACAACACCTTCTTCAACTCCCATGTGGTAAGATGAGCAAGTCTAGAGCGATTCATGAGTGAATACAAAGCTATATCCTACATTGATTCTCATCTTCACACAAGTAGACCAACTATAGTCATGAGAATAAATCAAGGCCCAAGTAATTATAAGAAGAAACCTGCTCCAATTGCTGTCCATCAAAAAAGAAAGGTGTGACTCCTTTAGAACCCACCACAATCACCTTGGACTTGTCAAGGTTCACCTCCATCTTTGTTTGATTGCAAAAGCAAAGAAGAGAATCCAATAGCTTCTGTAAACTCTATGGATTTGTGGAGAGGAGCACTACATCATCTGCATAAAGGAGTGCATGTATCATCAAAGAGCCAACCTGTACACCAGTAGCTCCAGCTTCTATGAGTAGACTCTCTAGATCATCAATGAAGATTCCAAACAAAGTTGGAGATAGAGAGAAACCTTGAATCACACCCATTGTGCTAAGGACATCTTGAGAGCTCAAAGATGAAAGTTTCACAATCACTTTCTCATAGAGTCTAGAGATAGCACCAATCAGATCAGTTGAAACACCAACTTCAATGAGTCTCTTACTTAGAGATTTCCTGAGCACCTTATCAAAGGCCTTATGGAAATCAATAAATGCAACATAGAGAGCTCTTCCAACACCCTTAGATTTCCACCACAAAACATGGAGTACAATAGGTGGTCCAAAGTACTAAAGCCTGATCCGAAACCAGCTTGGCACTTAGCTCAAATTTTGTACTTTTCAGCCCAAGTGCTCAACCTCGACTCCAAAATTTGACCATACAACTTGGCAAAGACACTACCAACAAGTATGGAATGGTAATTGGTGACAACATCTCTCTGGCCAGACTTGTGAATAGGAACGACCTTCTTTAAGCACCATCTATCAGGAAAGCCACACTTGATTGCCTCATTCAAATGAGAAGTGAGTACTGCAATCAAATGGCTGCCGCCCCACTTCAAAAGTTCAACACATAGTCCATCAAGGTCTTCAGCCTTACCATTGGCCAAATTCTTCAATTGCTACTTGACATCAGCTTCAGAGATGGTGAGAGCAGATTCAAGTCAAGGTGCCATGCTTGGAGCATCAGGGAAAAAGTATAGATCCTTCACATAGTCACAAAGCTCATTCAGGTCTAGCAATGGAGATGGAGATCTGATGGTTACCTTCTTCCAAAAAGCCTTGGGATTCCTCCTCAGTTCAGTGCTCAACTCAACCCCCTTGAGTCTCAAAAATGCTTGCTTTTTGCACTTCACCAACTTTCTGTACAAAACAAAGGCCTGATTTTGTGCAATCTGATCAAGAGACCTATCCATAGCTTTGATCCTTGCCATTTTGCAATCAGCATCATACCACCTATTGCAAGAAAGACCAAGTCTCTTCCTGTGAGAGCCTCTTGGAAACAAAGAAGTTGATGTAGATTGAAGAAGTTCAACCAATTGATCACTGCGTTGTTGAAAATCAGAACTCCACTCCATAGAACTCAATTTCTCTTGGATAGCTTGTTAGTACAAGTCTCTCTTGTGAAAATCTAGACAAAGTTTCCCTCTAAAGGCATGGTCAATAGGTAATGTGGTTCTATTGAGGCAAGGAAGAAGGATGGTACAAGATAGAGGTGCATGGTCAGATTCTGGTTGATGATCTAAAACAGCAAAATTTGAGACAAGATGGATATCATTAGCTGAAGTGAGCATATAATCTATGGTGCTTGATCCACCAGAGGCAAAGCATGTGCTTTTTCAAGTTTCTGGAAATTGAAAAAGGCCATTCAAGATCTTGAAGCTACAATTGGTACCAAAGCTCAAAAAGTGCTCACTCATGGGGTTGGACATAGGATCTTTGGAAGAGCGTGACCAAGCACTAGAATGGTCTATCAAGCTATGGAAAGGATTATTCTCAAGGTCACTCAACTCAAGGATCTGAGAGGCTTGGATCCTAACATTGAAATCACCAAGAACATGTACTGCACCTTTACTTTGAAACTCTAACACATCCTTTGTCAAGGAGTGGAAAGGCTACATGGTGTTGAGAACTCCACTTGAATAGATTGGTGATGTCAACAGGGCAAAGTAAAAAACAGCAATGAAGCAAGGTGTGGCAACTCCTCCAATCCTCAGCCATTGGTATTGTCCACTTGAATCTTGACCTATCAAAGAGACTGATTTTTCAAAGCCAAATCTGACGTAAGTAGCAATACCTCCAAAGCCCCTTCCTTTGTGTTGTCTCCGCTTGTTCCAAGTTGAACCAACAAGAGTGAATCCCTCAATATCTTGAATGGTGTTTCCTTCATGTTCCCATGTCTCCACAAGATTGATCAGATCAGCATCATCCCACAAAGGCTTAGCGTTGGAGTACTTGGTATGTGTGAGCCCATGAACATTCCAAAACAGCACTCTAAGGGTCTGGAATTGCTATGCAGTAGCTGACAATTTCTTTTGAGTAATCAAAGCTCTATTATCTCTCAAGAATACAACAAAACCTGCTTGTTGAGCCTCCTTCACTTTTGCTAATTCTCCCTTCTTTGCTTGCCATTGGAGAGGTGTGAGATCAGGTTCCAACCAGATGCACCGCACCTTCAGTATAGCCTTGTTATCCATCATTGCATTCCTTTGAGTTTCTGAGCTAAACCTGGCCAAAATGCTTCTTGGTTGTGCACCTTGTTGTCCCAATCTATATGCTTGCAAAATCTGAGGATCATGGACTCTCAAAGAATCAACAATAAACTCACACACTATGACCTTGGTGTCTTCCTTCTCACTCTCTGGCAAACCTGAAATCCTCGAGTTCTTCATTTTGACCAGTTGGTTCTCCTTCTCAACCTCATGCTCTTGCAAGTAAGAGATTTGAGCCACCTTAGTAGCTTTAGCATATGACTTCATCTTGACCTCTAATGTGTCAACCATCTCTTGCAGCCCTCCATTTTGTGAAGCAATGTTAGTGGCTTGTGCTCCCAAGGAAGCAACCTTCTCAGTAGAATCCACCATACCCTTTGTGGAGTCTAACATCAAATTGCTACTCTTCTTGAGTTCTTGGATATCTACGGTGATCAAATTCAGAGATTCTTTCCCAATCAAGACATCAACTCTTACGGTTTGCAAATCTGTCATAAGAGTGTTTGTGCATTGAGAAATGGGGGAAAAAAATCTCTTGAGTTCCTTGTGGAAGTCATTTGCTTTTCTATACATTTCAGCAAGTTGTTGTTTTGAAGTTATCTCAGCAATGTCTTGCATCATCTTGGAAGCTTCCATTCTAAAAGCTCTAAACAGCTACTATTAGAATATATCCTCTGCTTCACTCAGGCTCTGTGAACACCAATAGCTCTACAAATACTTTTTCTCATGAACCAAAAATCTACTCATTTGGACTTGTAAATCAAAAGTTACAAACTTTTGAATTTGAACTTTACTATATGAAAATTTTGAAATCCTACAGATTTAGAAAATTCACAACCTTGGCTAGAGTACTTCAAAATCTACAAGTGATGTCTCAATCCAAAGCTCTTGAGAAATTCTATCAAATGAACCAAAAATGAACTCATTTGAGCCAATAGACATGGAGTTATGGCCTCTAGAGTTTTCTATGGTAAACTTCTAAACCTCATTGAGTCACAGAATTCAAATGCTTATAACTTCAAGCACAAAGTTTCAAATTCTATGAAAACAATTTCAATCAATAGCTCTTGACAAGATGCTTCTTATAAGACCAAGATCACCTCATTTGAAGATGTGAGTCCAAAGTTCAAGCCTCTGAAAGTTGCAGATTTGAGCACCACCAACCGCACAAGATCACAGATTGATGAAATTTGAAACTTGTTTCACATAACTCCAACTTCAGCAAGCAGGTATTTAAAATAAATCCCCTTCACAGGTGTTGCCAATGAGGCCAAGATTGAAAGATTTGGACATGGACCCAAAAAGTTACAAGGTGTTGAAAATTGAGCTCAAACCCTAAAATCTCCCAGAGATGGAAGAATTCGAATATTCATAACTTTCTATGTGTATGTGTTCTACAAGTGTAACTGGTACAAGGATAATGGAAGATCCCGTACAAGGGTGAGACAAGCTGTACAAGGGTGAGACAAAAGAGGTAAAATGAGACAAATGGAAATTTGGACAAAAGAGGTAAAATGGGACTAAACCCCAAAGTCAACAAAGGAAGTTGTACCTTTGACATAGTTTAATAACATACATAGGTGGTAATATTTGGTAGAGGCTAGATGAGAAAATTTGACAAGCCAATAACAAAGCCTCATTTATATAAGCCCAATTTCTTTTCCATTTTTTCTCATACCTATTGTTGGATGAACTCATCATATGTGAGTTCCCATGGTATAAAATATTTGTGATTTGCCTCAAACCATTATGAAAAAGATGATTTTGATGCACTTGATTTTGAAAATTTTGAAGATCTTGCTATTTTGAAAATTGCTTAAAGATATGCATCTTCATTGAATAATACCATTTGCTGATATTCAAGGTGACATTGCAAATGTTCTTTTTTAAGATATCTATCTTGCATGTCATACTTAAAGAAAGATGTGCAATGATGCCTCAAATACTAACATGTAGTGATTATCAAGATATTGCTCTATTTATCAATTGCTTGTGGGTCATTATCATTTGTGCTAGTGTTTATAATCTATAGTAGCTCAATCATGTCCCTTGTAGACATACTTGAAAAGGTACTTTACAACTTGAATATTATTACACAACTCTACATTGATATGTGCATTGTACTTATTGGATAGACAAAGATCCTATGGTATGACCCATTGGTTGTTTAGAGCTAAGTCTTTCACCATAATTGTAGCACATGTGTTTCTACAATGATAGATGGGATAACTATTCATCAATGGATATCTCTGACTAAAAGTTTTGGGGATAGCACTTTTGACACTTGCCATCTACCTTACATGGTGTATTAGGACATTTTATGCCACAAGGACCATGCATCACACACTTCATGAAAATTTGATAAGGAAGCATATTCTTCTCTTTTTCAAGAATCTCATCAGTAAATGAAGACCCTAAATCTCTTGCCATTAAGGATTCCATATGAAAGTCACAAAGCCATCATGACAGCCAACTCATTGGAAAATGGCCATGACCATGTGGTGAGGACCTCCAATAATGGTGGAGAGAAAAATAATGCACTATTTAATAATAACTACATTTGTATTGCTAGCTGCAAAAAAGACCTTGGTTTGGATCCACTTGTAGCTTCCTCTGATTAAATCAAAGATACTTGAAGTGAGCTTTTTTCAATAGCATCATATGCATCAACAATGTATTGTTATCTCAAATATCCTCTATGCAACAAGGCAATCATATCTTCATCTTTATTGTGAAGGTGATAGCAATAATACTTGGTTATCATGACATGCTTGCACCTATTTCGTGATGAACTTTCAACTTCATTTTTAGCTTTGACTTGGCCATCCATTCCTTGATGTTCCTCATTGGCAACAATACAACATTGTTTGAATCCTAGCCAAAGGAATGTTGAGATGTTACACACCTTTGCCAAGTGGAAACAAGAGTAGATATTGGAGTGCCATATAAGCTACATGGATGTTTGAGATGCACTTTAGATATCCATCATAATGTTGCACCATAATATAGTGATGGTCAACATGTTCATAGTATTCTCCAACCATTAGTGTTGCAACTTTATTGGCTGTAGGTGTAATGTAGTACAAAACATCATGTCTCTTGCGGATGGCAAACACAAAGATACTTGTGGTACCAATGCATTGCTCACATCATCATTTATTGTCAGTTTCTCTTGTATTGTTCAAAATGCATACACATATAGGTTAATATTATCCAACATGGTATGAATTTTCTCTCAGGATAGCAAATGCAAGGAAAGCATTCTTGCATGTTGGTATTGGCATTCATGTACAATATCATGAACATATAACTATGCAAACTATGGATGATGTTATTTGATTGACAAAAGCAAACCAATCTTATAGTATACTTCATTGTGAGTATAAAAGGAGTACTGACCACCACCATGGATACTTGTCTCATTGATGTATTCACCTAGGAATGTAAATATAAAGGTAGAATTATACATGTAGATTTTCTCATGGAATTTTGTGGATCAATGCAAAAAGAAGAGATTCAAGTTCACACTACACTATAAGAAGGATTGGTAATGCAAATCTTCCACTCTCATAACATAGCAAGAACAAAAGGAGTTCATTGAGATGATCTTGAGGTGCACTCCAACTTTTTTGCTTTGCAATGCTAGCACATTATATTTATTTCACAATAGTCTCATCATTTATGAGGATGTGTGTCATCTCAATAAACATTAACAAGGCAATTGAAACATCTAATTCTTACAAACTTGTAAATCAATTTAGATGTTGGACTTTTTGTTGCTCAATTTGAGTTGGATGTTCACAAAATAGTGAGTTGGACTCTGAAAATGAACAATAAAACTATTGGGACTTTGACAAATTATCAGTTGTATCTATTATGACAAAGCTTGGAGCTAGTATAAAAAGAGAAATTATATAGAGAAGGAAAGGAAGATATGAATACTTCTACCTCCATGTTGTATGTGGTGTAGCATAGCTTAATCATGTGTTACATTTATATCCATTTTCTTGGAAAGTCTATTCACCTTGGCATTTTTAGAATGATGTTCTTTAACCAAATGCTCTTTCCACCTTTTGCATTTTGAAGCTGTGGAGTCACATATTCCTATGCTATTTTCTGTTAGATGAAATTTTGTAAGTGAAGATGCCACTTATCCATCATAAGATGGCTAGAAGAGTAGTCTAGTGATGTGGTACATCACTAGTACCACATCTTTGTTCCAAACTTGAATTGAAAACTTTATTGAAATATTTTGTTCATAGCTTGGCTAAGACAATAATCTTTGTAGTCATGATTCCACTCATCCATCATAAGATGGATAGGAGAAGAGTTTAGTGTATGTGGTATGATCTTTGTTACAGACTTAGATTGAAAAAATTGGGGTTGAAAGTCTTTCATGGCTTAGTTTTGTTGATAAATTTTGTTAGTAATGATGCCACCCATCCATCATAAGATGGCTAAGAGAAGAGTTCAATGTTTGTGGTATAATCTTTGTTACAGACTTGAGCTATAAACTTTATTGTTGAAAGTCTATCGTGGCTTGGAGCTAAAAACTTTGACCTTCTTGTAAAGCATAGAACTATAAAGCATAAAGCATAGAAGCATAAAACTTGTGTAGGGAAGGAAAAGAAGATAATAAAACTTCTAGCTCCATTTTTTATGTGTGGAAGTAGAGCTTAATCCTACTTTATGTTTGTTGAAATTCTCTCATGGCCTAGAGCTAAAATATTGACCTTCTTGCAAAGCATATTGGATAGTTAACTCATTCATTGCTCATAAAAGCGTATTGGACATTTAACTCATTCATTGCCTATGTAGCTATAGGCTCAACAATAGTTTATAAACAATTTTTGAGACAGATCAACTTTAAAATGACACTTCCGCATGAGCAACATATGCAATCAATAGTGAAGCAACAATACATAATTTCTTAAATAAAACTCATTCAAAGAAGGAAAGGAAGATACAAAAGCTTCTAGCTCCATGGTGTAACATAGCTTTATCCTACTTTGTGTTTGCTGAAATTTCTTCACGGCCTGTAGCTGAAAACTATGACCTTCTTGTAGAGCATATTGGATAGTTAACTCGTTCATTGCATATGTAGCTATAGGCTCAACAATAATTTATACATAATGTTTGAGATAGTTCTAGTTTAAAATAAAAAGTCAACATGAGCAATAAATGAAATAGATAGTGAAGGAAAAACAATAATCTTCCTAGTTTCACCTCTCTAATTTGGTTGCATCACATAAAATGCATACCAAGTAAACCCAAAAAACTCAGAAGTCGTAAGTAGTGGACTTCCCGATATGCATAGTGAAAATTATTGTGCTTCAATGGTAAAAGACCTGCTCCTTCCTCTCACACCTGACCAAATTCAGCTCAAGCATTCTCTTCAATAAAATAAAGTGATTGTTAGCTCAAAATTAAGCCTCAAACTCTCTTCATTGTATTTAGCATTGTTCAGGGTTTTCAAAAAGACTTATCTACTATTGCACAAGACCAAAAATTGGTAGTAAGATAAACAATTTTCAATCCTAACCTTCTTTCACCTTGAGAAACTCCTTCTAGAGCAAGTAGCTTCACAATATGTTTGTTGTACAAAAATAATCTCTCATAGGAGCTTCTCTCAATAGGAGCTACCAACTCTCCAGCCACAAAGTAGGACATATCTTCCCATATATGGAGCTAATCACTAAATAACAGAAATTGACAATAAAATCTTCAACTGACCTAAAAGAAAAAAGAGAATTGATCCATAATTTAAGTGCTTTTCAAAAAAAATATGTCCTTCTCGATACTCTTTCTCACATGTGTTGCAGATAATAAATTCTAGATAACAACTTCTAGATGACGATTCTTGGGAACAATCAATTCTTGACAATCAAATGCTCCCTTGTGAAGATAATCTCAAATCAAAGTCTATCTTGAATTCTTTATCACATTCTTCATCCATGAGCATTGGAAAAAATATTAAGGATGGCTTAAAGTTTTAGCAAGTAAGTACATGTTGCTTCCTCCAAAGTAGGAGCATTAGTGCACTTTCCAATTATTTAGGTCATTGCCCTAATCTCATGCTACCAATTTTTCTGTCCGGCTCTAGAGGCAATTTGTGATGATGGTGGAGGATGATAGACTACAACACCTGCACTACTACTATAGGGACCTAACCTACTATAATAGGGCAACAATAATTTTTAAAGGTAAGTAAGATGATACACACATCATATCCAAATAGACATGTACACATCACCTAGGAATGATTGAGGCATTTGGAGTCCAAAGTCATTTGGTTTTCAAAATTTTAAGGAATAAATAAAACATGCATACAAGCTTCTAGGTGTAATGGATTTGAAAAACAAAAAATCTATTACATAACTTCAATAGATAGATTCACTGAACCTTGAATATATAAAGCCTCATAAGAGTTGAAACCATAGTGTGCTATTCTTCTTGATAAACTCATTCTTTTAAAGGAAAAATTATCATTTCATATAAAAGACCAAACTTGTAAAATTAGATAACTAACAAGTATTGATAAAATTGTTCATAGTTTGCTATTCTTCTTGATAAACTCATTCTTTTAAAGGAAAAATTATCATTTCATATAAAAGACCAAACTTGTAAAATTAGATAACTAACAAGTATTGATAAAATTGTTCATAATCCTTAATACAATGGAGATGCCTCATCCTAGCAAGGTAATTGGTTCATTTTTAGCTTTCTAAGTTTACTTGATTAAGTGTAGATTGCTCTCATGAAGAGATCTATGTTGCTCAACACCTATTTCTTTTGTCCAATGCACTCAGGAGTATATACTAGTAGGTTCAAATATGCTTATTTAGAATCAAATGGTATCGATTGAGGTAGGCATAGAGATAACATATTGTTACATCATTTATGTATTCTCTTAGGTTCATTTTTTATAATCTCATCATCCACTCCTTAAACCCAAGCTACAACAAGTATGTCTTGTTTTTTTTCCAAGAGTATGACTTATTTGTAGTGGCAAACAATGATCACTCTTATTTCATCAACTTTGCTAGATCTCTTGCTTACCCTTTTGGTGACAATCTTTGGCACTTTAGATGATTTCTCAAAGTCCCCAAGAATATGATAGATTGGATGTTTTGCAACTATTAGGACTTTCCAGATTGCAAGATTGTCCAACTACTTTATCTTTGGCGTCTCAAGCCATGAGCAAAAATACATAGAAGTTTGGATTTGAAGTTGATATAGAAACAATAGCTTTATAACATGGATATCTTGAGCTCAAATCAAGACTAACCAAGAAAGATTTAGCACTCAAATAAAGGTTAAGAAAAAGGTTTTTGAACAAGTACATATTAAAAATTTGTAGAAAATCTCAAATTGAGTTGAAAGAATATGAATAAAGAAAAGCTTATAATTAATAGACTTCAAATTAGAGAAAAAAATAACTTGTAGAAGATAAAATAATATATGAAAGGTGAATAACTTTCATATATTCTTCTAGCTGGTGAATTTTTTTGTAGAAAATTCTTATTTTTTATTAATGATCATATTATTACATATAAATCATTAACTTTATGTGATGTTTTGGGGAAAATTTTTTATTTCTCATCACATCTCCAAAAATTAGTTGATATTATTAGTTGATACATCACATGTTACACCCTAGAAAGACTAAAACCAAGAGCACATGTCCAATAACACCTTAGGATGCACATTTAGTAGTATTTTTGTAGTTTCAAGATGGTCACAACAACCTAAGTTCAATAATAACTAAGTCAAAAAATATCTCACTAAAAGTGTGGCTAAATAAGATTAAGATCCAATGTTTAATTATTGGATAAAAAAATTTATAACTTTATTGAATTAGTAGTGGAGGTGATAAAGTTAGATAGCTTTGACTTGACCTTGAAATCTACCATATTTTTAATTTGAAGGAGGTCCTAATTCATGGGTAATAATATGCTTAGAAAATTCCAAAGGAAACATATAAGGCTCAAATTAATGTGAATTCTCATAAACCTAAGATTATTACCTAGGCTAATTTAAGTAAAATTACATATTTTATCTAGTTATTAAGGCAGTTACCATGGTAACTTATGTGAATGTATACATACGCACTTAGGAGGAAGAAAAATATCATTCCTTAGTGAGCTTGGAGCATGGTGTAAGTGAGATGAATGAGGTTTTGTGAGTAATATCTATATTTTCCGAGTAAATATTGAGCTTTTATACTTTGGAGTGCCATTATTATAGCTATTGATCTTGGAAAAATCTCTAACTCTAGAAGAGCTCTTTGTGAGTATGAATGAAGAATCTCTTATTTTAACATTGGTGAAGTCTTCTTTATGAGCTATTCTGGAGGAGATTTAGCATAAGAGAGTGAATGTTCAGTTTTGCATATCAATGAGAGATTTTGGGAGTGAAGGAAAAATTCACTTTTGAGTAATTTGCTTGATACCAACTTTTTCTCTCATTATAGCATATGGTTCACACAAGATATCACTAGAAGGATCTCTTGAGTAAGAGACAAGATTAACATAAAGTTTTTCTTACATCTTTGGTTCATTTTTTGTGATTTCTCTAGGAGTATGGACATGTATCAAATGAATTATTTATTTTCCAAAAGGAAGTTATAAGTGAAAATGTTGAAATCATGGAGATAAGATAACTAACCTTATTTTGAAGAATGAGTAGCCATGTGTAAATCTTGTGGGTTACCATGATATCTTGGAGGTCATTATGTATATCTTTTATACTTAAGAGATAGTGATGATTTTCAAGTTAAGTAGATAATTCTCAAGAATGATAATGAGTGCATAAGTTCATTTTCTCATAAACTTGTAATGATAGTAAAGGATAACCAATATCATTAGGTCAAAGGAAATTATAGAGAGATAATATCTAGGTTGTGAGATATAAGGATTTTCAAAGTTCTTTGTCTAAAAAAATTAAAGTTGAAGGAACTACTATTGATAAATTAATATTCTTAATTTTTTTTTTTAGAATTACACCATTTACCTTGCAATTTTTCAAGGTTTATCTTTTCAAAATAAGCTCCTAATGCCACAAAATTCAAAAAGAGATAAAGTCTAAACATCAAGAAAAATCTTTTCAAAGTAGATAAGTTGTTTCTGCCCAAAGTATAGTTGAGGTTAATATTTTGGTAGTTTTTCTAGATTGGTTCATTTAAATGATCTGAAATTTAATGTGTATATACTTTTAGAGGTTAAAAATCAAGGAGTATAAAAGTAAACTGAAATATAGTCTAAATTTCATAAGTTATAGTGTTCAAAATCTGACTGTTTGAGAGGTTTTCCTTCATATGTAGAACAACCATGGAGTCTAAATAGATCCAGTCTAAACAACATGAAAAATCTTTTCAAAGTGAATAAGGTGATAATATACCCAAAAGTATAGTTTAGGTTAATGTAATATTTAAGTGATTTCTCTAGATTGGTTCAACCAAATGATCCAAAATTTAAGATTATGTATTCTTAGAGGTTAAAAATAAAAGACATAAATGTGAAAATAAAAATAGTCTAAGTTTTAAAAGTTAAAGTGTTTGAGAGATTTTCTTTCATCTTAGAGAAAAATCAAGACTCCAAGAAGTGATAGACAAGAATGAGTAATGGTTGTGCAAAGCTTTGGTTGGAGATAGAGAGAGAGAGAGAGTATGAGTGTTTTTGTGAGGAGAGTGAGTAAAGAGCAAAATGACAATTTCTATGCCTTTTCATAAGTTGGTGCTCAAGTGATATAATTGTGAGGAAGAGTGCACAAAGCTCAAGCTTGTATATTTAAAGGGAAGATAAGGAGAGACCTAATTGATCTTGAGTTGAATTTGGACCTTCTACCTCCAAGTGGATTACATAAAGAGCAAGTTTATCTTACATGGAGTGGATGGAGTTCAAAGGAGACACCATTGCAATGGAGTAATAGCTATTCTTCAATCTTTGGATGAGAACTTTGCAGAAGATTAACTGCCACTACTCAAAAGGTGCAAACATCTATTAATAAGTATATAAATCACATATAGAGATTATCTTTAGAATGATTGTGAAAGAGAATATGAAGATTAAATTGATAGTCACTTTGGAAGAAGTAACAATGCTAGACATATTCGCATCAACTCTTCCTTTTTGTAGTAATATGGAGTTAGCAAAAGAGTTAAGAATAGCTAAGGAGTTAGTAGAATCAAATACATATAGCAATATATGGAGTTAGGAGAAGAGTTAATAAAAACTAAGGAGATAATCAAATCAAATACATATAGGAAAAATGACATAGAATTAACATAACCTAAGAATGCTAAGTTGTTCTAGAAGCATCCAAGAAGCTTCATGGTATAATATCCTAGAAGCATCTAGGAAGCTCTGTGGCTAGAAGCTTCAAAGGATTGAGTAACATGTACACCAAGTTGATGGTTAGCTTAGCTGACATGCCAAGTAAATTGCTAGCTTAGCTTGCACTCCGAGAAAGGTGACTTTGGGAAAGAACCTCCTAGGAAGCTTCTTGAGAACCTTGTACCTAAATGATCTATAAATACCAAGCTAAAGCCCATGCTAGGCATTCAAAGTTTCCTTCACTTGAGAATTCCAATGTGATCTTCTACTCTCATCTTCCATTCTACTATTTCTCTCCTTGGTCTTTTACACTTTTGTGTTAACTTCAATAGATTATTCTAAAATAGAACTAGGTCTTCTTGTCCTCTATTGGAAATAATATTTCTTGATTAGCTTAAGATCTAAAACCATTATTTAATATTTTTACACAAGAGAAACTTGTATTTTAGTGAAAGGTCTTGGTGCCCCAAGACTTTTTAGTAAAATCCATTGTTAGTAAAATTACTAATTCATATAGTCAATAAAATCACACTATTTTTGCATATGTAGTTACTACCTTGAGATAAAGGAGAATATATATAGAGATCTAAAAAAAAATTTATTTTGAAAAGAGAACTATAAGAGAGAAAGAAACTTGGAGGAAGTCACATCAAGTAATATACTAAGAAACCTACTTATTTATATGTGAAGGGAGGTAAGGATGTGGAAGTATTTGTAAGTGACTTCAAAAGAACTTGCATTGAAAACAATGAGAATCGAAAGGAAGAATCCACTTTCCTCTTGTATGATTTAGCCTTAATATGCTATGAGGAATAGCCAAAATACAGTATGATCCACAATGTAGATGCTTGGAAGAGTTTAATCCCCTAAATCTTCCCATGTTTCATGTTTTCTACCGCTCATCCTTCCCTCATGAAGCGTTTAATTGAAGCTTGTAATAAGAACTTTATTTCATATGAGAGCTATGAAAAGATTATGAATGAAGTGATTTTTTCTAAAGAAAAGGCAAGGGAGAGTAAATTCACATCTATGCAAAGAGGCTGGACAAGTTGGAGCAAAAAACTCAAGATAACATTGAAAAAAGGTAAAGATGAAGTGAAGAACATTTTATTCAAGATAAAAGAAATGCTAACCAAGATCTTAGTGGTAAGATTAAGAGAAAAGTGAGCTATTGACATTGAAATTTGTATGGAAGAGATTTTGGAAGGAGATGAATCAAAATTTGTTGCTCTTAAATCTACAAGTTACTCCCACAAAACTTGGATCTAGAGGAGGAGTTTTAATTCAAGTAGTTCCACTAATGGTTCTTACTCCACCATGCATAGTCTTCATATTTGAAGGAAAACCAATGTCTTTGAATTCAGTACTTATTAGGCTTGGATATTTTTGAGCTCTCTATTTTATTTTGAGGTTTGGTAGATTCCTTGGTGACTTTGCATCTATTTCTTTTGGCACATATCCACAAGATCCTTATACAATTCTATAGCAACCATGTGACAACATGAACTTTGATATCCACTTATACTAGCTTCATCAAGAATATTTGTGTCCAAGACCTAGTTGCAAAGATCCGTATACAATTCTGTGAGTTGTTGTAGTAACCTTAGAAATTTTTTGCATCCTCTCAATAAGAGGATGATTTCATCTTACCATGCTAAAGTATAATTATATACCTTGTTTGTCATGACTTGTAACACCCCATGGTCTTTATTAGTCACCAAAGGTATTCTGGTGGTTTTGAGATAGTTACAACTAGACAATTTTGGTAAATACCCACGTAAGAGGTATCTCTAACTAAGTTATTATAGTTAAAAAAGGAAAAGGATCTAATATTATATTTTTGGATACTCAATAGGATCCCTAGTGAATTACAAATTAAATTAAATTAGAGTAAATTTTATTTAAATAATTTTAAATTAAATATGATTCTCTTAGGAATTTTACAAGAGTAGATTGGAGAAGACCTCCATGTGAGACTTTGTATTGTCAAATCAACTTGGTATACAAGGGAAGTCAAATTTTAGCTTGACTAAGTTAAATGTCTTTGGAAGTGGAGGTAGATAAAGTTAGGTAGATTTGACCTAACCTTAGAACATATTATAAATTTTAATTAGGAGAAGGTACTAGAATTCTAGGAAATATGCTTGGAAGCTTCTATAAGAAAGCTCATGAGGTTAAAAACCATGTGAAGGCATATTGACCAAGAATCTCGTACTTAGTGTAATTTGAAAAAAAAGTATAGATTCTACCAGGTTACCAAGGTTCTTACCATGGTGATCTTGGTGAGTATATGAGGGCTTAGGAGGTGAAAGAGATCCATTACTTAATGAGCTTGGAGTGTGGTTAAGAACATGGAATGAAGGTTTATAAGTATTATTTATATTTGTTAAGTAAAGAGTGAGATTTTTATTTGAGAGTGCCACTACCATGGTATTGATCTTGGAGGAAGCTCCAACTCTAGAGGACACCTTTTTAAGTGTAAGAGAAGGACCTTCTATGTTGATATTGATGAAATATTCCTTAGATGTCATTTTGGAGGAGATTTTACATAAAGATGGAATGAGTTAGTTGAGGAGAGAATAAAATATTTCGGGAGCAGATGAGAAAATTGTTACTAAGATTTTATCCATGATGGTGCTTGATATCACTTTGTCTTTCCTTCCAACACATAGTTCATATCAAAATTGTAATTGGAGTTATACATTGGTGAGAAGCATGCTTTGCAAAATATTTTTATATAAGCCAAGATAGAAGTTGAGTTACTTTCAAGGAATTTCAAAGAGTGAGCACCACCAATTTAGATTTTAGTATGCTGACTTTGTTTTATTTTAAGATATTTGACTTTGAAGAAAGAGTTACGATTTCTTTAATACATAAATATTTTGATGCTAATTTCATATAGTCTAAAGATAGCTTATGTGAATGAATCATTATCCTTAACTTGTTATGCACAGATTAAAGTGTATGCCGATGAAGATTGTTTCCATGGGTGTGGATATTCTCTTAGACATTGGAATTTTATATTGAGTGAGAGATAGATTAGCTCACCAGATTTTCTTCAAGAATCACTTTAGTTGGTCTTGTATGGTTGCACTAACAAACTATATATGTGTTTGAAAAACAAAAATCTTCCCCTCGTCATCAACTAAATTTTTCACTTGGTAAAATTGCATAATTAAAGTCATCCATAATTGGGAAATTTATTTTTTGGAGGTTATATTAAAACTTTTTATTTGTCTCTTACTCAGCTTCTGGTGTTCTTTCTGTCTAGATTATGTTTATCAGCCTTTTGCAAAACGTTTTCCTTGGTGTATTTGTTCATTGATAATATTCCTCAATGACTAGCCATTGTCACTAAGCTTTACTCATTTCTCTGGATTCATATGCACGTTGTACAATAATAGATAACTATATATGGATGGAAAAGGTTTGCAAGTGGTTAGTAAAATTTTATTAGTGACTAGCCATTTCCAGGAAGCTTTACACTCTTTTTCTAGATTCATCTGTCAATTGTACAACAAGAGGTGGATGAAAAAGTTAGTAAACTTTTATTAGTGCGTTGTAAAACACTCATCTTTGCTCCTTACTGCAACAACGATTTATGGTCTTGGATCTTAATTGAATATGTTGTAAGGAAGACTCTAAACTAATAGACTATGAGCATAATTAATATATAAAATATTTCCAAAATTTTGCGTGGATATAGTTGTAAACCCTCAACTAAGGAATTATCAATACAATCCGGGAGCAATATTGGTTTCAAACCTGGAATTTATGGAGTCACTATTCCATTCGGGGATTATCCATAATTATTAATGCAATAGAATATTATAGATCGTTTTATATACAATCTAGTGCACTAGAAAAAATTAATTTCAATTTAGGTTAAATGGGTTCATTATCTTATTTATATTAATTTCCAAGAAAATTTCATAGATTAATCTAACAAAATAATAAGAAAGTTAACAAACTAGAGGTTGGGAAGAGATTCATAAATTTTCATAGAATCAAAAAGAATGTAAATAATCTAATAAAATTGTACGACTCACCTCTAAACCTGTAAATTTTGACAGCCCACATATGGATAAGTATACCGTTTCGGCAAATTGTAATAGAAACCCGCTAATATGAGACTTGTTCAAGGGCCGGATTCCATGCGCATTCAGTGAGGCCCTCTTAATTCCATGCCGCACTTGTAGGGCTGTAGGGCCATCCGTATCCGATTATCTATTTCACAGGAGCCCGATAATCTCGTTCAAGTTTCTCGGTTAACTTAGCGCACCTCTCGCGTGCCCTATAGTTGGTAGGGTACCGGGTAGGGCGGTTACTTTACCGAAAGATTACAATGAAGAGGGTATTAAAACGAGGAGGTTATCGAGCTCTGTTACTATTTTTCATCAGAATGAAAATAATATAAGTGAATTTTACGCCTTTGATCAATTCACGGGTTCTAAGCGGACATTCACGGGTCCGAAGTTTACATGGAGCCAACCGGGGTGAAGGGGTCTCGGGAGACGAAAATCTGATCAAACAGGCGACTCGACAGCGGTTCATTGTTCGACGACATGAAGTTCCCGGATTGACACTGATCCTCATGGAGCTGAGGAGTATCAACTGCACCATGAGTTTTTTCTGCTCCGGCGGCTCTACTATTGCAGTCCTCCGTTGTGAATTGGTCACCGTGTACATCCTGCAAGTTGTTGATGCACTCAGTATGATTTTTGTTATGGAGTACTTGAAACGTAATTGGAGCTTTTTAGACAAAGGATCCACAGCAATAGATTTGATGGCATCGTTGTTGGCTACTACACTTATTTTTACGGCGGCGCGATATATACCTGCGGGCGAATTTAGTGTGTTGCATGGGGAGAATGTTCTACACAGTTGGACATGTTTGTACGTTTGTAGTTAAATCCGTAGCAAGTTTTGTCTCTAACGAAATTTAATTTCTCCTAATGTAATTTTCGTAGATAGGGGTGTACATTAACTTTTTTCATGCTATTAAATTCGTCAAGTGGTTGGCCTATGTACAAACCACTCTCACAAAAGTTTCAGACGGCCAGGGTCTTTGACTAGATTTATTCTTCCTGTTTCCTCTGCTTCCGATCAGTTATTACCAATTGTTCAACGAAATCATCCAATGTTCAAACGAACTCCCTTGTTTACCAAACGAGCTCACATTTCAGGTATGGTTTTGAGCAAACCACTGAAGACTCGACTCCCCTTGATAAACAGCCGTCAGGACAACGAACTCGAGTTACCAAGATGACATGAATGCATGGGCCGAATCTTATTGCCAGGCTATATCCGTAAATTTACATGTATCTACTTTACACAGCTCGAAGCCCAAGGCAGTTGCCTTCAAAGTTCTGGAACTATGAACAGAATATGATTAACCAGCTGATAAAGCCCAATGTAACCTCTGAGGGCAAAACTATGATAATCTAACTTCTTATAGAGAGACTATCTCACAACCGGTTGTCACTGGGCTATCAAATTCAAGTTCTTCGACACCATATCCTTCCCGATACTCAGCGCTGAGTTATCGACAATGAATTATAGTTTAGCTTCCGGGGGTGAAGGTGGTGGCGTATGCCCACGCGTTGTTGGCAACGGGGTCAGCCAAGTGGTCGGACAGGTTCTCGATGGGTCCCTTTCCGGTGACGATGGCCTGGACGAAGAACCCGAACATTGAGAACATGGCGAGTCGTCCGTTCTTCAGCTCCTTAACCTTCAGCTCGGCGAAGGTGTCTGGGTCCTCAGCCAAGTTCAGGGGGTCGAATGAACCTCCCGGGTAGATTGGGTCGGTGATCTCTCCCAAAGGTCCTCCGGCTACTCTGTATCCCTCGATGGCTCCCATGAGCACAACCTGGCATGCCCAGATAGCCAAAATGCTCTGAGCGTGGATGAGGCTTGAGTTACCGAGGTAGTCCAAACCACCATCGGCGAAAATCTGTGATCCTGCCTTGAACCACACTGCCTCTCCGAATTTGACACCGTTCTTGGCCAACAACTCGGGGAAAACGCATCCCAAAGCTCCCAACATGGCCCATCGTGAGTGGATAACCTCCAATTCACGGTTCTTGGAGAAGGTCTCTGGGTCAGCAGAGAGTCCAGCGGTGTCCCATCCGTAGTCTCCGGGGAACTCACCGGTCAAGTATGAGGGGGTAGCTCCGGAGAATGGGCCCAAGTACTTGGGTCGGTCCTCACCGTACCTGAAGCAAAATCCATTTCGTTAGTGCACAAAGCTACCGGTTGGATCGTAACCACAATGCTTGCTCTTGGAGAATTCTCGATATTGAGAACGTGCAGTGCGGGCTGGCCTGAACGATAATCGAACACACAGAATCCGCACAAACTTACTAAGGAATTCAACTGATAAGATTTCGAAGTATTCCGACCTACCAGATGGAGGATGGGGCGCTCGACTTAACGCCGGTCTTGCGCATGGTAACGCGAGCCTCGCCGACATTCACCTTCTGGGAGAGAGCATTGCCGGACAGGCCCAAAGCCTGACCGGCGAACGTGGAAGTGGAGATCGCGGTAGCGGCCATAGTTGCTTGCTGACTTGCTTCTTTCTCAAACTGATCGAGGTCAAGAAAATCTTATTTGAGTTTCAGCAACAGGAGAAAGCTTATACGAAAACGGTAAGAGCATGACGAAGTACGTGGCAGAATTACGACGACCACCGCAACGCGGCAGACGGAAGAAGGATAGGATATCTGATGATATCGAGTGAACCAATGACGAAATAAGTAGAGTGTCAATCCTTGCGACTCCCATAGATGTTGGTCATGCTTGCATAAAGTAAGCACTCCTTCCATTCTCTACTGGTCCTCCTCTCGCTACGGTTCGAAATTTTACAACCTCTCTCGACATAAATGAATAATTTTTACTTTTTAATTTTCGACATAATCTACGATATCTTCTTCAAACTAAAATATTAGTGACTCCATTCGTTTGATTCGTCCTCGAAAGTATTAGGGAAAGTATACCAAAAGTATCTCATTCGCTAAGAGAATCATATTACTACCAAAAGGCAGAAGATGACGACTACATAAGAGCAAGGTAGTAGGGTGAACATAAGTATACACCTATGAATACATCAGAATTTTTAAAAAACGACAGTTTGAGATGTTTGAAATGAGGGTAACCATGTTAAAATACAATTTCTACAGAAGTTTTGGTTCATCTATCATTGATGATTAAATGTGCAATGAGACTAGAACGCCGACTACTACACGGCAATGGGCAACTAGCAATAGTGCTTTAATGGGACTATTGGCTATGGACACTTGCTTGAAGATAAATAATATACCAAGGCAAAATGGAATTATAATCATAACCATAATAAGAGAGAAATTAGAAATGCTTGGTAAAACTAAAACAACTTTTGCTTTATAGTTCAAGATCCAAACCTTTGTCATGATTGATTAGAAAGTACTCTATGAGGGATTTCCCACAAGTCCAATTTGAGCCAAGTTCTCTAAAAGAACCCATTAAAATTGGACTTGATTAAAATTGGACTTGAGGTTCTTGAGGCGAGCTGGGACCAAAACACAACCTTAATAACCTTTGTAAGGTTAATTTTAGAAATATAAGGTGGAAGCTAGGGAGAGTATTGAGGGTTAGCCATAAAAATAGGCATAAATTTCCCTAATCTTAGGCTCTAATACTATACACAAGTCTAATGAACCTATATAATATCAATGTAGAACCTACATGGTATGGAGAGATTTTGACCGGACTCATGATAAACATGATGGAAATTTTGAATAATTAGAGAGGTTCTCATATCAAGACCCTAGGAAGTTTATCCTAAGTTATTTTGGGTAATTAGGTGAAAAGCTCTCCATATCAAAACCCTAAATATTAAGAAATTTTGTCTTAAGTCCTAAATGACTTGCTAATATCACAAACTGCAAGGTGAGTAGCAATTGACTAAATACTTGAATCTTGTGAGAGTAAGAAGGTAGCTTGAATTTAAAACCAACATAAGATAATACTCGTTGGATATACTAGGGTATTTTGTTTAATGTAGTGTTTTGGATATGAACTATATGAAATTTCTACAATAATATGCCAATTTGCCATAATAATTTGGTCAAATTATTTTATATGAGTTACTAGAAATTTCTGAAAGACACTCAAGAAAGTAAGTAGGAAAATTTATGAAGTGATATTATTAAGATACAAAAACCTTCTTATGTATGGAGTAGGCTAATGAGATACTTAAGGACCTTCTTATTTTATATGAGTTACTAGAACTTCTAGAAGACACTCAAGAAAGTAAGTAGGAAAGTTTATGAAGTGATATTACAAAGATACATAAACCTTCTTATGTATTGAGTAGGCTAGTGAGATACTTAAGAACCTTCTTACATGTTGAGAACCTTCCTAAGGATTGAGTAGCTTTGTTACGAGTAACTTTACCAAGAAGCAAGCCTATACACCAAGTTTATATGATCTAATTATTTATATCCTTTGCATTTGGAGATCTTTTATTAAGCTCTTGGTCCATTTTCTCTCTTTTATCTTCCTTACTTGTTCTCTTGGAATTTGATTCTACACATTGGAACAAAGTAGGAACAGGATGGATGGAGTCTTAATTACTCCTAAAATATTACCTCCAAATCAATGGGATTTTTCCATTTATATGATGCCTAAATTCTATGGTGTACATATGCACATAATTACACAACATACATTGTTGTAAACATCCTCTATTATAAAAGTAAAACTCATTAAGGAAATCATACACAACTCTAAAGTGTTAAATTAATTAAACATAAAAATCTCCATATATTATAAAAATGTGCACCTAATTACACATAGTTGAGCAGAACATACTTTAGCATCAAATCATCCATGTGTACACTCAACAAATCTCTATGTCATTGCCAAAAGCTTAAGCTTAAGAGGTTCAACATAGAAGAAATGAGCTCTTTGGAGCTCCACTTTTGAGTATACTTTTCCTTGGAAAGACCAAGGACTATAGCCCTAGCAACACATTCAATAGTACATTGCTAGTGCAAATGGTTGCTCCAATGGTGCATAAGGAAACCCTAACGGTATAGAAGGCCACCGCTAAGCAATCCATGAGTGATATGATACAATTATGACTGCAAGATTGTCATTGAGCCATCCTAGCAAACTAGCTCAAGCACAAACTTACTAGGATGTGCGTATGGAGATTGCTACACAACATAAATTTTTATGAATATAATGCTCAATGTAAGCACAACTCATATAGGAAGTCATGCACAAATTCTCAATGGCACAATTATACTCTTGGTTGGTGGTTTGGTCAATTAACTCTAGATATCTATCTTCTCCAAGTATGTGATATGAAGTATCATGAGAGCAAAGATCAAGAGGCCAAGTGTTATCTTACCCTATTATTAGTTGCATGTTTACAATCTATACTATGCAAGGAAAGATTTAGCTAAAGAGTTAAGTACACCAAGGATATAGCTATTGTCCTTGAGGAATCAAAGGTCAAACATGCCATATATTATCTTCTCAAACAACTATCACACATAAAAGCAACTCAACTAGTAGAGCTACATAACAAAGATCACAAGGAAAATCACCAATCTTGGGTCCGTAATGCCATCAATTTGTGGGAAGTTGTATGATGCACAAGTGTGCACATAATCCTTACAAATAGCACAATCACATCTTTCTAATATAAGGACTGCAAAGTGTAAAATTTATGCATTTTCAAGATAGTGTGATTTGTAGTCACACCAAGAGTCATTAGTGCAATCTATTTTTTAATACATATAACCAACAAGATGAAACCAATAGATTTAGGGTCTGTAACCTCTCTTTTGAACAATGATATGTTGTAAGATATCCCTATGTTGAGCAATTGCTAAATTCTCAAAGGCCATTAGCATCACTCTTTTAACTATCTTTGTCTACTAAGAACATGTTATCATTTGTATATAAGAATCATCTATATCTAGAACTATAAGAGAATCACAATGGATAAGTGTAGGTAAATCTTAATCTTGTGCATATAGTAGGAAATAGGAAGAAAAGGATGTTAAGGATACGTGCTTGCTAAACTGATAACCCATAGCAAACCAAAGTAATTGGAGATTTCATTTTCTCAAGTAGCTTCTTTATGCTACACTATTGTAAATAGAAAACCTAAAAATCACTTTCAATACAAATACATTCTAACTATTTCTTGAAGGTGATGATTCAATCACTCCAAAGACTGCATTCTATAGTTCCCAAAGGCATGACTTTGAAAACTTGCTTTATGATTATGTGGTACTTTTAATACTACATCTCACTTAAGACCCATCAAGTTATTGCTTTAAAACCACCAATAATCTTGAATCCTAGCCTCAAGCACTAATAATCACACACATTTTGCTACCTAAGCTCCTACTACAAAGATTCCTCACCATGACTCATCAAAGATATACAACCAACACTTGAAAATAAGCAAAAGTGATAAAGAGCTTTTGGCTCTTCCTCCTTATTCAACTTCCATGGACTAAAAGAATTTTTAACATGTGATCAAATATGCATGCATATATACATTTCTACACAACATCTCACTATTAATATCATACACTATAGAAGCACAACTTACACATAAGTCATACATAAACTGTAATAATTAATTCATTCTTCCACTTGAATTCCACTCAAATCAGATCTCTACTTGATCCTTCACTCAACAATCTGCCAACAATCAGACATTGATTACAGTCAAACCACACCCAATCTTGCTAAGAGACTCCATGTGATGCTTGCCAACCTCTGTCCATCATAGCCAAGAATTTTAAGGGTTAATATCAAAGAAGTGAGCTCTCTAGAGTTGCACATTGCACTTTGAAATTATACCAATGTGCTCAACCTAGGCCTCCAATCCTAATGGTTCCATTGATGCTACATCTGATGGTTAAAATGGTACAAGTGATGGTGGGTCCTACCATGTGATCAATAGCCCTAACATGAAATTGAACCTTAAATGTTAGGTGCAACTCCACTAAAAGAGCCACATAACATACATTGCAAGCTTGCATGTACAAGTGCCAAGCTTGGGTCCATAGTGGATCAATATTTGGGAGGTGCCATGGTTGTAATACTCCAAGGACAAGAGAACCTCCCAAGAGAAACACAAGAGGGAAAAAACAAACTTCACACTCAATATTCCAATACCCCAAAGGAGCACCTTGTCTTTATTATATAGCAAAGAGGATCCACTCAAAGGAAGCTCCACCCTTGGATCAGATACATGGATTGGTGATATGTCAGCAAGCTCCATCCTTAGATTAGTTGCCTGGATGGGTGACATGTTGATCCTTGTCCTATTTGGTTGGTAAACAAGTTCGACCAAATGGAATCTATAAGGAATCTTCTTGTAAGAAGCTCAAAATTGCATGAGTGAGGTGCCATTGGAAAGTTCTTCATGAGACAAACAATGTGAGGAAGAAGGAAAGTTGAAAAATAGTGGGAAAAGAAGGTAAGCCTTTCCTCCCAAATAAGGTCGGATTTTTCTATTTTTGAGATCTTATTCATTCATTTAGGCTTCCAAAATTAGCTTTAAAGTTTTTAGGGTGTTTTTGGCTCATGCACTATTTGTGAAAGGACTCTTTTTGTGACATCTTTATTTACTTGACTTAGTCCATCATATAGAATATCCTTCTAGCAATTACCAAGTTGATTTCCACCTCTAAATAATATGTCTAGATATTGGTATTATAATAGTACACAATTGTGCACATGATCCTTCCAAACAAACACCATCATGTCCTTCCAACCCAAGGAATCTAGAAGGCAAAATCTCATGCACTCTCAAGATAGTGCAACTTGTAGTAACATTAAGTGTCATTGGTGTATGTATAGATATACATAATCATTTAGATGAAATCAACGGATCAAGCGTCTATAACCTCCTCCTTATATAATAGCAAAAGTGTAAGGTATCCCTATATTTGAGTAATTGCTAAGTTCTCAAAAGCCATTGATATCACTCTCCAAAAGATCTCTACCCATTAGGAACATGTCTGCACCTATATGTCCAGATCATCCAAGTCCAAAAATTATAGTAGCATCATGATAAATGGTTGTAGATAAATCTGGATCTCATTCATAGAGTAGAAAGTAAGGAAAGAAGGATGCTAAGTGTAATACCAAGAGCTAGCCATATGATCTAGATGTGAAATTTGGTTTGGTAACATCTGGAATGATGTTATACATGATGGTCAAAATAGATTAGATAGAAGTATCACCAAAAAGGTACTTCTACTAATAGGGCAGAAAACCAAAATAGATTTGAAAACCTTAGAACCAATAGCTAGACATATGATTTGAAGGTGAGAATTGGGTTGGTAACATCTGGAAGGATGTTACATAGGATGGACTAAATAGATCAGAAATAGGTATCACCAAAAGGGGACTTCTACTAATAGAGTTGGAATCAAAATATGCCTGAAATCTTTGAAGGCAATTTTGGAGGCCTAAACAGATGAATTAGGCCTCAAAAATGTGTTGATTTCCCCCCCTCCCAATGGATGAAAGGCTAGCCTTCCCTCCCCCTTTCTTTATCTCATCAAGATCTTTCCAATGGTACCTCACCCACGTGATTATGAGATTCCTATAAGAAGATTCCCTAAAAGATTCCCTCTGGTCAAAGCTTGTTTGACCAACCAGATAAGACCGGGACCGACATGTCACCCATCCAAGTAAGTAATCCAAGGGTGGAGCTTGCTGACATGTCACCTATCTATGTACCTAATCCTATGGTGGAGCTTCATTGGAGGAGATCCGTTTTACCTATATAATAAAGAGAAGATGCTCCTTTGTGGCATTGGAGTTTGAGTGTGAAAGTGTGTGTTTCTCATGGTGTGTTTCTCTTCAGGTCTCCTATCCTTGGAGTATTACACTAAGGAGGCTTGCTGGCTAAATTGATAGCCCATGGTTAACCAAGGTAATTGGAAATCTCAATCTCCCAAGTGGTCTCTTTGTAAACAAGACTTATGCAATCCTTTCTTCTGCATTTAAACCACTCTCTTTGCTAAGCTTTTTGACTCAAATTGATCTTGGGAGGTTGTATGATGATCAATCAAGGCCTTGTCACAAAAGACCTAAAACTCCTCCAAGAACTCCAAACCTTGATTAGTCAAAACCTCAACTTGTGCACCAAGATGACTAAGAACCAGATCTAGGAATGAGTAAGCCGTCCCTTCATTGGACTTGTAAGTAAGTGCCACCAACTCAATCTACTTAGAGAAATGCTCCACCATCTTCAAAACATGTGTGTCAATGGTGTCTCATAGTCATTGGTAAAGGTCCAACAAAGTCCAAACTCTTATGATAACCCAATTGTAATACCTATATCTAGATAGATGATCTAGAGATGAAATTTGGTTTGGTAACATCTGGAAGGATATTATACATGATTGAATAAGTGGATCAGATAGAGGTATCACCAAAAGAGTACTTCTACTAATGGGCAAAAAAAAAATTAAAATATGCTTGGAAACTTTAGAATCAATAGCTAGGCATATGATCTAGAGGTGAAACTTGGGGTAGTGACATTAGAAAGATGTTACACATGATAGAGAACATAGATCAGATAGAGGTATCACCAAAAGAGCACTTCTATTAATAGAGCAGAAGCCAAAATAAGCATGAACTTCAGAGGCAATTTTGGAGGCCTAAACAAATGACTTAGGCCTCAAAAATGTATAGATTCCCTACCTAACAAAGGGAAGGTTGGCCTTCCCTCCCCTTGGTTTGTCTCATTGAGAGCTTTCCAACAATACCTCACCCATGCGATTATGAGATTCCTATAGGAAGATTCTCTAAAAGATTCTCTCTGGTTAAGGCTTATTGACCAACCAGATGGGACCAAGATTGACATGTCACTTATCCAAGCAAGTAATCTAAGGATGGAGCTTGCTGACAGGTCACCTATCCATGTATCTGATCCTACGGTGGAGCTTCCTTGGAGGAGATCCTCTTTGGCTATATAATAAAGAGAAGGTGCTCCTTTGGGGCAGAGAAGGATTGAGAGTGAAATCTGTGTTTTCTCTTATGTATCTCTCTTGAAGAATTATCTTGTCCTTGGAGTATTACACCAATCCCATGATAGGTAATGGGTGTAATTGTGGTGTATGAGCATTAAATGATACTCTAACTCAATCAAAAACCACACATCTTGTAACAAACTACTACACATTGGTCTACATACCATGCTAGCAATAATGACTTTGGAGTAAGGTATATGTATGCTTTACTCCAAAATTTCCTAAATTGTCATCAGCATGATATACCAACTATGATCTTTGATATGGAAGTGGTACTACTTGCACTCTACCATCCTCCCATATACTAAGAAGGTATCTGCCTTCCAATCTAAACCACTTGGCTTGCTGAAGAACATGGTCTCTCTCCTTGGCACCAATTATGCTACCCATAACACCAATGTAAAGATAATCCATCACTAAGATATCATCAAGAATATCTCGCTTACCTATACCAATATATCCATCATTTGGATCTATGACCTTACCAACTCCTCTATATGATGAGAGAAAAACCACCAATACCTCAAAAGATATACATAGAAAGGTAGATGCATGCAAACTTGGCACCATCTCCTCATCTATCTCACAATGCTAACATGCTTTGGTTTGATCCTATTGGCTAGGACATGGGTTCAATTCTTCTATTCAACCCATGTGCATCATGGTTCACCACTCTAAGTCTGTGAATAATTGTGAAATCCTCAACCTAGAATCCCAACCTTAGAGTAGAAAACTCCATCTGCTTTGGTTGCAAGCTCCATATGTCCTCTAGCTTCATAACAATTAGACCAAAGGTGTAACCCAAGTAGACCATGCTCACTTAGATGGTGAGAGTTAGAGTGGTCTACCCCAAATAGATCACTCTCACTAGTAGCCACTAGTTTTGTCCCAAAAATACTCTGCCCACTTGGTCTATCACCTCCAACATGTGCTTGAATCATCTCAATAGGCATAGAGCTCACAAGTGTTCAAGTGGTGATGCCTATCAAGCTATAATACAAGTAGCTAGACATATTATCTGAAGGTGAAAATTGGCTTGGCAACATCTAAAGGACGTTGTGTACAATGGGCTAGGAAGATTAGACAAAGGTGTCACTAAAAGAGTACTTCTACTAATAAGGTAGAAGCCAAAAATAACATGAAAAGTTTAGAGCTAATTTTGGAGGAGCCTAAACAAATGAATTAGGCCTAAAAAATAGAGTGATTCTTCTTTCTTGGGGAGAAAAGGCTTGTGTTCTCCCCCTAAAATTCATCTTATTGAGAGCTTTCCAATGGTACCTCACCTACATGATTTTGAGCTCCATATAGGATGATTCTCTAAAGATTCCCTTTGGTCAAACCCATTTGACCAACTAGATAGGACAAGGATTGACATGTCACCCATCCAAGCAACTAATCCAAGGATGGAGCTCATTGATAGGTCACCAATCCATGTATTTGATCCAAGGGTAGAGCTTCCTTTGAGGAGATCCTCTTTGCTATATAATAAAGGGAAGGTGCTCCTTTGGGCATCGTAGTATTCAGTGTGAAACTTGCATTTCTTTCTTGGAGAGTTCTCTTGTCCTTGGAGTATTACAATGGTATCAGAGTAGATGTTTTAATCCAAGAGAGTGGATCATCCCTCTTGCAAGAACACGAGCTACTAAAACTGAGTAATTTGAGGGGAGAAAACATAGTGCAATTGCTAGACTTGGGAAGTGTTTTAGAGAGAGGATGGGATGGAGGCACCGGGAGGACAATTTCTTGCACCTGGCTTCTTATTCTTGAATTCCACATCAAGATTACATACATCCAACGTGAGCAAATGAGAGTATCTCTTGTTTATCACTTTGGAGCAAAATTCATGGACATAGTGATGAATTTACTAAACCCGATGATTCTTCATATGGTGGTATACAATAGAGAGTTTGACAATCTACACTCTTTTATGATGTTATGGATCTGAATGTACCAAATCTTCACCCTTTCAACATACAAGTAGAAATCCATTATGTAGTTAGACCAAAAGTGATGTTTAGGGATTTTATAGTCCGCAATTTTTGTGAGGAATATTATCAACAAGTGATAACCTTTGAGGTCCTATTAGTAGTTCCCATAGTGCATGCTCTATCTTAAGTGATCATTCTAACCCTCTATTGAAGTAGGAAGTAGCAATTGAACATTGACCGTGTGTAGGAATCATGGATCCGTAGTTGTAGGAGTTGATGCAAGGAATACAAGGGATGTTGAACGAGTTTTGAAAAATCAAGATGACCATGGAGGAATTGCAAAATCAAATATGTACTATCAAGAATAATTAAGTAATGCAAGAAGGGGAGTTGTGCCAACAACCAACACCAGCAATCAACCTACTTGGTGAATTATGCATGCCAATGACACCAATTCCAATCAACAACCAGCCACATTGTTACTACAAATGAAAAAGATAAACAATATTGAGCCTTACAAGGGACAACATTCTAAGAGAGTAGTGGAAAATTGGATTTCAAGCATGAATCAATACCTTTGATTGTTTACAACAAAGATCATTGATCATTTTGTAGGTGTGTTTGCATGTGAGTACTTGACCAATAAAGCCCACACATGGTATGACGCTTGGGAACGATCATTGCTAGTTGAAGGAAGAGAGATCACTTGGACAGCCATGCAAGAAGGGCTACTCAAGAATTTCCAATTTGTGGATTCCATGCAAATAGCCCAAACCAAACTCTGGGGTTGAAGTAGAAGAATAGCACACAAGAGTATGTGGAGGCATTTTTGGATCTACGGGTTGTGATAACCGATATGAATCCAACCAAAGCTCTTGACAATTTCAAGAGAGGATTAAAAGAGTACATTTGCCAAGAGATAATGGTGCAAAATCCTTGTATGGTCTTTGAAGCCATTGCTTATGCTCAAAGAATAGCAAGAGCACTTAGAGGAGGTAAAGCAATAACACCAATGCAAAACTATAAGGTTGGGACACACCATTTTGGTGGACCAATTCTTATGGAACTGGGTAACATTCAATTCCAAGACCAAGGAGCAAGACTTCTCCAAGGAGAACAAGGATGGGTCAAAGAAAGGAGAGAAGGAGTCCCATGGGGAGAACAGGCTTGAGCAAAACAACAATGATGTTACAATTAGAGCCAAACTGGGCACATAGCCATCAATTGTCATGCTTGTCATCTTAGAGGCCCTCCGCCTCCATACAAGATAATTCTAAACCACATGGAGAGACAAATTGAAGCGGAAGATATAGAAACCACATCAAAAAATAAAGATCACCAATAAATGTACCCTACGGCCTTATTGGCTTGGTGAAGAAGAGTAAATGTAGGGGAAGGAAGAGGACAAGTGTGCAAAGCTGGAGGAAGATGAACAAAAAATTAATTGTTATAAATGGAATGCTAAAAGGCAATCTAGTGAGAGTGTTGATAGACCTAAGGGCAACAAAGAATTTCTTGTCTTGCTTTGTTGCAATAAGGTTGGGGATCGAACTAGAGAAGGATGAGTACTATAATAGTATGGAGTTCAGCAACATAGTTAGTAAGGCTAACAAAGTAGAGAATAAGCCAAATTAGCCTAGAATATTCCAAAAGCATCTAGGAAGCTTCTTGGGAAGCTTCCCGACTAGTTAACTTGCGCTCCAAGCAAATAACTTCTAGAAGCTTCTAACTAGCTTAACTTGCATGCCAACTAGGCGGCTTCTAGAAGGAAGCTTCTTGAGAAGCTTCTCAAGGACCTTATATGCTACCTATAAATACCAAAGCCAAAGCTCATGCTAGGCATTCTGAGTTTTCTTTTATTCAAGTGTCCCAATATGAGTTTCCATTTTCTTATTTCTCTCCTTGAGTTTGGTCTTTTACATTGGTATTAGAGCAGGAATGGGATGGATGGAATTTATGGACCACCAAATCCACTTCCACCAAAGCATTGGGATTTTTGCATCCAAATACTACCCAAGCATCGTTTCACACAATTCATCACCTTGCACTTTGGACAAGATTTTTTGCATATGATCACCATATCTGAGGAACTCTTGGTGCTTCCGATTGTAACTTATGGAGAACGGTGGACGTGCTATTTCTATGTGTTAATAAATGAGATAGATTGGGAGTAATGTGATAGAGTAGCAACCATGGCGGCAATACCCGATATTATCTTTGCTATGCAGCAACAAATCGAGCACCTTACTTGTTTGTTGGATGAATGAGATCTTATACGACAAGAGCAGGTGGAAAGAGTACCAATTCAAGAAGGAGAAGATCAGATCAGATTCCCTCAACCCAAGGTATTTGAAAGCAAGAATCTTCCGAGTGCAATGGAGAATTTTGTGTTTGATTGTGAATGTTATTTGGAAGCTACCTGTCTAGAAGATGAGCAAAAATAGATTCTCTTGACTTCTAGCCAATTGGATGGAGTAGCAAAGCTATGGTAGAGATTCCAAGTGGAGCAAGCTGAACAAAAAATTGATGCACCAATCTTGACATGGGCAGAATTCAAGAGTGCAATAATTAGTCAATTCCAAGCTATAAATGCCACACGAGCTGCATGGGATAAGTTGACGGAGTTGAAATAGATTGGCTCTGTAAGAAGTTACATCAGGCAATTCCAAAACACCATCATGAAAATTCTTGATATAATGGGTGGTGAAGCTCTGGATTGATTTCTGAGGGGCTTGAAGGCAAGAACCAAATTAGAGTTAACCATGCGAGTGCCACAACACTTGGAGGAAGCCATGCGGTTGGCCAAACATTTTGATTCATTGGTGGCAACAACTTGGTCTTGACCTTGACCTCCACAAAGCCTACCAATACACTACACATAAGTGGAGGAGCCAGCACCAATGGAGATTGATGTCATTCAACAAAGACCACTTAGCATGGTAGATAGAGAGAAACTATGACAAAATGGTGGTTGTTTTTATTGTTGCCAATTGGAGCATTGCATTGCTGAATGTCCACTCAAGAATAGATGACCTTGACAAGTTGCCCAAGTGGAGATTGTAGAGCGGAATGATCAAGGAAACGAGGAATCCTAGTAGGATATTTTGAGCCGCCTCCTAGGAGCTTGATTAGTTCCAATGGGATTGAAGGCTTGACCTATGCAAGTTTGCTTCACTTGCAAGGTACGATATCTAATTGGGGTTGTAGGATTTTGGTTGATTTTGGAAGTTTAGAGAATTGCATGTTTATGCAAGTAGCAATGGAATTAGGTATTCCTATCAAGCCAATGATTGGAAATAGTTTGATGATGGCAGATGGTAGAAAGGGTTTTGCATTTTGCACCTTGCATCCTCTTACCTTCAAGATTGGGAAGGAGTATTTGGAATGTATGAGGTTTGTAGTGGCACCTCTACACTATGATATCATTCTGGGTCTACCTTGGCTTGAACATCATAAGGTTCAATTTGATTGGACCCGATGCCAAATTCAAGTACAACACCAAGGTAGGAATTTCCAATTAGGTTGTTTGGCACCTCTGAGTAAGACACTTAAGAATAGTCAGTCCCAAGATAGAAAGTTTGTCGAGAAGGTAGCCATAGAGCAAACCTGGAAGGGAGATGAATCCCAAGATGGGAAGTTTGCCAAGAAGGCAACCAAGGAGCAAGCTTGGAAGAGAGATGAATCCCTAGAAGGGAAGCTTGTTAGTAAAGCAGCCATAGAGCAAGCTTTGGAGGAAGATAAGTCTGTATTCACGATGTGGATGTCGATTGCAAAAGAACAATCTACGGAGGGCCAAGAGCCTCATCAAGCAATGGTTGATCAGATAGTTAAGGAGTTTGCGGACGTGTTTCTGGATGTTCTGCCAAAGGGATTACCCTTTGATTGAGGTATGCTCTTCAAGATCAAATTATTGCGGAGGAGTACTCCAATGGGTAGACCAATCTATCAGCTCTCACCAAAGGAGTTGGAGGAGTTGCAAAAAACACTTATAGAGTTGTTGGAGAAGGACTTCATACAACATAGCACCTCTCCTTGGGGAGCACCGGTACTATTTGTTCCAAAGAAGGATGGAAGACTTTGTTTCTATATTGATTATTGTGGGCTCAATAAGCAAACCGTGAAGAATGCATATCCCTTGCCTCGGATCGATGACTTGCTTGATCAACTAAGTGGAGCACACTACTTTTCCAAGTTGGATCTTCATAGCGGCTATTGGTAAATTCATATTGATAGAGAGGATGTGAAAAAGACTGCCTTTTGCACAAGGTATGTGCATTTTAAGTGGAGAGTTCTACCTTTTGGACTCACTAATACTCCAAGAGTCTTCCTAGATCAGATGCATCGGGTGTTAGATGGACTATTGGATCAGTCCGTGGTGGTGTTCTTGGATGATATCTAAATCTTTAGCAAGATAGAGGTAGAACACGTGAATCATGCACGAGAAGTCCTAAGATGATTACAACAATGGAAATTTTATTGCAAGAAGTTGAAGTGTGCCTTTTGGCAGAAGGAGGATACCTTCTTGGGGCATAAGATCTCATCAAAGGAGATCAAGATGGAAGAAGAGAAGATCAAGGCCATTATTGATTGGCCTACCCCAAAGGATGCTATAGAAGTATGGGCATTCAATGGATTGGTCAGCTTTTACCGACAGTTCATCCACTATTATGCTCATGTGGCTGCACCATTGACTGACCTCTTAGGAAAGAACTTGAGCTTCTAGTGGACCACCAAGCATGAAGAAGAATTCTAGAAGTTGAAGCATATGGTGTCTTCAAGACCCATTCTTCAACCATATGATCCTCAACTTCCTTGTGTGGTTGATTTTGATACTTCTAACTTTGCAATTAGAGTTGTGTTGCAACAGGAATTCTTAGATGGACTACATCCCATTGCCTTTATGTCTCGCTGACTAAATACAACTGAAAGAAATTACTTTGCTCAAGATCGGGAACAACTTGCAATGGTATATGCCACCAAGGTATGGAGGCATTATCTCTTGGGGAAACAAGTGATCATGCAAACTGATCACAAGCCATTGTTGCAGTCCCTACACTTGGAGCACATGAAGAGTCAACATCAGCAATGGGAAGAGCAGCTCCAATTGTTTGACATCAAACTTAAGTACAAACCAGGTTGGTTCCATGTCATCCCTGATGCTCTATCATGACAACCTGATTTGAAGGCTCTTCCTCTCATCACGGCAACAATTACGACGGTGTTAATTGACCCCAAGGTCCATAACAAGTTTTGATTAGCTCTACAACAAGATCCTTTCTTCTAAATGGTACATGGTTGTCTGACAGCATGTGACAAGGAGAACTATACCTTCTCCTTCAAGGAATGCCTTCAATTCCATGTAGACTAGATCTATGTTCCAGCCAGAGGTGATCCTCAACTTGTGCGCCTTCAAGAAGCCCATGATTTACTAATAGCTGGTCTGTGAGCCGGCCTGTCTCTCACTCAGGATGAACCTCTGATGGCTATTATGGTAGCGCACCATGGACTAAGAAGGCAAAGAACCCCAACTCCATCATACTCCTCCAAGGCTAACACTCCAAGACTCAAGATATTGCTCACTAGAGAACTCAATGAGAGAGAGATAATTGTAAATGAAAGGATGTTGAGTACCTCCTCACTCCTTGTTTATATGCTTATGAAATAGTTATGTACCAAAGTTACTAATTACCATAGTAACTCAAGTTACTAGACTAAAAGTCAAGTAAATTCAAGAAGTAGAAAGGAATATCCATTCACATAAGCATATTCCCCTAAGCATGTGATCTTATCTTGACCCACCACTAAGTCAAGGATTCCTTCACATGGGCTATTCTCGGACTATAGAAGAATCCAAAACAAAAAGGCTTGCGGGCCCAAGAGTTCTCAACTCTTCCCTCGAAGCCAAGCACCTAGGAATAATACCAAGTCAACACACTAGAATCCAAAATAATGGTGCTCATCTTTTCCACTTCCTCTAAAGTAAGGTCCCCTCTATCTTAGCTATGACTAAATTTAGCTAATCATGACTAATGTAGAACCATTTTTTATCTCTATATAAATAATATCTATCAAGTACTTGTAATACCAAGCTAAATATCACAATACCACACACATGCACAAATGGGTGTTATAGGTCACATGGGAGTGGACAAGACCTTGGGCACCCTCCAATGCCAATGGTGGTGGCCCAACATGACACAAGATGTTCAATACTTTATCTGATTGTGTGAGAGTTGTCAACGTAACAAGGCTTGTAACCAGAAGTAGAGTGGACTCCTTCAGCCACCTCCCATTTGTGCTACTCATTAGGAACATGTGAGCTTAGATCTCATTACCTCCTTACCCAAGACACAATAAGGTCACACAACAATTATGGTGTTTGTGGATTAGCTTAGTATGGCACCAACGGTTGATATTGTGGATGCTCCAACCTTGGCGCAACTCTACTTTGATAATGTCTTTAAACATCATGGATGCCACATGTACTCACATGGGATGCCACATGTATCTCCAACCGTGATCCTCGCTTCACCAAAAGGTTTTGGCAAGCACTCTTCCAGTTACTTGGCGCCAAGCTTGCTTTGTCCACAATCTATCATCCTCAAACAAATGGACAAATTGAACGTGCAAATCGCACCTTGGAAGATATGCTTCGTGCCTTTGTCAACATTCACCATACCAATTGAGATCAATGTCTTGCAGCTACGGAGTTTGCATACAATAATTCTAAACAAGCAAGCACCAAATTCTCTCCTTTCTTTCTCAATTTTAGCCAAGATTGGCTTGTCCCAAATTCTCTTCTTGCTCTTCCTCCATCTCAAGTTCCACATACTTCAACCTTCTTGACCACCATCTCTGAATCTCTCCAACAAGCCAAATCTCACCTCCTTGTTGCTTAGAATTGTCAAAAACAATATGCGGACCTTCATCGTCGTGATCTCACCTTTGAAGTTGGTGATAAAGTTATGTTATCCTCTAGTAATCTAACCTTCCCACTTGATACCCAAGTTTGTAAACTTGCCCCTAATTGCATAGGACATTTTGATGTCACCCAAATTGTCTCTCTTGTTGCTTATTGACTTGCCTTGCCTTATCATATGCGCATCCATCCTGTCTTTCATGTTTCCAAGTTGAAACCCTTTGTTCCTAACCCCTCTTCTTTCTCCTCTTGAGTCCAGCCTCCTCCTTCCCTTATCCCTATCAATGATCATGAGGAGTATGAAGTTGATCGTATCCTTGCACATTGCCACATCCAACGAGGACGCCGCCAACATATGGAGTACAAGGTTCTTTGGAAAGGGTAACCCCTTCATGATGCCACATAGGAACCTCTTTCTCACCTCCAAAATTCACAAATGGCCATCCAAGACTTTGAAGCTTCAATGGCAACAAGGACATCACCAACTAGCAGTGGGGGAATATGTTACAATATGGAGTTTAGCGACATAGTTAGTAAGGCTAAAAAAGTAGAGAATAAGCCAAATTAGCCTAGAATATTCCAAAAGCATCTAGGAAGCTTCTTGGGAAGCTTCCCGACTAGTTAACTTGCGCTCCAAGCAAGTAGCTTCTAGAAGGAAACTTCTAGAAGCTTCTAACTAGCTTAGCTTGCACACCAAGTAGGCAGCTTATAGAAGGAAGCTTCTTGAGAAGCTTTCTATTTAATTTGGCTTGCACTCTAAGAAAGCGACTCAAGGAAGCTTCTTGAGAAGCTTCTCAAGGACCTTATATACTACCTATAAATACCAAAGCCAAAGCTCATGCTAGGCATTCGGAGTTTTCCCTCATTCAAGTGTCCCAATATGAGTTTCCATTCTCCTATTTCTCTCCTTGGATTTGGTCTTTTACAAGTAGGACAAAGTAGAGTTACCTAATGGTCAGATTGAGAGGATTGAGTTGTTACCTAGAAAGATAATACTCTGTGTAGGAGGGTATCAAAAGGCAATCGAGTGGCAAGTGATACCACTAGCTTGTTATAATGCAATCTAAGATATATTATGGATAGATCACCACAACCTCATTGTGGATTGGAGAAGAAAGTAGTGAAAACTAGTCAATAGAAGATCTTTGGAGTTAAAGGAAGATCACAAAGGCAAGAGTTACCTTTGTATGTCATAAGGACTACATTTATTGGTTAGATAGATAGATGTTTCATGGGTTTACTAAGAGAAGTCTAGAGTGCCTAACAGAATGGACAAATTCCTAAGAAATTGAAAGATGTGGTCAATGAGCTCCAATATGTCTTTCTGGATCAATTACATGTATGTTTACCACCAAAACAGAGAGTAGATCATAAAATTGAGATATTTCTTGGGAAGACAACTCTTTTTTAGGCCCCATATTGACTATCACCTCATGAGTTGGAGGAATGCAAGGCTCAAATCAAGGATATGTTGCAGAAGGGGTTTATCCAACCCAATGTATCACCATATGGGGCTCTTGTATTGTTTGTGAAGAAGGACGGAACAATGCACATGTGCATTGACTATCAAGGACTGAATCAACAAATGATGAAGAAAAAATATCCATTACCTTGTATGGATGATGTGTTTGATCAGCTTAATAGTGCAAGGCACTTCACCAAACTTGATTTGCAGAGCAATTACAACCAAATCAGAATTGTGGAAGAAGACATACACAAAATGGCCTTTCAAACAAGATATAGTCACTTTGAGTCCTCCAGATTCTATGACAAAATCAATTGTATGCCAAAATCTCAAAGTGCAAGTTTGGCAAATCTGAAGTAGACTACTTAGAGCATAGAGTAAGTGCAAAAAGTATAAAAGTGTTAAAGAATAAAATAGAAGTCATTAAAAAATGAGTGCTTCAAAAGATTAGACTCAACTCAAGAGTTTCTTGGGATTGATGGGGTTTTATTGTCAATTTTTCAAGGACTTTTCCAAGATTGCATAGCCTCTAACAACACTTTTGAGCAAGGAGAAGAAGTGGATATGGGGAACCGCACAAGAATTGGCCTTTCAAGAGTTGAAAGATGCATTACTACATGTACTCATCTTGAAATGATATGACACAAAACGTCCAATTAAGATGGCTATAGATGCATTAGGTGGAGCAATAGGAGCAATCCTACAAAAAAATGGTAGGATGGATGGCACCCAATTGCATATTTCTCTTGTATGTTGTTACCGATAGAATGCAACTATCACACCACCAAACAAGAAGAGTTGGATATTGTCCTTGAACCAAGCATTGGAAGCACTATCTAGATGAGAAGGCATTTGTGGTAGAGACGGACCACAAACCCCTAGTCTACCTCAAGACACAAAAAGATCTTTCTCATTGACAGATTTGGTGAGCAAAGTAGAGACAAAAATTCAATATGATAATCAGATATGTGAAAGGCAAGAAGCAACTTGCATTCACCCAAATGCCAATGGCAAACAATTTGGTGGTGGAAGTCAAGATGTGTAATACCAAGAGCTAGCCATATGATCTAGATGTGAAATTTGGTTTGGTAACATATGGATTGATGTTATACATGATGGTCAAAATAGATAAGATAGAAGTATCACCAAAAGAGAACTTCTATTAATAGGGCAAAAACCAAAATAGACTTGAGAACCTTAGAACCAATAGCTAGACCAAACCAAATGGCTCGAACCGACTATGGGGATTGAGATAGAAGAATAGCGTACAAGAGTATGTAGAGGCATTTCTGGATCTACAAGTTGCAATTACCAACATGAGTCTAGCAGAGGCTCTCGACAATTTCAAACAAGGGTTGAAAGAGCGGATTCACCAAGAAGTCATGGTGCACGGTATTTGAAGCCATTGCTTGTGCGCAAGGAATAGCAGGAGCATTAGGTGGATGTGAAGGAGTAGCTCCTCCTCAACATTATCGGGCAGAAATGCCACACATAGGTGGACCAATACCAATGGAATTGGGCAACCTTTGATTCCGAGATCAAGGAGCTTGACCACTTCAAGGGGAGCGGGGACGGGTAGAAGAAAGAAGAGATGGAGTCCCACGAGGAGAAGGGACTCAAGGAGAACAACACCGTTGTTACAATTGTGGCCGTATTGGGCACATATCTACAAACTGTTGCACTTGTTTCCCTAGAGGCCCTCGGCCTTTGTTCAAGCAATCTTTGAACAACATGGAGAGGCACATTGAAGAGGAAGAGGTGGAAATCACTTTGAAAAATGAAGATCGCCAGTAAATGTACCTCGTGGCCTTATTGGTTCAATAAGGAAGCAGAGAAGCAAGGGAAGAAGAATAATGCACAATGATACCAAAAGGCAACCTCACAATTGATTGTCGTGAATGGAATCCTAGAAGGTAATCAAGTAGGAGTATTAATAGATCCGAGAGCAACAAAGAATTTCTTCTCTCACTTTGTTGCAATAAGATTGGGAATGGATCTAGAGAGAGATGGAAGTGAAGAAGTAGAGTTACCAAATGGGCAAATAGAGAGGATTGAATCATTACCTAGACGGGTAACCCTCTCTGTAGGAGGATATTAGGAAGCAATTGAGTGGCAAGTGATACAGTTAGCTTGTTATGATGCAATTTTAGGCATGCCATGGATGGAGCAGTACAACCCTATGGTGGATTGGAGGAAGAAAGTAGTGAGAACCCACCAATGGTCAATCATTGGGGTTAAAGAAAAATCACACAGGCAGAAACTGCCTCTATATGTCGTAGGGACGGCAACTATCTGTAAGGCCGATAGATGTTTTATGGGTCTAATAAGAGAAGTCCAGAGTGCACAACTTGATGGACAAATTCCTGAGAAATTGAAGGATGTGTTTCAAGATGTCTTTCCCGATGATCTACCCTCAGGATTACCACCAAAAAGGCAAGTAGATCACAAAATTGAGACACTTCCGGGGAAGACACCTCCTTGTTAGGCTCCATATCGCCTATCACCTCATGAGTTGGAGGGGTGTAAGACTCAAATTGAGAAGATGCTACAGAAAGGGTTCATCCAACCTAGCGTATCACCATATGGGGCCCTTGTCTTGTTTGTGAAGAAGAAGGATGGTACAATGCGCATGTGCATTGACTATCGGGGTCTCAATCAGCAAACAGTGAAGAACAAATACCCCTTACCTTGCATGGATGACGTGTTTGATAAACTCCATGGAGTGAGATACTTCACCAAATTGGACTTGCGGAGCGGTTACAATCAAATCCAAATTGCAGAGGAGGATGTGTACAAAACTGCCTTTCAAACCAGGTATGGCCACTTTGAGTACCTTGTGATGCCTTTTGGCCTCACCAATGCACCTGCCACTTTCATGAGTCTAATGAATGACATATTTTGTCCATACTTGGATAAGTCTGTTATTGTCTTCTTGGATGATATCTTAGTATATAGTAGCATGATGACAGAACACAAACAACATCTACGGGAGGTCCTCCGGATTCTAAGACAGAATCAATTGTATGCCAAAATCTCAAAGTGTAAGTTTGGCAAGTCTGAAGTAGACTACTTGGGGCATAGAGTAAGTGCAAAGAGCATTCAAGTATTGACAGATAAAATAAAAATCATTCAAAAATGGAGTGCCCCAAAAGATCAGACTCAACTTAAGAGCTTCTTGGAGTTGACGGGATTCTATCGTAGATTTGTCAAGGACTTCTCCAAGGTTGCACAGCCTTTAACGGCACTACTTGGCAAGAGGAAGAAGTGAACATGGGGAACTACACAAGAGTTGGCCTTTCAAGCATTGAAGGCCGCCTTGCTACATGCACCAATCTTGAAGTGGTATGACCCAAAATGTCCAATCAAGTTGGCTACAGATGCATCAAGCGTAGCAATAGGAGCAGTCCTACAGCAAGAGTGGCATGATGGATGGCATCCTATTGCATATTTCTCTCAAAAGTTGTTACCGGCATAGCACAACTACCACACCATAGAACAAGAAGAGTTGGCCATTGTTCTAGCAACCAAGCATTGGAAGCACTACTTGGGCAAGAAGGCATTTGTAGTAGAGACAGACCACAAACCTCTAGTCTACCTCGAGACGCAGAAGGATCTAACTTGTCGCCAAATTTGGTGGGCAGAGTGGTGACAATGCTTCAACATGACAATCACCTATGTGGAAGGTAAGAAGCAACTTGTAGATGCATTCACCTGCATGCCAATGGCAAACAACTTGGTGGCAGAGGTTAAGATTAACCCTGAATTCTGGCAAGAGATTCTAGCTGCTACAAAAACTAATCCACAAATTGTAGAAGCACAATCATCCAAAGGTGTCACCAGCACCCAAGGACTCACCTTTTGGGATGGCAAATTATGGATCCCAAATGTCCCAAAATTACGCACCACTATTCTAGCGGAATGTCATGATTCAACCATTGCAGCTCATGTTGGAGTGGACAAGACCTTGGATACAGTCAAGCGCCATTACTATTGGTCCAAGATGAGCAACGACATGATGGACTATGTGCGTAGCTGCCAACTTTGTCTATAGAACAAAGCCTCTAATCAAGCTCCTGTAGAGGGCTCCTTCAACCTCTCCCCACTCCTACCCAACGTTGGGAACAAGTGAGTATGGATCTCGTCTGTGAATTACCCAAGACCACCTCAGGGTTTGACTCCATTGTGGTCTTTGTGGACGGGCTCAGCAAAATGATTCATGTACCACCAAGGAGGTGATCGCTCCACAACTAGCTCAAT
Source organism: Lunularia cruciata (assembly GCA_948567375.1). Classification (NCBI taxonomy): domain Eukaryota; kingdom Viridiplantae; phylum Streptophyta; class Marchantiopsida; order Lunulariales; family Lunulariaceae; genus Lunularia; species Lunularia cruciata. The sequence goes on from OX419758.1 coordinate 47,636,889, forward strand.
TATACTTAGATGTAATCTTTGCCCACCATGGCTTGTCTAGAGTACTCATCATCGATAGAGGCACCCAATTCACCAGTTTGTTTTGGCGAACACTCTTTGGTTTCTTCAAAACCAAGTTGGCCATGTCCATAGCTTACCACCCACAAACAATTGGCCAAACAGAGTGAGCTAATTGTGCGATTGAAGACATATTACGTGGCTTCACCTTAGAAGAGCAAGAGAGGTGGGACACCCTACTCCCGTTGGTGGAATTCACTTACAACAATTCAGTGAATGCATCCACCCCGGTCACTCCGTTCTTACTCATGTATGGTGAGCATCCCTTCACACCTTCTAGCTTGATGAAGATCCATCCAGTGGCTTCCAAGGTCAATGCAGTCAACACATTTGTTTCTAAAATCCAACAAAGTGTGGAGAGCGCCAAGCACAAATTATAGATTGCACAAAATCAATAGAAGCAGTATGCTGATGCACATTGTCGGCACATGGAGATCAATGTTAGGGATCAAGTGTGGCTATCAACAACCAACCTCACATTAGTTGGACCTTGTTAGCTCAGACCTCATTTTATTGGGCCTTTCTCGATTCTTCGTCACATCGGCGCTATGGCCTATCACCTTGAGCTACCACCACACATGAAGATCCATCCAGTGTTCCATGTCTCCCTACTATGCAGATATGCTCCCCAATCAGGCCAGGATCATTCTACACTAGACATTCGACCTTGTCCAACACTCATTGATGGCACAGAGGAATATGAAGTGGAGCGGATTCTCCAAAAACGCATGTGTGGTACTTGCCTCCCACGGGTGGACTATCTAGTACAATGGAAAGGTTACCCCCTCTATGAAGCAACCTGGGAGCCTCTTGACAATTTGGCACATGCATCGGTGTTGGTGCAAGCATTTGAGCAACAATTGCACAACGAGGACGTTGCGTCTTAAAAGGAGGGAAGTCTATAATACCAAGAGCTAGCCATATGATCAAGATGTGAAATTCGGTTTGGTAATATCTAGAATGATGTTATACATGATGGTCAAAATAGATAAGATAGAAGTATCACCAAAAGAGTACTTCTACTAATAGAGCAGAAATTGAAATAGACTTGAGAACCTTAGAACCAATAGCTAGACATATGATTTAAAGGTGAGAATTGGTTTTGTAACATCTGGAAGGATGTTACACATGATGGACTAAACAGATCAGAAAGAGGTATCACCAAAAGGGGACTTCTATTAATAGAGTAGGAACCGAAATATGCCTGAAATCTTTGAAGGCAATTTTGGAGGCCTAAACGGATGAATTAGGCCTCAAAAATATGCAGGTTGCCTCCCTCTGGCCTTCCAGAGGGAGTCTGGCCTTCCCTCCCCCTTGCTTTGTCTTTTTGAGAGATTTCCGATGGTACCTTACTCACGTGATTCTGAGATTCCTACAAGAAGATTCCCTAAAAGATTCCCTCCGGTCAAAGCTTGATTGACCAACCAGACAGGACCTAGACCAGACATGTCACCCATCCAAGTAAGTAATCCAAGGGTGGAGCTTGCTGAAATATCACCTATCTGTGTCCCTAATCTTATGGTGGAGCTTCCTTGGAGGAGATACTCTTTGTCTATATAATAAAGAGAAGGTGCTCCCTTGGGGCATTGATTGTTTGAGTGTGCAATCTATGTTTTCTCTCTTCTCTTGTCCTTGGAGTATTTCAAGATGAACCTTAAATTTTGGCCCAATGTTCTTGCTACTACAAAAATTGATCCACAGATTATATCCAAAGGTATCATCCAAAGGCATCACTAGCATCCAAGGACTCACCTTCCGTGATGGCAGGTTATGGATCCTAAATGACACAGATCTAAGAACCACCATCCTAGTAGAATGTCATGATTTTGCCATTGTAGGTCACATTGGAGTGAACAAGACTTTGGATGAGGTCAAACGCCATTACTATTGGCCCAAGATGAGCAACAATGTGATGGAATATTTTTGGAGATGCTCACTTTGTCAAAAAAAATAAAGCTTCTAATCAAGCTCCACAAGACTCCTCCAACCTCTTCTCACTCCTACACAACATTGGGAACAGGTAAGCATGGATTTGGTTTGTGAATTGCCCAAGATCACCTTTGGATTTGGTTTGTGAATTGCCCAAGATCACCTTTGGATTTGGTTTGTGAATTGCCCAAGATCACCTTTGGATTTGACTCCATCCAACTCAGCAAAATGATTCATGTGCATCCTACCATCAAGGATGAGACTGCCTTGCAACTAGCACAATTGTACTTAGATGCAATCTTTTCCCACCATGGCTTGTCTTGAGTGCTAATCATAGATAGAGGCACTCCATTCACTAGTTTGTTTTAGAGAACACTCTTTGGGTTATTCAAAACCAAATTGGCCATATCCATAGCCTACCATCCATAGACCAATGGACAAACAAAGAGGGAAAATTGCATTATTGAGAACATGCTGTGGGTTTTTACTTCGGATGAGCAAGAGAGTTGAGACACCTTACTTCCATTGGTGGAATTTTCTTACAATAATTCAGCAAATGCCTCTACATAAGTCACACTATTCTTCCTCATGTATGGAGAGCATCCTTTCACACCTTCAAGCTTGATGAAGGTCCATATGGTGGCTACCAAGGTTGATGTTGTCAACACTTTTGTTTCTAGAATCCAATAGCGTGTGGAGTACACCAAGCACAAGTTGCAAATTGCTCAAAATTGGCAAAAGCAATATGCAGATGCACACCACCAACACATGGATTTCAATGTGAGAGATCAAGTTTGGTTGTCAACCAACAAACTCAAGTTAGTTGGTCCTCATAAGCTCAGACCTTGTTTCATTAGACCTTCCTCCATCCTTTGTCACTTCACCACCGTGGCTTATCACCTTGAGCTACCACCATATATGAAGATCTACCTAGTGTTTCATGTTTCCTTATTATGCTGATATTTTGTTGGGCCATCTCACTTCTCTTCCATCCAAGAAAGTTGACCTTGTCCTACACTTGTTGATGAGGCGGAGGAGTATGAGGTCAAACACATTCTCCAAAAATGCATCTATGAAACTCGCCATTTGTGTGTGGAATATCTATTCCTTTGGAAAGGGTACCCACTATATGAGGCAACATGGGAGAAAACAGCCAACTTGACCAATGCACTTGTGTTATTCCAATCTTTTGAGCAACAACTTTGCAACAAGGATGTTGCATCTTAAAAGGGGGGAGGTCTATAATACAAGTAGCTAGACAATTATCTAGAGGTGAAAATTGTCTTGGTAACATCTAAAAGGATGTAGTGTACAATGGTCTAGGAAGATTAGACAGAGTTTTCACCAAAAGAGTACTTCTACTAATAGTGCAGAAGCCAAAAATAGCATGAAAACTTTATAGCCAATTTCAAAGTCCTAAACAAATGAATTAGGCCTCAAAAAAAATTCCCCCCCAAAAAAGAACAAGCTTGCCTTCTCCTCCTTATGATTCATCTTGTTGAGAGCTTTCCAATGGTAACTCACCCACATGATTTTGAGCTCCCTACAAGAAGATTCCCTTTAGTCAACTAGATAGAACAAGGATTGACATGTCACCCATCCAAACAACTAATCCAGAGATGGAGCTTGTTGACAAGTCACCAATCAATGTATCTGATCCAAGGGTGGAGCTTCCCTTGAGGAGATCCTCTTTGCTATATAATAAAGAGAAGGTGCTCCTTTGGGGTATTGTAGTATTGAGTGTGAAACTCGCATTTTCTCTCTTGGAGAGTTCTCTTGTCCTTAGAGTATTACACAAGTGCATCCTATGCTACCATAGGTGACCTATCAATCACTACCACCATTTGAGACTAGATTTCAGCATCCAAAATATCATCAACAATAAGGTGGTCTAGTCATTGAATCCTATTATAAGCACATAGTAGAACCTCTTTAGGTAAGAGGTTTTTCCATCAAAGATGAAGATGATGAGCCATGATCCCTCTTTAACTGCACCCAACAAGGCAAGTCCCATCCAAGAATGGATCTATTGTGTACTTGCCACCACCTATGTACAAGAATCACCCATAAAAAGGTAATTGTCCAAAATGTAGGCTAGAGAAATAAATTGATCAACTTAGAGATGTTGTATTATATGTAACATCTCCCAAAACACTAGAATATGGATCTTATAGACCTTGACCTTGGCTTGCACAAGTATGTCCTTGAAATGGCAATCCAAAAATCACCAAATGAATAAGACCATGATTCTCTAAATCTTGCATCCCTAGCAAAGAAATGTCTATTGGTAGGGTCTTTTATTAATACTTGACCATTGACATTGGTATACCTTAAGATACCAATAGGCCAAGTGTGGCACAAAATGTTAAGAGAATCATCTAGTTATCTTATTCTCTCCATATACAAGGACCTTTATATTTATATATTTGCTTGTAGTACCATAACTAGTACAATGTTAATCCCACCAAACAACTCCAATAGACATACTCCTTCTACTAGATACTACAAAGCAATGAGTGTGGCATCCAAAGGTGACAAGGTAATAGACTCCAGAAGTTCATCCTCACACTGGTCTCTTGGTGGTACAAAGGCTCTAATCAAATCCTATTGCACCAACTGATCCATATGTTGCTACAATGCCTCCTCAAAACTCCACAATGGAACATCCAAGGTGGATAGAACAATCCTACTTGTACTCCAAATCCAAGTGATCTCCTCTAATATTGAAGTATCCTACGCATGAGCATTCCACTCTAATAAGTCAACAAGCCAAGTAATGGAACCACTAAAAGTTAAAATTGATGCCATGGTCCTTTATTGTAGTGAACTATGACTACCACTACTAAAGTGTAATAGTAGAAAACATACCCATCCCTCACCTGACTACCAACCTGGTCTGTAGGAAGTTAACTCCTCCCAATAGTCAATACTAAAATCCATGAGGTATAACACTCTTCCACTAACTAGCATATCATATGATTTTGCTACTGTCACAATGGCTTGAGCTCTCACCATAGAGCTATCAATTGGATGATCAAGCTAAATTTGGACAATGAGCTCTCCATACGTGATGTATTGTGTAGAACCAACCCTTAGAGATGTTTGGATATAAAATGGACACCTTTCCATATTGGTGTTTTGTAGGTCTTGAGCGACTATAGCCCTCCCCAACATAAAGGGTTATGCACCAGAGTCTAATAAGACCCTTTGTGGTGTATAGATCTTCACTAAAGGTCTCACCAAATCAAAAATCCTACTTTAGTTATCCAATAGGACAAATCTAGGTGTGAACTAAGTTTTCTCAAAGGCAAGTCTAGTTGGTAACTCCTCCAACCTAACTATTGCTATGTGCCATAAACCATTAGTTGTTGAGCAGATCTCATGCTCCTCAACCAAGGTAACTCCACTATCAAACACTTTTGCTCTAGAAGCAAGAACCACATCATCAGCTCTTATAAAGTGTGGTAGTCAATCAGAACATTGGAGTTGGGTCAACTTCCAACATAAACATATCATTGGTTGAGAATAAAGGGAAGCACATAATCAACTAAGCCCATCCTAATGTCATGCTAGACTCAATTTGTGTACTAGCAGGTGGCTTCTTAACATCTAGTCCATCATGCACTCCATCACCACCTACTACAACTATACTAGGATATCTAGGAGCCATGGATATCATCTATAATGCCTCAAAAGTGTAAAAGACTAGGGAAGTCTGACTTGTTTACCAACCTCTTCTCTTTGTAGGTCCAACTCTGTTGATGCTCCTTTAGGCTCTAGAGCACATTTTGGACTCCTAGTCACTATGGTAGATGCATTTACTTGTGCTACTCCACACATAAAGTCCAACACATCTCTATCACCAACATAAGAGGTGGAAGCCTCAACACCCGGATCTGATCTCCTGTGAGCTATGGCTTTGCTAGCCAATCTCTGCTCCAACTGCTCAATCTGAGTAGCTATGGTTGTATCAAAAGCAAGGGCAAGAACTACGCTCCTACCAAGTATGGGTCCTCTACCACCACATTGTCCTCCATGACCTAAAGCTCCTCTACTAGTTCGGATGAAGGTCAAAGCATCAATCACTAATGTGACTAAATCCATGGCAATGGTCACATTGTCTTTATCCTTTTTGTGATTGTAATACTCCAAGGAAAAGAGAACTCTCTAAGAGATAAGAGAGGAAACACCAACTTCACACTCAATACTCTAATGCCCCAAAGGAGCACCTTCTCTCTATTATATAGCAAGATCTCCTCAAAGGAAGCTCCACCCTTGGATCAAATACATGGATTGGTGACCTGTCCATGACCTCCACCCTTAGATTAGTTGCTTGGGTAGGTGACATGTCAATCCTTGTCCTATCTAGTTAGTCAAATAGGTTTGACTAGAGGTAATCTTTAAGGAATATTCCTATAGGGAGCTCACAATCAAGTGGGTGAGGTATCATTGGAGAGCTCTCAATGAGATGGATCATAAGGAGGAGAAGATAATCCTTGCTCCTCAAAGGGGAGAAATCTTTTCATTTTCAAGGCCTAATTCATCCGTTTAGGTCCCTAAAATTGGCTCTAAAGTTTTTAGGCTATTTTTGGTTTTTGCCCTATTAGAAGAAGTACTCTTTTGGTGACACCTTTATGTGTTCTACCTAGCTCATTGTACACAATATCCTTTTGGATGTTACCAAGCCAATTTTTACCTCTAGATATTATGTCTAGCTATTGGTATTACAATGATACACCATAGGTATCATGTCCATTGCCTTGAGTGCACTCTCTCTTGTGGTGAGTTCTACCATAATTCCAAAAAGAAACACCATCACTCATTGGTTGCTACCCTAAAAATGAAGGTAAGGGTCTAGTTGCATTAGGCTCTCCACTTGCTCTATAAGATCTGGCCTATCCATTCTACCATCAAAAGCCAACATGGTGTGATGCACTTTGTTGCACACTAGAAGAAGTAACAACTATAGATAAGGTTTCCCTACCAAATCTAAATATCACCACTCTCTCCTCCACCATGTTGAGCTCAATATGCTTAGCTAAACTAAAGCCCATTGTCAAAGTAGGTGAGGTAGCTTGTAACAACATAGAATCACATACTCTATGCCACACCTTCTTGTCCAAGAACCCATACCAAAATTGGACTGCTTGACCTCAATAACTCCCTTAATGAAACTGATAAGCCATCTCATGCAAGTGTATGCCTTATGTGAACTCTCTCTAGTCTTCCATTGGAACTCCTACAAGCTCCTCAACTTGTCAATTTTCACTCCTTGGTAGCTCTATCTCAAGCATTGGAAGAACTCCACCATGAGGTTAAACCGTGGTATTGCATCACTTTCTGTAGTGGTACCCCCACTCATAATAGCACCATTGTGACAACCTGGCAAATATCACTTTTGTGGTAATCAGGTAAGTAAAGTTTGTTCCCACAGAGATACTAGTCAGAATTGGTCAAATACAAAGCAAAGTAACAATTTCAGTTCTTCTTGGTTGCATCTTTAATCTCTCAGGTAGAAAACACACCCAAAAGAGAGTAACAAGCACTGACTTGTAGTCTTGTCACAACAATTTGTCACCCATAATCACAACTACAAATCTTTCCAAACAATCTTGATTGTGATGATTCTCCCAAAAATGGCACTTCACTACAAAACGACTGCCCTCCACTGAAGGCACAACTTCCTTGATTGAAATTCTTTCACATCAACATTGTGCTGCACTCACAACTACAGAATACTACCAACACTATAATTCTTCTAAGATCCACCAAGGCATTGCTCCAATTGCACTTCACACAGGATCAAACACACAGAATGAAGATCAAGGCTATGGAATTCAACATCCAACATGTACATTGACTTGCACTTCAAAATTCTCCACACACTTACAAACACACATACAACATTGATACTCGAAATCAAGCTTAAGCAACGAGCACTGAAACTAGCACTTTGCTTTATCTATTCTCAGAAATAATTAATACTAAACAACATAGATTGCAAATGTCACCTTTAAATAGGCATAGCACTTCAACAGTTATCTAACAACTATACCGTTCAACAACAACTCTTCCTACCTACAAATCCGAAATGACAATGCACCTCTTCATAGCTCAAAATTGTTACTAATCCGATCCGATGTCTTCTTCTTCCTCAGCTTCCAAACCCGATCCCAAAGTAACCTCACATACTACTCTATCCTTGGGTTTCACAAATACTAATTCTTCTATCAATTCTAACACTTCTTCTTCCTGATCTTCAATTCCCTTCATAGTTAACCTTCCTAAATCTTTCTTCCCTGACCCACTCTTCTCTAATATCTCCAATGGTAACTCCAAGGATATTGTACTCCTATCTCATTGACTTTGGGCTTTGCTCTTTCATCCTTTTGAAGTTTATCTATCTCTAACTTAACTAAATCTAATCTAATTGTGATATTGTCTTCCACTTCTAATATCTTCCTATCTACATGAGTTTTTAGACTAATCAGCAAAGTGTTCAAATCCTTATCCTTTGCATTTCTCCTCCTCGTCTCTTGCACCAACAACCTTAACTTGTGTAATCTCATTTCTTCAATCTGCACATTGGCTTCTATACTCAACATTGCATTCATCTTTATTACAATCTCTTTCAATGGCTCAAACCTCATCCTTCTTTCCCATTCTCAATCCACCTGCCAATCATCCCTATACATTGCAAGTTTTGCCTCAAATTTGGCTTTCACCGTCTCCTTCTCCTTCTCCTTTTAAACAATCTTTTCTTCCAGATTACAAAGTAATGCCCTCTTCCTCTCTTCCTCTCTTTATCTCACTATCAGCTCTCTTTGCCAAAGTTGCTTCCTCTCTTCTACACTCTCCATCACTCTATTGAGCTCTTGCTCCTTCTCTGCTACTCTTGCCGTAGCATGGATGATTTCTAACCATGAATAAGCAAATTGCTATTTCAAGATTTCATATTCAGCTATATGTCTTTCCCTTGCTAGGAAATTTTGCTCTATTACTCGCTCTTTACTTCCCACTTCCTTCTTTAGATTCTCAATTACTTGGTTTTGTACTACTGCATCTACTCGTAGTACCTCCTTCTGCTCCTCTCCTTGGGTTATGATTTTCTTCAACTCTGAGTTCTCTTCTTCTAACTTTGCCAATACCTGCAACACAGTCTTTACCTCCAAACATTCTGACTGCATTTCTCTCTTCTTCTCCTCTTACTTCATTAACAACGGGCATACAACCTCCCATAGATATTCTACTCATTTGCTCTGATTTACCTTGGCTTGCGGAATTTTCTCTTTCTTCACTTCTCCTTCACTTGACACTCTTCTTCTCAACCGCAGTCGCCTTATTGGGATGGATTCTTTGCTCCCCAAACTTCCACTCTCCTCTTCTCTTCTTCTACTTGGTCCCGCCTCACACATTGCATTCCTTTTGTAATAGACACCTCTTTGAATGGTCACCTTCTTCTTCTCCTTCTCTAGAACTTTGTCTTCTTGTCTCGGGTTACCTTCTTCTGCCATCTCAAATTTTCATTCTTTCTCCTCTAGTACTGGCAACATCTCCACTCCATCTTCACTCTTGCTACTTGCTTCACCACTCTACAACATGAGTTCAGGTTCTTCCTCCTTCTCCAAGGAGGAAGAACCTGAACACTATTGGACCTTTCAGCATTCAACCCGAAGTAAGGAGACTCCAACTTGGGGGTGCTCAACCCAAAGCGAGGATAGTGTAACAACTTTCCTATAGGGTTGAATATTCAAGAAGGTACCGCACATAAAAATGGTTGGCCTATGGGCAGGAGAAAATTGACAATGATAGAAGCATGTAGGAGGTGTGATTTCTTGGTAGAAATTCAAAGTAAAGAAAGACAGAGGAAGCGTGCCACTATAAGATTTAGGATAGAGACAAAGAGATGACATTTAATTTTCCATCGCCATTATGTGCGGTACCTTCTTGAATGTTCAACCTCACAGGAAAGTTGTTACACTATCTTTGCATTGGGTTGAGTACTCCCGAGTTGAAGTCTCCTTACTTCTGGTTGAATGCTGACAAGTCCAATCCAAGTACTTTTTCTTCTAACACAAAGTCACTTTACCTTGGGTTACAACTCAAAGACACCATTCTTTGCCTTCTGATGCCATACAAGCACAATACGACTTCATTTGTACACTTCTTCTTCAAAAATAAGAAAAAAACAAAAATGTGGGTACCACAACCATCTCCAACTAGTGCACCTCCACTAGATACACCAATGCTACTACAACTAGAACTCATTGGTATTGTCAATCTACCCTTAGCAACCAAGCTTGAAGTGATGGAGATGTGATTTGAAGACCAATGCTATCTCCATAGCTTCATCTCCTCCAAGTGAGCTCTCTTGAACTCATGATAATCATCTATCAATGGACCTTTCAAGTGCTAAAACAACCCTTCGATGCCATGAAGGGTGTGAACAAAGTCAAGTTCCACATTTACTACAAATCATACCAACTATCAAAATCCTAGATGAAGTCATTCAACTCAATAGTACCCACTATACTAGAGTAGTACTTGAAGCCTTTGGAGCCCCATAAATCTCATCCATATCCCACAACAGTGTTGTGGACACACCATGTGCACTCTCAATTGAATCACTTCCTAAATCAAAATCAAAATCAAATCAATCTCTTCCCTCATAGAGACTTGAGATAGAGGCTAGTACCAAGTGCCACTCCATGTAAACCCACTATGTACTACAATGACATCTCTTCTAAAATCTCCAAAGAACTTTTTAATGACAATTTTACTCAAACCGCAACCGTAACTACCACAAGTACCACACCAAGGATCACCACCAACTAAACACCACTCACTAATGTACCTCTAATTGCAACACTACTCTTGTAGAAAGGATGACATATAACCTACCATCACAACATGCACTCTTATATTCTATAGGTCTTCACTTCCTACCTCACCGGAAAGAAGCATAGGTAGTCTGACTAGTCATCACTCTAGCCTCACTACCAAGAGCACACTAGAGCACCAACGCTCTAAAGTCAAGGCACCTCACAAAAACATGGTGCACAGACAAGAAGTAGAAAATGGAGGAGGTCCAATCATAAGAAGTCTAAACAAAACACTCCATCTCATAAATCAACAGTGGATATCATTTGGCATTTGATATAATATGAATGTCTATCTGCTCCTAAGTTACAAGGATCACCAAGGATAGGATCAAATTGTCTCCCCTAACCAAAGCTACATGTGTATCAATATCATTAGACTAGTCATTTAGACAGCAAGTGAAGGTGGACTTGTTTGCTAGGTACACGTCCAAGAACTAAGATCTAGATCAAACTCTATTGCACATAATCTAGAAGGGTGTGCAGATTTTGCCAAACAATGACCCAAAACTACCAAACACTCAACTAAATTGGCTAGCCTCACACCAAAAAGTTAGCTTGTTGGTTCTTCTAGGCCTTCATAGCCTCTCTAGCCTTATGCTTTTAAATGCCAAAATGAGGCCTTTCTTCTTGCAAATTCAAACCCTCTCTAAATTTGGCCAAGTTTCACCAACTCAAGCATTAGCTAGGGCAATTTGAGCAACCTCCAACTTTGGACAACTTCCACCAACTCAACCTCTTAATTTGGATACCCTATTTGAATCTAACACACCTCCTCTATAGTTGACTAACCACCAACTCCTTTGGTAACTATCAACTTGAGCCAGATTGAAAGGATTTGGATCTCCAAATTCCTAATTTCAGTGAATTTGTCCTCAAGCCACTTCCAATTTTGCATTTTGGGCTTAATTTGCACTAAACTAACACTAATTTCACCTGCTTGGGCTCAAATTGAACATCCGCTATCTCAAATTTACTCAACTCTTAGAAATTTGGCTAACACTTTTGCACAACATCTACTCCATTTCCAAATCTGCATCAACATGAATAGAGCTTCCACACACAATCACTTTGAGAGAAATTTCTAATCACAATTGAATGTACTAATGATCAACCCGACTTGGAGATACCACCAACACCTTCAGTTCTTGCACTCAATTTTTCCTTTACTCTCACTTCTCTCATAATCATTATTCCTTTCAAATTACATCAAATCTATCTATACTTGATCTTGCACTCAACAATCTACCAAAAATAGTGCATTGATTACAATCAAGCCACACCCACTCTATCTAAGAGACTCCAAGTGATGCTCAATGGCCTTTGTCCACCATAACCAAGAATTGAAAGGCTCAACATCAAAGAAGTGAACTTTCTAGATCTACACTTCAAAAGTATACTTCTCTACTTGACCTATGTCTCCAATCCTAACTACGCCACTAATGGCACATCTGATGGTGTGAATGGTGCAAGTGACAATGGGTCTTCCCATGTGATCAATAGACCTAACATGAAATCCAAATGCTAATAAGTAGTCCATGAGTAACTACCAAACTAACTATGACTACCAACACTAGCAACATTGCCACGCCAATGTTTGAGCAAAATAGCTTCAGCATTACAAATGTTGTGACAAAGATTTAAGTAGTACTTCCTACAATGATTGAAAAGGATGGTGAAGGATATGAGTTTATCAAGATTTTACTTCTTAAGATCTACATTATATATCAAACAATATTATTTGACTTATTGTAGCATGTTGACCTATACATTGCTCATTGCTATCCACATGGTTGGGGAAGCTATATCTTCCTCCCAAAGAGAGCTTGCTTTTGTCATCCTTTGGACTTCTTCCTACTCCAAAGATTCTAACTACAAAGATCTCCAACTAAGAAGGGTCTTTCATGGAAGGGTCTTTGGCACTAACCTATCATAAAGAAGTTCCTTCACCTCTAGCTTTACTAAGGAGAAAATCTACTCTCATCTTATATTATATCTACATTTTTAATTATAATAATCTATTTCTAATATTAAAGTGTCATAGGATTTTATGATTTTCTATCTACATGCTCTTTAAACTTGAAAGCTAATATATCTATCTTTAGGTCTTTGTAGGTCTTCCCTTTTAGCATTTGTACTTAGCTTGAGCATGTGTAGCTTCATCTTTGTCATTTTGCTTATATTTCTTCATCCTTGATTGTCACCAATTGGTCTCAAAGATCTTCTAGTTCCTTAGTAATTCTAACCATAGACTCCTTTAGTTCCTTAGTAATTCTAACCATAGCCTCCTTCAACTGGTTGTAAACTCTTTGTACTTCATTTACAATATCATCCATCATCATGGCTCTAGTTACAACTTGGTCTTCCTTTTCCTTTTGAAGCTCTTCTTGTAGGGCTTCCAACCAAAGACTAGTTTTTGTTTGATACTCTTCAAATTGTAAGGTGGTCTATTTTGTATGTTTTACCTCCCTCTCTTATTTAAGGTGAAGACATCTACACTCTTGTCCCACAATTTTGCTTCAAGCTATGTCTATCAAACATTGTTGGCAATCAAAAAGAGCACCTATGTCTTCTTCTTGTCTTTAGATGTCTTCATCTTGATCCTTCTTTGCATTTTCCAATGAAATATTAAGTCATTACCATAAAGCTCTTTGAAAGCAAAATGTATTCATTCAGTCTGGACCAATCTTCTTGGAATTGTAGAAGAATCACTTGCAAGTAAGTAAGTAAGGATCTAAAAAAATTAATTAAGAAGGTAGAACCATCATAATGATATAATTGATTTTGCATCATGTATTACAACTTCTTCATGTATTACTCCTCAAAGGACATCCTCTCCTTGGATGTCAATCTCTCTTCTTCCTTGGCTGATCCTTCTTTGGTTGTATTCACCTCTGACTCTGAAGGTGATCTTGGCTACACAAGAGTGATAGGTTCTTCCTTGCTCTAAAGATCTTCTTGATCTTCATTTTGGTGACTTGGCTCACCTTATGGAGCAAAATCCCCTCCTCCTTGTTTAATTAAAGGTTTGGAGCAAAAATATGTAGATCTAAATGTTCGGGTATGCATGTAAGGATTCCAATCATGAACATTTCTTAATTTTGGAGCTTGTACATGAAAACCTACCAGCAAACAATTGTTGTGTGATACATTAAAGCCTTGGGTCATAAATTGTACACCTTATTATACAGGTCTTGTTCTTTGCCGGATTAAATATTTGAGGGTCTTGAAGAAGAATTGACTACAAGAAAGACAAGTTAAAAGATTTTCAAGAATTGTGACTGTTTCAATTGTTTGAGAAGTAAATGGTCAACATTAGTGACTTTTTGGAGCAATTAATTAATATTTTATTAGATAGTTGATTATAGTCAGGTTTAGAGTTTACTTTTTCAGTCCAATCATTTAAGCTCTATGTTTGATGTATTCTATGTTTAGTTAGAGAAATAGATAATAAAGTGAAAGAGAGTTGCTCTTTGTTGCTTATTTAATTATTTTATGAAGATTGCATGTGTTACTTTGGTTTATGAGTAAGGGTGAACTTTGTGGATTTTTGAGAATTTTTGAGAGCCTTGTGTGTTTCATCTTTGGTTTCTGTAGTCATTTTTTAGAAGCAATGCCTTGACTAAACTCTTTGAGTGCTATAGTGTTGAAAGTAACCAAAGGAAGTATATCTAAAGACAAAAAATTTCAACATATGCACTCCTTTGGAGACATGTGCCTTCAAAGGGAAAGGTAGAATAACTGCCTTTTGAAGGAAGTTGGATTTTCTCAACAAGAAGGACTTACCATCTTCAAGCTGAATCATCAATCTCAAGGTTTAGTTGGAATTTATCCTTTCTGATAGTGATTTTTCTTTTATATCTTTTTGTAATGTGCCTTTTTGGTGATATTACATTATTTCTAGATTTCTTTCTACCAAAGAGGTTAAACAAGAAATAGTGAATGACTACTTTATGACATTTCCCTTTATATTTTACCAAATCCAAATTATATCTTTGTGAAAATGACCTATTACTTACTAAATTGCTGCAATTTGATGGTTAGCAAGTTGTAACAATAAGATGGCATCCCATGCCTTACATCATAGCTCTTTGTCTATTATCTAATACCAAAACTTGATAGCTTATAGCTTAATCATACTTGGAGTGAAATTGATCAACCATCTCATGCAAGTGTATACTTTGCATAAGCTTTATTTAGTTTTCTCTTGAATTTATTATAAGATTCTTAGCTTATCATCCACATTCCTTGATAATTCTACCTCAAGCACTAAAAGTCCTCTACCATAGGGTTAAACCTTGGCACCAACTCTAATTAGGGCACCATCACTAGATGCAATAATGCATCTAGAACTAAAACTTATGGATATTACTAGTAGACTATTAGAAATTGAGCTTAAGATAATATAGATGTAATTTGAAAACCAATATTGCCTCTATACCCAATTTTCTTGCTTGAACTTATGATAATCAAACATTTATGGACTTTCCAAGTTCTAGAAAAATCTCTTCCATGCAATGAAAGGTGTGAACAAAATTTAGTTCAACATTTGTGATCTATAGTCCATATTATACTAGAGGAATACTTGGATCCTTTGGATGCCCTATAAGTTGTTTGCATATATCATAACAACATGGCAACATAATATGAACTTACTATTGGGTTAGCTTCTATGTCATAAATTAGACCAAAATCAATATCTTCCCTTACTTTTGACTTGAAACTCTAGCTGGATATCATGTGCCACTCCACATAAACCCATTGCATATGTTATTAAAAATTTGTATAGGATCTTTAGAGAACTCTATTGTAAAAATTCATCAAAACATAGTAATTGTTATCATCAAGTGCTACCACACTAATAGTCCAAAAATGTTAACCCCAATAGCAAGTCAAGCCTAAATACCTTTAATTGTGACAACTATACTAAGAGAAATGGCAACCTATAATCTTTCATCACAATACATATACTTGTAATACACTCACAATTTGCAATCATCAATTCTAACTCTTAGAGAGAAACATAAGTAGTGTAATTAATTATCACTTTTATCACTTTAGCCTCACTATCAAAAGCACATTGGAATAAAAACACTCCATAAATCATGGAATCCCAAATATAATAATATGGAATTAGCTAAAGAGTTAATAGGAGCTAATATGTTAGAAGAATCAATTAATTATAGCTAAAAAGGAAATATTATTAGCATAATCTAAGAATGTTAGGAATATTTTAGAAGCATATAGGAAGCTCCTTGGTAGAATGTTATAGAAATATCTAGCAAGATTGTTGGCAAAAAACTCCTAAAAGATTTTAGTAACTTATATGCTAAGTAAATAGCTAGCTTAGCTTACATATCAAGTAGTGGCTAGCTTGGCAAGCACTCCAAGAAAGCTAACTTCTAGAAAGAACCTTCCTTGATAGCTTCTCAAGAGTCTTGTACTCAATTTCTTTATAAATACCAAAGCCTAAGCTCATGCTTAGCATTAAGAGTTCCACTCAATGGAGGATTTCCAATGTGATCTTCCATTCTCCTATTTCCCTCCTCAATTTTTTACATTTTTACATTGGTATTAAACTAGAATAGGATGGTAGAATCTATGGACCACCAAATTAGTTTCTTCTACACCATTGGGATTTTTATATCTCTGTACCACCAATTACAAACCTTTGTACTACCAAAGCACCATTTCCAAAAATTAATCACTTCACACTTTGGCCAAGATTTTCTTAAATGCAATCATCTTGTTTGATAAACCTTTGATCCTTCATATTGTAGCTACAATAAGCAGTAGATGTGTTTCATCTATGGTGTTAACCTAGATAATAACAAGTAGGTAGTGTGGTAGAGCAATAGTCATAGTGTCAATACCCAAAGTTATCATTGTTATGCAACAATAGATCAAACACCTTAATTGTTTTTTTAAGATCATGATAGTAAAAAATAAAAGCAATTGGAGAGAGTTATGTTTCAAGAAGAAGAAGATGGAGTTTGATTCCAAAACAAAAAATATCTGAAAGCAACAATCTATTGTCTGTAGTAAAGAAAAAATTTTCCAATTATGAATGGTATTTTGAAACCACAAATCTTCTAGATGATCAAAGATGAATCCTCTTTGCTTCAAGTCAATTAGATGGAAATAAGAACTATGAAGAACTAGGGTGGCAATGTTGGGTGGAGTAGACTCAATGGAAATTTCTTGCTCTAATTTTGACATGGGAAGACTTTAAGAGTGTAGTTCTTGCAATAAGCGGTAAATGTTGCATGAGGTGCATGAGATTGATTTGCAAAGTTGAAGCATGTTGGTTTCTTGAGAAGTAACATTACTTAATTCCAAAACACCATGATTATTTTTCTTTACATAAAAGGAAAAAAAATGAATTATTTTGTGATAGGATTGAAATCACATACCAAAATATAAGTCATCATATGCAAACTCAAACATCTTGAAGAAACCATACAAATCATTGAGTGTTTTTACTCCTTGGTTGCTATAACTTGGTCCCAACCTTGACCTCCACAAAACCTAAAAACATACCAAATATGGATGGCATTGATATCATCCAACAAAGATCACTTGGTATGGTAGACCAAGAGTGACTTAACCAAAATAGTAGTTTATTTTATTATTGCAAAATTGGACATTGCATTATTGAATGTCCAAACAAGAATAGATGATATCAACCAATTGCCCAAAAATAGTTCTTGAGCATGATGATCAAGAAAATGAAAATTCTCAATAAGAAATATCATGTCATTTATTAAAAACCTAATTAATTCCAAGTAGATTAGAGGCTCAACCTATGCAAGTTAGATTTACTTGCAAGGTACAATATCCAATTATGGTGGTAGAAGTTTGGTTGATTGTGGGAGTTCTAAGAATTGCATGTCCATATAGTTAGCAAAGGAATTAGATATTCTTGTAAAGTCTTGCAAATTAATGATGGTGGATGATAGGGTCTTGGATTTTGAATCTCATAACCTATTATATTCAAGATTGGAAAAAACTATCCTAAGTGTATGAGGTTTGTAGTAACCCTCTTACTCTATAATATCATTTTAGATCTTCTTGGCTTGAACATCATAGAGTTCAATTTGATTGGGCCCATTTACAAATTCAGATCCAACACCAAGGTAAGAATTACCAATTAGGTATGTTTGTACTTTTGAGGAAAACACCTAAGAGTAATCAATCCCAAGATGAGAATTTTGTCAATGTAGCAACTATAAAGCAAGCTTTGGAGAAAGATGTTCCTATTTTTGTAAGTGGATCAAACCTATTGCACAAGGGGACTTTGATGAGTACAAGAAGCCTCAAAAATTAGTTGTTGATCAAATAAAACATGAGTTTTTAGATTTGTGTCTAGGTGATCTTCCAAAGGGCTTATTTTCATTATCCACTTTTCTAAATGATCCATTTTTCTTTATTTTTGTTGTTTTATAGTGTTATAATCAATATATAAAGCACTAGGATAGTCACATGTAGGACAAATTGATTAGTTTGGGCCTAGTCCCCTACAAAGTTAGGATGTCAAATCATGGCATGAAAAACCTCCTAATGATTGTAGGTTTATGAAATAAATAAAGACTTGGGGTCATATTATAACCACCGTCATCCCAAACAACCATCACAATGAGGTGTATAATACAAGTTGGCCCACAATGATGTTTGTAGTTTCATGGACCTTCTTCATACATGATGGGGTATGAAAAAATCTGGTCAAACAACATTCTTTTTGTTTTTCTTGCCATTTGAAAATTCCACTAACTATGTTTTTTGTGCACATCAAAGAACCATTCATGACCATTTCTTGCAAAGAGTTCACACATGTGGTTTTGACCGCAACACTTCACTTGCTATCATGACAGCTAAGGAATGATTGATGGGCTAAAACTGGAAAAGTGTAAACCCATCTCATGAGAAGTTACTTTTCACTTATCTATTTTCTATTCTTCTGATGCAAGAAATTGCTCAAATATCTGTCCAAGATTTGTTGTGGTAAAATCAAGTGCAGAATCAAAAGAGTGTGTTGCTGGGGAGAGGGGGGGAGAGAGGAGGTTATAGGGTCAAGACTAGCCTTTGATAATTAAATGATGGCAAATGAAAGGTCAAGCAATAAAGTAGGATAAGATTGTCCACAAACCACCCAAATTTTTTGAGTGAGGATTGCATTGTAGGGCAAAATACTTAAATGGAAAAAATCTATACTTCTTGCTATGGGCCCTAAAACTGATGGATGTATCCCTAATAGAAGGAATTAGGAATAACAGTTACACAATTGGTAAGACATTGGGAGCCAATCCAATCATGTGGACAAAAGATCATTGGCAATAAGTCTTAGGAGAGAAGTGTGCACCATTGGTCAGATTTACATTGATCCTCCTCATGGTAGACCAAGCAAGAACCTGAAGGCTAAGATAGATGATTCATTTGTTAGAGAGAAGTCCATGGATATATACAAGATAGAATTTTTTAAAGCCCCAACCCAATGAGTTGTAACAAGTCAATGATAAATTTGTTCTAATTAAAATGAACCTCATATGTAAATCTCAACCAAGCCTTCTTTTCCAACGCTTGCACAAAGGAAAACTTATGAGTTAGGGGCAGACATCCTACAAATGAATCAACAAGACTTTGGAGGATATGGCCAAAGGATCAACTACAATTATAGCTCCCTCCATTGTACATTTCTACATTGGAATGAATTTATTGATAAAAGAAGAGAAGGAGAAATTTCCCAACCACTTCTACCATCCAACATAATTTAGTAGACATCTTCACCTTGCTAAGGAAATCACCAAATACCATAAGGTGACAAAGATTATGCTTGTATCAAGAATTGTATACCCTTAGAAGTATATATCCTTATAGAAGTCAATGAATCAAACACTACAATTACAATTTCTAAGAATGTGTCTATTATAAAAACCAAAACTCAAGTTTCCAAGAAGCAAACCGAGTGGGTTTAGAAGAAAAATCCACAAGAAAGCACCTATAAGAAGAGGACAAACCCATAAGAGTAGCCAACAAAATGGTCAAAACAAGTTGAGATGGATAATACTCCTAAAAATACATCACAAGCTCAACATACTATACAAGTGGACCAAACAAGAACAATGAACATGATGGAGGACATTTGTCATTATTTGAAGTACAAAAATAATTTTCTTGTGTGGTTGATGTTGGTGTATTTTTTGCATGCAATTACTCCGGCAATGGAAATATTGGAGAATATTTTACTGTTCTACAAAGAGTTTGATTTCATAGTCAACAAGACTTATGAATTACCTACATGGAAAGTGATTGCAATTATGAAGGGCAAACTTGTATATTGTACCAAATTGAACAAAGTCAAAGAACACTTTACAAAAGAGAGTACATTGTCACAAGAAAAGGATTGGTTGCTAGAAAAGTTTCAAAAGGACAAATTGGTGTTACAAGAATAACAAAAGTTCATCTTCGAATGCCTACAAATGGAGGTTGGTGTTGTACAAGACAAGGTCATGGAGCAACAAACCCAGCATAGAAAACAAATCAAGGCAAGAGATGAAGAGGTAAGAACCACCAAGATAGAACTAGAGGTCGCTAACTCTAAGGCATCTGTGGTAGAGGCTTGGTATAAGAACTTGAAGGAACTTACCAATCTTTGTATTCAAGAACTCACAATGAGCCTGAAATGATCACAAGACAAGGAGGAGGAAATCAAGACTAAGGTATGAGAAGACCCAAAGACAAAGCTCCAACAAGAACAAGATAACTTGATGAACAAGACTATTGGGCTTCTCATGACCATAGAGCATAGGTCAATGCAGCTCCTAGGCCAATTGGAACAATTTTCCAACAAAACAACAAACCAATTAGATATCCAAGACTTCAATATGTAGATTGAGGCTCTCAAGAGAAAATTTCTATACAAATGACCAACTCAAGGCTTTATTCTTGAAGTTGAAAAGTCATACTAACTCCAAGTTCAAGGAAACATAACCAGGTTTCACCAACAAGGTTGCCAATTATAAGAAGAAGCTTGTAGAGCTTGTTCAAATTTGCAAAGGCACTGGTAGTTTGTCATTGGTATTGCTTAATTGTCTTGTAGATGAGTAACAATCCCAACAATGTCTTATGAACAGAGCTGTAGAAAACTTTGTAACAATCAGTTCATCACATCATTTGTCCCATTCATATCTCATAGTCATAGCCAAAATGCTTCATACTTGTAAATAGTTTGTAGACCTTAGTGTAGATTCAAAATCCAAGTGGACCTCTATACAACAAAAGACAATAGACAATTTGTTGAGTTGTTAGTTCCATGTCAAATGTGCCAACTTGGAGATTAGATTAAGATAAGATATAAATCTTATTAGTTAGGATTATATACACTACCGGATTTCTAGCACAAAGTAGCCTCTGGATCTCTTGGCAGTTAAGTAGGAAATGTATATAAGGCATTGACCCAATTTTTCCTAGGTTCATTTGGTGCATCTTTTCATTGTAGTTAATAAGGCTTATGGCATCAAGATTATCAAGTCAATATTTATGTATCGTCTTCTCTTTGTATGAATGTTTGCATACTTAGTCACTTAGTTGTGAAGAATATAAGCATAGAAGCTAAGCACTAGAGTGAATGAATCATTTGTGTAGAACTAGAGGATAGATATCTAGGTGCTCTACATAGGTCAGGAATGATCTTTTAATGGACATTTATAGGCCTAGGTATTGTTAAGTACCACAAATTAGGAGACTAAGCAGCATGAGTTATTCTAACCTCTTCTATAATGGTGCCTTTTGGGAACCATGGAACACTATATTTTAGTCTTAGATGTCAAAGAAAGATCTGACTCCAACTTAGTATATGGATTCCATTTTCATACTTGTAAGTCATCCTAAGCATTATTGATATTGTATGGCCCAAAGTTTGTAAAGGGAGTGCAAATGGTAGAGCATGGGACTGTTATTACAACAGTAGTCAAGAATTGGGTTGGGCTAATTGGAGGATAAGGAAATTCTAAGGCAAAAAGACCTTTTTTACAAATGATCCATTACCTTCAAGAGTCCTTTGGACTATACTTGCAATGAAAGTGATCTGTGGTTGCTTATATTTATGTAGTATGCCCATAGAGATAAGACTACACTCTTTTTTGAATTACTTTGCTCAAGAGGTTAAATAAATAATAATATATTGTCATTATTGTGACACTTTTACCTCATTTTTAATCATATCTAACTTGTATCCTTTGGGATTGACCAGTTCTTACCATGCTATTACAAATTTGAACAATACCATGTCAGTATAGTTACCCTTTGATTGAGCTATTGCCAAGTAGTACTCAAGTGAGCAGACTAATCCATTGGCTCTCACCAGGGGAGTTAAAAGAACTTCAAAATATACTAAGGAGCATCCTTTACATTTGGAGCATGTGAAAAGTTGGCATCATTGATAGGAATAATAACTATAATTTTTATATCAAGCTTGAGTATAAACCAAAAGACTTTCATATAATTCCTAATGCCCTATAAAAAAGACCTTATCTGTATATTCTTCTTGAATCTCCCATGATAACATCAATCATCACAATATCAATGGACTCAAAGGTACAAAGTTAACGGTTTCTTTACAACAAAATCTTTTTCTCATCTTTTGCAAAGTTAGCATATGAATAAAACACCTTTTAATTAAGAATGGCCTTTTCTTTTATGAGAATTGAATCTACATTCCAACTATGAGAGATCTATGAGGTGTGCAACTTCAAGAAGTGCATGATTTACCAATTGTTGGATACATGGGCATGGATAAAAATTAAGTATCCTACAATCTCAATGGCAGTGGCCAAACATGGCACAAGAAGTTTGAGAGTTTGTCTAATCTTGTGCAATTTCCAATGCAACAAGATATGCAACCAAAAGCTAGGTGAACTACTTCAACCACTACCACTTCCACCTACAATATAGAAACATATGAGCTTAGATCTTACAAGATTGTTTCCAAAGATAGACCAATGCGATCTAATAAATAAATAAAGAAAATTGTGATTTTTATTGGAAAGTTCAACAAGAAAATTCATTTGGAATCTACCTTGAATAGAATAGATGCTCCAACACAGCCAAGATTTATTTTAACACTATCTTCTAGCACCATGAGATGCAAAGGGTTCTCATCTCTAATTATGATCTTCAATTCATATTAATTTTGGCAAGCACTCTTCAAACTACTTTGCACAAAGCTTGCTTTGTTTGTGGCCTATCATCCTCAAACATATGGGAGCAAAGAAGGAAGAAAGCATGACCTTAATTTCAACACACACACCTTAGCCTTAACACACACACACACACACACACACACACACTTGTAATCATTCTTCATGCGAGGTTCACTAAAGGTATATTTCAACTCTTCAATCTCCTCTATAGGATCACACTTTTGATTGAAGTTGATTCTTATCATGTCTCTTGCCCTCTCTTCCCAACACAAGTCTCCAATCCAACTCAGTCCATTGAGTCAGATTTCCTCTCTTTTCTTCTACCTCGGGACCATCTATAGTATAATAATTGGAAGTGATTTTTTCCATAAAACCTAAAAAAATCAAGTTCAAGGTCCTAGCCAAAACATGATCCAAAATTGGCTTAAGACTTCAATCCTAGCTACCATGTCCAAATTGTGAATTGTAGGGTTTTCCATTACAAGTTCTAGAATCTGTGTGATGCACTTTGTTGGCATTGTGTGCTCTTTATCTCTTGGTCGCTCACAAATTAAACCCGTGACTTGGCTCATAATTCTAACTCTCTCAAGACAACTCTTCAAAGGAACAAGATAGCACTTTAGCATTGCATAATACCCTTGACAAAGTCTTGATTTTATACTTCTCTAATACGCAATCATTCTTCAGTTGAGCATCAATTGAAACTTATGCATTCTGCATGATTTATTCTTGTCATTGTCAAATTATCCTAATCATGAAGTAGCCATTTTTGCTGAATGTACCTTCTTGGTTGGTTTGGCCTGAGTAAAATTTGTTAAGGTGTCTTTGGATCAGGTTGATCATTTCAGTGCAAAGTAACCTTAATTTGCGTCTACCACCCTTCCATTCCAATCCAAGTCCTTCTTCCTCTAACATGAAGTTGATTTCCACAAGTTGGATCCTAACACACAATGCTTCTCTTCTTTCTTCCATTTGGCTTCAGTTCAACTTTAACAACACACTACTTCTCTAAAAACAAACAAAACAAACAATGTAGACACCACAATTATGCAATAAAACATTATAAAGATAGATATATCCAAATTATATAAGACAAATCCAATCCTTAATGCAAGGTAAAATACATGGAAGAACCATATCAATCACGCAAGCAAGTAACTTATTGTAAGCACCATAAGGTCTTATATGCTAAAGAATTTAACAAGCAAAAAGTTACTTCATCTTATGGTATGTTTAAAATTCAATCTTATGCAATTTTAATGACCTATGGTTGTTCAAAGTATTGTATACAAATATTAGTTACAAAGGATATTAGGATTTTTGTTGCACTAATGAAGGCTTCTTATGATGATTGAGAATAGAAAATACCTAACTTTTGACTCTTAATCTAAGATTGGACAAGAGTATATAAAGCCAATGAAGTGTATATTTATACATTTATAGTATCCTATCATTCTAGGCAGATCTTGGCTTCAATAGTATCATGCTCAAGTTGATTATGCAAAATTAAATTTTTGAATAATTACAAAACAACTAAAATGATCATGTACTTGGGATGCTTTGCACTTCTGGTAAAGATGTCAAATATTACATAACTTGTCATGGAAAGTTAAATAGTAAGTACAGATTTTATTCAATAGTTGATGAAGGATAGGATTTTGAATATCACCAATAATAAGAGTTGATCAAGCAAAGATAAGGATAAAATATCCAAAGGTGGATGATGAGTTTCTACAATCTTTGCATATGTATTTCTAGATGATTTAGCTAAAGGTTTATCTCTTGATCTATAAAGTCATTTGGAACACATTTGTGAACTAAACACTTACTAGTAGACCTATGTATTGCTTAATACCAAAGGAATTAGAAGATCTATTGAAAACCTAGAATTGGATCTTGTAAAAAAACTTATCCTTCATAATACATTATCAAAAGGAAGCTCTTGTAACATAGTTTTATCTTTTATTACTATCTTAAGCTAATCAAAACTAATTTAGAATTTTGGTTAAACCTCATTTTAGATAACTTATTTTAACTATTCACAATACCAAACTATATACCTAAATAGTGATAGTCTTGCATCCATTATCATCCCTAATGATACCAAAACCTTCTGTCTCTCTTTTCTTCTGTCTCTCCTTTCTTCTTTCTCTTGCTACTCAAAATACTCTTAGTTTCTTTCTTTCTTGAAGGTAGGATTCAAAGAAATTGATTGGCTCACAATGATGTTGACCTTATGACCACAATTTGTCTCATTGTTGCTTTGGTATCAAGAAATTATACACATCAAGCTTCTTCCATGTAGTCTTTATGGCTGATGATACAAGTTGATGGTACAAGTATTACCAATGAGGTATAGAATTTTAAGAAGAATATGCATCTTATATAAAATTAGCTTTTCAATTCTTTTATGCCAAAAGTTCCAAGTCAATGCACTTAGAATGTTAGCATTCAATCTGTCATACATACTCTCAACTACATTTTCAGATGTTATCTCTTACCTTCTTTTCATAAGAAAGGTGTATATGACTCCTTCCTTGCTTTTACTAGGTCACTCATAACCTATTCGTCTATGTTAGATGGAATATGTGCAATTTTTTGAATATGGCCTCTACTTCTGCAACCAAAATAGTCATATTATGGAATTTTCTTTTTGCTACCCCACTCTATATAGATAAGTCTCATTATTTCTAGGATTTTTTTTGAAATTTAAAAGTCTACTGCTCTTTTCTCCCATACTTGCATAATGTTGATCTTGAGATCCGCTAGTTTCTCAATAATGATTTTGAGAAAGATCTTTTGGTAGAAGTGCAATTATGAGCAACTTTTATGTGTATATGAAAATGTGGTGACTCAATATCCACATACTTGTGATAGAATAGGTAATAACATGTCATTCCCTTGAGGATACGAGTTAGAATTGACTAAAAACAAGATGAATGGTGTCACTACAATGACAATATGTTATTTCATGTTTTAACCTCTTGAGCAACATCATTCCTCATAGAGAGTAATGTTACCAAAACTAAAAACATAACAAAACTCTATGCAATCTATTCTTTTTTGTATAATGGGTCAAATTTGGAGGATTACTAAAAAGGAGGGGAGGAGTGGTTCATTCATAAGAAAGGTCACTTTGTTTTGAAAGCTCTCATTTCCCCTATTATTCATCCAAGCTTTGGATCACCATTGTGTGGTTTGTAGGAGTGACAGTTTGTATGCTACCCTTGGTACAAGATATATACAATGTAATCTACTACAACCTTTCACAAATGATGTTTGATGGCTTTCTGAACTAAATAAGAGTAAGAGATTTGAAAAGTTCCATCACCTTGACAATTATACTTGTAACATAGTGTTCTATCCTTCCTAAAAGGAATGATGTTATGGGAATTTAAAACAATTTTTGATACTTGATCTAACATATGGATATTACTTGACAAGACATCAAGCTTGAAAAGGCTTGTTCTTGTATTGTTCTTGACTTTGGCAAAGCCCCTAGAGTAATATACTCTAGTTCCACATAAAATCAACTTTTACCTCTAGTGCTTTGGCTTGTACCTTAGAATTTTTCACTCTTATGTTTATTGAGTATGCCATCATTCATTCAAAGTGAAGATTAATACACATACACCAACTCATGAGTCTTGATGGCATAAACTTCCTATTTATTGCAAAAGAAAGATGCATCAAATGGACCTAGCAAACATCAGGCCTAAGCCTTTTATACATTTCCTACTTGGCCATGGAAAGGTCCAATGCTTACAATGGATAGAGATTTCCTCGTTACATTTAAGCCATCAAGTGTTGATCATATCTTAGCTCCTAACTCTAAACCTAATGTTAGGTAGCTACAAACTATAATCACCTCAGCCAGTGGTAGTTGACTTCCAATGGACTAACACTGCTTTTCTTTTATTAATCCAAGTATATATGTATGAAGTGTGTACATCCAATAAATTCCTAAGTCTAAAAAGTCAAAAACACCAAAAATATATATGATGACACTCCATCATTTGGAAATGAAAACAACTATTGTTATTTTTAAAGACTCCATTCATTATTCCTAGATAGGAAGGGCGGGTGGTGCTTAGGACTACCTCTCAACTCCTTTTCATATTTGAACAAGGTAAATGAGCTCCTTCTTGTATCCATCCTCAATTCATTCTATGGTGGTTTGAGCCTCCTCAAACTTGGCATTAGTGTGGCTTTGGAGTTTGCAAATAGTGCTTAGTTGCTTGTTTGTGTAGGTTTTCCTCTCTAGCACATCAATTTGAGTATGCAAAACCATTGCCTTTGTACATTGGGAGGTTTCATTGGCCATGCACTCCAATTAGCTAAGTAGTTGAGTGGTCATATGCCCAATAGTTATGAGCAACCCCAATTGTTTGATTTTCAAATTGGCTCAATTCAATGCTAAGTTTGTTTGTCATCTCTTTACAAATCCTCTTTTCTTGCTCCAACACCTTCTATTGTTGCCATTTTAGGTTGGTAGAGAAGTTGGAGATGCAAAGGTCAGTCAACTATTTCAAATTATTGTATCTGTTCTCCATTGTCTTTGTATCAGCTTGGGCCATTTCTAGCTTTTTTTTAGAGCTACAAGTTTGTCATCTTGGTTTTGGATCTTTGTTTCATATTGAGTTTGTTGGTGGAAGACTTGCATACTAAAATTGTCAACCTCCTTCTTCAACCCTTGGATTAGAGTTTTTTACTACTCTTTCCATTTTATTTCCTCCCTTTGGAACTCCTCTAGGTGCTCCTCACTTTCTTTGTCCTTCTCATTCATCTTGGATTGGACTAGGTGATGCAAGTGATATATGAGGACCACCAGTTCTTTCATCTTTGGATCCAGCTTTTGGTACAATGGCAGAATCTCCTCCAATGCTTCCATCACTGGTTTCATGGTATGGACCATATAGGCCACCATTAACCAAGGCAAAGAATTGCCATCCTAGCTCAATTGTTTTTGCAGGGCCTCCTTTGTTTTGGGCCTGTTCATTGGTTCTTTGTTTGTTCTTTTTTTCTTTGTGCAACATGGGGTACTTGTCTTGGCTTGGAATGACCTTCTCCTTTGGTTTGCAAGTCAGAATTTACTCCTTGTCTGTGCCAATCATGTTGTCTTTAGGTAGGGATTTCTTGTTGGCAACTTTCTTTCTTGTTTGTTTGTTCTTCCTACACTAGGGACATTGAAGATTGCCATGCTAGGATTTTTGGGCTTTGGCAAGACATCCTTGCCTCTGCATTGTTAGTCATCTTGAAAACATTGGTCATTGTGCAAGTTTGTTTTGTATGATGCTTTGTCTTGTAATGCAAGACTTTGCCTTTGTTAGAAGTTGATTTGTGGATTGGAGCTGTGGTTGGGATGATGGACTCTACAGCTGGTGTCTCCTCTTGTCCATTGGATATCCTTCCTCTACAACAAGCAGGAGAAACTATTGGAATTTTTTTGGGTACCTCACCCTCTTTATGTACCATGGATGATGAAATTCACATGAAAGAATCCTTGCTCCCTAACTTTATGGTTTGGGCTATTGTGGCTACCCTTTTTCAACTGTTCCTTGTATAATACCAAGAGCTAGCCATATGATTTAGATGTGAAATTTGGTTTGGTAGCATCTGGAATGATGTTATACATGATGGAAAAAATAGATCACATAGGAGTATCACCAAAAGAGTACTTCTTCTAATAATGCAGAAACCAAATAGACTTGAAAACCTTAGAATCAATAGCTAGACATGTGATTTAAAGATAAGAATTGGTTTGGTAACATATGGAAGGATGTTACACATTATAGAATTAATAGATCAGAAAGAGGTATCACCAAAAGGGAAATTCTACTAATAGAATAAGAACCAAAATATACCTGAAATCTTTGAAAGCAATTTTAGAGGCCTAAACGGATGAATTAAGCCTCAAAAATGTGCAATTTCCCCTCCCCCCCCCCCAACAAACGGAGGAAAGGCTGGCCTTCCTTCCTCCTGCTTTGTCTCATCGAGAGCTTTCCAATGGTACCTCACCCTCATGATCTTGAGATTCCTACAAGAAGATTCCTTAAAAGATTCTCTCTAGTCAAAGTTGGTTTGACCAACCAGATAGGACCAGGACCAACATGTCATCCAATTAGTTGATCCAAGGGTGGAGCTTGCTATCATGTCACCTATCTATGTCCCTAATCCTATGATGGAGCTTCCTTGGATGAGATCATCTTTGTCTATATAATAAACAGAAGGTGCTCCTTGGGGGCATCATAGGTTTTGAGTATGAAATTATGTGTTTCTCATGGTGTGTTTCTCTTCAGGTCTCCTATCCTCAGAGTATTACACCTTGTCCTTGAGGCAGACCTTCCTCACAAGCTGACTTATATGTCTTGGTCTTACTCTTACTTTGCTTTGACAAAGATTCCACCTCCTAATGTCTTTTATGTTTCTTGGAGGCTTGCACCTTGGCATGAGCAACAAGAGTTTTATTACAAATTGTTATCAAGTTGTAGGTTTTCACCACTTGTATGAACTTCTTTATTTTAGCATACTCTTTGTTTTGATTGTGGTACTTTGTAATCTCTTTAAGTAAGTTTGGGTCCCCATTGAAGTAAGCCAAATGGTGCAGGTGGGATGAAAATTTCTTGTTCTCTTTGTCCATCAAAAGGTTCATGTTGATGTATAAATTTACAATGAAGGGATATACAATGGTAGTAGAATCATCTATTGTATCTTCAAGCAAATCAATGATCCGCTTACAAAACATCTTGGACCAACTCACCAGTTTTTGCTTGTGTACAAGTTGGAAGAAGATGGCCTAATTCTGATTGATATAGTTCATTCAATTTGAACAAAAAAATTGTATTATTGTTTTGGTTATGGTCCAACCAGTAGAGTACTTCATATCCTTGATCTTGTATCCATTTGTAGACTTCCCTCTGACAAAAAAGTTATTGATTCATCCTTTCAACCTTTTGTTGGGACTACCATGTGGGATATCTATATGAATTTCCCCAAATGATGAGCAATTTTCACCCAACACCTTTTGCCAATGGTCCTTTGTCCACATTGTGGGCAACCTTAAAAAAACTTCCCACTTAGGTTCTCAGAAATCACTCAAATTTCCTATAACATGGCAACATCAATGAGACACCGATCCCACAACAAGAACTTTTCATCTTTTCATTTTCCTCTTCTTGATATAATCAATCCAATAATACAAAACCCATTAGGAAACTTCAAGGGGTTTGTTCACAATTTCTATTCCTTTGCTCTATTTCAACTCAATGCTCCTCTTGGGAGTATGTCTTGTCATGATTGGATATTTGAATCCTCTCAAAATGTCACTTATTGCTCCACTTACACAATTCTCCTTGCTTATCTCTTGATAGACATGGCAAAATTCTGCAATCATAGATGCAAATTCCTCACATGATGTCATAAGAGATATCAATCATACAAAGATGAAACAAGAAAATTGAAGGTGAAAAGTGAAAACAACAAAAAGATTTGACTTGTGGGGTGGGGTCCGTGCTTTTTCCATCGTGATGGTTGCTGAAGGGTCACAATCATATGGGAGCCTTGAAGGCTTTAGGGTACAAAAATGAAATGGGTCCAATTACAAATAGGTTGCTCATTGTTCTCATCTTGTGATTTAGTAAGCCCATTGAATCTTGTTGAGAAACTATATATAGAATGCTTCTTGGCATCTTAATATTACTATTTACCAAAAAAAACTAAAAACAAAGAATATTGGGGCCTAGAGAGGAAGCGGATCATGACAAAAACCAATACCACCAAAGGATCAAAAACTCCACTATATTTTTAACATCAAGGAGTATGCATAACTTCCTTCTCCCATCAAATCACTCTCATCTCCTTCAAAACTCACTTCTATATCAACTCCAATCTTTATGGCTTTCACCTTAGAATAACAAAATTCTCATTGAGCATGACAACTATCCTAGTCCTAGAAGTGTCCATAGCATCCTTACTCTCTATCAACATTATGAAAAATCAATTTCCTTAACAAAAGTAACAGAACTCATCAATTTTTCATGACTTTCATCAACAAGTAATTTCTTTGTAAGTAAATTAGTCAAGCTCTCCCAAGATTCTTCTTGTCATTTGTCTTATATTTTTTCTTGTATGTTGACTTATATTGTGTAATAAAAACATCTTCCAAGAAATTAGGTAATACTTGCGCTACTCATTCTTTCTTCTCCCATTATTTCTTATGGAAGAGCTTTGAAGTGTCTTGTGAGGTCTTTACATCTTCCACATCTTGTAAAAGAAATTTCCACATCTTGACCTATCACTACCTTTCTTCTCTTTCATTTCTCTTTTTCTTTTGCTGTCTTCTTAGAACTAAGCAAATACAAAAATAATTAATTTTATTCAAGAGTAGTTAAGGATAGGTAATATATTCTTCTAAATATTTTCACTAAAGAATAGAATTATAGAGTGCTTAGAAACAAGTTCTCATATATATATTATCTATCAATTGAAAGATTTTTTCCATCAATAATCTTGAGGACTATTTGAGGAAAATAGTTACTTTATGATAAGACTAAGATTCTCTACAAAATCTCCCATGAAGGTTTCTAAAAGTGCTATTTATCCACTACAATCATAGAACCTCCCACAACTCTCTAGTTCCAAATCTCTTTCCTCTTGCAAGCCTAAGCATGCAAGCCCAAGTCAAACAAGCATCTCTTTTCTTGTAATCTCTTGGAGTCAAAGTTCAAAGACATTAATTGGTCTTGTGTTCCTTCTCCCTAAATAAAAAGTACTTGGATTTGTGTTTTCCTTTTGGTTAGAAAGCTTTTGGATACACCTAATTTCTTCAAATTCTATTCTAAACAATCCTTCTTTCAAATCAACCATTATAATCATCCTTACCTCCTAAGGTATCTAACATAAACTCAACTACCACTCTTGATGACACCCTATGCTCCAAAGGTGAGCTTAAGCACTCAAGTATGCTTTTATTTGTCATTTAACCCTTCATACATGAGAACTTAACACTCTACAAGTAGACCACTCCTCATAATATGAAGAATACTTCTATGTGGTAGAACAATACTAATCTACAATTTTGAAAATATAAGCACAACTTTAAAGAAACCTTCTTTTGAAAATTTCAACTCTTTCATCAATTACTTTGCTTGATCACTTCTCTATTTATCATTCTTCTTCATAGACTTGGTCTAAAGACCACTCCCTTGATATTAAAGAACCATAACTTTTCTAAAATTTTAATCTCTTAATAATTTTTAGGCTTAAAGATGGCACGTCTTTTATTTCATTCTTAGAGAGTTTGAAGTAAATCTAATCTAAATTAAATAAATGGTAAACTTTGTATAAGATTTCAAGAAACATGTAGTTTTATGGAACAATTAACCACACTAACTCAATATGTGTGTAATAATGCTAAATATAATTCCAAGTGGCCCAAGAATAGATAAACTACTCTATAATCAAGAGAAATCTCAAGTCATTATTTAAAACTTAAAGATTGACCCAGATCAAGGTTAATCATAAAATCTATAGATCCACCTCACTTAATATATCCAAGTCTTGCAAGTATAAATGATGCATAATATCACCTCAAAACAATATATGAACTTTAAGAAACACACATGGATTCAAGTTTGCTAGCATAAGTTAAGCCTTTTACTTTTCCAATTTTCTCTCCAACTGAGCTTTCATAACCTCCTTCCATCTTATATAAAATTAAATATATAGAGCATGACTTGGAATTAGAGCATAATTCCATGACTTTATCTTGACATAATAACAAAGTTTAGGATTCCTTCACATGGGTTATCCTTAGACTATAAAAAAACATGCATAAGAAATGCTTGTGAACCCAAGACATCTATACTCTCTTTTAAAGCCCAAAATTTATGAATAAGACAAGTCAATACACTTATTAGTGAGTCTCACTTGCAAGCTCATCTAGAATAACAACACTTGTATTTGCTATGACTTACTTAAGCTAGTCAAAAATAACTTATATATGTAGATAAAATCTTTAGAGAAAATACCTTTTAACTACTCAGAATACCAAAATACATAACACCACTAGAGAATACATGTACTTACTGGTATTATTACCTAGTTTTTTAAATGGGCTACCAAATCCATGATGCTCTATAGGAATACCTTTGTCATCTTTACAATGCTTAAGATGCCAATTAAAATTATAAAATAAATTAACACAATATACATATATTTGATAGTAAAAGGTAAAATATATAATAGTATAGCAATTTACTATAGTAAATTAGTAGTAATTGATCATTTGATTTACTTAAATCTTCTAAAAGATAGTCACAAAACTATAAAAGAGTTTCATTAAGGATTTCTAGAAAGTACTTAAGAATCTTCCTAAGCATTGAGAAGGTTGATAACCCGTGTGTGCTCTAAGGTGATAAACAAGACTCATAGAGATTGACTTATGTGGCTAGCTAGTTAACTTTGTTAAGAAATTGCTAACTAAATTTGGCAAGAAGTAGGTATATATCTACTTAAAATATAAGAAGTGTACATTTGGCTATCATTGGCTATGAAAGCTCATTTGATTTAGTTCTTATTATTAGGAGAAAAACGTTTCTAGAATTGGAATTTGAGAGAGCAATCTGAATCCAAATTTGGTTATGTGTGGAGTAGAACTCATTCATCAATCTGGTCAAGAAATTATGCTAAATTTCATGTGGTTTGGCTAACATTTTCCTATGTCACTATTGCACAGGATTTTTATTCACTCTTGAATTGTCAATCAAGAACTGTCAAATTCAACATTGACTATTAATACTTACATTATATATACACTTGCACTTGCAGACACCTATCTAGTTTTAGAACGTGTGGTGCATATTGACTTGTTTCCAAACCCTAGATTGTATGGTACCAACTGATACACATCACCTCAGTCAATTCCACAAGTGTAGGCTATACTCATAGCCTTCCCTTAGGTCCCGTAGTCCCAGAGCATCCCCTCAAGTCCCATGCCCATAATTCCCGCAACCATGCTATTCCTTGTAGTTCCCACAAGACACATTTGTCCTAAATTTCAAGTGAGTATAACTTCTTTTTTAGAGCTTTGTTTTCCATGATCTTGGTGTTTATGGAAAGCACTTGAGAGGATGCTTCTCTAAGTTAAAGTTAAGTTACATCTCATTTTTATTTGTATTCATAGATATGGGTCCTAACATGAACTATATTTCTATTCACTCCCATAAATAGAATCCCATAATGTGAAGATCTATCCCATACTAACTATTCAATGTTATTGTAGTGCATTTCTATAATTAGTATGGCTTCACATTTAACACCTGTTCCATTTCTTCTCTTTCTCCTCTTCCTTGTTCCATTGTATAACAAAATACACTTTTGCAATGCATAAGACAAATGTTGAAGG
Organism: Lunularia cruciata; assembly: GCA_948567375.1. NCBI lineage: Eukaryota > Viridiplantae > Streptophyta > Marchantiopsida > Lunulariales > Lunulariaceae > Lunularia > Lunularia cruciata. The sequence goes on from OX419758.1 coordinate 47,671,355, forward strand.
AGGCAAGGGAAAAATCACTCATATTCTTCTTTGTGAATAAATTGATATCATTATGCTTACACTCTATCTTGTAGCCATAAGTTATGTTAGTAATGAAGATATACCTAAAATTTTGACAAGCTTTCATGTCAACAATGAAAGAACGTATTATATTTGTATTGAATATGAATTAGTTTATCTCTTCCATAGATTTATAGTTAATCAACCTTCTTCATTTTTCTTTTTCCAAAATCTGCAATCTTCATGTCAAAGCAAGAGGAAAACCACAAGCAAGATTTTTCATTGTAGTAGGTTTCTTGATTTCTCAAATTCTCTCTTTTGCTTTAGTTTTCTTTACTCATGTGAGGCTTTGATTTAGCTAATTCCTTCTTTATGTCTTTGTCTTCTTAAAAAGACACAAAAATATAAATATAGGTATCATAAACATAAGTACTAAATTAATATATAGTATGACAAGTAAAAGATACCAATTCATTGCTACCTACAAATCATGATCTAGCAATAAGTTGCAAGTATGTTGTATCAATATATGCATAGTCTTATATTGTTTGTATTCCTTGCAAATCTCATCCAAGGTAAGATTTATGGTAGCATGATTTGTGAAAATATCAAATAAATTTTCCTCTAAAATACCTTGAATTGTATGCAATTACAACACTTCTTCTCCTCCTATTTCTTATCTCCTAAATAGTTTATATCATTTTGTCCATGACTAAGCTCTTCTCTCATATATTGAAGATCTTTTGCTTTACCTCTATAGATTTTCTATTTTTAAGTACACTTTAGGTATTGAAGTCTAATCATTAGCAACAATATTTTTCCCTAAAGTTAACCATAGCTTTATTTTCAAAGATTTTTGTCATTAGGTTCTCCTTAAATTCACCTTAGTTTGATCTCCAAGGATCTTTAGCAATGAAATTTTGAAGATCCTACACAAATTGCTAGTATCCATATTTTATATTTTGATTATAGCTCACTTGCAGCTAAAATTGCTAATGTTTAATGTCATCCTTGACCAAAATATAATTCTCTAATTATACATAGGATAATTAGATAAATTAAGAACATAATATCAAAGATGGAATAAAGGAGCTAAACTTCTTAAAGCATATTTTTTTATTTGGCAGCTTCTCAATGATCCATAAGTATGTACTTGGATTTGGTTATCTCAAAATCTTCCTTTGACTTCAACTTCCTCTTTGGATCCACAATAATAATTGAATTATTATATGACTTGAAGTGCATCTTCAAATATTTTGTTGATATTAGATTCACCAAAAAATCCTTATGTAGTTTGTGAATCTAAATGAAAGTTATTAATTCTTCCTTGGTTTATCAATATAAAGCTAGAACAAATGGATAGTTTTTGCATGCCTTGATTGCATCATAGATCTTATTCTTAACAAAGACATCCAATTCTAACTTACCTTATTGCTTGAATTTTCTTGTTGCAAGGTATTTCCACTCTACATTTACTAAACAAACTCTACTCTAACTACTACTTTATCTTACTCTTTGAATATCTCAGTGCAAGATGCGGCATGATCTAGCTTGTTAAATGTTAGCTGCAAAGTGTTGCCTTGGCAAAGTTTTTTAGAACTTATTTCCCTTTCTTCTTTGTGATAGGTATGCCTTCTCTCCTTCTGAGCTTGGGCACCTCTACTTGAGCCTCTTCCTCCTTGATATTTTGCTTCTTCAAGTCTTACTACAATATGCATAACACTACTTTACTCTTAATTCTGATATTTTGCTAAAATTCAACTTGAGAACTTCTTACTCCAAGCAATGGAAGTTTGGGTATACCTCAAAGAAGATGTTGACAAAGGACATCACTTAGGGAAAAAATATACATATTGAGAAACAAATCAAGTACAAAAGAGTTGAAACGTAGTTTTTATATATGACTTGGAAAAATATAAAGCTAGGAGAAAAGAGTAGCACAAATTAGCACTTTCTATCATACTCATAAAATCCCTAGCAAGCAAAGCATTCAAGTTGGAGTTCTTCCACATATAATGACAAGCACTTTGATATGCTATTTAATATCTACACATAAAATATATCAGCATGTGTCAAATGCATGTGAGGTGTTGCAAGCATGATAAGCAATGGATAAAATTGTGTTTGAGTTGTCTAAAACACCTATCTTGGTGTGAAGTTCTTATATCCAAGCCTATAAACCTACTTTAGAACTAAGAATTTTAAGATCATAAATGGTTAAAAAATGATTTGGCCTTTATGTTCAAGGTTATGAAGTGCAATCCATACTAATAATGTTGGAAAAAAAATGACATTCGTTTTGCATTTGCCGCTAAAAAGTCTGATCTCTAATAGTCATCTTGGATAGACCAATACACAACTTTCTTCATTTATCTCTAACAAGAATTGGTGAAGGATAGTTGATGCATTGCTTATGATGCTTTTTGGAACAAGCAAAAATAAAAAGATCAGAATGCAAAAGTTTGAACATCTAACTTGATCATGAATCCTTTTGTTATCAAAACCAATTTTAATCACATTTGTTGCTGGCTTCTAAAACTACCACAAGAAAAAATGTTCATAATTGCCAAAACAACCTCATAAAATCAACTACTTTGTATTTATTGTATACTGTGTAAGCTTCGCAAGAAATCATCAAACAAGACTTGGAAAGAGGAACGTCCTTACAAGTCTTGTTTATTATGTATGAGATATTTAATAATAGCTATACTGGGATAAAAGAAGTTCTTAATGGGGCCATTTTGTACTCAACATTTATTATTTATGGCAATCTTAAATATAAGAAACACAATCTTGAGTTATCTTTGCCATCTAAAATGCATTCTAATTAAGTCTTTTCATATATTCTCTTCAATCATTTTGTATTTTTATTTTTATTTTAGGTATCTTATATTGAATGAATTGTTTTATTGAAAGAATGAAATAAGATTTATGTTTCAATTGTGTTATATGCTACTATTGCATTTTGAGTCCAATGTACTTACAAACATGTCTTCATCAATTACAAAGAGATATAGTAAGATAAATCAAGACTTCATTGCTTAAACCAATCATACATGTTTATTTTTTTTATTAAAATAAAAATTTGAATTTTTTAATAGTTTCTTGTATTTTTTTATTTTGAATGACAAGAGAAATTACTAATTTTGTTGTGATATTAGATATAAAAATAAGAAGACTTAATCTATTACTCATATAGAATATAATAATGTAGATATGGATTATTTAAGTATTTTTATTAAAAATAGTTCTTATAGAAATAGAGTATTATTTGTGCATTTTCATATCCACTTTTGTGTATTATATAAATGAAAGCAGTTCTAATTAGTGTATATTGAAGATGGTGGATTTATTTTTATTCTTTTATGAGTGGAATGAATTTTTATGATAAATAAATAAATATTATTATATAGTATAAATTATTTTTAATTTAATTCATAAAAATGTATTTTCTACTAAAGCTTATTTTGATAGATCACACTTATATTTTTTAGTCTGTAGAATATTAGACAAGAGTAAATATATAACTATAAATTCTTTTTATCCTTTGAGTCAATTAGAAACATATGGCTTTTTATTAAAGAAAATATTTGCTATGATATATCAATTTAAAGATTATTATGGGAAAGTCAATAAGCAATGGTATAGTCTATTTTCAGATCAGGTTTAGGGCATATGTTGAGACTACTATACCACTCAAAAAAGGAAGTCAATATCTAATAAGTCTTGATAAATATCAAAATAAAATAGACAAGATATTTCATTTTGCATAAATTTTGTGTTTTCAAGTGTACTTTTCTGTTTACTAAAGAAGATATATTTCTTGAAAATATCTACTTCTATAGTAACAAAAGATAGTTCTTACTTTGTCAAAAATCTGTAAGATTCCACATGGTAATAAGCGAATAATGATTAACAAAGTACACTAATCTACTTTAAAGAACTTCCTCTTCACAAGCTTGCTACTCAGAAGATAGACATATATGAAATTAGATGATTAGATATATGAACATTAGATGACAGAGTAGCAGATATGATAACTATTCTTAATTTTTGGTAGTGTTCCTTATCATAGAAATACTGTATTCATTTCAAAACTCTTGTTTATGTAGATATTCTCAACAAAGATAATAAGAAAAAATTGATCAAAAAATCAAATCAAATAGGAGAAAATGGGGGGGATTTCAACGGTATAAAGATTAAACAAATCCTTATTTTTCATGTCTTATTTATTATACTTTTTTCTATGTTATAAATTTTAAGGACGTATAAAAAATGTGTTAAGAATAATACCATAGACGAAAGGAAGACCCTATCGATCCCTACAAGGAAACAAGAACCAAAAAGGGGGAAAATGATGCAAAGTTCAAGAGCATTACACTCAGTATTCTAATTATCTACAGATAAGACATTGCAATTGAGTAAGTAACATGGTTTACAAACCAGTAGAGCATTTAAAGGAGCATCACCTATTGAATTGTACAATCAAAAAGTCTCAACAGAGTAATGGATACAATTATCCAAAGTAAAATATAAAACTATAATAGATCTCATTATTTTAAATAAATTATAAAATAACAGTGATAAAGATAAAGATACCCTAGTGTAATAAATTCTTGTCCAATCTCTTAATACCTTGTTAAATCTCATATACATGAATCCATACAAATCCAAAGATCGCGAGGACCACATCTCATGTGATCTCATGGCATACGTCTTTGTTGTTATATATTTATAGTTGGAGAGGACTAGACACTGTAACCCATCTTTGCAAGCATGCTTGAATGGCAAAAATGACGTGTTCCTTTAATCCCATAACCTAAATGAACGAATTGAGTGGTCACCTCTTCTGCAACTCGAGCTGATAGGATAAGAGCAACCTCTCTCCTCATGGAAATGCGAAGCAACGACTCTAAACAACTCGCGCAAGGTTTACTTTACCAACAGTTTCCTTCTGGACGATCTCCTTCGTCTCGAAGACGCTGAAGTTGGCGTCATTCTTCGCCCGACCTTCTGCTTCATCAATGGGCTTTTGCATCACGAGGTTTACTGCAGGGGCTTGACGAGCACCTGCAGCTGCAGTTGTTATCGTGAAGTGGTAGCTTGTGTCGTAATTCATCGCTGAGTTGGCATGTATCACCGTCGTTTCTTCTTGGGAAGAAAGCATGAATTCAATTTTCTGAGTTATGAACGGCTCGAGATCGGACGGTCTCAAGGGTGACCCGACTTTCACTCCATTTCTCTTAGCGCAAAATACTGTTAAGATCAAAGTATTAATGAACTTTGTTGATATGTTTTTATTAGTGTTTTTACACATGTGTTATGAAAGCTAAGACTAATAGTACTTACATGCACCACTTTAAAATGTCTTTCCTTTGCACAATGCAAGATTATATAGCATTGGTACTAAACCAAGTATATGGTGAGTCGATAAATTCTATATATATAGGGAGTCGATAATCTCACCAAATTTATTGCATCTTTCGTTAACCTGCCAATTACACCCAACCTAAACTAAATAATTTATATATAAGCCACTTCAAAAGGGATGGATAAATTAAATTGTAATATAAGCTATAAGCTAAATTACCATAGGCTGCTTCAGAAAAAAGACGCTAAACTATATCATGATATGAAAGCATCTATAGTTAGTGCCAATCACAATCACATGTTCTATAGTTGACTTGATAATAAAGAGATGCAATAAACTTACCGACAATATATATATATCGTCCTTGATACACAGATATTCTTGATAGAAAGATACATATGCTACTGAAACTAAAAATACTAGTACTATCTACATTCTTCTCCAAGAAGTTCTTTAACATATATTTTTAATAGAAAACCAATTAACATTAATGATTTATATCCACTTTTATTTAATTTATTTTCTAATACACATCTCATTTACACTGGGGCATATTGTTTACATTTTCCTTTCTTAATCAACATGTATAATATTTTTTCATAAGAAGAAGTTGATCGCGTGTGATAACAAGAAGATTTCTTTTCAATCAACATGTGTAATATATCTTCATAAGAAGAAGTCGACCCCTTGTGATACCAAAGGAGATGGAAAGATCCCGTCAAGCGCGTACAAGGAAAAGTTAAAGGGGGGTTAAAATGGGGCTAAGCCCAATGGTAACGGTAAGAAGAATCTTTTCATATACTTTTTTCTTTGTGAAGATCGAAAATAAATGTTAATAAATTGCTGCTTAGATGTCGAGGAAGTTTGAATATTATGTCGGTTTCTTTTCCTTTTCTCTAGAAGATTTAAAATTCAAACTAATAAAATAGAAAATAATTTATTCAGCTCTTTAAAAGCTTTGTAGTTAAACCAGTGAATGGACTCCGAAATCTTCAAACTATAATATCGCATCCACGGTCCGATATGAAAGGACACCTGATCGAGAATCTTATTCTCGAATCTTGGTGGAAGTAAGGTCAAAGGGAAATCGGGTCGGGTTGAGTAATGTCAAGTGGAAACAGGGCCGGGCTCAGTTATCTGGATGCGAGGGTCAATGGGAAGAATAATCTACCTCTGAAGTACGTGGTGACCTCAGAGCCAAATACGAAGGAGTGAAAGTTCTATGGACTCAACCATTCAGGTGGATTTGAAGCTGTGAACGCGTTGTTAGAGGTACGCACACTGGAATTCGGGAGACGATGAAAGACTTGTTCTGGCATAATCAAATGCCATCCATAGCATTTGATTGAGAGACTGTTTGCACTCATGAAGCTGAGGAGTGACGGGATCTGCACACTGACAGCTGCTCTGTTTGGGTACAGTTTTATTTGAGATAAATCTGCCCTCAATGCGAGGAGTCATGGCTATGAATCCCAACGTGACCTTGGGATCGGCGTCCAGTTTTCTTTGCTCGCGTCTCTTCTCGCGGAGCAGAGTGTCACTCACCTGGTCAATTTCTTGGAGTGCGTCTTCAGGATTTGAAGGGTTGAGGTTTTTTGGGACCGAAACCAACGGCAGTGGGGGGAGGAAAAGCAGTCGTGGACTTCAGTCGAGGGCGGAGGAAAGCAAGGGTGGAGGGAATTTGAAACCATTTATCGGAAAAGCTGGGGTGAAATCTCAGTTAAGTCCAAGAGTTATTGAATTGGGTAGCAGCAGGGGCGAATTGAAGAGTCATGAGGGCGAATCGAAGAGCTCAGAAATTGCCATGAGGAAAAGGTGGTTTCCTCATAGTGGTTTATTCACGGTAGGTGAAGACACAAGTGCGAGCAGTGAGGAGATCCTGGAGATGCTGGGAGCATGTATGCTGGATGATAGGCGGGTCAGAATAGAGAGGGTGGTTGCAAATCGGACGTATTCCGTGGCCGTGGTGGTCGAGGGATTGAGTGATGTGGGGAACGTTTCTGCAGTTTGTAGAACGGCAGATGCATTAGGGTTTCAATCAGTTCATGTTATTGCAAATAAGCGTAAAATGAGATACAGAGAAAACCCTAGAACGAGCATGGGATCTGAGAAATGGCTTGATGTCGAGAAATGGGAGAGCACAGCATCATGTCTAGAAACTCTTAAGGCTCGTGGATACAGAATTGCAGTAACTCATATTGCGGATGACACAGTATCGATACATGACATGGACTGGACCATTCCAACGGCGGTTGTTTTGGGAAACGAAATCAGAGGTATCACTGAAGAAGCTATAGCTCTATCGGATGTGCGTTGCTGCATACCGATGGCTGGGATGGTCGAGTCGTTCAACGTTTCTGTCGCTGCTGCCATAGTAATGCATCAAGCTGCTACGGACAGGCTTAGACGAGTTGGAGTCCATGGAGATTTAAGTGGAGAGGAAAGAAGGATATTGGCTGCTTCCTTCTTCATGCGACATAGAGATAGTTCACTGAGTATATTGGAGACTCTAGTGGCAAGGAAGAAGAAAAGATCTCAAAAAAAACTGAAGCCTGAAATTATACCAGACTCAGAACTAGAGCCTGAAATTGTTTCTGTGAGTTAGTCCCTTGAATTTACTCCGCAATAGATTTAGCTCTTAATTTTTTCGTCCTTTATATCCAATTGTATTTATCTGACTGCCATATATACACTCAAAACCCACCTCAGATCGATTCCACGGAAGTTGTTGCTACAAAGCTACACGCTGTGAAAACAAGGTCGATCGCATTCCAGTGATGGGTCGAAGTAACGATATCATTTTTGCCCCGGGGTTACGATGCCATTAGACTGCTTCCAAGGATTTCTTAATGATCAGGATCGTTGAAACAGTCTAAGTAGTCTCTTGGTTCAGAATGGGGGGGAAGGGGGAAGAAAATTATTGGAGCTATAATTCCTAGAGTAATACAACTTATCTTCAGATTCAGAGACTGCTACTCAAATCTACCTAACCTTTGGGTGCCACATGCATGTGGCAGGGATTCTGAATGACGGAGGAGAGAAAAGAAACTGAGAAAGTCCGTCAAAATTTTCTTATACCCACGAGCGGATGTGAACTAATCGTCGAGATGTCATAATCTACAGTTCAGAATGTCTCTCTTTGTATATATCCAGCAGTGCCATCAACATGGAAGCAGTTTGTCTCAGTCACGCACTCATCCATCAGTGGGAACGAACATCTGCTGTCTTGACGCGAGGGAACCTAAGATAATGTACCTATCAAACTTGAATAACATGAAGTTGGTGGAGCCAGAAAGAATTCTCTTCATCTGCTTTAAGCCCAACCGGCAAATGGTGACTTTCGTCTCGTCATTAGTATCTTGAATTCTAGAAGCAAATCAACAGAGCGGTAAAATAGGCACTTCATTTCCAACCAAGCCTCAGCAACTACGCTGATTGTAGAGACGAAATAAACTACCGTGAAGTATGTCGCAGAACGTCGTGGACGAAGTGATACCTGGCTGTAGTTAGTGATGTTGATTGGAGACTTGTCAAACCAGCAGTGAACTCAAATGTACCTAAAATTCCGAGATATGCTACGCTGGTTCTTGGGATAAGCATCTTCCAATCTTCGGTCCTTCGATATCGTACACATGCAAAAAATTTATCCTAAGTGTCCAAATAAATACTCATTGAAAGATAATCTATAATTCCACTTATGTGGAGCAATTGCCACCTGGCGCAACCGTCTCGAAAAGATACCTGAAACTCCAATCATACGTTACAATGGCCAGCCTTTTTTTCCCTTTCTTCTTTTCAAGGCATTCCTGTACTACTATCCGCTTTTCAACCGGCAGCTGCAAGGCTACCCACTCTACAAGCGACTTCGCGTTACTTGAGAAGTCCCGGGCATACCACTGCAGTATCTTTGGAATAATCACTCTCTTATGTCGAGTGAAACCAATGTGTGCGGATAAAAAATCTCTACAGGCCCCCTGCAGCTCTGTCCGAACGTTTTTGGCGGTATACGTTCTCACCTACACTCAATAGACGAGGAGAATCAATGTACTGGATTCAAGGACGTGTTCGGTTTCTTCTTTCCGTCGAAAATGCAAAGCGCAAAAGTGAGAACAGTATGGAAGGGATTGCACGAAAACTTACCATCGGCGAAGAATGACTACCACAACAGAGAGCAAAGCTAACGAGAGGTTCAGGACGATCAAGAGCGTATGCTTGACGTGCGTCATGTTTTTTATACTTTTGAACAGGCAGGAGACTGGCCTGAAACCCACATGAATAAACAGGTAAAAGGTCTTGAAAATTCACGACGCTCTACCTATACAGGAGCAAGTTGTCTGCGTACCCCAAAAAGATCAACAACAATAAATTGATTGAAATTACGGAAAACATCTCTGTAGCGACTTCTCCTGACTGCGAACGTGCAAGGGCCACCAGTTTGATAAACTTTCTCTAGACTTCTCTACAAGAAAATCCAGGCTTTTCCTTGAAAAAAACCCAACCGGGAAAGAGATGGAAACTGACCAAAGCAGGCCGATAGGAGCAGGCACGCAAAATGGAATGTTCAATAGCGAGAGCACTGAAAAGATGTCCGCCAACAATGTACGCGGACTGGACCGAAGATACACATCGAAGAGCAGGAAGACACATGATTATTCTTCAGAAGTAGAACACGAGAGAACTACAGTTTACGGTCAGGCATGCAAGTTACATTTTATCGGATAATATGGAAAAATGGATTCTACTGCTTAAGACCTTGTGAAGTGAGAAAAAGGCGACCGCGTAGAGAACACGAAGGATGGGAAGACCCCATCAAGCCGTAAAAGGGGGAAACCTTGTGAAGTTATGATATGGGAAATATTCTTTTCGTTTCTACTGAAAAAGGAAGCTCATTGTGGAAAGCATGTCTGAAAGCGAATGCTGTGTGCGACGTACCTTATGCATTATAGTAATCCGTTTGTAATGGCTCCATGGTATTCCACGCACCATGTAGGCCTGTGGACACAAACCACCCACTAACGCATTAATTTTCGCCAGATGTCATTATTTGTTATTGAGGTTGCAGGAACTTGTGCTGGTACAAGGAGAAACTGGAGTTGGAAATGGATTACGACCGTTACATGCATCATGAGAGAGTTGTACACGTTTATCCAAAATGCCAGGCGTTGTTCATGGGCCATGTCGCGTGGATCCACGTGCTGCAAGCTTTCCACTAGAGCTCTGAAGACAAAAACTAAGCAAATTTGTGAATAACAAGTGGATGGTGAATTCTTCGTAAGAGAGTTACTGAAAAGATGCTAGAATTTCGTGGTTATAGACGCTTAAAGAGAATATGAAGAAAATATAATTAACAAATTCTTGGTGTCAGAGGGCCTAGCAGGTTAACGTACTTGAAGTGCCTGTACAAAGCTTCGTATTCCTTGAGCTTTTCTTCTTCAGGTGCAAAAGTAACCTCGACACACTTTGAATAAGAACCGACATCCCATGACTCTCGCATTCTGTATGGATCATGCAAACGCGCGGGTGTTGAACTCTGAAGCTTATCCTCGGACTCCTGCATATCCACAGCAGACGAGAAACTCCGGCTCCTCCTCCTCACATACGGTAAACAGTGCCTTCGGCTAATTGGTGGAGCAGAATATGAGAGTGTCTCCGCATAACGGAGATAGAGCAAAGAAATTGACCTAACCATCTCCTCGGAGAGCTCATTGGGCCGCACACTTAACTTCTTCCGAGCTGATCCATGTGAGATATTTCCAACCAATTTCGCAGGGAGCGTTGTAAATTCCTGAACAGATATATAACATATCTATTAACTGCATCAAAACTTGTCCCCAAAACGAGCTTCTCAATTCATATTGTAGTTACATGGCCACAGTAAAAAAGCAAGGTGTCCATTAAACCACTAAAGCATGATATGAGCAGTTACTATAAACGAACTCTTTAATTCCGATCTAGTTTAATATGAAACTACGGTTGAGAACCGTAGTGAAGACTACCGGTAGTCTTCACTTTCAGGAACCGAATGTCATGATAAAAGATCAAAATATCATTTAAATAAAGTTTCTCTCTAAAAGGAATTTTGACAGAGGCTTCACGAAGGTGGAATATCGTCTAGATAACTTATTGCATGGTTGATATACAATCACTCCAGAAAAAAAAATCTTCGGCACTTAAAACCCAATCGCTTGGACAATGATGTTTCTTGAATGTTAGATATTTATTGTCATTGGCCATCGGCATAAAGGCCTGAAAAGAGCAGTTGAGAGAGACTGATGTGTATGCCTGGCATACCATGGTATATACATATACTACTCTGCGTTTTTGCTGGTTGACAGTTCCTTTACTCAGAGAACAGATGCTTTCCTGATTTCTGTAACAACAGTAGCTATGACGAGTCTACCATCTGACTCATAGGATTCAATTTGTCGTTCTTCCATATCTACAACAATCGAAAATCTGATGTGGCTTGTTCAATTCCCTATCTTGCAAATTCGAGAAGAACCTATATCTTGAATTCAAGGCTTCTCCACCTACTCATTTCTCTAGCTTCACCGAATTAGCGGAATCGAATTCAAAGCAAAATCTGCGGTGAACCAAGTCTTCCCATGAACCATCCTTAAGGTGCCTTTGACCCTGAGTTTTCAAATGATACATTATTCACTGGCATACTTGAGAGCCAGGTATCTCATGCTGGCACCGAAAGACTTTTTCACACGAGAATCTGAATAGAGACCTACTTTCTTTAAGTTATCCCTGTACCAGACTATTCTGGAGAACCTTTCATGTCTCACGAACTAGATGAGAGAAATTTAATTGATTGGTCACAAGTTCATACTATATTAGTGACTCTCGGAGCATCTAACGTGGACACACCACAGCTCTTATGTAGAGTCATACCCGCTGGTTAGTCATTGGATCCCAATACCAGATGTTCCTGGCATCCATATCCCAGGAATTGAACAAACTGTTTTGAGGTTTGTACAGCGGCACCAACTCCTTAGAGCAAATTGCTAGTTTTGCAACGTGCATCAACAAGCATAAGTACGAGTCCTTTACTGGCACTTCTACTTGATCATTCTTGTGAAGGTACATGTCCTTCTGCGCAGCAGTGAGTCTTGCTCCAAACACCACATCACACACGTGGAAGAACTTCCCTGGTATAACTGATGAAACATAGAGGTTTGACCAATAAATCATCTGATATACTCTCTTGAAACGACGAGCTTCAACTCCCCTCAAGATAAGGACTATGGTTTCCATGAAAAAACTTCTTCATGTCTAGGGTCATATAGGTGCAACTAAGCCTATGCCTGCGAGTGGTCGTAGTAAGCGTGCACACAAACCCAAGTTAACTATATAAAAAAGTTACGAGAAAAGGAGACCGGATGCCTGAACACAACCGGAGGCAGGGAAATCTCGGTGAATCCTGGAAAACGGATTTAATTTTGGCAGAAACCGGAAACTCCTGACATTAATGAACTCACTCATGACAATGCACACGATATAGTTTATGCACAGCTTGAGGGAAGGTTTTAGACGAAGAGCAATGTCAAGAAAAGGGTTCTAGATTTCTCTGACCTGGCATAAGGTTCCACTCCAGGCATAAAGTTCCAGCTGGTTCCTAGCTCGAAGAAGGAAATACTGAAGCAAGATATACTTCACATATACCGGGACATTCATGAAGGAACTGAGACCTCCTTTTAATTGTATGCTTTCTAGAAGTAGAAAAGATCAGTGTCCATCTTAGTTTCGTGTGTCCAACTTTTATCTGATTATACGTTCGTTGAGTTCATACAAGTTAGAAGTTTTCTACTGTTAATGAGGAGAGAAGAAGTGAACGACCTCATACCTGGCTATTCTCCAGTGAGTAATCTGGCAAAGAATTCAATATTCTGTAGCTTGATTTACTCCTCACTTTAGACAAAGGTGCCGATGACATGTGGATGTCTTCAAAAGAGCTATTCAGCTCTTCCAGCCAGGATGGACCCTGCAGACAGAATTCTGAATATTTTGAACTTACGAAATATTGTGACCCAGTTTCACAGCACTCCGAAGAAAATAATGAAGCACAAAAATTCAGAACCTTGCAGTCTTGGACTTCACTATTCATAAAACGATCTACGCAAAACCACTTTTTGGAGGGACGGAGACGCCCGGGGAAAAAAACCAATGGGCTGGGAAATTCGCCAAAGCTTACAGGAAAGAACTGCTGGATCAGAAAATCAGTCATTTACAAATCGAATTGTTTGCTAGATCCCTAGCTCTAAGGTCAGTAGTAGGTGAAGCTAACAAAAAACCTGGATTGAAATTCTTTTCCATGAGAAAATTTATGGAAAGCGACCGGCTGAACGGCATTTAGATTTACAACAAGCAGGAAGCAAGAGACGCCATGTAACATATTCGTACCCGTTGATGTAAACATCGGCTGTCTACTCTGACTTCAGGTGTCCGTGGAGTTCGTGGTGTCTGCTCAGTAATAACCTTTGTTACAGCCACTGGACTCGTCTGAGAGCTTGATTCTCGCTCCAAATCTCTGTCTTCTGAAATTGGTGTGATTGTTGTCTTAGTATAGGGACCTCCACGTAAGCTCACAGTATTCACAGCACTAGCATACTGCCTTGCATGTTGTCTTAGTCGACGGGTGATGTGAAACTGCAAAGCAAAAAAGTTAAAGCAGCATATATCAGCAATTTTGTTCTCCAGTTGATTGGACACCCGACCTGCTAATACCTAACACTCCTATAACACCTTACACGTCCTGTGCAACACATTTAATGACCATGGTATAATTCGTTCCTGTCTTCAGATACTAGACTAAAGTCTCAACAAGTTGAGGTAAATAGTCCCTTGAACCGTCTGACAGTCTTGATTCCGGGTACAGCAACCCATTCTTCTGAGGTCAGATAATCAAGTTTATATGATGTCTCTAACCTCGGCAAAGCAATTGTCGCAGAAATACTCGTTGCAAGTTTGACATATGATCTCCGCTTGTTTGAAAGCCTTGGTTCTTGCTTCGCATACTGCACAGCTGGGTGGAAAGTTCCATATTAGAAATATTAAAACGAGAACCTAAGTGACAGGATAGCGGGTTTAGCGAAGTTGAAGGAAATATAATCATTTCTTTGCTACATTATGTGAAACAGACATAACATTTTTAAATTGAGGAGGACTGAAATTTTTAAGTCAATCCTTTCTCGTTCTGATCATGGGAATGGGGCAAAGTATTTTCGCACGTTGAACCTCTTCACCACGTCTGACAGATCTTTGCCCATTTTGTAGGGTTATACGAAAGTACTAGCGGAAGTGTAGAACTTGTTTTCCTTTTAATTCGAGTTCATGGAAGTACCTGTCGGATGCTGTAATTATCTGCAAGCTAAGGCGTTCCCTGGAGATGTCTGCAGTAAAAGCAATTTGAACGAGCTTGTCGTAACGGAGTCGAGAGGAAGTATATCTTGATCCAGATGATTAATCAAGAGTTGAAACCCAAATAAACTGGAACAATTGTGGTAAAGAACTACTTGAGGAAATCCACTCGTGGATGAACTCCTATAGGTGAGCATTCATACCTGATATGAGGCTCTCGCCGAACTCCTCGGCCTCTTGAGTAACCCATTCCATCTACGCATCAAGTTTTTATAAGCGTCATTATATTTTGGTTTTCCTAAAGATTAGAACTTTGATAAATCAAGTTGAAAAGTATCGCAATCTAAAAGAAGTAGCAGATAATCACCGTTGCCTCGAAAAATTCCACTTCAACATCACTGTTGTCACTCTCATCAGTGGCCTTCAAATATTCGTCATCTGTTTCTACTACAAATTCCATTCCTGTGTTTGGATCGATAATAGGAGGTTGTTTTACGATTTCCTTCAGTATTCTCCGGCCTTCTTCTTCCCGTGCACAAATCTGGAGAAAGCCAGGGAGTAGAACGGACGATATTTTGGACGAGAATGTCAAATGTCTGCCTGGTACTTGAGCTGTGAAACATTTTCTCCTCAGCTGTAACTGGATAACTATCTCACAAAAAGCACCCATTCTTGTACGCCCATCACACTGTGTGGAGTTAAAAACAAGCGACAAGATAATAAGTTTCATACAAATCTTTGTAAGTTCTGAACTCGTATTTTAAAACATATACCTCTTCATAAGTGAGATCGTACCACTCATCGAGGTAGCAAAAGGCATTCCGATGTGTGAGCAGAACTATCTGCGCAAGTTGATCCATATCAGAGAATAGAGACTTAAGGAAATTAAAACGAAGGTACTTCCCCACTATGATATCAGGTGACATAGAATTTGCAGTTTCTAGCGGGAATATAAGGACTGGCAAAGGACAGTTCTGGTTTTATGGATAATTTTTGCTTGCTGAACCGGTCACGGGATGTGGATGCATTAATACATTCAACTTCCTCTCTCCATTAAAGGAAAGGAAAGCTTGCAAATCACCTACCTGTCGAACCCCATTGAGCATGAGCTTCTCCAACCGATTCTGTACTCCCCAGTAGCTTCATTGCAAAACAAACAATGTAATCAATGTTCGATTTTTGACCTGAGAACCTGAACAACTCTGCCAACACGATTCAAGTAAACTCTACTTGAAATTTCTCGAGTGTAGGATGTAGAACCTCTCTCTAAGCATGTGCTTGAAATTCAGGTACAGCTAAAACTTCTATGTTCCGATATAGCTAGAAAGTTCTGCGATGTAACTTCACTTGTTTATCATCTTTTCAAATTACAGATGTTGAAGATCACACAAACTTGAATCACAGGTCTCCTCCGTGAAACTAGGAAAAGGCTTGTGGTTTTGAACGAGCTATATCAAATTATTTCGCATCGCGAGCAATGAGTAACCTACTTGGCCTCCACTCTCACCAGCTTGTACGCGCACATCATATTTTCTGCATTGTTTTGCCAACCACTTCGAAGTGGTCCCAACCTGCATTATTCAGAACAACGATTATTTACGTCATGCAAGTAATCAGAGTTAACCCACTTAATACATGTACACAAACTCTCTGAGCTACCACAAATCGTAGTATGAGTAGGCTTTGGGATCCCTCAATGCCTTAACTGTTCGGGTTATCTCAAGAACTTAACGAGTGGATAAAACTCAACAAGCAGGAAACTATTAAAATACACTGCAAGCAATCCTATCCTTCAGTCTCTGTTCCAAACGATGAAACGTATGTGGCAAATGAAGAGACCGCCTGAAGTTTCAAACTTCTGTGTATGTAGGAATCATACCCGGTTCTGCTGGAGGTGAAAAGCTGAGGATCAAGTTTTGCCTGGTAATCTCTCTTGGCGACCTGTTGAAGGGGAAATGTCACGCTCTGTCAGTATATATCGGCGTTGGAACCACATGAAGTTTCTACCCTCATATATGATATCATTTATGTGGGTAGGAGAAACAACAGGGTTGTATCCAAGTACCTTGTCCATGGCAATGTCGATCATATCGACCTTCCGAATTACTAATTCAGCTTCACTCAGCCCGTGTATATTCTCCGTTGACCCATCATCGTCCTCATGTAAAGTAATCATCTCTATTTTTAACTGCGTCACAGCAAAGATGTCCTTGAGAAGTCAAAACGTATTAGTTGTTCAACATGGGATTTGCTCACAAACAAAATTAAGTACAAATTGGACTGTATGTTTACATGTCCACGGATATTTACGATCTAATGACAAGAAACGATGAATATGCTAAGTGGTATTGGTCTCTTGAGGAAAAGGATAAAGATTTAGCTACACTGTTGCTTGACCAAAACAGATGAAACATGATGTTACAGCTTTTGGAGGCTTTTAAAAACGACTGCAACCTTGTGAAAGAAAGGAACTGTCAGTACGGTGCGAATGTGCGGATAGGCCATCCACGTCTTCTCGTCAATCACAAGGGCACTTGAAGGAACCAGCTTGGTCACCTGCAACCAACATATTACTCTATATTTATCGACATAAACGAAGAAGGTTTCATGAACACTAGACATGACTAAAGACTAATTGACCTCGTGCGGATCAGGTATAAATCTATCGAATTAACCTCACCCGCTGGTTCTTGCTCCATGACAATACAACTTTTGCTGCAATCTTTCACTGACCTGACGATTTAGCCTTTTCCCCAGATTGCATCATCCTCAAAGCACAATAACATTTATTACTTTTCCAGAATCAAGTATGTACATACCCAATCTGGTAGACGGTCTCCCAGCCTGTAGAGGCTGTGAGTGAAAATGCCTTCGCCATAGACCTCACTAACATAAGGTGCAGTTGAAACCAGCTTCAAGAATTATACATGCACACAATGTTAGGATTTGTTATGATGATTTCTTAGGAGTTCACAGCAATACGTATAAGTGAAACATCAAATTGATGTTTTGAGCACAAATTTCTTGACAGCATGAGATGATTAATCGGGATGCAAGATTGGGTAGAAAGACACGGTGATATAAATTAAGCCAAGGAGCAATTTCTGTTAGTGCTCTTCAAGCGCTAAAGCTCTAAAATTTAAACAGAGCATTGTTCTTGCTACCTAAGGACAGCATTGTAGACCCAGATTTCTATTTTTGACAGGTCATGTCTAGCATAGTCTCGTTGGATGTAAACCTGGCCCCCTTGTCCTTCAGTTGTGTTGGCCTCATTTGTCTTCCAATTCCCGTATCGCTGGCCTCTCTTGAATTCCTCAACTGTACGTCAATGAACACCTTTAGCAATAGGTTCAAGAAGTACATAGGAATCTAGAACCTGATTTTCATTAACTTGTGTGCTGTCTTTCAGAAGACATCGATAGGGATATGTATCTTTGAATCCCTTATCAAGCACTACGCCCTGTCCCCTCAATGTCCTGGGATAAGGTGGAGGTATTTGACATGAACGGCAGAAATCGAACCTTGAAAATGCCACTTTGTACAACTTGGCGCGAATGTAGGCTTACTGCAGCAAATACGAATTTATTTTGAGCAGTATAGTACCACGCAGGCTAGTTACACTTACCTGTGATTGGCAGCGGTATCCGCATTTCTGTTATGTGAACCATTTTGAGGGAGAGCAATGAGGCCCTGGCACGTTAAGAATGAATGTTCCAGATGCCTTGACCTGTTTTGCAACCTCCGTTGCTTCTCTATCAAAGGTTGAGTGTTCCTGGTACATCACTGTCGAGTCTGAAGATATCGAATTCCCAGCAGCTACGATTAAGCTGCGTAGGCGGATTGACGATGCAGATCATAGCGACTCTTCAATTTCTTCAATTCCTCCCTCCTCCTGCCGCTAACAATTAAACCAATTCGCTGCGTCTCGTGACGAATTTTCTATAAAGTCCCAGTCTACTCACGAACTGACAACTTATACAGTTACAAACGCAGATCCGGAGCAAAGTTTACTGCTATGAAGTTTGAAGTACCAGCTTGACGAGGAGGAATCTCCGTCAAATTGTTTCTCACTGACTCCAGAACTTTAAGTTCGTCGATCAAACCAATCTGGATCTGCAGCCCTGGATATGAACACCTCAAATGACCATCGAACCTGTCTGTAGGTCCTGAACCTGGTTATGATGCAAATTGTAATCCGCATATATCACCATCTGAACCGCATGAATTTCAGGGCCTCCCAGGCTTCTGACAGTGCTCATGTGTTCCGAATCGTAACCCGGTGTAATGGAGATGTAGAAGAATGGACTGAGATTTCACCTAATGATCCTAACCTGCTAGCCCGATGAAGCCTCTCGAGAGAAGTTGCTGAAGAGACCAAGCTCACCAGATTTAGCTTAAAACTCATCCGGAGAGCTTTCCAGTAGTAATTAGTACTCCTTTGACAGTTGTTTGCGAATCCAGTGCCAGAGCTCATCCACAGCGTAGTCCCGATGTTGCTGATCCGCAGTCCCCAAGTTTCAAGTGAGTTACAGCTTCCGAGCGCTAGGCAAGGATAGAGAGGTTGTCTACTGCATACTCTATATATTATTACGGAAGAAGTTATGATACTCAATTCAGGAAGTAGAAAAGAGTTTAACCTGTGCTAGAAAACAACTCACTTCGAAGAGTCCACTTGGCCAGAGCAGCGTTCCACTCGAAAGAACGTTATCCCGTCCAATCTGTGACCGAGATCAACCTCACACTCTGCGCCTTTGTGAACTGAGAGTCGGTCCCAGGTTCTCCCAAAATTGTGAACTTTCTGTTTCGAAAAGGAATCCACCTAGTACAATATGCTTCCTGGCCAGACCATGTCAATTTTTCCTCAGCATGTTCGGTCTCCTACCAAGAGCAGAAGTCAATCTCGCTTCATAGATCAACTTCAACCAGTGCAGGAAACCAAAGCCATTTTACTCACAGGCCATCGCTCCGACAATAAAGACCACAACCGGGAGCTGGAATTTGACTCTGTGACAGTTTAAGAAGCATGCATACAGGTAAAGGGCACAATAGTTGAAATTGAGAGGTGTTCATATTATCAAAGTGCATTGCTTGATTACAGACCAAATTCCTCTTAATCGACTTCATCATCGTCATAGGCTTTTGTCTTTCCGTCTTCCGGCTCTCTATGTAATGGACGAAAGGCATAGATACAAAAGGCGCACCCAATGCCAGCCCTGCCTGCCTGCAGAAGGAAAAAGACACTCTGGAGGACAGACCACAGACGACTGCTGAGTGCTACAGCGACGACAGACAACAAATTACCAATAATACTTCCGGGATCTCACTCGCCAACGCCAACGCCAACTCCAGGTCGGGATCTCCACTGCCACACGAGTGCTCTAGCGGGTTCCCCCTATTTCGGACGTCACACATAGAGGCACAAAATGCCACAAAATCTCCGATTGCCCCGCTACGCGCTGTTCTCCCCTCCCAGCGCGCGCTCCGGTTGGCTGTGCGCTGCAGCGCACCGCACAAGAACCTCCGCGCCTGTACCTCTACTGTGTTGTGTTAACCACGACGGTCGCCAAAAACCTCGCGACAACGTTTGCCACAGAATTAAAGGTTTGAGCTTCCCCTGGTCCTGCGACTGGTATCAGTCACGACGGACGACAATGACTAATCATAGGATTGACGTGGTTTGACTAATTTCAAGGCTCTGTACGCCGGGTTCAACTCGGCGTACCATAACAACGACGGATCTGACGGAAGGATTTGGCCTGCACTTACGGCTGCCAGTTACGGCATGACGTACTTCCATATCAGCAGGCCGCCTGTGTTGCGAGCTTGTACTGTACCGTAGTGTGTAGATCCAGTACACTGCTGACTTGGCCACTTACCTCGCCGAAGCTAGGTCCTGGGAACAGTACTGGCAATCTGGGACACCACTACTGTGGAGCCAAGGGACTGACGGAACTTGTTCTTGAGCAATCTAAGATCCATTCTACAGTATGTAGTACGCTGAATACGCAATCACGGTGCTGTCTGGCACTCATTCCTCGAGATAGTCCAGTGCCAAAGAACAACGGTTATCTTCGCGGTCAGGTACCAAGGTAATGTTCGGCTGGAAACAGCACGATCAGACACATCTCAAACCGGGTCCACGGGACGTTAAGCATACGATGCGAATTAACTCTGATATGCTGCGCTGTCTACCCATGCGCGGAACTGCCCGAAATGGCACATACGCTACACTACTACGGCGCCGTAAGAACTATCTCTGACTTCAAAGAGAAAGGCGACCGCGTAGAAAACACGACGGATGGGAAGACCATAAGGAGAGTAAAATAGAGCTAAACCCCAATAGTATCGACTAAGCCCGTCTCACTTCAGGCTTCTTTGCGGTGCTTTTCATTTCTTTCATACTCTGCAACTGTTGTCTGTGGTCTTCAATTGTCCTAGAACCTGGAAGAGAATCGAAGGTCCACTTTAGCGCCACGCTAGTTGGCAGTTCACAATTTACCAACCACATAAAACAAAGCACTACACTTTTTTAAAGGTTTAACTAACTTGTTTAGGAAAGGCTTCGGTTAACCGCCAAGCAGAAGTCAAAGGAAGGATTAAACAACATCCAGCTTCTTCGGTGACGAGCCAAATTTGGATTGAGTATTCAAGGAGAGGGTAGGTCATTTTGAATTTGAGCACCTCATAGTGAGACCCAACTTTTACCAGATGCAGTTTGTTAAGGCTCCCATTGAAAAGGAAGAAGCATGCAGGGGAATAGTCTTATGGAGGTGACAGCCAACGCCTTGGTTTTGGGTTAGGTGTTAGACACTTTTTATTGGTGAACAAGCATTTTACTACGTTATTGTCTCATTTTTAATCTTAACTAGCTGGTTATCTGTTGTAATCAGCCTTTTTTACGTCCACATTTGACTAGTGGGTACATATGCAATTCTTCATTTCATGTATACTTTTTTTCTAAAATTAGTTTGTGTCTCTTTCGTTATTGGTAGACCTTTAATAAGCATTTTATTTTGTTTATCGGGAATCTAAATGTTTACTTCTGTTATTTTTCCTCGCTTTTTCTTTTCTCATTTGGGCAAGTGTTCCAAACCCTATTTCAAATCATTTTTCCATCTCGTCTTCTCTTTCCAGTCCGTTCAACCATCCCTATTTGGACAATTTATTCACAGCAGAAATCTAATCTTTGTCCTCGTGCACTTTTGATATGTATTTTCAAATTCTATTTTCGCTACAGTCTGTTCATCCGGAGTTATTTTCTTCGTCCTTATCTCAATTGTTTTTTTTCTTTTGAATGGTTTTGTTTCTGTATTTTCTGTTACTACCGACACTTCTTCCATGATTTCATGCAGTGATAATTGCATCTATTTTTCCATCTCCATGCAACTTCTAGTAATGGCAGGGTGAAAAGATATAGAACATAAACCCCAAAGGAAAACAAAAAAGGAGTACAAAGTACCAAGGAATGCAGGAAAGGATAAAAATAAATAAATATGCAT
This sequence comes from Lunularia cruciata, assembly GCA_948567375.1. NCBI lineage: Eukaryota > Viridiplantae > Streptophyta > Marchantiopsida > Lunulariales > Lunulariaceae > Lunularia > Lunularia cruciata. Next base: position 47,693,588 of record OX419758.1, read on the forward strand.
GGAACAACAGAGTATTGTTAAGACACAACCAATGGCTACTAGGGATAGTGGTCTACTTGGAGTCCATCCAGGTGAGTATGGTCTACTTGGATTACACCCTTGGTCTACTTGGGATGTAGTTAGAGGATGCTAGCAGCCATATCGGAGGGAGTTTTTCACATTGAAGTTAGTACCTCTAGTGGTTGGAGGCATGATACTACTGTTCCCAAGGGTCTAGTATAGCAGCCAGTCAAAACATCTTCAAATCTTATGAAAATTTTAGAGGATAGTTGGGAGCCAAATCTTGGACCCAAGCTTACAAGAGGGGAAAGACAAAGGGTTTGGAGGTTCTTGAGGAGCTACACAAGTTATTTTATCTTCAATATGAAGGATTTGGATGCTCGAAAGGGAGTTGGTATTTGGATTGAGCTTACTAGTGATACACCAGTTTTGTGATATCCCAACAAACATAGTGACATGGAGAGAACATTGATTGAGAGTCGGAGGAGAGACCTTTTTGAGGTTGGTTTGGTAGAGATTTCACATGGAGAGTATGCATCAACTATAGTGATGCCAACCAAGAAGGATATGCATGGCAACTATACAAATAAACATATGCGGAGATTACCGTCTTATTAACCAATATACTAGGGCTGATTGGTATGCCATGCCTACACAAGAGGAGATCTTTGATGCAATTGGGCATGCCAAGGTCTTCAATACTTTGGATCTTTGAGTGTGATATCATTAGTTGCCAATCAGGGAGGAAGATAAGTCCAAGACAACATTTTAGGCTATTGATCCTCATGGTAAGGATATGTTATATTAGTGGAGTTTCTTACCATTTGGGTTAAAAAACACTCTTGCTTAGTTCCAAAGGGTCATGGACAGGATCCTAGTTGGATTGGATTTTGCTTGATGCTATATTGATGACATTTTGGTCTATAGCAATACTATGGAGGAGCATGAGAGACAATTGTTGGAGGTATTTGAGAGGTTGAGATCTCATGGACTCAAATTACATCTTAGGAAATGTAGGTTCTTCCATGATCATGTTGAGTATTTGGATCACACTATCTAACCTGGACAACTTGGTGTTAATAGACCAAGGTGGAGGCTATTGCATGTATTCCTCGGCCTATTGATGTGAGCAAAGTGTGAGCATTCCTTAGGTTGGTGAACTTCTATCACCGCTATGTTAGAGGATTTAGTGCCATTGCCAAGGCCTTGACAAAGCTGACCAAGCTTACACAAGGGTGGTGTTGGGGAGATGAGCAAGAGAGAGCTTTTGTAAAGCTCAAGGAGAGGTTGACATCTACTTCTATTTTGAGGAGACCAATCAGAGGATGACCATTTCAAGTTCATATTGATTGGAGTATGTTGGAGCTTGGAGCAGTGCTCACCCATCATGATTATGAGGGGAAGGAGTTTGTGGTGGCCTATGCTAGTCGTTGTAACAATTTAGCAAAGGCAAAGTATAATTCATATGAGGGAGAGTGTTTGGCAATATGGGCAATAACACATTTCCAATGTTACCTATTTTCTATCCCCTTTACTCTCATCATTGATCATCAGCTGCTGAAGTGGTTGATGGAGTCCAACAAGCTTTGGGAAGCTTGTACAATGGGCTCTGATTTGACGTGAGTATGATTTCATGGTTATTCATAGACCTCGAGTGGTGAACCGTGATGCAAATGGGTTGAGTAGAAACCCATGTCCCAACCAAGAGGATCAGATTGGAGCATGTTTGCAAGGTGAGATGGATAAGGAGATGGTGCCAAGTTGGCATGCATATGCTTGTTTATGTATATCTTTTGAGACTTTGGTGGTATCTCTCTCAACACATATAGGAGGAGTTATTGAGGTCACAGATCCAAAGAGTAGAGATAGTGGTATAATTCAGTGAGACATTCATGATGATATCTTAGTGATGGATTATCTTTTCTTTGGTGTTGTGGGTGGCATAGTTGGGGCCAAGGAGAGAGACCGTGTTCTTCAGTGAGCCAAACGGTTCAGATTGGAGGGCAGACACCTTCTTTGTGTATGGGAGGATGGTAGAGTGAGATTAGTACCACTTCCATCTCAAAGACCATATTTGGTACATTGTGCTCTTGAGGAGCTAGGACATTTTGGAGTAAAGCGTATGTATAGCTTACTCCAAAGTCATTATTGGTGGTACGGTATGCAAATCGATGTATAATAGTTTGTTGTTGTAGCTAGATAGATGATCTAGAGATGAAATTTAGTTTGGTAAAATTTGGAAGGATGTTATGATGGACTAAGTAGATACGCTAGAGGTATCACCACAAGAGTACTTCTACTAATAGGCCAGAAACCAAAACATGCTTGGAAACTTTAGAATCAATAGCTAGGAATATGATCTAGAGGTGAAACTTGGTGTGGTGGCATCTAGAAAGACTTACACATGATGGAGAACATAGATCAAATAGAGGTATTACCAAAAGAGCACTTCTACTAATAGGGTAGAAGCCAAAATAGGCTTGAAAACTAAGGCAATTTGGAGGCCTAAAAGGATGAATTAGGCCTCAAAAATATGTAGACCTCCCTCCCTTCCAATGTAGGAAAGGTTGACTTTTACTCCCCCTTGGTTTGTCTCACCAAGAGCTTTCCAACGGTATCTCACCCACGTGATTTTGAGATTCTTACAAGAAGATTCTCTAAAAGATTCCCTTTGGTCAAAGCTTATTTGACCAACCAGATGGGACCATGAACAACATGTCACCCATCCACGCAAGTAATCTAAGGGTGGAGCTTGCTGAAAGGTCACCTATCCATGTACCTAATCCTATGGTGGAGCTTCCTTGGAGGAGATCCTTCTTGGCTATATCATAAAGAGAAGGTGCTCCTTTGGGGCATCGGAGGATTGAGTGTGAAATCTGTGTTTTCTCTTTTGTACTCTCTTGAAGAGTCTCTTGTCCTTGGAATATTATAGTTATCAAACATCTTACAACTATAATATTCCAAGGTGTGATTGAGTTAGAGTATCATTTAATGCTTTTATGCATAATTACACCAATTACCTATCATGAGATTGGGTTATTATTGGAATTTGGACTTTGTCGGACATTTACTGTTGACTATGAGACATCATCGGTATGTTTTGGTGATGGTGGAGCACTTTTCCAAGTGGATTGAGTTGGTGGCACTTCCTAACAAGTCCATTGAAGGGACAACTTACTCATTCTTGGATTGGATTCTTAGTCATTTTGGTGCACTAACTAAGGTTTTGACTGATCAGGGTACAAAGTTCTTGTGGGGGTTTCAGGTGTTGTGTAACAAGGTATTGATTGATCATCATACTACCTCCCAAGATCACCATAAGGCAGATGGCTTAGTAGAGAGAGTGGTTCAAATGATGAAGAGAGGATTGCAAAAGTATGGTTCGCAAAGAGGCCACTTGGGAGATTGGGATCTCCAATTACCTTGGTTGGCCATGGGCTATTGGTTCAATTGTCAAGTTTCCTTAGCATCCTTCTCTCCTTGCTTTCTACTCCATGGACAAGATCCAAATTTACCTATAGCTATTCATCAAGATGTTATTGTAGTGTTGGACTTGGCTGATCCAAATGTATGGATAAGTGCATATTCTCAACGGGCAAATATCTTTTGAAGAGTAATGCTAATAGTCTTTGAGAACTTGGTGATTACTCAGCATAGGGATACCTTAGATTATGCTACCATTTGAGGAAGAGGTTATAGACCTTTGATCCATCAATTTCATCCAGGTGATTATGTATATTTACAATAGATAGCACTGCTGACACTTGATGTTTCTACATGCCGCACTACCTTGAGTATGCACAAGGTTTTGCCATCTGAGTCCTTATGTTGGAAGGACATGATGGTGTTTTTTGGAAGGATCATGTGTATAGTTGTGTGCCATACCACCTCCCAAAAATTGATGGTATTATGGACCCAAGCTTGGCACTTGTACGTGTAGGTGTATGTTATTCGGCTCTTTTGGTGGAGTTGCTACTATATTAATGTATGATAGTTGTTTGAGAGGATGGGATACGGTATGTTTGACTCCTTCTTTCATGGTGATTCCTCAAGGATAGTGGTTATGTCCTAGATATACTTGATCTATAGCTAATTCATCCTTTATTTAGTATAGATTGCAGACAAGCGACTAATGATAGGGCTTGATAACACTCGACCTCCTAATCTTTTGCCCACCATAGGGTATACCATATACTTGGAGTAGATTGCTATCTGAAGTTAGAGGGACCTAACCACCAACTAGGGGGGCGATTATGCCACTTTAGATTCCATGTATGACTTATGTGTGAATTGTGCCTCTATAGTGTGTGATGTTCACAATGATGTATGTTGTAGCAATGGATATACGCATGATAGCTATCATGCCATTTGTAGTGTTGCACCTAGATTGCTTGGACTCTAGAGTAGTAGTGTTGGTAGTCAAGAGTATTTTGGCAATTGCTCATAGACTACTTGTTGATAGTCAAATTTTATGTTTAGGGTATTTATTACATGGAGGAATCATAATCATTTGCACCATTCACACCGTTGGATGTGCCATCAATGGGACCAGTGGGTATAATTTTGGAGTGTAGCTCCAAAGAGCTCACTTCTTTGATGTTGATCCTTCAAGTTCTTGGCTATATGGTGGACAAAGGCCGGTGAGCGTCACTTGGGTTCTCTTAGCTAGAGTGGGTGTGGCTTGACTGTAATTAGTGTCCAATTGTTGGAAAATCATTGAGTGATAGATCAACTACTTATTTGATTGAGTGTGATCTGAGTTGTGTGAACAAACTGATTATTGTGGCATTTTAGAGTCCATGTAGACTTATGTGTGAGTTGTGCTTCTATAGTGCGTGACAACGATGTATGTTGTGTAGCAATGTACATATGCATGACACAATGGCTTCAGCTCTCCATATGTGATCTATTGTGTAGAACCACTCCCTTGATATGTCTAGATCTGAAATGGATATCTCTTCACATTGGTCTTCTATAGCTCAAGATCAACAACTATAGCCTTCCCTAACATAAGGGGTTGTGCACCAGAGTCTAATAATATCCTCTATGGTGTATAGACCTTCCCTGAAGGTCCTACCAAAATGGAAAATCTCCCTTTGGTTATCCAATAGGACAACTCTAGGTGTGAACTGAGCTTGCTCAAGGGCAGGTCTAGTTGGTAACTCCTCCAACCTAGTTGCTACTACTTGTTATAAACCATTGATTGTTGAGCGAATCACATGCTCCTCAACCAAGTCAACTCCACTATCAACCACCTCTTCTCAAGAAGCAAGAACCACATCATCCCTATTCTCACAAAGTGTGGCAACCAACTAGAACACTAGAGTTGGGTCAACTTCCAATGTAAACATATCATTGGTTGAGAATAAAGAGAAGCATACAAACAACTAAGCCACCTCCAACATTATGCTAGACTTAATCTATGTAGTAGTAGATGGTTGAATAGCATCTAGTCCATCATGGACTCCATCATTACCTACCATACATGCATTAAGACATATAGGAGCCATAGATGTCATCTATAGTGCCTCAAAGAGTGTGAAAGACTAAGGAAGTCTAAACTGTCTACCAAGCTTTCCTCTTTGTGGATCCAAATCCATTGATGCTCCTCTAGAGCATGTATTGCATTCTTAGTCACTACGGTAGATGCATCTACCTATGTTCCTTTGCACATAAAGTCCAAGATTTCTCTATCAACAATATAAGAGGTGGTCTCAACACCTTAACCTGATCTCTTTTGAGTTATGGCCATGTTAGCATATCTTTGCTCCAACTACTCAATCCGAGTAGCCATGGTTGTATTAGAAGCAAGAGCAAGTATTTCACCCCTAACAAGTGTAGGTCCTCTACCACCATCTCTACCACCTTGTCTTCCATGACTTGGATTTTCCCTATCACTTGCCATAGTAGCCCTACCACTCCGTAACTATGTGTGAAGATCAAAGCATCAATCATTAGTGTGACCAAATTTGTGACAATGGTCACATTGTATTTATGATGGTTGTGATGCACCATAGGCATCATGTCCATTGCCCTAAGTGCACTATCTCTTGGGGTGAGGTCCACCACAAGTCCAACAAGCAACACCAACACTCACTAGCTACTATTGACCTAAACATGAAGGTAAGAGTCTAGTTGCACTATGCACTCTACTCACTCCATAAGATTTGGGCTATCCTTTTTGCCCTCAAAAGTTGACACAATGTGATGCACTTTGCTACACTCTAGAAGAAGTAAAAATTCTAGATTAGGTCTGTGACTTGGCCTATCTCTTACTTAGGATGAAACTCTGATGGCTATTATGGTGGCACACCATGGACTAAGAAGGCAAAGAACCTTAAGTCCATCATACTCCTCCAAGGCTAACACTCCAAGGCTCCAAGCCATTGCTCATTAGAGAATTCAATGAGAGAGATATAGTTGCAAATGAAAGGATGATGAGTACTTCCTCACCCCTAGTTTATAGAATTGTGAAATAGTTACTCACCAAAGTTACTAATTATTGGAGTAACTCAAGTTACTAGGGTAAAAGTAAAATTAAGTCAAAAAGCTAAAGGAATATCCATCCACATAGGCAAATTCCACTAAGCATGTGATCTTATCTTGACCCAACCACTAAGTCAAGGATTCTTCACATGGGCTATCCTTAGACTATAGAAGAATCCAAAACAAAAATGCTTGTGGGTCCAAGAGTTCTCAACTCTTTCCTCAAAGCCAAACACCTAGGATTAATACCAAGTCAATACACTAGAGTCCAAAATATTGGTACTCATCTTTTCAACTTCATCTAAAGTAAGGTCCCTCTATCTTAGCTATGACTAACTTTAGCTAATCATGACTAAGGATAGAACTATCCTTTATCTTCATATAAATAATATCTCTCAAGTACTTGTAATACCAAACTAAATATCACAATACCACACACATAAATAGATGGGTATTACAAGTCTCCCTACCAAATCAAGATGTGGCTACTCTCTCCGCCACCATGTTGAACTCAATGTGCTCAATCAGACTAAATTCCACCGCCAAAGAAGGTGAAGTAGCCTATAATAACATAGCATCATTTACTCTATATCATAATTCCTTGTTTAAGATCCCCTACCAAAACTAAATTGCTTGGGCCTCGGTAACTCCTAGAGTAAAATTGATCAACCATATCATGCAAGTGTAAGCATTGCATATGCTCTCTCTAACCTTTTGTTGGAACTCTTGCAAGCTTCTAAGTTTGTCATTCTGCACTCCTTGGTAGTTCTACCTCAAGCATTAGAAGAACTCCACCATGGGGTTAAACCCCAATATTGCACCACTTCTTATAGCAATACCTCCACTTGTAGTAGCACCATCTTTAACTGGTGCATCTCCAACTAGTGCACCTCCACTAGATACACCAATGCTACTAGAATTGGAACTTGTGGGTACTATCAATCAAACCCTAGCAACTGAGCTTGAAGGGATGGAGATGTAGTTTGGAGACCAATACTATCTCCATAGCTCAATCTCCTCCAAGTGAGCCCTCCTAAACTAATGATAATCATCCATTGGTAGACACTCAAAGTGCTAAAACAACCCCTTCCATACCATGAAGGGTGTGAACAAAGTTGGGTTTTGCATCTATTACAAATCACACCAACTATCAAACCTTGGATGAAGTTATCCAACTCAATGGTACCCATTGTACCAAAGTAGCACCTGGTGCTTTTAGAGACCCCATAAATCTCACCATGGTCTACAACAATGGTGCGACCACACCAAGTGCACTCCCAACTAAATCAGCTCATGTATCAAACTCCAAATCAGAGTCAATCTCTTCCCTCTTTGGGACTTGAAATATAGGTTGATATCAAGGACCACTTTTTATGACCCACTATATACTATAATAATATCTTCTTTGAATCCCCAAAGAACTTTTTCATGACAATATAACTCAAATTGTAACCGAAACCACCATAAGTACCCCACCAAGGATCACCACCAAGTGTTAGTCCCAAGTGTCACCACCAACTAAACACCACTCACTAATGTAACTATAACTACAACAACTACACTAAGGGAAAGGGATACTTGTAACCTGCCATCAAAACATGCATTCTCATAGTCTATAGATAATCATTTCTTGCCCCACCAAAGAGAAACATAGATAATATGATCGGTCATCACTCCAGCCTCACTACCAAGAGCATGCCAAAGCACCAATGCTCTAAAGTCAAGGCACCTCACACAAATATGGTGCACAAATAGGAAGTAGAAAATGGAGATGGTCTAATCACAAGAAGTCTAGACAAAACCTTCCATCTCATAAATCAACACTAGATTTATGAATGACCAAAAACTACCAAAAACTACTCATCTAAACTAGCTAACCTCATGCAAACAAGCTAGATTTTTGGCCTTTCTAGGCCTTTATAGCCTCTCTAGTCCCATGCCTTAAAGCCTCTAAATGCCAAAATTCAGCCAAATGAGGCCTTTCTTCTTGCCAATCTAAAACCTCTCCAAATCTAGTCAAGCTTCACCAACTCAAGCACTAACTTGGGCAATTTGGGCAACTTCCACTCTGGACAATCTTTGTAGCTCAACCTCTAAATTTGAAAAACCTCTACCTCTTCTATAGTTGATTGACCGCCAAATTCTTTGCTAACTCTCAACTTGAGCTAAATTGAGAGGATGGGGATCTCCAAATCCCTAGTTCAAGGGAATTTGTTCCCAAATCCACCTCCAATTTTGCACTTTGGGCTTAATTCACACCAAATCTACCCTAATTTCAAGTCTTGTGCTCAAATCAAATACCCATTGACTCAATTCTCAAAAATTTAGCCATTGCTTCCGCACACTATCTGCGCCACTACCAAATTTACACCAACTCAAACAAGGCTTTTGCACATGATCACTCTTAGGGAAATCTAGAACCATGATCAAATGTACCAACAATCAGCCAGGCTTGGAGATACCACCAACACCCTCGGTTCTTGCATCCAATTTCCCCATGACTCTCACTTCTTTGATGTTATCAATTCATTCTTCCACTCAAATCACACTCAAATCAGATCTATACTTGATCTTTCACTCAACACTTTGCCAACAATTGGGCCCTAATTATAGTCAAGTTACATCTACTCTAGCTAAGAAACACCATGTGATGCTCATCGGCCTATGTCCATTGTATCCAAGAACTCAAAGGCTCAATATTAAACAAGTGAGCTTGTTGGAGTTGTACTTCAAAGGTATGCCCTTCTGCTTGACCTAGATCTCCAACCCTAATGGTGCCATTGACGGTGTGAATGGTGCAAGTGATAGTGGGTCCCAACATGTGATCAATAGCCCTAAGATGAAATTAGACTACAAGAATTTCATGAGTAACTACTAAAATACCTATGAGTACCAACACTACCACTCCAACATCCAAGCAAACTAGCTTTGACGGTACAAAAGGTCATAACAATTCTCAACATCCACTTGTAGAACACATCACTTTGGGTGGATATCTAAGAGTGCTCTAATGCTTAGAGATATAGCCTCACAACCTCTTGATGTAGCAACTTCATATTCATTTGGACAGGGTGATGCTAGAAATAAAAACAATGGTATGGCTAACAAGATGCACAAAGATCTCCTAATAGTAATTTCTCTAAGATCCTTGTGTCCTTCTGTATCACAAGAAGTCAATTAGCACTTAACATCTAATTAATATTAGTTAATTAATCTCTCTTCTTGCTATTATTGTAACTCCTTGGAATAGTTAGGTAAAACCACAATATGGATCATCTACTTGGAAGTAATCTCTTAGATACTCATAAACTATTTGTAACAATATGGAGTTTATAAATGAGTTAGTTAAGACTAACAAAGTAGCAAATAGGCCAAATTAGCTAAGAATTATAATAATATTCCAAAGACCTAAGAAGCTTCTTGGTACCTTCTAAACATAGGGTAACGTGTATGCCAAGTGATAACTTCTAAGAAGAAGTTTCTTGGGACACTTCTTGGCTAACTTAGTTTGCATGCCACGTAGGTGGTTTCTAGAAGGAAACTTCTTGAGAAGTTTCCAAATTAACTTAGCTTGCATGCAAAGTAAGTGGCTTCTAAGAGGAAGCTTCTCAAGAAGATTCTCAAGAAATTAGCTTGCATTCTAAGAAGGTAATTTTCAGGAAGCTTCTCAAGAGCCTTGTATGTTCTCTATAAATACCAAAGACCAAGCTATAATCTTCCAAGGATAAGAGACCTTAAGAGAAACACAAGAGAAGAAATGCAAGCTTCACACTTAATCCTCTGAAGCCCCAAAGGAGCACCTTGATTGTATCATATAGCAAAGGGGACTCCCCTAAAGGAAGCTCCACCCTTGGATCAAATACATGGATTGATGACATGTCAATGAGCTCCACCCTTAGATTAGTTGCATGCATGGGTGACATGTCAGTTTTGATCCTATCTGGTTGTCAAACCATCTTTCATTGAAGAGAATCTTCTTGTAGGAATCTCCAAATCACGTGGATGAGGTACCATTGGAAATCTCTTGATGAGATAAACTTTGGGGAGGGAAGGCCAGCCTTTTCTCCATTGGAAGGGAATTATGCACATTTTTAGGTCTATTTCATCCATTTAGGCCTCCAAAATTGACTAAATTTTTCATGTTATTCTCAACTCCTACCCTATTAGTAGAAGTACTCACTTGGTGATACCTCTATCTGATCTACTTAGTCCATTATCTATAACATCCTCCTAGATGTTACCAATCCAATTTTCACCTCTAGATCACATGTCTAGCTATTTGTATTACAATTTCAAGTTTTTTTTGGCTCTTGCTTTATTAGTAGAAATGCTCTTTCTATGACACCTCTATTTGATCTACTAACCAATCATACTTAACATCCTTCTAGATGTTACCAAGTCAATTTTCACCTTTAGATAATATATCTAGCTATTGGTATTACACAAGCGCATGCTAGGCATTTGTAGTTTCCTTCATTCAAGAGTCCCAATATGATCTTTCACTCCGATCTTCCATTCTTCTATTTCTCGCTTTGGTCTTTTACACTATCCTAGACAAGCCTTTTGCGGAGAAGTATGGGAAAATGCACAATGTATGTGCAAAAATTGATCTATAAATACATAAAGGCTACTCAAGATGATAGTCTAAGACCTCTAGTGGTACTAGAGGTCCTCTCTTGCCAAAAGATATAATAAATGTAAAGAAGAGATAGTCTCATCAATGGGACTAGCCATAGACAAAATATGTAAAGCTAGTGCTACTCTAATATACTCTCCAACTTGATACAATATCCTATACTATCTTAATTGAGTGGAATCTATAGTGGCTTGTGGCTAATGAGACTAGCCATAGATAAAAGATGCAAAGTTAGTTTTGTTCTACTATACTTTCCAACCTGACCAAATATCCTACACTATCATAATTGAGCGGAATCTGTATTATCTTGTACCTAAACTGTTCACCAACAACATGCAACCTAAACATACTAATCTTATAGAGTAGCCTAATCCTTGCTTGGAATCTATAATATCTAGCAAACCTCTCTCTTTGCCATACATGTTCAAAGACATGAATATGTGACAAAGACACATTTTAGGAGTATGAGGAATAAGTACCATGCTAACGCATCCAACAAATCATGTGCAAATTGATTGAGTGGTAAGAAAAATGCTTATCTAGCCTCATCATGGAGTGTATATAAAAGCCTATGGAATAGGTATAGACAAAGAATATAGTCTCAAACAACTCCAAAATACAAGATGCCTAAGATGTTAACCATTCCTATGATTTGATCAATATTCCCAAAACAATAAACAAAGGGAAGGACAAAGCATGTGTAATCCCAAGTATCAAAGATATCTATGTGGTTGGTTGACTCACATGAGCATCCCAAGTGGTCCAATCATAATCCTTGTGCATCTTTCACACACATGGTTCTTTACCCCTTGCAAAGTTAAGAGTTGGTGATACATTAGAAATAGTCTATCTCGAGCTGCTCGAAGTGGATCCACATGGAGAAGTAAAGCCATAGCTAGTACAAAAATAGTGATAATACATGTGATGCACTTCTATCTCTCTCTCTATATATATATATATATATAGAAAACTATAATCTATTCAGATCATCATCTATGAGTAAATGCTAACTTTGAAAATAATAAAAACCATCAACTCTTCTCACTTCTATTTCATATCTCTATAGATCTCAAACTAAGTTTAGATAGAACTTAAAGCATGAAGACCACAAGATTGGAATTCGAAATTCCTAACCCATCACTCTCATTCTAAAGTAATCCCTCTAAATACTAAAAGACTAAATGTGTTTTCTTATTCAATTCTCTATAAAAATTTCAATTTAGGTACCAATGAAACCAAAATTAAAAAATGAGGAAAATTATTTCTGATAAACTTTGATGATGTGATCAAAATGACATTCAAGATACCAAAATTTCTTACTATTAACAAGATCAAAATATTTTATTTAAAATTATAAAATATTCTAATTTTCAACTGAAAATTATTCTATTGAATGAAACTTTTCATTGTAATATAAGATTATTAGAATATAAATATAGTCACAGTTACATTAATACTAATTTTCAATTAAATATGATTATATTTTAGATGGAAATTAAGTAATTAAAAAGAAAAAATAAACCAAAAAAATTGATGGAGAAAAGAGAACCATCTTTAACTTTGGAACTGAAATCAAAAGGCCATCAAGAGCGTTTCTATCATGCGGCCTTTTTCGCCGTGAAGGGCCACTCGCATCTTCTTTCCAGGATGGCATATACTTCCCGGCACCCACCACTAACAGGCCGTTCTCTTCTCTTCAAAGGAAGGTGGTGGTGCTTGAAAAGGTAAGAACTCGAAGCTGGCCGGAGGGTTTTGTGGCTCATCCGGCGCGTTATACGCGGGAGAGGAACCTGCGCATAGCATTTTCGCGGATCCAGAGATGTCCTTCTTCATCTTTTAAGCTTTAGTTTCACCGGCTGACTCCCAATCGACCACAGATTTAACAGACTGGAAATACAGTATGAGGTATAAAAGCATAAACTCCGCCTAGCGCGGAACCCGATAGCGCAGAAACGCCAACGGAACTTCCGCAGAATCTGGAATTAGCCCGCCGCAGGTCCTGTCGAGAAACGAGTTTCGGTGGTCCGCCCCCATGTGCAGTTACTGCATTCTCGGCATGTTGTATTTGCCGGTCGCTGACTAACTTTACCCCGGCGGTGTTGCAGATCCCCGGTCGCCTTCCGCAATCCCGAACACGGTTACTCGTGCTACGCAGGGGCTCGCGTCCTCCTTGCGGGAAGCAAAGCTCTTACTCCACACTTTGGGATGTTTTTGCTCTTACTTTTTCTTCTTAAGTCACATTGCAGAACATGTAAGTTTCACTCTCGCCCGCTGATGCAGAACTGCCACTCTACAGTAGAGGTAATTACGATCAAGGTTTTGACCAGATAAATTGAAAAACTAGATCGGAAAGATCACTGTACGAGGAAACAGTTCATGCCCAACTAGCAGGCAAAATGAGGGTTTAGGGATACGTGCTCCTATCTGAATGTAGTTAGAGATACAAAGAAAAATCATATATTAAACTTGATTTATGAGAAGGAAAAATATGGCTCCAAACGGAATCATCAGGAGTATCGCTCGCTTACAAGAAGTCCTGATCAGTCTCTTCATCAGGATTCTTTAAGAGAAGAGTTCGTTGTGTCTGTTCAAATATACTATAAGTTGTAACAAGTTTAAATTTTGTAGATTGATTCTATTAGAGTGGCTTAGATGATAACAACTAACAGATTAGGGTCTAACGCCACTGCTTTGTACCAAAAGCTACTCCTGGGGTTCAGGTCCTAGTGTCTACCTTTTCAAAGATGAAGTTTTTCATTTCACTTCTTTCGGATGTCTTCTCTTGGTTTAACCTGATTAAAGCAATCATACAACTATGGTAATACGGAATGAGATTTTCTTTTAATCTTGCGAGCAAAGTCTTCAACAGGTTTTATTTTCTCCATATCTATTACTGCCATGCGGAGCCCCACAATAATATCTCCCGTTGAGGATTTACCCTGGTCCAAATCGAGGGTTGAGTAAGTAGGTGAGGATGCTTCTTACCTGACTATATAAAAGAGTATCTCACAAGATTCTTGAGACAACTTAACCTACTGGATTCGGAGTACATTATATAAGTTCTTAAGATTAGATGCATAAATCTCAATCCAAATATTATAACGGACCCCGGCTGAGAGCAAACATATCACAATACCCTTCGTCCAAGCCAGTAATGAAGATTCGGGGGAATGACTCCTGAGTTGTTTTGGAAATCGCGACAATCATACATCGTAGGAAGTGGAAATTTCAATGCAAACATGAATAATGTAATGAATGCAGGAATATTGCATTTCGATTGTGGAAGATGACGGTTGGGAATGTGGAGAAATTGGCTGGAAGTATTCTTCTGCTGCCAAGGTGAATGTTATGATGTCAGCCCCATGTACGAAAGTTCATGGGTAGGGAAACCAAGAACGATTCTATCACTACATTCTTAGAATGCGCGGAAATGTGATGAGCTTCTGATTCAATGAATTATGACTTTTCACTACTACAGCTCGCACTCCAAGATTCTGAGATCCCAGCCAGAGAAGCGAGTCTAGAGTGGCGTTTGTCTGGATGTACAAATTCCCTTCTCGCAGTTTTGACCGACAAGTTAGATGAATCTTGTGCTATTAAACAATCTTTTGCACCATCGGTGGTCCACCGCTCTCCTCGATACGAAAACCGCATCTACAAGGTACTCCCTTGTAGATGATGGAGTCTTCCCATCCTTCGCGTTTTCTACGCGGTCGCCTTTTCTTCTTTCTACAAGGTACTCTGTGGTTCTCTCGTGCACTCATGTCTAGGGAGAATCGAAACAAATTAAAATCCCTGTACTAAATTTCCTACTACCGTATTATAGGTCCTGTCCTTGGACACTCTATACAAGAGGTGAATGTTTAGCCTACCAGTCGCGTTCACGGAAGCTTTTCCTAAACAGAATTTGTCATTGCTTTAACAGAACATGGAGGCTTGGCAAGTGAAAGGACGACAGAAGTTTCCGGCATTTCCTTCAGGCGAGTAATCCTTCAATAGTAGCGCCCCGGCGCCTGCGCCTCCATGAATTATTGGTATGATGGAATTCGATAACATAACTCCATAACAAAATTGTTACCAGGCCTCGATCCACGATATAGTTGAGAAATGAGGCTCTTCGTTTCTCCACATACGCTCCCCGAGTACCTAATGGGGACCGTGAGACAGACCAGGAAGACATGGCCTTTGATGAGACCGATACATTATTATGACTGTGTAGAGTATACTGTACGCCAGAACATGCAAAGCACGTTGCATCGAAATGTATTTTGTAGTTTGTTTCTTGAACAATAAAAACCTGCCATTTTCATGTAAGAAACTAGCAGGAAAAGCGGCGCAAAACAGATATGATGCATTACGTACGCACAAGTATTGTTGTCACCACTGCGTCTCATTGTGTGTTCAGAACTCATTGCAATCAGAATAGTGTAAAGTTTGGTCAACTCCAGTCTCATTCTGTTTCAGCTTATGTAGCGGAATGAAGATGCTCTGCGGAAGGCACAGACACATCTACGATGGATATGACATTTAATCAGAAATTAGGGTACATGGCACAATTGCCCAGAGACATTTGATGAATATATCCTACGTGCCCTCATTTCTTGCCGTGTGCAGTAGGTCAGACTTCTCATATAGACTCTATTGGGGCTTAGCCCCATTTTACTTTTTTCATCTCTCCCTTGACCAGCTTGATCGGGTCTTCCCATCTTTTTTTTTCTCCGCGGTCGTCCTTCCCTCTTTTCTTGCCGTGTGATAATCTCTTTCTCAACTACGCCCTTGTTGCCAATTGTGGGAATTTCTCAAATTTAAACTAAAAACCAACTGAAGTCAACGGTGGTCTCTTTTATGAAACGTAAATAAAATGCGGAGAGGTGAGAAAAGCTAACAATCGGGCCCCACTACGCCTTGCCGGCTCGCTCTTAGAAACCTCAGATTTATGCTGACCAACACTATACCGGATAACTCTTGGACTGAGAATTTCTGAGCAGAAAGAACAAGAGTGGACGGGCAATCATGCCACAATTTGGAATCGGAGTATCCCTGGAATGCTGAGTTTGTCAACTGTCACGAAAGAAGACGGATCTTCAGAATGGTAGGCCATAAGGAATTCGCAAGGATTGACAGCACGACATTTCGGTACGACCCTTTACAATTGAGATTCTGTACAACTTCGTTGTATGAGAGCAGTACGGCATTAGTAAGCTTTGTACACTAACTGGTATTCCAAATGAATGATTATGTAGATTGTTTGTTAGTTCTGACAGTACTGTGCTACTATGAGTGTTGAGTTTGGACTAGCAGCGCAAGATGATGATATATCGATAATGCCAGATAGAAGAACGTGGGTGATGGCAACCTGAATCGAAGGCTCTTCAACAACATACAGGAAACAAATTCACTAGCAAGGATGCTAAACTCCATGATCCTCCCTATCCATGCACGTTGCAAGGAGCTTGGGAGATTCTACTCAAATATGCTTCTATCTTCCTGACTACTCAATTACCTTTACTTCCAGTAGGGCGGATCTAGCCTTCCTTCCCAGCCAACTTTTTTCCAGGACGATCCAGACAGGTACCAAACGAGCCACGGAAAGGTGGCCGAGTAAGCAACATTTTTCAGATGGCAATACCGGACGCTAGAATCATCGCGGTGCCGCCGCGTGGAAGCACTGTGTCACTAGCGCGGCCGATCAGCAATCTACCACTATAGACTATATATTCCGCTTTCCTCATTGAAACACTGTCCCATTCAACTCAACAGAAAAGTCCTGTAAGCTTCAATACAAACGACATATAAAAGGAACAAGAATTGTATCTATATACGGCCGATTTCTCTAATTGTTAGTGCCCTGAAGTAACTCAAAGGTAACAAAGAGAACAATCACAATTGAAAAAGTTGAGATAATGTTTATTTAGAAATGTTCTCGACCTTTCGAAAGAATATTTTGGATTTCATTGAGCTGTTCACTGACTCAAGTTAATTCAGAAAAGATATTCTTAGTAAAGGTCGCACTTATTAATTTACTTCTAAAGGGTAAAACTACTTGTGAAATTGAATTTCGAACGAATGTCGTGCATTAGCAATTAGTTATTACAAAAATTTATGTCTTACCTGTAAAGAAGAATTAAAAGTTTTAGAATTATAGATATGGAATATATGAGAGAATTAAAAAATTGAGAAGTTATAAATATTATAAAGTAGATGAGAGAATTAAAAATGGAGAAGTTATAACCTTTCCATTAAGTGTCACACCTTTTTAGGCCTTCCATCTAATGAACCAATTTACCTTTCCATTAAGTGTCACTCCTTTTTAGGCCTCCCATCTTATGAACCAATTCAACGTTCACGTTTGGTCATTCAATATTGAGTTCATTCGACTTTGTACTTTGTAGGACTCTCTCACTTTATCATACTTAAGCTCTAATAAAACTTTTAGATCCGATGGTTGGTAAGCGTGGTTGATAGCAACAAAATGCCTCATATCGAAGGAAACTGCGATCACTCTTCCAAATGCCGGACCAAGGAGTAATGGCTTTTAGGAACAAAGAAATACTAATGCTCAAGCAACCATTAATGAATGTCATAACATGAGCATACTAGTAGTGTCATGTTATATATCTCATATTGAACGATAGAATAAATTCGGGTAACTTTGAACATTCATGTTATAAGTCAAGATATGGTCACACATATGTTTTATGTAAGAAGCTTTTCAGATGCAAGCATGAAAAATGATGACTATACATATTCACAACTTCAAGTCATCGATACAACAAATTGTTAGTCATTAATATAATAAATTGCATCTATTGGAAATATAGTCCAAGCAGAGGAGGGAGATTTTTAATGTCATGAAGAGCATGCACTTGAGCTAATAGTATTTTTCCAATCCATGAGATAAATCTTAACTCAAAGATTTTCTTCTGTATTAAAAAACATTTAGAAAATTGATGTCTATACATGAACCTTTGTAGGAATTATATATTTCTTGAAATAAATAAAAATCAAATCTTTAACTATTAGAACAAATTAGATTGATCAAATTTCTACTTGTTTTGGATGTAAGAGGACCAGGCATTACTTCAAGAATTACCCAAAATATTACAAAAATATGATTTTTCTCATTAAAATCAAACTTGCAAGCTTTTTTCAACAAATTCAATCATTTTGCAAAACTTTAATCACCAACATTCCTCTAGAAAATAATAACTTGATAAAAAAAATTAATCCCACTAGCAACATATATTTTGGTCACCATTATTGATGACTACTTTGCCAAATAGCCATTATCGTGCTAAATTGAAGAGTCTCACATATTTAGAAAGTTTTAGTATTATGTCATTCTTTCCTTTGACAAATGAGGAGCATACATCTTAGTAGAGTTCATTGATTGAGAAGGCTATTTCTTACTTCATATAATTCTTCAATAATTCATCATTTCTAACATCCTATTGTAATCTGGGATCTTGAAAAAAATAGCAGGGATTATGTCTTAGTAGAGTTTAATACCTAGTGCTTACTTCATGGGATTCAAAAAAAATTACCATTTCTAACACCTTATATGAAATAAGGTTTGAAACAAATGAATGAAACCGTGATGAACATCATCCGCTCTATGCTTTATGATGCAACTCTTCTAGAGCCTTATTGAGGTCAAGGTATTGTTTGTGCCAATAACATCCCAAATTAGTGCATTACTAAGATCATCAATTCTCCGTCATTCCATTTGACTTTGGCATAGGCATAAGCCTAACCTTTCTTATCTTCAATCTTTTGCTATATGGCTTATGCCTAAATTCATATGAGTCAACATACCAAGTTGGATTATCATTTACATAAGTGCATCTTCCTCCTTACCTATAATAGCTAAGGTAAATTTTATCATCTTTAACATAAGATTTGATAGGTATACTTTCAACTCTATGTGATATGTTACACATATAAACTCACTTATACTCCTAACTTTGGAAGAAATCAATGCAATTAATGATTCTTTTGACTTCAAATATATTGACTTTTATCACTATACTCCCTTTAGATGTCTAACTTCAGTGGGAGCTCTTATGTATATACCACCTTTTATTTCCCTTCCATCTTTTATATCTTCTTACACTTACACAAATGTATCAATTTAGGACAAAAAGGAAAATAAGGTAAAAGAAATTTCCCTTGCTCTACCACATGAATTTTTAGATCAAGAGTGGAAGATAGTACTCAAAAGCAATCCTTATTGTACTTAAGTACAACTTCACCTCTATCAATTGCATCAATTAAATATCAAAAAACATGGACTTATAGAGATATCCAATTATAAATCCAAACCAAATCATATGACCCTTTGATTAAACTAGCAACTCACTTTTGGCCTTGAGCATTGGCACCAAGACAAGGAACCCAAAATTTTTTTATGATTCATGCACCTTTATCCCAAGAACACAATGGCATTTTGCCAAGTATACTCTTTGGTAGCAACCACTTTGAACCCAATCCTATTAGATTTGGCCTTTTACAAAAAAATTGCTTTCTTTCTCAAGAGTCGCTCTAATGGATAAAATTCCATTGAAGAGGTGTTGGGGCTTTCAATCTATCAAGTGGAAGAAGGCACATAACATACAATTTATTCCTTCAAGTTAAAACTCAAGTAAGATATAAGTGTTGCAAGATACAAGGCACAATCAATCTCATAAGACTTTATGCAAATCCATGAACTGATGACACTAATGTATTTCCACCAATGGTTGGTTTCCAGTTATATGTCTCATTTTAGAAATTCCTACTGATTATAATCTTCATACCTATCAAATGAATGCAAAAATCAACTACTATCTCAAATAGCATCCTTGACAAAGATATCTCCATGATAATCCAAGTAGGATTATTACACCAAGGTATGACCAATTATGCAAGTTGTTTACACCTAATGTAGATTGAAGCAGTCATCATTAGAGTGGAAACTCATTATATAAGTCAAATTTTATACCTTACACAAGAGTTATTGGATTTTTTTTTTTAGATTTTAAGTCAATGAAAATATATCTTTCTCCAAGGGAAAATATTTAAACAAAGGATTGCAAAATTAACCTAGAGGAAAAAGCCCAAATATTCACATTATCCTTGTGAAATTGTAGTTTTTTCAACAAACTCATTCACTCTTTGCACTAATCTATACTTATCTTATACAATAAGTGTGATCATAATACTTGGAAAAATTTGGTAACATCCACATCTTTAGATGCAACAAGTGTATTCTTCATTTACATTTAGGCTAGACCACTCAAAAAAATAAGCCATAGACTAAAAATAAAATAAAGTAAGGAACAATATCCATGCTCAATGCGAGAACTCTTCACTATAGAGGAAAATGCTTTGCCAAGCACTAGGTCTTGTCAGGTAAGACTAAAAGCAAAATCCTTTTTTTAAAAGGAAATATTCTGCCTAGAATACCAATTAAAAACTCAAGGCAAAATATGGAAAATTTGGTATGCCATACCTAATCTATGGATATAGTTATAATTATTGTGCAAGCCATATAAGTATGCAACCATCCACATATAGATATAGATATGGGTTCATATTTATATAGGATGTTTACGTAGGTTATCACATTAAAAACAAATCAATTGCATCATCAAGGATAGAAGCTTAGCATGTTTGTTACACTTAGCATGTGTTCTTTGTAGACTACTTGCTTATGAGAACTAATAATTGACATTGACATAATTGACATTGACATAATTAAGAAAGCAATTGAGTTACCTTGTGATAACCAACGAGTAATTTATACACTACTAAGTTCCATGCGTGTACTAAGCATATTAATACTAGATATCGTTTCATGAAAAAATTAGTCAAATCAAGAACTATAATTGATGCAAAGTGAGAAACAGAAGACAAGACATGTTAGCACTAAGAGCTGATACACAACACACTTAGATTATATATTTCCCAAATTAAGCTTATTGGAATAGAGATTCAAGCGTTGATATAACTATAGAGTGGCAATTTTAGAATATATATCATGTAATAGTGATTAGCTAGCTAGCTATATATATAAGTAGTTGGTGGAGGTATATGCATTGAGAAGTTAAAGAACTTATGGAAATTACAACTTCTTAGATCTTTTATGCCTTTGGGTCTTTTACTTTCTTGGACACCGAGCACACAAACTTATACTTCACCTTTACTCATTCATCATTACATTCATATAACTTTTGCTCTATGCAAAGACTCTCCCTTTGCTTATACTTATCTTTCTTTTTCCATACAAAACTCCATCTCCATTTGCATCCACTTGAAACTCCTCCACTTCTCAACTTGCATCAAATGCGGAAACGGTGGGTGAAATTCTCAATGAATGAACTGTAAACATGGTTTTATGTGAATCTTACTTCCTTTGCAATTTCTCTAACATCATCTCATGTAAATTAACATGTCATACAACACTTAATTAACTTATTCAACTCACTTGATGATAAATAAGATCACTAAATGGGAAGTTCACTGAGTCTCACATCGAACTCTATGCCTTGTCACTCGGGGAACAAAGTCTATCGACTAACATCCTTGGACTTGATCCAGTCAAACTTGCATCATCAATCGCAAATATTACTTCAAATACCATATTATATACTTGATCTTAACAGTATTTTAAGAATAGTAAGTATCCATGCACCGTACAATCTATGGTTCAGTGAACGAAAAGATCTCACCAGTAAAAGAAGGTGGTTGGAAAGCACACATGCGTGGGAAAACAAGACGGATGGGAAGACCCCACGCCGTACAAGGAGAAGACAGGCGGTAAAATGGAGCTAAGCACCAATTGTTTGTCACTACATGTACAAATCAGCGGACGCCTACTTCAGACAATTTTAGAAATAGCTTTTAATAGTTTAGATTTCACAAGTAATTTTTAAGACCACATTGACTCGAGATAAGACATTTCCAGGAGACCTTCACTTTTAGTCGATTCGTCCTCGACAAAAACTCTAACATTTAGGAATACCGATTATGAAACTTGATTCTTAGAAAGAAACGAGGGTATATGTTGGGCCCTTTTTCCACTCGGGTCCCTTCGGATCCTGCTAGTGTAGATCTTTATTTTTTGTCACTTGTGAATGTTGAGTTTTGAGCTCTTCTTTCCTTCGGGGTACTTTATATACTTTTGAAGATTAACAATATGTAACTACAAAGAATGGCTGGCTGAACATGAGGATCTGTGAGGGACAAGGAAGGCAGGCATGGTAGCTTCCACGACACTGCTATTTCTAACCTTAAATCTAGCTAGCGAGAGAGCGAGGAACTGAACGTCGCAAAATTGGCATCTCCCCACTGTAAATCCATTGAGAATGTGAAACGAATTGTATCGTTATAGAATTTACGCAATCGGTAAAAACCTGCAACTGCAATCTCATCCCCGATGTTCGTACTACTCAATCGAGTTCTGGAGGTCACAAGGTTGTTTGCAGGTTTAGCCATGACGAGTATTGATAGTCTACAGCCTAATCTTGTTTTCGCTGTTGAATGTTTGGTTTATAGAACTGAGTTTATAGAGAGGCGTTGAGAGCAGAGGAAATACATATTTCGTTGGACGATCACTAAATACGAGCCCTTGACTTCCCACTAGCTTTCTAAGACGAGCAAGTCAAAAGTCCAACGTGCTGCCCTTTTCCTGCTACCTGCTATTTCACATAAGAAAGGAGGAATTTACTTACTCGTACTGACTCACTCACCTTGCCTCCTCGAGCCTCTACTTGCGGTTTTCGCGTCCCCGTACCCACAGGACATCCCGGTCCCCGGTAGTGTCGCCACCGAAACCTGCAACTGTAGGAGAATTACGGCGTCCTCCCTTTTGTATATAAGTCCTCCCTTTTCACGCTACTGGATCGACAGAGTTTCTCGATACAATGACAGTTTTGACTGGGCCCCTAGGTGCGAGAACCTGTTAATAAGAGTTAAGGATGCTCGTTATAAAGATTCTTGAATAAATTTTCTTCTTGTCTGCGATTAATTTGACTTGCATAGACATTGAAATTTATGATGAAATTTTAACTTTGACTAAAATAGAAGATGAGTAGAATGTGATATTAGATTAAGTATATGGGTTGTCCATGCAATAATGAATGAAGACTTCAGTCTCCAACTGTTGAAAGTGGATACTGAGTTACCAAAAAGGAAGGACATTTTTTATCTTCTCGTATTTACAATTAGATATTGGGACTACATTGATAGCAAAACAATTTACTTCAAGATCTCTTGATATTTTATTCTGGAACCTCATAATACATAAAAAGTAAAACCTTAAGATACTATCCGATCTAACTGATCCACTGCTAAAGGATGTCTCTCTGCTCGTTTTCTTTTCACTAGAATTTATTGTTGTGATTCTCCTTTCATTAATACCCTTCGTGTCATCCAAAAATGTTCTCCCATTTGGTTGCCATGATGTCGATTGGATAATGTATTTATTACCAAACAGTTCCTCACACATCGTGTCGCGGGGTTGATTTCATTCAGATAATGCCAGATGCTAAATAGAGTTAAGGAAATCAAAAACCCCCTACTGCAGGTACTCTTAAAATTTAGAGTCTATTTTAAAAGTACACAACTAAAATAATTTACAATACTTTTTGTGAAAAATGAACGGAGTCTTTTAATAACGGAACTGACACTGTACAATAGGCGGAATAGAGCAGTAGCGCACAGAGGCCCTCAGAACTGTACAACTAACAAACTCTCAATGGCACAATGCACAATAGACGAAAGAGGGCAGTAGTGCGCAGAGGCCCTTAGAACTGTACAAATAACAAATTCAACAGTCTTTCGGTATACTCACTAGGTCCTGTTTCACTTCCCAAGACAGGCAACTTCTGCCTGTTTGATCAAAATACCTTGCATGCTAGAAAGTACTCGTGGTGTCCATTATTAAATTCACCGCTCTTTGCTGCTGGTTCCATCGATATCTTGAACTAGTGTAGAAAGCGAGTACAATCCTTTTGATATTCCACGAGGAAGATCCGCGAGCTGAGTGGGCTTGATTCACTGTGGGCTGTGACAGTTTGCTCAAAGTGGCAGTGAAGTGGGGAGGCATCATGGACGGGGATGCAGTTACTGTCCTTTGATCGGTTCTCGCTCCCTTAAAAGCAACTTCTATCCCTCTCGCCCTCCCTCATCGTTGGGGGGAGGCTGCAGGGAAACGCAATTGTTTGCTGAAAACTATTTCAATGCGTGAACAGAATGATGCTCGATGCAATGAAGGAGCAAGCAGAATCAGTGTGATGTTATGAGCTACATCCACTGTTATTTGCATAAGTGTGTTAGAATTACAGGTTGGTACCACTGGATACACCATCTTAGCAGATCTGCGCAGTATAGCGATCTTGACTTGTTTTCCCTTCCATACCCCTGGACAGTTGTTTAGGTGGCTATTTTCTTGCACAAGGAGGAGCAACTTCACCAGGTGAAGCAATCCACCAAACAATGTGCTCTTCTTGGGATATTCTGCTTTGTAGTTCTTGGTTTCTTCTCGGTGATTTCGACCAGTGTGTATCAGAAGCATCTTGGATTCCGTGGAACCCAATCTCGATCATTCATTCTCCCTAACGGACAGTTCCTATTCAAAATTCCACCCCTGCCATCATCGCACTCCACCCAGTTACCACACTTCAACTCTAATTGGTTTTGCACCTAGCTTCTGAAGCAGTTGGCATTCCTAGACCCGTTATAACCTTGTCCATCATCCACATAGAACTTCCCGCACGCTACGGCTTGTGAATTCTTGTCTTGGGAGTTTTAGTGAGTCCTTAGATTGGGGACTCCTATTGTGCCAAGCCCTGCACACGGTAGATACGATGAACGAATGAGGTGCAATACTCCAATGCTGGAAGATTTCAAAAACTTGTCGACATGAAAGATTACTAGACAAACCGAGATTCACAGGTGACAAGTACGAACATGGAAAGTTGGTTTGGGGCAGACGCAAATTGTTTCAAAGGAAGTACCTCTCAAACAACCACGGGGCAGAACCTGGAGGAGCTGCAGTCATCAGGCTCACGAGTTCATCAAGTCCTTCTCAAAACAAAAAAAGGCATCCTTGTAACTTAGGCTCCTGTAGCTGTAAAACCAAAGAAAGACATACAAAACAGTCTTAAGTTGCTTGATACATTGCATATATAGTTCTGTTGGATCGTCCATTAAGTTTGTTTCCTCCACAAAAGAGTTGGACTGTCAGAGGCTTCTTAGATGATGAGCAGAGTAAATTATTCTTAAAAAGTGCCCTGCTGACTGACTGAACTGACTCGAGAGTGAGGTGAAGGAATTATGGCATTGACACACGTGGCGGAGGGTTCACTGCAAACGGCAGATATGCAGGACCGAACGCAATTAGTGAGATGTGAAGTAACGGAATAATACAATACTACTATATAATGGTATAATCAAACCATTTTATGTTCCTATAAAATTCCACCTCCACAGACTGCTACTCGGTTCAACGGCATATTTATCGGTAACCTGCACAATGTTGTGAGAGTCACAATAACATGATACCACATGACCACGCCTACTGTAGATAATTAGTCAAATTTTGCATAGAGCAGTAAACCAGTAAAATGAAGACATTATTCAAAATTTTATCCATGGATACTTCTAATCCTACACCCCGCGGACACACACATTTTTGGGAAGAGTTCACTGCAAATCAACCCTTCCAATCGGTTTCTGATTCATAAATGTCGGATACGTAAGTTCAGTTGAAGGTTTTTCAAGGACTGGACATGCAAAGCTCTCGACCAAGAGGTGGCTTGGACCATCCATTGAAGGAAAGCCTAATAGCTCACCGGTATTGTTCAATTGGACAGAGTGCATCACATCTTCAGTGACTGCAGCAACCACACTGCTACCGTTGTAAAAACTTTTAGGCAGCTAAGAGATCTGAGCGAAATTACATTCGTCCTTAACTCGAAGCTATCCGGTTTAGGGTGATAGAGGAACAGAGGATAGAGCCAATAGCAAGAGAATCTATCTCCTCGTTGAGAACGACTTAAGGCGATTTAGGGATGCAAAGCACACAAAGTCAAGCTGAGAAATAAGTCCGTAGCAGCAACCAGTTCCAATACTTCATGAAATTGTGGATACAGTTGAGAAAATATGTCACAGACAAACCGTGGTCTACACTAAGAACAGTACCTTAGGTGGTCGGTGCTCTTGTCCGATTCATTCAAAGTTGGATCGTGCAAAGAAAATTAAAGTTGCCCCCCATAAATTGGAAGGGACATGATAATCGGGACCACACAAGGTTGCAATCGTGCCGACCAAAGCCCGTTGATTTATAAGATGCACAAAGGAGCTGCTCTCCAAATTCCCCGTTAGCCAAGCAAGTAAACAAAGTCAGGAGCTCTCCATCCAGGGGTACTGCCGCAATGATCTTGATATTGTCCACAAAATGGTACGAAATGCGTTGTTTACACGTCCAGGAGTCAGAGGAACTCGAATATGCTTCCACAGAGTCAGGCAGGAGGTCATAAAGTTGTCCATTGATCACCACCAGCGTGTGACGCTCGTCCGGGTGAAGTGGATTCCTCACTTGCCTCCAGATTCCTGTTTTGGGATTATAGATTTGGTATATTTCGTTGGCATGCACGAAAATCTCTTTGCCCACAGTCGCTACGATTGATGTTGTCCTCCGAGAACCAAGAACAGATGCCTTCGGTTTTTCTCCAAAGTAACTCCACACGTTCAGTTCAGGGTCGAATACCTCGCCAGACAGTGTAATCCGGGGCTCAAACACGTATATCCTCTCATCTTTGACAACACAAGGAAACTGCTCTCTTCCCTCGCTCATGCTGGCACATTTCTCCCAAACTCTTTTACAAGCTCCCAGATCGAGCATATGCACTTCTACTCTCGGCGTGGGATCGTCGTCAAGTCCACCAATCACGTACAGTTTCCCGTTCAGCACAACGCAGCCACAGCCGTAAGGAATGCCACACCGAGTGTCGGGAATAGGTGGCAGAAGCAACCAGCGATAATCAGCAGGGTCATACAATGAAATTGCGTAGCCCTTCGAGTCCTTAGACACATGGACGGTGGACACGAGGGTCCGCGTGCAGTTGGTTCGCATTCTGGCCTGGTGAACTTGCCTGGATTGTATCGCCTGCCGCCATCCGCGGCTCACAGTCGAGAGCATGCACAGACTTTTCCATGCCACTTTTGTGAGGATGTGCTCAATAGCTATGTCGTCCGAGATGCCGGGGAAAAGACTTCCCACTTGATCCCGTCTTGTCCAATCCGAAGGAACAACGACGACGACACCAGCACCATCACCTTCTTGGGCATTTGCTTCCGCGCAAGATTTGAGCTCGGGATTAATAATACCACCGTTCGTTTCTGAATCTGTGCTTTTATGAAGCTCCGCCATTTCGCTGTGCCTTCTTCTTCCTTCTTCGCCTCACCGCGAACACGCCGCTGCTCCGAAACAGTAGTATGACCTTCAACGCAATTGCCCGAAGCCTCTCATGCTGAGTATAGTAGGGTTTGATTCCGTCTTGAGAGGTCGCAACCGTGCTTATTATATTTCATTTGCCGAAAGCAGCCTGAGATTATTTGTAAGAAGGCTCTAGTCATCTCCTCTGATAACGCTCTTCCTTCTTGTGCTAGCACCAGCAAGAGCAGCAGTAGTACGTACGGTGACAGACAGATGGTAGGGTAGCATCGCTTTTTAACTACCAGCCAGAAACAGGCATCGTTAAATTAGTGGTTTCTTCCCGGCCTTAAACTCCTCCTCTCATCTGATAGGTTACAGTGGCAGAGGAAGGAATGATGAGAGCGCTCAGTCTGGCAATCGTAGTTCCTAAAACAGGAATGGAGCATGGATGATGAAATACCGAGCATGTGCGAGTTCTCGTCCCAGGAACTGAAATTGTCAGACTGAGTTTGGAGCGAATGGGCCTCAGCATCTTCTACTCCCACCTACATACACCTTTCCAATACATCTCGCAACACACTAGTACTCCTACTGATACAACTCCTACCTCTACTACTACCACCAAGTACGGTGATGATGTCCACCTCCTTTTCTTGCCTGACTGCTAGCACTGTACGATCAGCCAATTTGTGTGATGCGTAAAGATACACCAAGGATTCACCGAATGGAATTTCCATTCACGAAAATAGAAAAGGGATTCAATAGGAAGCAAAAAGAAGTCCCGAATAGGGAATTTGACCACCAACAAAGAGAGAAAGAAAGAAAGAAAGAAACTAGAGCCGAAGAATCTTTGACATAGACCCTATCCTGTGGTCAGATCTACTGTGGGCATGCAAGCAATTTGTACAGTACTGTGTCTTTCTCCCAAGATAACCAGAAGGCAAGAAGTTGACAACGAGACCTAAACAAACTGATTGATCCCTCTAACCTAGAAAGATTCCTCTCCTTTGTCCACTATTGGATGGCAATTGTTCGCTTTCAAAGTTGCTTTATGTCATGACCGCCATCAAGATATTTTCCGCTCAGTCCATCATCATCATCATCATAGTGTCTGGTACATTAGCTCATGGCTTGCAAAGCACTTTTCTATATCGAGTGACAGGTAACTCACGTCAACGACAATCCAGAAAGGGTTGAAATTATTGTACGAGCTCAAATGAAACAGAGCACACTAAAATAGGTCATACAAAACGGAGGGTCTACATTTCATGAGCCCCTGCCTTTCTAAGCGACGAACAGTACCCCTAGTTAACACAACTCGCCAGGGTTCACTGGAGAGGTTGATACTGTTTAAAGCCCAGTAATTAGCATTGTTAGTGGCAGTAAGCAGTGCCAGAATTCGTACTCGATGGTCATACTAGTACAGCAAGGTGCTTCTTCCTGTAGGTGGCCTGTATATTCTGGGCCATGCAGGCAGGCACAGAAAGCAATGATACAAGAGGACGGATGATTTGAGATTTATTTTGCTCGAGGCGTTGGAACTGCTCACTGCGCTTACGTGAGCGGACGTGGAAGCATTTGTATATCTCGCGCAGCATGTTAAAGTGGTTTAACTATCAGAGCTATCCAATAACAGACGTAATCTGGGGGCTTCAAAAATAGGCACAGCAAACGATGGGGGATGTGGATGACAAGATTATTGGCAGGTTAAGATCCATAACTTTGAACCTTTGGAAGCGATGAGGAAATTTTTCTCGTTCAGAGACTTTAATTCGATGAATCTCCGTTACCTCATCTAGAATGTACTTGTCGACATGGCCATTTGTGGTGTGTCAATTGCGAGTTATCTACACATCGTGTTCTTTCAGATTCTTCAGGAAGTTCTTATTCCTGACTTTTGATAAAACAATGAGAATAACATTACACCTTTGTTCTCTTCCAGCGAAATTTTGAAAGTTTTCTTACCTTCATGATGCTCTTCCTTGCTGATGGGAGGAGACACTTTACTAAACATATAACCGTCAACCTCCAGGATTTTTCTGAACTTCAGTTCCCTCCTAGGTTTTGCTCAAAGCGTCTCAACAAAGCGCGAAAGTACCCGTCACCCGAAGACCTTCTGGGTAGAAGGCTGGGTTGTCACTTGAAACCGGCTAGTAGATGAATACCGGACTAAAGTTGAGGACAATCTGACAAACAAGATAAATTGCAGTCCTGGTTCCCGAGAAAGTCAGGATCAGCGCCGGAAAGCAAGGTCTGCCTAATAACATTCAAACAGCAGGGTATGAGTTTTGAGTTTCAAATAAATGGTCTCATGGCCAGACGTTTCAGCTTTTTACTTCGTGTCATGGATTAGACTCCCTCCAACCGAGGAGTACATGTATATACCGGGGCGATATAAAAGTTAATAGCTGCAACAAAGCATGAGCTGTACTTGCCTCATGTTATGGCTGGTCCCAAAGGTCATCACCATCTCACAAAGTGAAGCTTTACTCCAACACACGCTGTTCTTGTCAATTCTTCAGTTGATAGTCAGTGCAGATGTGCAACTAAAAAACTTACCCGTCAGAAGATCAAAATCCACTGAAGTCCATCAAACAGCTACCAAGGCTACGCACTACGTTGTCTATCCTTGATTGAGTGCACAACTTCCATTAAACCTTTCAGCACATTCCCTCATTAGGAGTCCCTTTCAAGATATCCTAAAAGTTTCACCTAGAAGAGAACAATTTATAAGAGAAAACTTACTGACTAAAAGAGCTCGCTCGCAAGCAGCTTCCAGAATCATAGAACTGCTTCGCAGTACCTATACATTGTAATCATCAAAGCCAAGATCCCTGAGAGCTGCGGAAGCTGCGTCTCTACAGATTGCATGCTTAGCCTTGGATTGTCTAATAAGTCTTTCCAGTCCTTTCTCCAGTATGATTGGCCTGCACAGTCAGGAGCGATGCAAGGAAAATATCAAGCACTTTGCTGTCAACTGTAGCTTCAATGGACACACTCGCCCATATATGTCTTGTCCTGTAGAAAGCCATCGTGACCACAGAAATTATCTTCATTTACAATGCGGTTCGCTGACCTCGCGGGTCCATAATTTACAACGGAAAGTGCGAAAACATCGGACATAAGAAAACTCAAGAGACAGTTTAGCCATGCCGCCATTGGTGGCATTTACCTGTTTTCCAGATTCCTGACAGCTAGATTCCGAATTAACTGACATGCTTGTCTTTGCAGATTTGCAACAGTTACATGCTTCTCCATCAAGTCCGCGGTAATGTCTACCACTCCAACCTTCATTGCCTGACCGGCGTTTGAAGGTGATCTTAGGGTAATGACCGCGATGGCAGTCAAGGCCTGACAAGCAGATTCTAGAAAGATCAACAAGAGGAGCTGTTTAAAAGCGCGATGCTAGCAAGTGGTTCCAGTACAAGGACAAATTAAGTTTACATACAGCATTGCTAGAAGTTTAGGGTCCAGGAGTTTCAAGTAGCATCTAAGTAGCTCAAATCAGGACATTATCAGATCAAGAATACCTCTTGAACCACGGCTGGGTCTTCAGGGAAAGCAGTCATAAGACTCATAAGATTATCAAGCCCTCCCATCGTTACAAAGGCATCTTTGTTGTCATCGCTCCCGGCCAGCTGTAAGAATGAAAGGAGAAGTTCATCACATGTTTGGCTTCACCAGCTAAAACAGACCAAATCGGTAAGTCAAAGCCTGTAAGAAGGTAGCTAGAGTTATGGTAGTATTTATTCAAGAATAAACAGAATCTTGCAAGAGACCGACAAGAATATCAGTTCAGATTCTACAAATCTGACTA
This sequence comes from Lunularia cruciata, assembly GCA_948567375.1. Lineage (NCBI taxonomy): Eukaryota > Viridiplantae > Streptophyta > Marchantiopsida > Lunulariales > Lunulariaceae > Lunularia > Lunularia cruciata. Next base: position 47,724,947 of record OX419758.1, read on the forward strand.
CCAAGATCATTCGCACGGGAACTATGGCCTTACAGGTCTTGACCTGAAGATAAGGCTGAAGATTTTCTCTAGTCAAACAAGACCTTGGAATGAGATTAAGATCACCCAAAAGAACATAATCGTGAACAGATAATGATGCCAGAGTTTAAGAAGAGAATACGGTAACTCGATGGGTTGAGGAATGGGAAAGTGAAACTTACTTGTGTTAAAAGGATGCAACTACTTCTGGCCATTTGCCTATTGTTCTGTTCCACAGCCATCATAATGAATTGCATAACTAGGTTGAGACCTCCTTTATCTGCCACAGCCTTGCAAATTTCGTCCTGAAAGGAACCCAAATGTTAGTCCTCATACACAAAGGGTTAGTTTGCTAAATGGTGATCAATACAAAATCAATGTTGCTCTGACGATCAACTTATTAGTTCTACGGTTCTGGTACATTCAGATAGGATTTCTTTAGGATGCCCAATGGATCACAACCGTTGTTCGTCATTGTGGTCACGTCAGGTATCCAAGTCTGGAAACAACCTAAGGTACAAAGCGTACTGGACTTGGGTCGAATAATAATGCCATTTGTCAAAGCGAAAACCAATCCTAGAGAGAAGAGAGCCTGACATGGCTGCACTATCCTTCGTTCTGAGACGACAGTCCTTACATTTACGGCTAGATTTTTTATTGCAATACATAGAGAAGCGAGAATTGGAGCGGACTTGCTCTGCCGTTGTGCCGTACTCAAAAGGGCGTCCATAACTCCGGCCTTCGCAATTAACATGCCATTCTGGAAAGTCTGTCAACCGAGAGAATATATGAGTTAGAACCTCAGAAATGAAGAAACAACACCTCGCAACAGACTATAATTGAAAAATGGGAGCAGAAGCCGTTCGAAGAACGGGGGATCCAGACCTATTAAGTATGGAACCGAGAACCTGCATATGAAATGCATGCTCAATGACCGTATGCAAATCGAAATTAATTGAATCTAAGCAAATGGAATGTAAGTGAATCTAACATTACGAAGATAAGCAGAAACAAGGACGTAAATGATACATTTCATAAGAAGCACCTGCAGAGAACTAGTATACGCCATGGAATAAGAATGAAGACACAACGGATTGAGCATCTGAAATTGAACGCAGGGGAGGACCATAAAACAGAGAAACATCGAGCAAGGAGTAAAAGACAGAGCTTTAGTTGAGGATGGGTGGAGTGGAGCGAATTGGGCGAGGAGTGGATGGTGTCATGGCTGTGTTAGAGCGAAGCGGGAGACCATACTGTGCAGAAATTATAGGTGACTACCGGTAAAGTAAATAAGGATAAAGAGATTTGATTGTGACCCAGGGTAGTCGCAATACCCGAGAAGCTGCGATTCGCTCATCATCAGCTGTCACCAAAGCCCGTAATGCATCGCACATTGCTTGTACAGCACCAGCATTACTATGATGCTTCTTCAAAAGACGCATTAGTACTTCATGCACCTTCAAGAACATATAGGCGTCTTTGACATCCTCATTCCTGAGAGCAGATGCAGCCACTGCTTCTGCACCTCGTTGTACAACTTCAGCACTCGCATCTTCAACAGAGAGGGACTCACAAACTATGATGGGCCCATTACACGTAATAAACTTTTCTCTGCTTCTGTCATCTGCATTATAATGTATTCACAAATAAATGGTTCGTAAGTATCCAGAGGCTTTAAATGCTAGCCGGATCAATTGGAGTGTAATCCAGATTGCACATTAGACAACAAAATAACGAAGCTCACCAGTGATATTAAGGACTGAAACATTCAGCTGCGTATCGTAAGAACTAACTTATCAGCTCTCTTCAGCTCCTGCTTGAAGTGTAAGACTACGATGAAAATGGTAGTGACGTTTAAGCATGCTGCCCAGCCACGGTACTCACCAATGAGACAACTACAAAGGGCTGCTAAACTTGACTCCAATAGAGGAGCACCACATGTTTTGACTCCTTTCACAGCAGTAAGGACCACTTCCACAGCGTCGTGCCTCTCTGCAATTGAAGCATTGTTGTTTTTCACGTCACTGCAGCTGATTCGAAGAGCTTCTAGACCCCGTAGAATAACCGATTCTGTATTTGGCTGTAAATTTGTCTTTTCAGGATGTATTTTGTTACAATATTGCACGAGATCGGCTGCTGTAACTAATGGTTCTCCTGCTATGCTGGCTACAGCAGAACGTATCTCGTTAATAGCTTCGATAGTAGGATGGTTATCCAGACCAGCACCTCCACCTCCATCAGTTATGATCCCTGAACAGCAGCGGACATGTGTGAGCTTGTCTGGTTTAAACAACATGGAGAACGACTACACATTATCGAAAAATGCCAACCCTTTCTTTTTAGGACAATTCAAACGTTCGCTCTCTTGGACTTCCCCATTGGCAGAGTACCTGAACAGAAATCTCTCTTGCAGTGAAGTTACTCCACAATATCAAGGATTCTCAAAAGGAGTGCGTTATACTTGACCAACGGATAGCCAAAAATCAAAGACATACCAATTTACCAGAAACAGAACTTAACCTGGAACTAAGAGCTCCGCAATCCTCAGAATCACCGCAAATATGACTCGAGATCTCATCATAGATAGCTGCAGTTATCAGCTGATGGAAAGAAGAAGCTGGACAACTGCCATCTATGTTTTATAACTGTCAGAGATGAAACTTCCTAAGCTGTCCAGGTCCTTCAAACATCCCTGTCCCTGGAACTTGGGAATACTGTTGACTTCACAGTTGGAGGAGAAGTACTGGAACGAGGTGTAAAGCTGCCGGGGGCTATGAGAAGTTGATTATACAAAGGGTTTATACAAAGAGTGTTTCTAGCTCAAGAACCAGAGTAGAGCTTATACATCTAAGGCTAATCAAACGTTTACGTGATTATCCCATTTATGGCAACTTGTAACTCAGGCAAGTTATGCAGCTGACGACTGCTCGAAACCGCACCATTCTCGTTACCGGCTATAAACCGAGTCTAGAGGACCCAAGTGCAAAGTTGAAAACCGACGGTAAACTGGAACCAAAACCATGCTAGACGATGAAGGTTTTAGGAGTAAGATTCATCAAATTTAGGAGCAATCTTCCAGGACTCTGCTAGTGCAAGTAGCGAAGCTCAAAGGAGCTCAAGAAGTACAGTTCTCTATTATTTCTTGAGAAAATTGCGAGTTCAGGGTTTGTAAGGATAAGAGCGGGTGGCAGGAAAGCAGAAATCGAGGTGAATTGACTACTGTGCCGATTGTAAAGATCGCTTGCTAGCTCAAAGGACAAGGTTCATCAGCAGCTCATCGTAAAAGTGATCGACAAAGGGGAAAATGAACGACAATCCCCTGTATTTCAAAGTGTGATATGCTTTACCAAACTGATTGACCTCCAGCAATCAAGACATGCAATTCAAGCCGTCATACCATGTCCACATTGTGACATCTTGATTTGTCCCAATGTCAAGATATCAACTGAATCGTACTTTTTGGTTTCTCCAGAAAGTTTATAATTTTTTTTATTGTGCATACCAGAAAGGTCGACACCTTGTAACTGAAAGGTGATAACCGCATCGGCAAGAGCCTCCTCCATCTCCATACCGAACTCTTCCACATTTTCGGTGACAACTGCATCAAATGCCTCTTGCGAGATTTGTAATTTTTTACTGGGGGCCATGGAAATGGATCTCACTGATCCTCCAAAACTAGGGATCTCAAAAGCGAAGCAGGCGGACGGTGAAATGCAGCGCGGAAATCACAATCCGTGCCCAGCGATCGAGTACAGTAGAGCAAATTCTTCAACCTTCATTACTGCAAACACAGGAGAGTGTCCCGCCCAGACTGACGCAGTAGAGCGAGAAACGGCGCAGGTGCTTTACGCGGTTAGAGAAGTATGTCCTTTAGAGGCTTTATTGGGGCTTAGCCCCATGTTACCTTTTTTGTCTCTCCCTTGTACGGCTTGATGGGGTCTTCCCATCCTTCATTTTTCCTACGCGGTCGCCTTTTTCTGTCCTTTAGAGGAAGGAATTTCTCAATTTGCAAAAGTGTACTAGGTTATAATATTATGTTGTTATCTGACAAGTAAAAAATTTATTTATTTATTTTTAGTATTGGTTTTATTGGTAGTAAATTGAAACTATGAAAAAATATGAATATTTATAAAATGTTTTTAAGGTTAAAATTGGATTCTTTTACTTTTTGGGTGTTTGCATTCTTGTTATCTCAATACTTTGTTTGAAAATTAGAGAAATATGAAACATAATTTTTAAGGGTGGTTTAGATTCTTTAAGGTTTAGAGAGTTCATTTATTTATGTGAGGTGAATGGGTAGTGTGCTTCTCGAGGTATGGGGATATTATATTGGATCGTCATTTTCCCTTGTGGAGTAGTCTAAAGCTAAGCAAGATCCACACTGCTTATACTCTTCCTTTCTAAGAGTTAAAGACTTATATGAGAAAGATGTAAAAGGATTACGAGTGGATCCCTTTGGATATCCAAGAGAGTTAGATAACCACATAGATATCATTGATATCCATCATTATACATTATGTCAATCACTTTGCTCACCATTCTACTATACAAATCTAGTTGTGTGAGCGGTTACTATCCCAAGAAATTCATACTTTGGTGCTATTTAAGATTAGTTTTCCATATATAATAAAACTTGTCAAATTTAATCTTGTCAAACACAATAAACTTTGATAATTGATATAATTTTAGTCCGCCAAGTCTATTCCTTTATGATAATAGATAACCTTTTATATGTGGTAAAGGATTGAAATTTATGAGAATATCTACTTTATATGAGAATACTATAAATGAGAATCTATAAATATAGTCTACTATATATGAGAATCTATAAATATAGTCTACTATATATGAGAATCTATACTTTTTATGAGAATATCTACTTTTAAAAGTACATATGTTAGGTCAAGATTAAATTATTACACCCAAGTTTTATTGTAAATTCATAATATTATATTGTATTTGTATGTATTCATACAACATACAATAGTAATCCAAAATGCACTGAACTATTGTATACTAGTCCAAAGTACAATAGATTTATTCAAGTGTTGTATGTATGTGTATAAAGTACTAACACATATAACATACTAACAACTATATTTATTGCATCTTTAGCAGATAACCTTATTCTACTTGAACCTTATGTTCAATCTATATGTGCCAAAAGAAGAATTTATCTAAGGATTGTTGGAGTGATTGTCGGCCTTGCTCCTTGGCATGCTTTTCCTCTTGTACCTTACTCTAGATTTTCCTCAATGCCCTAATAACTAGCACTCTCTCATCCTCCCCATGCTCTTCCACAATTCTTATGGCATCAATTAACACTAAAGATTGAATATTGAAGGTCAAATGTAGGTGTTCTTCCTTCTCTCTCCTCTCCTTCAAGCTCTTCTTCATTAACAATGATAGTGGTAGTCTACAAGAGCCCTTTGTCATTGAGCTCATGATGAATATCCTCTTCACCTTTTGGGTTTAATAAGCTTTCAATAGACATATGACGGAGGAGCTTATCCTTTAGTGCTAATTTCTTGTTTTGCAAGATAGTTGCCACTATTGCTTATGCATTGAACACAATTATCTGTTATGTGTCTTCACCAAGAATTGGCATTCCATCTTCAATATGAGGTGACAAGATGTATGTGTGTCTCCAACAATTAGCGATGATATCAATAAAAAATATTATTCAATGCTAGTTTAACCCATCTCATTGCTTGAAGTTGATCAACCTTGTAGATGTCAACAGATTGACCATCCTCCTCACTATCAATAACATATTGTAGTTGAAAATTGCAATATCTTCTCTTCAAACAAGCAATAATATTTGTATCCATTGAGTATATCTTGGAGGTAGTTCTAGGTGGCAAGAAAAGAACTTCTACATGTATAAGTGTCACATTGTTGCATAATTTATGATGGTGTATTGTCCATGATCAAGAGTATATAGAAATAAGAAGCACCCATTCTAGAGTCCACTTGCTAAAACTATTCATGAAAAAGAAGTTTGGTCATCTAAGCGTATTTTTTCTTGTGATAGTAGAACCCAAGCTAAGCACCAATTTTCTTTTTGAAGCATCTCGTCCTGATAGCATAGCCAATGAGGAAGGGTTCTAGTTTATCAATACCATCAGAATTGTGGGCCAAGGCTATGATCAACCGGGTCTTATCCTTCTTAGCTCCTTCAATTTATTAAGAAGCAATGGTCCAATCACGAGCCATAGAGTAAAATATATTGCATTTGTCCACATTGTAGACATCACATAAAGCATAATTGTTGTTCTTGAGCCTTTTCTATCACATTATTTAGTAAATTGGTTGTTTTTGCTTCCAAGTTGGTTGAAGAAGATTCTCAATATGCTTGAATATTTTCAATCCATGATGATTTGGACATGATTCAAGCCAACCGCTCAAAAAGTCAAGTTGTTTGCTATTAGTGATGCCAATCTAGTTGGAAAAATTTTTGGTCTTTGCTTGAGTCATAAGCACAAACAAGCAAACTCCTTTGTATTCACATTGAAGCACCAAATTTGCCATAATTTTGTCCAATTTTGGGTAATTGGTAGTACAACATTGCTTAACTTTTAGCTCAATAGAAGTCATTTTAGCAAAATCATTCTTTCTCTTGAGGATGTAAGAAATGGAACTTTGAGCCGGTTCTTTTGCAAGAAACTCTTTTTTTGCCCAATCTACTGGTTTTTTTTGAGTCATCAATGGCATCAAATGAAATTTTGCACAAATTCTACTCTTTTGGTCATTATAAAATTACCCCAGATGAGAAGTTTTCTAGAAAGAGGCATGACTACCTAAGACTCTCAATTAACACTAAAAATATGATATTGGAAATCTATCTCACAAGAATGTCAATACTATTAAAGAGGTTACATTGCAAATTATCACACTTGACAACTCATTCAAGTATGTTGTATAAAAAGACCTAGGACACAAGACTCTCAAAGTCTGCAAAAAAGATGATATTCAAACTTTGTTTCATGCAATAACTTGAAAATACATAAGGTAATAGAGTTTACTATACAATGAGTTCTTGTAGGATTAATGTTTATAGTTCTTGGATTTTTATCGCTGAAAAACTCTTTTACTTTGTGGAGTATAAGGGTTTACAATTCTTGGATTTCTATTGATGAAAAACTCTTGGACTTCTATTGCTGAAAATATTTGTCTTGCTCTTAAATCCAATTACCTATCATATCTGGTACTAATTGTAGCCACCACAAGTATTGGATTTGATAGGTTTTACTATACAAACTTATATAGCTTAACCTACATGCTTACTCATGCACTCCATGATGAGGCTAGATAAGCATGTTAGTTACCCTTTAATCTATTAGCACCTTTTCCCATAGATGAGTTAGTATTGCTCTTACTTCTCTTTCTTTTTGTATTTTTGTTATACTAGAGGAGTCCATTCTAGATTTAATAGATTTTGGGTTGAAGATTAAGCTATATTACAAGAAGTGTCCATTTGGGTTGTATATTTAATGTATTCTTTCAATTATAAGTTAGTATGGATTTCATATGTTTACAAATTATAGTATTTTTGGTCAAGCTAGATAGTATAGTAGAGGGGTAAAAGCTTACACCTTTTATCTATTGTTAGTCTCATTAAAAATACTATTTTCTCCTTTATATTATTGCATCTTATACTAAAAGAGTGGTATTATTAGAGGTCTTAGAGTGTAAGACTAAGTTCTTACATCTTGATATATTTCTTGTGTCCATGTATTTTGCACAAACTTGTATCTCTCCTTAAAAGGCTTGTTAAAGCTAACATACTAGGATCTTAGGGATTATTTCTATATAGATGATCACTCTAATAGTTGTATATTGTTTACAATCACTCTTATAATTTTATATAATTGTTCCAGGTCACAACATTTGCCACACCTAAGCTAGTTGTTAGGATGTTAGAGTGATTATCCCGGCAATCACACTTGTATCAATAGCAACTCATGTACAACTTAGTGGTGGCCATCTATTACATTAGGATCATATATTACATCATTAAAGCTATTTTTTGCACCGTTGGATGTGTTATAAGGATTGGATATCTTGGCCTCTCCAAGGAAGGGTATACCTCAAAGTGGAGCTCCAAAGACCTCACTTATTTAAATTGAGTTTCAAGCTCCTAACCATGGTGGATAGAGCTGGCAAGTGCATTTTGGATTCTTTGTGCTAGAGTGAGTTTGGCTTGATTAGTGTAATCAATGACATTAACAAAGTGCTTACAATTTGAGATTTGGGTTTTGATTCTTGATTAATTATTGCACTTTAGATTTGTATGTGACTTCTTTTATGAGTTGGACTTCTATAGAGTATGATGTTGACAACAATATATGTTGTATAGTAATGCATATACACATACAACATGGCTATCACAATAGCAAGAGTAGATTCTTATGTAAATAAGTCAAGTAGTAGGTGGTAATTGACTTCTTGTAACAAAGAAGGATACAAGAAGCATTAATTGCTATTTCAAAGGTTTTACCACACCTTGTTATACATACCAGTATCATTCAATATATTTTGAATTTTTAATAGCACATTAGTCCATATTAGCTTGGCATTGCTACATTAGGAGGTTAAAAGGTTTTATCTCTTTGTATTAAGGCACTTGTAGATATCCAAGTCATATTGGGTTATTTTATTTGTAAATATTGATAAAGATTTTAATAACATCTAAATTATGCATGTCTTTAGAGAGCTTAGTGAGATTAGAGGATATTTTGCAAGTCTTATTTCTTTTATGCAATCTTTTTATAGTATTATTTCTTCTCTTGACCACTTATATGGCTTCTCAAAAGAGGGATTCACTATTTTCTAATCAATTCCTATTATGGTAAAGATGTCTCTAAAGACAACCTCTATTTATCATGGCTTTATTTTGAGCTCTTTTTTCTACTACTTTAGCCATTCTAAGGTGCTTTCTCCTTCTTGGTAGACAATATACACATTATGGCACTAGGAACCAAATTAAGCAAGTATGTGACTACTTGACAATCAAGGTTCATTGTGTAGGGTTAATAGTCAAGGTATCAAAGTGTATCATGTAGCACTTTTATGTATTTCTCCTCACCTTTATCTTCCAAAAGGATACATTACATCTATTGATGGCTTACATATTCTGTGAGTCCTAATAAGGTCTAAAATGTGTATCATATGTTTTTTAGATGTAACTTGTGGTGCAAAAATTTGTACAGAAATTGTCCTTTTTGTTAATTCCACTCTTGTTGACAAAGATATGGCAAAATAATTTTTTGTTTAGAAAAGCAAACTTCTAATCTGAGTTTCCTCTGGAGTTGTGTCTATACATGCAAAATTACAAAGGAGGCAAGTACAAAGTTGATGGCATTATAGGGGAATAATGCCAAAGAAGTCAAGACCAAAGGGTGGTTGAAGGCAAAGAACTTAAGTCCAAGGATCTTTGGACCCAAAGATCATACACTAATTTGAATATCTACCACTTGAACAAAGAACTATCACCAAACATAGCTTGCATTCAATGAAGTCCTTGCATGTGCAACGAGTGATGGTTCACCAACTATTCAGCCATTGAAGAATGATGACTGAAAAATCTGGTTATAGAACCAAGTGCTCACTCATTAGTCTCACTTTTTGCCAAACAATTCCGATCTCAGGTCCAAAGTGAGCATAGGGATTTCAAGTCTTAATAACTCTTTTCAGTTATTTACCTCCTTTGTAGGAATTCAATTTTAGCCTTAGGATCCAACAGGAAACATGGTGCTTGTTCAAAAACCCATGAGGAAAATCCCCAAACCCATTCTTTGTAGCACAACAATCAACAAATGGGCAATTCATTACAAGAGTGAGGTAATCCAAAGCAAGCACCTCTCTTTCTTGCTTTGGAACATGAAGTTGAGTGACCTTGGAATCATCCATGAGATGGAGGGAGGAAGGAGAAATTGACAAAGGACCTAAAAGGTAACCACTACAATTAGACCAAAGGAAATTGGAGAAATCTTTTATGAGCAAAAGTAGGATCAACAAGAGCAATGCACTTAGAAACTAAATTTGGGCTAGTTGACAAGCTTTGGAAAATTGCATCAAAACCTTCTTCATATAAACAAGAAGTTCAAGAACAATGGATAGAAGGTGGGTAGTTACATTGATCCAATCCAAAGAATAATGGTGGAGCCAATTATGAATCTGTTCAAGTTGAAGAGAACAACTTACCTCACCAATAGCCAAGCAATTCTTTTCAAATACATGTTCAAAGGAGAGCTTATAAATTCGGAAAATATGTTCTACTTTCAACCAAGGATAGTTGCACAAAGAGTTTAAGGAAGATGTTGGAGCAACTTACTTGGCCTTCCTTGCTATACATTTCTACATGGAGTTGAACTTGTTAACAAAGGAGAAGTGCAAGAAGTTCTTAGGTCACTTCCATCTAGTGGAGTACTTTGCCTTGCAACCCAAGGAAAATTGATCACCAAGAAGTACCATGAAGTGGATGCAAAGTATGCATCAATAGAGAAATTTGTGCTAATGGATAAAGAAGGGACTACCACAAAGGTGAAGAAGAAGATGACAACACTATAGGAGCCTTAGGGACCAACAAAGAGACCAAGGACAAATCCTTAGGTAATTAAAGTATTTTTGGAGGAAGAGGAAAAAGACTCCAAAGGAAAATACTAAGAAGAAGAGGAAGAGTAAGAATGATCTTTCACTCAACAAGGATCAATATCTAGATTGGAGAGAAAAATAGTTATATGCAGATACCTAATCTACTCCAAACTTAGAGTAGGGTGAAGACCAAGAAGGCCAATAAAAAGACCAAGGAGAGACATCACATCAGCCCTAAGTACCTCCTAGCCCCAACCAAGAAGTAGGTGCACCATAAGAAGAGCATGTGGAAATCAAAGCAAGGCAAGAAGAAGATATTCAAAGTGAAGGGTACCATGACGCTGAAGAACTTAATCAAGAAGCATAAGAAAGAGTAAAAGTGGAGGAGGAGGTAAAGACTGTCCAAGTGCAAAATAGGTCAAAGTAGGAGGAGAGGTGACCCAAGAATCTAGAGTAATAGTTAAGGAGTGAGGGGGTAATTTTGTAATTCATTTGGTTGGATCAACATTGGAAATGATGAGCTCCTTCTAGTAAAGTACCAAAAATTCTAGCCTAGTGTGGTTGATTACACCACACTAATTATAAACCTTCATAAATTCATTTACTTTAGAAAGGCAAATTATGACAAGTGGAAGGAGGAATTAGAGAAGAGAAAAACATGCTTATATAAATTCATTTACTTTAGGAAAGCAAAGAATGACAAGTGGAAAGAGGAATCAGAGAAGAGGAAGAACATGTACAAGGAGGAGGCAAAAAAGGTAAATGCAATTGTATAAGAAAACTTTGAGATAACAAGGCGTAATTTTTCCCTGCTAGCAAAGCAATGGAGATATGACAAAGAACTCCAAAGGTTGCCATTTGATTTGGAACTACTTTGGATTGAGAAGAAGGATATGCAACTTGGGTGCAAAGATCAATTGAAGGCACAAGACAAAGAAGTGGAAAGTATTCAGGAAGTAATGGAGACTACCAAGATACAAGTAGTCACATTGGATGTTTAGATGTCCAAATACCAAAAAGAAGTGGTAATCCAATCAGAATAACTAGCCAAAGGACTTAAGAAGGAGAAAGAATAGAGGGAGGCAGACCAACCCCAAATGTTGGAGGAGACAAAGAAGGAAATAAGAATCTTGAACCAACACCTGGAGGAGGAGAAGTTGAAATTTATCAAGCAATTGAAGGAAGCTAGAGATCAATTTGTAGGGATGTTGGAGGAAGAAGTTCAAGAGAAGGTAATGAAGGGGAACTTACATGAGTTAAAGTTGTAAGTCCAAATGTTGGAGTGAAGGACATACAAAAAAGAAAGAACAGACCAGCTGGTGGTTAGACTTAAGGAACATACATATAGGAAGTTCACTAAATTTTGTAAAACCTATCTGGTAGAAATAGCAAGTAACAAGGAGAAGATTGAGCTCCTTACTAGGAACTTTTAAGACAAAGTTAGTTCTTTGCATTAGAAATTTAAGCCAAAAATACTTTACTAAAAGAAGTTCTTTGTAGTTGTGTGATCTTTGGAGTACAAAGCAGTCCAAAGTCCTTCATAGTTATAGTTGTAGTTATTTGTAGTTGAAGACCCTTCAAAGTAGTAAGTCCAGAGGATACAAATTTTTAAGTTGTCTTTGGCATAGAATTTTTGTTTTCCTTCATATGTGTAAGGTGTTGAATTACCCTTACATGTAAGAAGAGGGGATGAGACAAGACCTCAAATATACAATGTAGATGTAGGCAAAAGATCTTTGGAGTACTTCATCTGTTAGATATTTGCAAGTTAGAGTGTGAAGAGTATAAAAAGTAGCGGCCTTAGTGTAAATTTTCATTCATTCACAGTTTCACTCATTCTTGTTTCATTCACTCATTAATTGTAATTCAGCAAAGGAAACAAGAGCTTTTTATCACTATTGCCTTAATACCTAGTATTGGTGGTTGTCTTTGTTAGAATAGGAATGAGGAAATTTGGAGTATGGACATAGGTGCTTGAGTGTAAGAAAGCATTTATACTTGATTAGGATGTGTGATCCTTGAGGTTCTGAAGGAGCAAAGAAATACCTTGATGGATCAAAATTAAGTTGTAGTGTTGACAGTACCATGGAACATGAAAAGCAAGGACTAATTGCCAATGTGGAGAGATCTTTGGAGTTGATGCCTTTGTAGTGAAATGGCTGGTTTAGGTTGAATGAATCATCAACTTTGGGATTAAGTTGGAATTTAATTCTAGTGAAAGTGATTACTTTAAGTTTCTATTTGCTAGAATGCTCCACAAGGGGTGATATTACCATCTTTTGGGGGTAGTTCTTGCACAAGGGGTTAAAAATGTAACAATAAACAAACTGCAAGATTGTGCTACTTCCCTTAAATTCTAGTGATTTTTTACCTATATCCTTGAAGGAACAACCTATTACTTATAGTTATCTTACTTTTTGGTCAATATTGGACTATCACATGACCTTGTAGAAGATATCTTTCATATGGATGACTTTCCTCTACTAGGAGATCTTATGAGTGGTGTTTGGTATACTCTCCTCTAGTATTTTTCATTAATCACCTATCTACTTTGCACAATTCTCGGTTCTATTACTTCTTATTATGTTATGAGAGACTTTGATAAAAGAATTGTAGGATTCTTTTGTAGTATTGTTAGACTAAGGACTTATAAGTATATAATAAGAGGCTTGATACATAGATAAACATCTCTGCAAATTGAATATGGAAAGATAAATTTACTCTTTGTGGAAGAGATAACACTTATAGCAATTTTTCGGTAGTTAGGTGTTGTTGGTTGTCTTTGCTTTCTGTTGCTTTGTGGTAGCCAATGGACCAATTTAGAAATATATATCATTGATGAAGGATCTTTTTCTTTCAAGTACTCTTATGGCAAATGAGACAGTCAAATGACTATACTCTCAAGCACAACATAATTTTCCATCATTTTAATGCTTATTCTTCTAATTTAACCAAAGGTCTATAGCCTTCGTTGATGTTCTAAGATCTTAACAAGCTCTACATTTCTCTTGTAGTTGGCACATGTAGTCCTTGTATTACTAATGCATGTCTTTGCTCTTGCTCTAGCAAGAGTTTTGTAAGATACAAATGTATATATTAATAGTCAGTAGTATTTGAAGTAGTGGTTTTGGGTTAATTATAACAAGCTAAGTTTAGTTATAAATAAATTAGAGGTATCTCCCATATACCTCTATTCAGGACTTTGCATGGTGGACTAGCTAAGTTAGTACGGCTAACTAAGGATAAATTTTTAATTTGTAATATTTGGACTAAATAAGACTCCTTATCAAATTTTAAATTATATAATATTAGAGTATAATGTCTTACAAGAATTTTACTTGACCAACATAATGTAATAAAGTGGATTCTTTATTAGATTGTGTTGGAGTAAAACTTCTATTTTGGACTTTTTATGGTGAAGTTGACTTAGTATATAAGAACCTAAATCTCATTGGCTTGAAAAAATTAGGTGACCTTTGATAGTGAATGTTGGTCAAGTAGTTACACAGATTTTACTAAATTTTGAATATATTTAAGTTTCTAATTAATATTGTAGTTTCTAATTCCTAATATCTTAGATCCCTAAGGAATATTATTGGAAGCTTCAAGAGAGAAACTTTGAAGTCAAAAATATATATGAATGCACATGACCTAAGATTTTGTAATACTCTGAGGACAAGAGAAGAGAGAAATCATGGATTGCACACTCAAACATTAGATGCACCAAAGGAGCACCTTCTCTTTATTATATAGACAAAGGGGATCTCCTCCAAGGGAGCTCCACCATAGGATTAGGGATACAAATAGGTGACATGTCAGCAAGCTCCACCCTTGGATTACTTACTTGGATGGGTGACATGTCTGGTCTAGGTCCTATCTGGGTGGTCAAACAAGCTTTGACCAGAGCAAATCTTTTAGGGAATCTTCTTGTAGGAATCTCAAAATCACGTGAGTAAGGTACCATTGGAAAACTCTTGACGAGACAAAGCAAGAGGGAAGTAGAGGTCAGCCTTTCCTTTGTTGGGGGGAATTGGCACATTTTCGAGGCCTAATTCATCCATTTAGGCCTCCAAAATTGCCTTCAAAGATTTGAGGCATATTTCGGTTCCTACTCTATTAGTAGAAGTCCCCCTTTTGTGATACCTCTTTCTGATCTGTTTAGTCCATCATGTGTAACATCCTTCCAGATGTTACCAAACCAATTCTCACCTTTAAATCATATGTCTAGTTATTGGTTCTAAGGTTCTCACCTTTAAATCATATGTCTAGCTATTGGTTCTCAAGTCTATTCTGGTTTCTGCCCTATTAATAAAAGTACTCTTTTGGTGATACTTCTATCTTATTTATTTTGACCATCATGTATAACATCATTCTAGATGTTACCAAACCGAATTTCACATCTAGATCATATGGCTAGCTCTTGGTGTTACAAATTTCATACTTATTGTAATTTAGGTAGAGTGGTCACCAAGTTACAAAGGTACTTACCATAATAATTTTGGTGAGTTTAGAAGGAGAAGATTAGAAGTGGGAACACTTTGTTGAGCTTGGAACATATAGTTTGTGAAGAAAATGATGTTTTATGAGTGTTGTCTATATTTGCCAAGTAAAGAGTGGGATCTCTTGTTTGAGAGTGTTTATTATGGTGTGAATCTTAGATTGAACCTCTAACTCTACAAGATATACTTTTGATATGTGAATTATTCTCTTATGTACCACTATGGAGAAAGCTTTAAGGAGGAAGAATAAGTAATTTGAGGCAAGAATGAGAGAATTATTTGTAACTTATCATCCTAGATATACTCAACTTGTTCTTGTTTCTAGCATATGGCACACACAAAAGCTATCATTAGAAGAATACATTGGATTAAAGAGAAGCTTTGCACAAGTTAATTTTGTAGTACTCAATCTTGCACTAAGGCATTTTTACCCCATTAGTTACTTGCTCTATGATAAGGTTTTGCTTAGGTTTGGTGCACCTATCCATATTTTCATTACTCAATTGTGAACATAACACTACCTTAGATGTAGTACAATCTTATATGACTTTTTGATCTTTTGGAGCATAGAGGATAACTTTTTATGATGCCATCAAAAAGATATTGTTTATAATGGCTAAAGAGAGTGGATACTTCAATTGGAGAGAGCATTGCTATGCATTGTAGCTATATTACATGTGACACAAGCTAGGGAGGACTTGTAGATGGTCTAAAATGATTTGGAGATAGTTATGGTTAGTCTGATTATAAATCTTAAACATGATATAATTTTGGAGGAGATGATTACCCGTCCTCTTGGATGAGTGGCAATAACCAAGGTCTCCAAATATAAGAGTATGAAAAAATGTCGCCTCTTTGTTCCTCTACCCTTACAATTATATAAAACTCTAGACACAACTCTTCATACAATTGTTAAAAATTACTAGACTTGAAAGAACTTATCATACTAAACAATAAGGTGTATCATTTTCTATTTATATTTTGGAGTTTACTTTAGATAGCACATTTTTCACTCACATCACACTAGCTAATGCAATACATACGAGAGCCATTACAGTAAATATTGATTCTTCTTATGCTCTTAGAGAATAAACAATCTGTGAGTGTGAAAGGTATGCCTAAAGACATATGATGATTCAACTTACATAGCTTTAATATTCTATGCATAAGGGTAGAAGTTTTATTAGTGCTTTGTCTTCAACTTTGTCCTTTTGTGTTGTAATTGACCTTATGTTATATTATTCTTTCTTTGTGCATCATTAGTCTCATTATATTATGACCTCTTCCGGCTATATATCAATGACTTGGTAACAATAACTTTTTACTCTATATGTCAAAAATTAAAAATTTATAGTAACAATTAAAAATTTAAAACATCAAAAAATGTACGAGTACGTAAGTAAGAAGGTTCTATAAATCTATTAAGCAATCAAATTTGATGAAAAAATAAATAACAAGATTTAGAAATATATTTAGCAATTTAATTATTTAACATTATATAGAACAAATGGCATCTACATATCTAGAAAAGAATGGTAATTGATTTTTCATATATCAAATATTTTGAAGGAGACAAGATCAAATAAGAAGGTATTCTATGCATCCATAATAATCAACACTTAAGTAGGTTTTCTTAGAGTTACATAGATTAATAATTTTAAAATCATAAACATTGGATACAAATAATCACATTCTATTTATGCATTAATATTTTAGCTTTTAAAACTTGGACTTTTCAATTTAGTCATATAAGGTTTTCTTTTTACTTAGACAAGCAACTGTAAATTATGAGTAGATGATACCCATAATCATTTAATATAAGTGAGAAATGTGCCATGCATTGAGAGATATCTTATTGAATAAACATTTCCTTTGCCAAATTTTGGTATCATAATAGATCTCTTATTGAAAAAACTGAATAAATACCAAATGTAAAAGCACACATACATGGAATTAATTTTGAGAGCTTACTCCAAAAATAAGACTTGGGATTTCAAAACTAAGACTTCAGTTTTAGTCACCAAAAAGCAAGGCATTTGTATGTTATGAAACATTTTGATCTATGACTACTACTTGGTCACCAAAATTATACTATTTGTTATCATTAGAAAGCCTTTGATAAGAGTTCCCAACATTACTAAGTTTAACACATATTTATAAGTGGAAGAACCTAACATATGGGTTTTATTAGTTTGATTGTAATATAAATTTTGAACACCCAAAGACAAGGAGTGTTTGCAATTTGTATAGTTTGCTTGGAACCCAAAATTTGACTTGGCAACTTCAGGGATTAATCCTAAGATATGAAGTAGAGTGTTAGTGGTTTTCTATAAACCAACCATATATGATGAGGGTACATGTGAACTTCAACGATCTTTTGTGACTATATCAAATGCTTAGTTGTATCTATGCCTAAATTAGCTTGTGATTTATAAGTTAAGAATAAGAAGTCATAACAAAACAATGAGTAGACCTAATTAGATTCCATACATGGATAGATAAGTTGTTTTATGGATGAACCATGAAGACCTATAAACTACATAAATTTTGTATTTAAAGTCTTAATTGGCTTGCTTGTATTAGGAGATAGTTTTTTAGCACAATTCAATAACAAACCAAGTAAAGCTAGTATTAGTCTTACTAGACTTTATAAATATTAGGTAAAATTGCAAATATACAAAGTAGTGAACTCAAAGTGAAACTTGGTCTAGAGCAAGAAGAGTTAGGACTTATTACTATCCAACTTATTGATATAAATTTTGTTTGATGAAACCTATTGTTTAGAATTTGAATCAATGATGTGAATACAAATCTTTTAGTGTTAGGAGACTAAATTGATAATAAATTAATATTATTTCTCAACAAATTAAAAATCATAGATGCAAGAAACATTCTAATAAATTTAATTTATTATCAAGTATAAAATGCAAATAACAATTCATAAAATTATCTTGAAAAATGATTCTCAATTTAAATTTGAAAAAATACAATAGTGGTTGTCACTATCTAAAATTAAAAAAATTGTGGGTTATAATGGATGTTATTTTTACTACTTTATTTATTACTAGCATGAAATAAAAAATTATTATTAGAAAATCATTAAATTTAAGGCTATAAATTTTTTAATTATATTAAAACCCCATTAAGTATTTAGATATCGACATGAAATAGAAAATGTGAATACAAAGAAGAAAGATCAAATTTTTTTATCCATATTGTATTTTGATAATTCATTTCAAATTTTTAATGAAATAAAAATAAAGGACATAAAGAGATTTTGAGCCTTTGATTATTTCTTCTAGACAAGGAAATTATATTTTTGTTGCCATATGGCATGTGTATCTTTGCTTCCAATTTGCTATTAATGTGTTTTAGCAGTTTTTATTTGCATCTTATGGCTCATATGGTAAAGGATGCCACATGTTCTCTAAGTCCAAATAGCCATCTATATCTATATGTATGGTATATATGATATATATATAGGAGAATAGTACATAGGATTTTGCACAACCAAGATAGTGCAAGAATTTGATTATCTAGCCATGAACAACAACAATTAGCTGAAATGCATAGAAAACCTAGTGACTTTCACATAGAGCTCAAAATTGTTTTTGCACATATGTCTCAATGTGTAAGTATTCTCATGGTTGACATGGAGACCAGAAGAATTGAGATCACAACTATGAAAGAGTCCTTGATATTGGTCATCCTAGTGATCCAAGAACTCAAGAAGAGCACCAATTTGTGACAATGATCCATGAAGGGGGTGGTTCATGCTATAGAGAAAGTTGCTTCTTAAGAGCACAAGAAACTAACATTTCTACACATAGTGGAAGGCTCCAAGAGATTGTAGATACATTAGAAGTGAAGATGAATTCATATGCTAAAGCTACTAAGGTGGCTCAAATATCTTACTTGTATGAGGTTGAGAAGAAGAACCAACTTTGATTCAGGTTTAGCCTAGATTGAGAAGGAGGATACCAAGGCTATGGTGTGTGATATTATCATTGATTCTTTGAGAGTACATGATACTCAGATTATACAAGCATACAAGTTGGGACAACAAGGTTCACAACCAAGAAGCATTATAATGAAGTTTGTCTCACAAACTCAAAGAGATGCCATAATGGAAATTTTTTGTACTCAAGAGATAGTTCATCTAGGTTATGC
Source organism: Lunularia cruciata (assembly GCA_948567375.1). Classification (NCBI taxonomy): domain Eukaryota; kingdom Viridiplantae; phylum Streptophyta; class Marchantiopsida; order Lunulariales; family Lunulariaceae; genus Lunularia; species Lunularia cruciata. Next base: position 47,744,230 of record OX419758.1, read on the forward strand.
TAATCTCACTACTCTCTAATTGCAAGCAAAAGAAGAAAGAATCAACTAAGGTAAAGGAAGTTCAACAAGCAATTTTTATTATGCTTTAGAGATATAGTAGGGTTATGATCACCCAAAGACACAATAAGCTACTACATAGCAGTTCAAGACCCTTAGAGTGTTATTTTGGAATGTTCATTGGCTAATAAACAATAAGTGTTCAATTGTTAAGCCTTTGTGGGATGATGTTAATATGACCAATCTTGTGTAGATATGGGAATATGAGTAGTATGATATTGAGGAGATTGATGGATTCATTTTGGTTGGTTTGACATGGAACAAGCAAAGGCAACAAAGCAAAAAGGGTTTTGGAGGTATTGATACTTATGTCAAAATTGGACTTGAAAAGCTAGTCTCTTGGATAGGCCAAGACTCAAATAGATAATACCAAGGTTTGAAGATTGGAGAATGAGTTGTTATACTTTGCTTCCTAGAAATTTTGCTGCTTTGCTCCATTGATATCTTTATACTTAAGTGGATTTTTCAAGACCATGCAACCTTTCACTCTTTGACAAAGGATGTATTGGAGTTTCAAAGTAAAGGTGAAATTATTTTTCTTGGTGATTTCAATGCTAAGGTTCAAAACTCTCAATTTCTTGAGTTTAGTGACCTCAAGAATGATCCAATTCCCAACTTGATAGATGATTGAGTGCTTTGTCATACTCTTCTTTAGATCCAATATGCAATCCCATGAGTGAGCACTTTTTGGGTTTTGGTACCACATGTAGTTTGAAGATTTTGAGTGGCCTCTCTCAATTTGCTAAAAATTGCAAGAGCAAATGCTTTGCTTTTGGAGGATCTAGCACCATAGATTACATGTTGACCTCACTTGGTGATATACAACTCATCTCTAATTTTGTTGTTTTAGATCCTCAACATGATCTAATCATGTACCTCTATCCTTTACCTCCTTCCTCCTTGCCCCATTAGAATCAAATCACCTTTTGAGCATACTTCTAAAAAGAAAGTCCATCTAGATTTTGACAAGAGGGATTTGTTCATACAAGCTATCTAGAAGAAGTTGAGCACTGTAGAATGGAGCTCTAATGTTAAACAACATATTGATCATGTTATTGGACTTCTTTAATCTACATCAACTATTTTTTTTCAATAGCATCTCACAAAAAGAGACTTGGTCTCCCATGCAATAGGTGGCATGATGTAGATTGAAAATTTGCAAGGATCAAAGCTATGGATAGGTCTATATGTTCAGATTGCACAGAAACTTGCTTTTCTTTCTTAAAGAAAATTGGTAAAGTGCAAGAAGAAAGTTTTTCTAAAGCTTGAGGGGATTTATTTGAGCATTGAACTTAGGTACAATCCAAAGCTTTTTGGAAGAAGGTTGCCATTAGATCTCCATCCCATCTTTGGATTTGAAGGAGCCTTGCAACTATGTGAATGATATGTACTTCTTTCTCAATGCTTAAAGCATGATACTTAGCATTGGATCTCCTTTAACCATCTCTAATACTAATGTAAATACAAGCTAAAGAAGTTGGCCTACAGTAAGGCTAAAGACCTTGATGGACTTTGACTTTATGTTGAACTTGTGAAATGGGGTGGCAATTATCCGATTCCCATACTCACTTCTTTCTTGAGTTAATCAGTCAATTGTGGCTTTCATTATAGATGGCACTTGAAGGTGGTTCCTATTTACAAGTGTAGCTAGAGGGATGTTATTACCAACAACCATACCATTCTAGTGAGAAGCATATTTGCTCGGGATGCTATTACCAACTATCATACCATTCTAGTAAGTAGTATCTTTGCTAAGCTATATGGATGTATTTTGGAATTGGGTTGAGTACTTAGGATGAGAAGTCCAACATCCATGCAAAGTGCCAAGCTGGTTTCAAATCAAGCTATGTTTTGTTATGGTGTCTTAGGGACAATTTTGGTCACCTTGATCCCAATTCTCTACACAATACTCTTTGAACTCATTGCAGTATATTCTCCACCATTATCAAATTTCAAGCATTTGATTTTCAAACTTGGTCTGTTATCAACCTTAGATTTCCATTGCTTGAAAGCATTGAATACATCTGATTTATTTTTCAAAAAGTAAACCCATATCTTCTTGGTAGCATCATATGTGAAGGTAACATAGTAGTAAGATCCTCCAAGAGACTCAAATGAAGTCAAGCTATACACATCTATATGTATCAACTCAAGCTTTCCCACTCTTGGTGCTCTTATAGCCTTAAAAAGGTAAATTACTTTTGCTTCCCCAAAATATATGGCTCACTAAAGCCAAGTTGAACAATATTCAACTCTTGGATCTTGACATTGAAAACTAATTGCTTCATATCCTTCTCACTCATGTGACCAAGTCTTTGCTACCATAAGATCAAAGGACAAATTACATTAGCAATAGTCATCAAATGGTCTATGTTTCTTGTAACATAAAAGGTTCCAACCTTATGTACTCTTGCAAAAATCAAGTTCCCTTAAGTAACCTTCCATTGGCCACTTTCAAAGGATTTTTAATATCCTTCCTCGTTTAATTGACAAATGGAAATCAAATTCCTCTTTAGTTTATGGATATATTTGACTTATGTTAATATCCATATAGTATAACCTCTTGTAGACAATACTACAAGGACCGCTTGTTGCTTATTGGATAAAAAGGCTTATAAGGCATTAGAGTGTTAGCTTATATGCCACTTTAATATAGTACTATATATCAATTAGGTCACCACATTGCAAGCAAGGCAGCAAAACTCATTTTGCAATAAGTGTATTTTCAATGCACAAATTTCTTCTTTCTATCTTCATTTTTCTTGCTATGCCTTTTTCCACAAAGCACAAATTGCTTGGTCTTGGCCTCTATCTCTTTAACAAGTCCATGGTGAATAAAAATTAACAATTCATGCAACTAAAGCAATAGAAGTAGAAAATGCCAAAAAATATGAGGTTCTTACCTATGCAATGCACCAAGCACTTTGCAAGAAGCATTGAGATGAACCAAGATTAAAAGAAAAAGCCCATGTCAACTAGATGTTTAATGAGTTTGGAGTCAAGTTATCACAAGCAATATTTTCAACAATGCTTGCAAAATTAAAGACCCTTCTCATTGGCTATGATGGATCCTACAAGATTTATAGTCAAAAAAATCAATAGGTTATTACATATTTGCTCATGGAGATTGCCTTTCAATAATGGTTTTTCCCTTACCAAGCATGAATGAATATTTCTGGTGAATTGCTCAAGCCAACAAGTGAATTGTTCCTCAAGGCACTTTATCCCAATGTAGAGAAGTTTGAGCTCTTCACTAGATGGCTTGATTTCTTTGAGGCTTGGTTTGGCATAAAGTCATTTTCTCAATTTGGAGAAAGTGGATTTGTTGACATGACCATTATTGAAGATGCATAGCCTCATCTTTGCAAACTACTCAATTAGTATGAATAGAAAGATATATATTATATAAATGAGACCAATATGTTCTACCATATGCAAGTAGACAATCCACTTGCAACAAAGCTTCTTGAAGGAAAAAAATAAAGCAAAAAGCACCTAACATTGGCTATAGGTTGCAATGGCAATGGGAGTGACAAGCTTCCACTTTGGATCATTTCAATCCCTGTTGCTTCAAGAATGTCAACTGCAATAATTTTGGATGTTTCTACCATGCAAACCAAAAGGATTGGATGACTCAAATTTTCTTTATTGAGTGAATTAAATGGTTTGGTGCACAAATGGGTAATCTGAAGGTGCTCCTCATCATGGATAATTTTAGTGGCCATCTCCTTATTGCAACATGCAACAATTGCATAATACAATTTTTTATTAACCCTTGCACAATACAAGTTCAAAATTGTAGCCATGTGATGCAAGAATCATTTGTTGCGTAAGGTATACTATCGTCACCATTTCAACTTGAAGCTTCTTGAGAATCTTGAAGCCAAATGAGTTGATCCTAAGAAAATCAATGTCTTTGAAGGGATTATGCTTTCAATTGAGGCATGGAAGAAGGATGTAAAGCTTGAGACAATTGAAAATTGCTTTAAGCATTGCAAAATCCGCTCACTAAACCAAGGCAAGCAAAACATACTTGAATTGGAGCTAGAATTTATTGTCATACAAGAACTTGAATTTCAGGTTGGACTTCTTTGATATCTAAATCCTATATACATCTACAACCTCATCTACTATCTAGTAGAGCAAGAATTTGGATACACTCAAACAAAACATGAACATCAAGAATCTTCAAAGTGTTGAAAATGCCCAAACATTAGATGAATTTGATGACAACATTGAGAAACCACAAGTCAAACTATAAGAGCAATCTAGGCAACATAAATAATAGGCCTCTTTTTATAAGAAAACAAGGACCAAAAAACCACTTGAATAGAATTTGTGATCTCAAGGATAACATGTCTTGCCTTTGGACAACAAGCCTTGTAAAATGCACCATTCTTGAGTTTGTTCAACTTGATCCTTGTAATGTTGAATAAAGGCACATTTTTGTATTTCATAACACACTCAAGTTGTAGGAATTGCTATTAGGTATTGGCATTAGTGCATCTATCACTCTATTACAATGCATATATAAGTTCACACCAATTTATTGTTTCTAGTGTGTTGATCCCTTGACCCTTGCTTGTTGACCTAGTAGTGAGATCTTGGTCCCTTACTCCTTGCTATAGAATATAAGCTAATGCACCATCTAAGGACCAATAAATTCTTTTAAGATAAAATGAAAGATAAAAGATAAAAATTTTAAGATTAAAACTCTATGGTATAATATAAGCTACGCTATGGGGCCCAAGTTTGTGCTACTTGGATTTCATAAGCTAGGCGAGGTTATAAAATAAGAGGAGATAAGATAAGAGAAGTTCTACTGTATTGACCCTTGAGAGGTCTTCAAGTTTACATTCCTTTCTCCTTTGATAAATAAGGGTTTAATGTTAGCAAGGTGAACCTTTCCAAGGATTCTTACAACAAAGTTGTGCATTAACTCTTTACATAGGGTAGAGTGAAATGATGCACCAGAAACTATCACCCAAGATTATATGGGACACTCCACATAGAAAACAAGTGCATCTTCTTGTTTTGCTGCTATGTTTATTGAGTTTTCTTCATTCTTTGGACTTTTACATTGATTTTTGAAGTGACCAAGCTTATTACAATTCCAACATACTATTTCTTTGCTTCCTTCCTTGTGGCCTATTGACTTACTTCTCCTCCTTGAATTTGATTTATCATTTTTTTGACTTTGACCTCATTGAGGCCTGTTGCCTCTACTTTCAATAAGCAACACTACATTTGACGATTTTGAAGAATTATGTCAATGGATATCTTCATTGAAGATCAAGTCTTGTATACTCTCAAAGTTGAGATCATTTGATCTTGAGGAGCTACTCACTATTGTGACTATTGCTCCCCAAATATTAAGTAATGATGATAATAGAAGCAATGGTTGAACTTCATCATGAAAGTTAATCTTCACAAATTTAAGTCTTGAAATCATTGAATTAAAATTATTCATGTGGTCTTGAACTAATGCACCTTCTTTCATTTTTGTATTGACTAACTAACAAGTCAAGAGGACCTTGTTCAAAGCTTAAATTTTCTCATACATATTTGGTAATGATAATGCCTATGAGTGGTTTTCTTGTGAAAAATGTTGTATACAACATTTCTTGCTAATGTCAATCTGACCACACCCAAGCCTTGTTGACCTAAAAGCTCCCACTCAACTTCTTCTACCCTTTTTGGCTTTTCTGCCTCAAGAGGTAGGTGTAACTTCTAATACAAATAGTCTTTGATTTCCATCTTCCATAATCTAAAATCCTTGCCATTGAACTTGTGAATTTTAATTTTCCAATATTTTGCCATCCTTCAATTCTCTCTCCAAAGAACCATTGCTTTGATACCATTTGTTGGAAGAAATTGCACTTGTATTGGATTTGAGAAAGCAACAAGAATACAATTCTAGCTATTCTATGGAGAAAAATTCATTCATCAATCTGGCCAAGAAAAGCATGCATAGAAATTACACCAAATTTCATGTGGTTTGGCCAATGTCCACATTTGCACAACATTTTTATTCACTCTTGAACTATTGATCAAGAATTATCAAAAAAAACTATCAAAGTCACAATGGACTACCAACTCTACAAATATATGCACACTTGCATTTATCTAGTTTTTGAATGTATGGTGCCAATCGTTCCCTTATCTAACCATAGATTGTTTTTTATCAATTGATACATATCACCTCACAAAGTTTTGCAAGTGATAGCCATTCCCATAGCTTCTCATAGGTCTAGCAATCCAGGAGCCTTCCCATAGAAGCCATACCTATAGGTCTCACAATCTTTTAGGTTCCATAACCTTCCCCTAGCTCTTGTAAGACAATTTTTTTCCAAACTTTGGGTGGATATAACTTCTATACTATAAGGTAGATGTAACTTTCATTTTCCATGATCATGATATTTATAGAAATCCCTTGAGAAGATGCTTTCAATGAGATAAGGCACGCCTCATTTGCATATGTATTCACAAAGAAATTAGTCTTAATGTGAACTACCTTTCTATATACTCCCATAAATGGAATCCCATAATTTGAAGATCTATCTTTTACTTATAGTTCTACAATTCCCTAGAAGATCTATCTCATACTTAGTCTTCTACATCCCATAAGATATTTTCCCTATAGAGAATTCTTGTAATTGATTAGACCCCACACTAAAAATAAGAGCCATGGATGTTTTTTGTGTACCTTAGAAAGTGTGAAAGACTAGGAAAGTCTAACCTATCTACTAGTCTCTCCTCTTTGTGGGTCCAACTCCATTGATGCTTCTCTAGGCTTAGGAGCACATATTTCACTCCTAAACATTATGGCAGATGCATTGATTTATGTTGATATGCACATAGAGTCAAAGATATCTCTATCACTAAAATAAGAGGTAGAAGCATCAACACCTAAACTTGATCTCCTCTGAACTATGGCCATGATAGCTAATCTTTGCTCCAATCATTCTATCCAAGAAACCATGGTTGTATGAAAAACAAGAGCAAGTAGTGTGCCCTTACTATATGCAGGTATATGCAGGTCTATTGCCACCTCTATTGTAGTATATTGTAGTAATATGGAGTTTATCCCAAGTAGACCAAGAGTCCAAGTAGACCAACTTACTCATGGAACTAAGCTATAGCTTAGCAAAGCAATGTAAGATGCACTTGATAGGCATCACCACTTGCACACTTGTGTGCTTTGTGCCTATCATGCTGAGGGTGATAGACTGAGTGGACAAGGTATACTTAGGACATAGCCTGTGGCTATTAGGGAGAGTGGTCTACTTGGACTCTTGGTCTACTTGGGATGCAACTAAAGGACGTATGGAGCTTGGAACTAGAGTGGAAGGAGTTTTTCACATTATGATGGAGACCTCTAGTGGTTGGGATCATGACACTACTTCTTCCAAGGGTCCAGTGTAGCAGCTAGTTAATACATTTTACACTCCTATGATAGTTATAGAGGATACTTGGGAGTCAAATCTTGGACCCAAGCTTACAAGAGTGGAAAGACAAAGGATTTGGAGGTTCTTGAGGGGCTACATAAGTTGTTTTGCCTTCAATATGAAGGATTTGGGTGCTCTCTAAAAGGACATAGTATGTAGATTGAGTTGACTAGCAATACACCAATTTTCCAACGTCACTATCAATATAGTGACATGGAGAGATCATTGATTTGGAGCCAAAGTAGAGACCTTTTTGATGCTAGTTTGGTAGAGATTTCACATAGAGAGTATGCATCAACTACAATGATGCCAACCAAGAAGGATATGCATAGCAACTATGTAGATAAGCAGATGTGTGGAGATTACTATCCTATCAATCAATAGACTAGGGCTGATCGATATACCATGCCTACACCAAAGGAGATCTTTGATGCAATTGGGCATGCAAAGGTCTTCAGTACTTTGCATCTTTGAGTAAGAAATCATCAATTGCTAATCAAGGAGGAGGATAAGTCCAAGACATCATTTTACGCTATTGATCCTCATAATAAGGATATGTTGTATCAATGGAGGTTCTTACCATTTGGGTTAAAGGATGTTCTCGTTGAGTTCCAAAGAGTCATGGACATGATCTAAGTTGGATTGGATTTTTCTAGGTGCTATATTGTTGAAATTTTGGTCTATAGCACTACTATAGAAGAATATGAGAGACATTTCTTGGAGGAGGTTGAGATCTCATGGACTCAAATTACATCTTGGAGAGTGTAGGTTTTTCCACAAGCAGGTTGAGTATTTGGGTCACACTATCTACCCTAGAGGACTTGGTGTTCAACAGATCAAGGTAGAGGCTATTGCATGTATTCCTTAGCCTATAGATGTGAGCAAAGTGCAAGCATTCCTTGGTTTGGCAAACTTCTATTGCCGCTATGTTAGAGGATTTAGTGCCATTGCCAAGGCCTTGACAAAGTTGACCAAGCTTACACCAGAGTGGTGTTGGGAAGATGAGCAAGAGAGAGCTTTTGTAGAGCCCAAGGAGAGGTTGACAACTCCTCCTATTTTGAGGAGATCAATCAAAGAACAATCATTTAGGTTCACATTGATTGGAGTATGTTGTGGACTTGGAGCAATGCTCACCCAACATGATGATGAGAGGAAGGAGTTTATGGTGGCCTATGCTAGTTGCTCTAAAAATCAGCAAAGGCAAAGTATAGTTCAATTCAAGGGAGAGTGCTTGGCAATAGTAAAAGCAGTAGCATATTTCCAATATTGTCTATTTGGTAAACCCTTTATTCTCATCATTGATCATCAACCACTAAAGTGGTTGATGGAGTTGGACAAGCTTTCAAGGAAGCTTGCAATACGGGCCTTGATTTTACAAGTGTATAATTTCATGGTTATTCACATACATGGAGTGGTGAATTGTAATGCAGATGGTTTGAGTAGAAACCCATGTCCCAACCAACAATATTAGATTGGAGTATGTTTGCATGGTGAGACAAATGAGGAGATGGTGTTGAGTTGGCATGCATCTAACTTTCTTTGTATTTTTTGAGGCTTTAGTGGTATCTCTCTTAGTACATACAGGAGGAGTTATTGAGGTCACATATCTAGAGAGAGGAGATAGTAGTACAATCCAGCGAGACATTCATGGTGATGTCTTAATGATGGACTATCTTTGCATTAGTGTTATGGGTGGCATAGTTGGAGCCAAGGAGAGAGATTGTGTTCTTTAGCAAGCTAGATGGTTCAGATTGGAAGGCATACATCTTCTTCATGTATGAGTGGATGGTAGAGTGAGAGTAGTACCATGTCCATCTTAGAGACTATAGTTGGTCCATCATGTTCATGAGGAGCTAGGACATTTTGGAGTAAAGCATATATATAACTTAATCTAGAGTTATTATTGGTGGTACGGTATGCAAAATGATGTATAGCAGTTTGTTGCAAGATGGTTGGTTTGTGATTGAGTTAGAGCATCATTTAATGCTCCTATACCATAATTACCCCCATTACCTATCATGGGATTGGGTTACCATTGGATTTTGGTCTTTGCTGGACCTTTACCATTGATTGTGAGACATCATCAATATGTTTTGGTGATGGTTGAGCACTTCTCCAAGTGAATTGAGTTGGTGGCACTTCTTAACAAGTCCAATGAAGGGACAACTTACTCATTCTTGGATTGGTTTCTCAATCATTTTTGTGCACTAGTTGAGGTTTTGACTGATCAAGGTATAGTGTTCTAGGGGGAGTTTCAAGTCTTGTGTGACAAGGCTTCAATTGATCATCATACTACTTCCCAAGATCACCCTAAGGCGGATAGCTTAGCAAAGAGAGTGGTTCAGACAGTGAAGAGAGGATTATGAAAGTATGGTTTGCAAAGATACCACTTTGGAGATTGGGATCTCCAATTACCTTGATTGGCCATGGGCTATTGGTTTAGCCTACAAGCCTCCTTAGCATCCTTCTTTCCTTACTTCCTACTCTATGGATGAGATCTAGATTTACTTATAGCCATTCATTGAGATGCTATTGTGGTGTTGGACTTGGATGATCTAGATGGATGATCTATGGATGAGCATATGTTCTCAACAAGCATAGATTTTTTGGAGAGTGATGCCAATAGCCTTTGAAAACTTGGCAATTACTCAATATAGGGATACCTTATGCTATGCTACCATTCAAGGAGGAGGTTATAGACCCGTGATCCGTTGATTTCATCTAGGTAATTATGTATATCTATAGCAGACAACACCAACAACATGATGTTTCTACAGGCCACACTATCTTGAGAGTGCATAAGGTTTTGCCATCTAGAGTCATGGTGTTGGAAGCACGTGATAGTGTTGTTTGGAAGGATTATATGTGAAATTGTGCTTTGTGCCACCTCCTAAACATTGATGGTACTATGGGCCCAAGCTTGGCACTTGTATGTGTAGGCTTGAAGTGTATGTTGCGGCTCTTTTGGTGAAGTTGCCACTATGTTAGTGTATGATTAGTTGTTTGAAAAGATAGCATATGGCATGTTTGACTCCTCCCTTCACGGTGGTTCCTCAAGGAAAATGGTATGTCCTAGATGTATTTGATCTATAGCTAGTTCATATAGGAGTATTTTGGCAATTACTCATAGACTACTTGTTGATGGTCAGATTTCATGTTCAAGGTATTGACTAGATAGTAGAACCCACCATCACTTAGCACCATTTGCACCATAAGATGTGCCATCAACAAGACCGTTAAGGTTGGAAACCAAGAGGTATACTTTTGAAGTGTAGTTCCAAAGAGCTCATTTCTTTGATGTTGAGCCTTTGTATCTTGGTTATGGTGGACAGAGGTCAAGAAGTGTCACCTAGATTTTCTTAGCTAGAGTGTAATACCAAGAGCTAGCCATATGATCTAGATGTGAAATTTGGTTTGGTAACATCTAGAATGATGTTATACATGATGGTCAAAATAGATAAGATAGAAGTATCACCAAAGGAGTACTTATACTAATAGGGCAGAAACCAAAATAGACTTGAGAACCTTAGAACCAATAGCTAGACATAGGATTTAAAGGTGAGAATTGGTTTGGTAACATCTGGAAGGATGTTACACATGATGGACTTAACAGATCAGAAAGAGGTATCACCAAAAGGGGACTTCTACTAATAGAGTAGGAATCGAAATATGCCTCAAATCTTTGAAGGCAATTTTGGAGGCCTAAACGGATGAATTAGGCCTCGAAAATGTGCAGACCCCCCCCCCAACCAAGGAAAGGCTGACCTCTCCTCCCCTCCTGCTTTGTCTCATCAAGAGCTTTCCAACGGTACCTTACGTGATTATGAGATTCCTACAAGAAGATTCCCTAAAAGATTCCCTCCGGTCAAAGCTTGTTTGACCACCCGAATAGGACCTAGACCAGACATGTCACCCATCCAAGTAAGTAATCCAAGGGTGGAGCTTGCTGACATGTCATCTATCTGTATCCCTAATCCTATGGTGGAGCTTTCTTGGCGGAGATCCTCTTTGTCTATATAATAAAGAGAAGGTGCTCCCTTGGAGCATCGATTGTTTGAGTGTGCAATCTGTGTTTTCTCTCTTCTCTTGTCCTCGGAGTATTACATAGAGTGGGTATGACTTGACTATAATCAATGTCTAGTTGTTGGCAGATTATGGAGTGACAAATCAAGTATTGATATGATTGAGTATGATTTGAGTTGTGTAAACAAATTGATTATTGTGGTACTTGAGAATCCATGTATGACTTATGTGTGAGTTTTGCTTCTATAGTGTGTGATATTGACATTGATGTATGTTGTATAGCAATATATATATGCTCAACAATTACAACCCATCCGGATTGTGGAGGAAGACATACACAAAACTAGTTTTTGAACAAGGTATGGCCACTTTGAGTACATAGTGGTGCCATTTGGCCTCACCAATGCACCAACCACTTTCATGAGTTTGATGAATGATATATTTTGTCCATACTTGGATAAATTTTTTATCATCTTCTTAGATGACATCTTAGTCTATAATAAGACAATTATGGAACACAAGCAACATCTACAAGAAGTCATCTGGATTCTATAATAGAGTCAATTGTATACCAAAATCTCAAACGTGAGTTTGGTAAGTTTGAAGTAGACTACTTGGAGCATAGAGTAGGTGTAAAAGGTATCCAAGTATTAATAGATAAATTAGTGGTCATTCAATAATAGAGTGCTCTAGAAGATTAGACTCAACTCAATAGCTTCTTGGGATTGACAAGGTTTTATTGTCAATTTATCAAGGACTTCTCCAAGGTTGCACAACTCCTAACAACAATATTTGGCAAGGGGAAGAAGTGGATATGAAGAACCAAATAAGAATTGGCTTTTTAGGAATTGAAAGATGCATTATTACATGCATCAATCTTAGAAAGGTATGACCTAAAGTATTTAATCAAGTAAGCTATAGATGCATCAAGCATGGCAATAGAAAAAATCCTATAACAAAAGTGGCTTGACATCTAGTTGCATATTTCTCTTGAAAGCTATTATCAACAAAACATTACTTTCATATCAATGAATTAGAAAAGTTGGTCATTGTTCTTGCAACCAAGCATTGGAAACACTATCTTGGTGAGAAGGCATTTGTAGTGGAAATAAACCACAAACCTCCAGTCTACCTTGAGACACAAAAAGATCTACCTTGTTGAAAAATTTGGTGGGTAGAGTGGAGATAACAATTCAACATGATAATCACATATGTGGAAAGCAAGAAGTAACTTGCAAATACATTCACTCAAATGTTGATGGAAAACAATCTGGTGGTAGAGGCCAAGATGAACCCTAAATTCTAGCTAAGGATTCTTGCTACTACAAAAACATATCCATAGATTGTAGAAGCTCAATCATCTAAAAGTGTCACCAACACCTAAAGACTCACCTTTTGTGATGGTAGGTTATGAATCCCAAATGCCACAGACATAAGAACCACCATCCTAGCAACCATTGTAGGTCATGTTGGAGTGGACAAGACCTTGGATGTAGTCAAATGCCAGTACTATTGCCCCAAGATGAGCAATGACGTGATGAAATATGTTTGGACCTTCCTACTATATAAAAAAGAAGCTTCTAATCAAGCTTTCGTAGGACTCCTCCAACCACTCCCTACTCCTACACAACATTAGGAATAAGTAAGCATGGATATGGTTTATGAATTGCACAAAACAACCTCAAGGTTTGACTTTATTATAGTCTTTATTGACCAATTGAGCAAAATGATTCATATGCATCCTACCAACAAGGATGTGACTGCTCTATGACTAGCTCAATTGTATTTAAATACAGTCTTTCCTTACTATGGCCTATATTGAGTGCTCATCATTGGTAAAGACACTTAATTCTATTTGTTTTGGAGAACAATCTTTGGTTTTTTCAAAACCAAATTGGCCATATCTATGACTTACCATCTATAGACCAATGGACAAACAGAGTGGGCTAATTTTGCTATAGAAGGTATGATTTGGGGTTTCACCTTAGATGAGCAAGAGAGGTGGAACACTTTACTTCCATTGGTGGAAATTTTCTTCCAAAAATTCAATGAATGCATCCACACAAGTCACACTATTCTTCCTTATATATGGAGAATATCCTTTCACACCTTCAAGCTTGATGAAAATCCGTCCAAAGGCTACCAAGGTTGACATTGTCAACACTTTTTGTTTTAGAATCCAACAAGGTGTGGAGAATACCAAACACAAGTTGCAAATTGCCCAAAATTGATAAAAAGAAATATACAAATGCACACCATTGGCACATGGAATTCAATGTTGAGAATCAAGTCTAGCTATCAACAACCAACCTCATGTTAGTTGGCCCTCATAAGCTTAGACCTTGTTTTATTGGGACATCTCTTTTTCCATTCTTTGTCAAATTGGCATAATGACCTCTCACCTCAAGCTACCACATGAAGATCCATCTAGTATTCCATGCTTCCTTACTATGTAGACATGCCTCTCGACCACCCCACTTTCCTTCCATACAAGACATTTGACCTTGTCTAACACTCATTGATGGCACAAAGGAATATGACGTCAAATGCATTCTCCAAAAGTGCATCCATGGTAGTTTCCATCCGTGTGTGGAATATCTTATATATTGGAAAGGGTACCCATTATACAAGACAACATGACCCATGCCCCGATGTTAGTGAGATCTTTTGAGCAACAAATTTGTCATGAGAACATTACGTCTTAAAAAGAGAGAGGTTTGTAATACCAATAGCTAGATATATTATTTAGTGGTGAAAATTGGCTTGGTAATATCTAGAAGAGTGTTATATATGATGGACTAAGTAGATCAACTAGAGGTATCACCAAAAGAGTACTTTTACTAATAGGGCAAAAATAGCTTGAAAACTTTGAGACAATCTTGGAAGCCTAAACAAATGAATAAGGCTTTCAAAATGTGATGATCCTCCCCCTAGGAAAGAATAGGCTAGCCTTCACTTCCACCTATTTTTCTTTTCAAGAGCTTTCTAATGGTACCTCACCCATGCAATTCTAAAATTCTTATAAGAATATTCCCTAAAGATTCCATTCAATCAAAGCTTGTTGACCAACCAAATAGGACCAGATAAACATATCATCCATACATGCAACTAATCTAAGGGTAGAACTTGTTGACATATACACCAATCCATGTATCCGATCCAAGGGTGAAGATTCCTTTGAGGGAATCCTTTTTGCTATATAATAAAAACAAGGTGCTCCTTTGGGGCATTAGAGTTTTGAGTGTGAATCTTTGTATTTTTTTTGGGTTTCTCTTGGGGATTCTCATGTACTTTGAACATTACACTATCTCATTTGATCAATGGGAACACGTGAGCTTAGTTTTCATCACATCCTTGCCCAAGACAAATCAAGTTCATACAACATTCATTGTGTTTGTTGATAAGCTTAGTAAGAAAATCTATTTGGCACCAACCTTTGATATAGTGGATGCTCCAACATTGGCCCAGATCTACTTCAAGTATCATATGATACCTCATGTATTCATCTCTGACCATGATCCTTGATTCACAAGAAAATTTTGGCAAGCACTCTTCTAGCTACTCAACTCTAAGCTTGCTTTGTCCATGCGCTATCATCCTCAAATTGATGGAAAAACTAAATGTGCAAATTGGACCTTGGAGGACAAACTTTGTGCCTTTTTCAACGTTCACCATACCAAGTGGGATGAATGTCTTGCAATTGCTGAATTTGCCTACAATAATTCCAAGCAAGTAAACACCAGATTCTCTCCTTTCTTCCTTAATTTTGGCCAAGACTCACTTTTTTCAAATTTACTTCTTGCTCCTCTTCCATCTCATATCCGTCAAACTTCCACCTTCTTGACCACAATATCCCAATCTATGCAACAAGCCAAATCTCATCTCCTTGTTCCTCAAAATCATGAAGATTTTTTGCAAACCAACATCATCATGATCTCACATTTCAACTTGCTGATAGGGTCATGCTTTCTTCTAGTAACAATGAAACAATGAAACAATGAAATATAAAGCCCGAAAGACACAAAGAGTCAAAAGGATGGAAACACAATACAAAACACATGAAACCTATCTCTCCCAATTGATACCCAGGTTTGTAAACTTACTCCTAATTGGATAGATCTATTTGATGTCACTCAAATCATTTCTCTTGTTGCTTATCAGCTTGCCTTGCCTTGTCAAATATAAATCCACCTTGTTTTTCATATAAGTTGAAATCCTTTGTTTCTAATCCATCTTCTTTTTCCTCTTGTGTCCAACCTCCTCCTCCTCCTATCCTCATCTAAAATCATGAAGAGTATGAAGTTGATTGTATACTTGCATATCACTATATTCAACATGGCCACCAACAATATACTTAGTACAAAGTTCTTTGGAAAGTGTACCTCTTTCATGATGCCACTTGGGAACCTCTTTCTTTATTCCACACTGCACAAATGGCCATCTAGGAGTTTGAAGCTTCCATGGTGACAAAGACATCACCAACTAGTGGTGGGGAAATATATAACAATATGGAGTTAACAGAAAATTTAGTTTAGACAAACAAAATAACAAATATGCCAAATTAACCACAAATTATTAGAATATTCTAGGAGCATTTAAGAAGCTACTTGGTAGCTTTTAAGTATTGGGTAATATGTATGGCAAGTGGTGACTTCTAAGAGTAAGCTTCTTGACTAGTTTAGCTTGCATACCAAGTAGGTTGCTTCTAGAAGAAAGCTTCTTGGGAATCTTCCCAACTAGCTTAGCTTGCATGCCAAATAGGCAACTTGTAAAAGGAAGCTTCTCAAAAAGCTTCAAGCTTAGCTTAGCTTGCACTCTAAGAAGGCAACTTCTAGGAAACTTCTAAAGAGCTTTGTATGCTCCCTATAAATACCAGAGCCGCCAAACTCATACTAGGTATTTGGAGTTTTCCTCATTCAAGAGTCCCAATGTGATCTTCCATTCTTTTATTTCTCTCCTTGGTCTTTTACATTTACCATGCCATAGTCAATCACTTGGGACTCCTCTACCACTTGCCATAATAGCACTACCACTCCATAACTTTGAGTGAAGATCAAAGCATTGGTCATTAGTATGACCAAATTTTTTGCAATGGTCATATTGTCTTGGGATTGGCTATGGCATTCCATAGATATCATGTCCACTACCATAGGTATAAAAGACCAAGGAGAGAAATAAGATAATGGAAGATCAAAGTGAAAGATTATATTGGTACTCTTGAAAACTCCAAATACCTAGCATGAGCTTTGGCTTTGGTATTTACAAGGAAGCATTCGATGCTCTTGAGAAGCTTCTGAAAAAGCTTCCTAAAAACTGCTTTCTTAGAATGCAAGACAAGTTAACCAATAAGCTTCCTACTTGGCATGCAAGCTAAGCTAGTTGAGAAGCTTCCCAAGAAGCTTCCTTCTAAAAGCCACCTACTTGGCTTGCAAGCTAAGCTAACGATGAAGCTTCCCTAGAAGCTTCTTACTAAAAGTCACCACTTAGGATGCACATTACCCTATACTTGGAAGGTACGAAGTATTTTTCTAGATGCTTCTAGAATATTCCTATAGTTCTTGGCTAATTTGGCCAAATTTCTACTTTATTACTATATTGACTAACTTGTTGGTAAACTCCATATTATTACAAATTCCCCTACCGCTAGTTGGTGACATCCTTGTTAGCATGGAAGTTTCAAACTCATGGATGGCTATTTGTGCATTCTAAAGATGAGAAAGAGACTCTCAAGTGGCATCGTGGAAGAGATATCCTTGTCAAGGGACCTTGTACTCTATATATTGTTAGTGTTCATGGTTAATGTGGTGATGTGCAAAGATATGATCAACTTCATACTCCTCATGGTCATTGATAGAGATGGGAGGAGGAGGAGGTTGGACACAAGAGGAAAAGGAAGATGGATTAGAAACAAAGGGTTTCAACTTAGAAATAGAAAAACAAGGTGGATTTACATATGACAAGGCAAGGCAAGTCAAAAAGCAATAAAAGAAATGATTCGGGTGATATCAAATGGACCTATTCAATTAGGAGCAAGTTTAAAAACTAGGAATCAAGTGGGAGAGGTAGGTTACTAGAAGAAAGCATGACCTTATCATTGAGTGGAAAGGTAAGATCATGATGATGTTGCTTGTATATTGTTTTTGACAATTTTGAGCAATATAGAGATGAGATTTGGCTTGTTATAAGGATTGGGATATTGTCGTCAAGAAGGTGGAAGTATGAAGGGCATGAGATGGAGGAAGAACAAGAAGAGAATCTAGAACAAGTGGGTCTTGGCTAAAAATTAAGGAAGAAAGGAAAGAATTTGATGCTTGCATGTATGGAATTATTGTAAGCAAACTCAATAGATAGAAGACATTCATCCCAATTGGTATGGTGAATGTTGACAAAAGCACAAAGTATATCCTCCAAGGTGCAATTTGCACATTTGGTTTATCCATTATTTTGAGAATGATAGGCCATGGATAAAGCAAGCTTGATGCTGAGTAGATAGAAGAGTGCTTGCCAAACATTTCCAATGAATCAAGGATCATAGTTGGAAATGAGTACACAAGGCATCCTATGATGCTTGACGATATTTTCAAAGTAGATTTGGGCCAATGTTGGAGCATCCACTATATCAAAGGTTGGTGCTAAATGGATTTGCTTACTAAGCTTATTAACAAACACCACAATTGCAATGTGACCTTGCTTTGTCTTGGGCAAGGATATGATGAGATCTAAGCTCACATGTTCCCATTGAGTAGATGTGATGGGAAGTGGTTGAAAGAGTCCATTTGGTTTAAGGTTGCTGTAACAATATGGAGTTTAGTGACAAAGTTAGTCGGGCTTACGAAGTAGAGAATAAGCCAAAATAGCCTAGAATATTCTAGAAGCATCTAAGAAGCTTCTTAGGAAGCTTCCCAACTAGTTAACTTGCGCCCTAAGCAGGTAGCTTCTAGAAGGAAGCTTCTAGAAGGAAGCTTCTAGAAGCTTCTAACTAGCTTAGCTTGCACGCCAAGTAGGCGGCTTCTAGAAGGAAGCTTCTTGAGAAGCTTCAAAGGTCTTGTATGCTACCTATAAATACCAAGGCCGAAGCTCATGCTAGGATTCAGAGTTTTCCCTCATTCAAGTGTCCCAATGTGAGTTTCCATTCTCCTATTTCTCTCCTCGGTTTCAGTCTTTTACATTGGTATCAGAGCAGGAATGGGATGGATGGAATTTATGGACCACCAAATCCACTTCCGCCAAACCATTGGGACTTTCATGTCCAGATATTACCAAAGCATCGTTTCACACAATTCATCACCTCACGCTTTGGGCAGGACTTTCTACATATGATCACCGTGTCAGAGGAACCCTTGATACTTCCAGTTGTAACTTATGGAGAACGATGGACGTGTTGTATCTATGTGTTAATCAACTAGATAAATTGAGAGTAGTGGAATAGAGTAGTAGCGATGGCGGCAATACCGGATGTTATCCTTGCAATGCAACAACAAATCGAGCATCTTACTCGATTGTTGGATGAACGAGACCAGCAACGACGAGAACAGATAGACAGAGCGCCAGTTCGAGATGGAGAAGATCGCATTCGATTTCCGAAACCCAAGGTGTTTGAAGGCAAGAATCTTCCAGGCATAGTGGAGAATTTTGTGTTTGACTGTGAACGTTACTTTGAAGCCACCAATCTTCAAGACGAGCGGAAACAAATTCTCTTGGCTTCTAGCCAGTTGGATGGTGTGGCAAAACTTTGGTGGCAATTCCGAGTAGAAAGAGCTGAACGACAAATTGTTACACCGATTTTGACATGGGCAGAATTCAAGGATGCAATACTTGGTCGATTTCAGACTATAAATGCCACCCGAGCTGCACGAGATAAATTGGCGGAGTTGAGGCAGATTGGCTTAGTGAGAAACTACATCACACAAGTTCAGAATATCATCATGCAAATTCCAGATATCCAAGAAGGTGAAGTTCTGGATCGATTTGTGCGAGGATTGAAGTCACGAACCAGATTGGAGGTGACCATGCGAGAGCCACAGAACGTAGAAGAAGCCATGCAATTGGCTGAGCGTTTTGATTCCTTAGTTGCCACAACTTGGTCTCGACCTCGACCTACACAAAACCTACCCGTACCACGAGTGGAAGAACCTGTACCAATGGAGATTGATGCTATCCAGCGAAGACCACTTGGCACAGCAGATAGAGAAAGATTACGACAAAATGGAGGTTGTTTTTATTGTTGCCAGTTGGGGCATCGCATTGCTGAATGTCCACTCAAGAATGGACGACCTCGACAAGTTGCCCAAGTGGAGGTTGTGGAGCAGAATGATCCGGGAAACGAGGAATCCCAGTAGGAGATTTCGAGCCACCTACTGGGAGCTTGATTAGTTCCAATGGGATTGAAGGCTCGACCTATGCAAGTTTGCTTCACTTGCAAGGTATGATATCTAATCGGGGTTGTAGAATTTTGGTTGATTCTGGAAGTTCAGAGAATTGCATGTCTATGCAAGTAGCAAAGGAATTGGGTATTCCTATCAAGCCAGTGATTGGAAGTAGTTTGATGATGGCGGATGGTAGAAAGGGTTCTGCATTCCGCACCTTGCATCCCGTTACCTTCAGGATTGGGAAGGAGTATTTGGAGTGTATGAGGTTTGTAGTGGCACCTCTACACTATGATATCATTCTAGGTCTACCTTGGCTTGAATGTGATAAGGTTCAATTTGATTGGACCCGACACCAAATTCAAGTACAACACCAAGGTAGGAATTTCCGATTAGGTTGTCTGGCACCTCTGAGTAAGACACCTAAGAATAGTCAGTCCCAAGATGGGAAGTTTGTCAAGAAGGTAGCCATAGAGCAAATCTGGAAGGGAGATGAGTCCCAAGATGGGAAGTTTGCCAGGAAGGCAACCATGGAGCAAGCTTGGAAGAGAGATGAGTCCCTAAAAGGGAAGTTTGTGAATGAAGCAGCCATAGAGCAAGCTTTGGAGGACGATAAGTCTGTATTCGCGGTGTGGATCAAGCCGATTGCACAAGAACAATCTGAGGAGGGCCAAGTGCCGCATCAAGCAATGGTTGATCGGATAGTTCAGGAGTTTGCAGATGTGTTTCCGGATGATCTGCCAAAGGGATTACCCTCCGATCGAGGTATGCCCTTCAAGATCGAGTTATTGCCAGGGAGTACTCCAGTGAGTAGACCAATCTATCGGCTCTCACCAAAGGAGTTGGAGGAGTTGCAAACAACACTTACAGAGTTGTTGGAGAAGGATTTCATACGACATAGTACCTCTCCGTGGGGAGCACCGGTACTATTTGTTCCAAAGAAGGATGGAGTACTTCGTTTCTGTATTGATTACCGTGGGCTCAATAAGCAAACCGTGAAGAATGCATATCCCTTGCCTCGGATTGATGACCTGCTTGATCAACTAAGTGGAGCACGCTACTTTTCCAAGCTGGATCTTTGTAGCGTCTATTGGCAAATTCCTATTGAAGGAGAGGACGTGCAGAAAGACTACTTTTTGCACAAGGTATGGACATTTTGAGTGGAGAGTTCTACCTTTCGGACTCACTAATGCTCCAGCAGTCTTCATGGATCAGATGCATCGAGTGTTGGAAGGACTATTGGATTGGTCCGTGGTGGTGTTCTTAGATGATATCTTAATCTATAGCAGGACAGAGGTAGAACATGTGAATCACGTGCGAGAAGTCCTAAGATGACTACGACAGTGGAAATTTTACTGCAAGAAGTCAAAGTGTGCTTTTTGGCAGAAGGAGGTTACCTTCTTGGGTCATAAGATCTCATCAGAGGGGATCAAGATGGAAGAAGATAAGATCAAGGCCATTACTGATTGGACTACCCCGAAGGATGCTACAGAAGTACGAGCATTCAATGGACTGGCCAGTTTTTACCGACGGTTCATCCACTATTATGCTCACGTGGCTGCACCATTGACTGACCTCTTGGGAAAGAACTCGAGCTTCCAGTGGACCACCAAGCATGAAGAAGCATTCCAGAAGTTAAAGCATATGGTGTCTTCAAGACCTATTCTTCAACCATATGATCCTCAACTACCTTGTGTGGTTGATTTTGATGCTTCTAACTTTGCAATTGGAGCTGTGTTGCAACAAGAATTTCCAAATGGACTACATCCGATTGCCTTTGTGTCTCGCCAACTAAATACAGCGGAAAGAAATTACTCTGCTCAAGATCGGGAACAACTTGCAATGGTATATGCCACCAAGGTATGGAGGCATTATCTCTTGGGGAAACAAGTGATCATGCGAACTGATCACAAGCCATTGTTGCAGACCTTACACTTGGAGCACATGAAGAGCCGGCATCATCGATGGGAAGAGCAACTCCAATTGTTTGACATCAAACTTGAGTACAAACCAGGTCGGTTCCATGTCATTCCCGATGCTCTATCACGACGACCTGACTTGAAGGATCTTCCTTTCATCACGGCGGCAATTACAACGGTGTCCATTGACCCGTAGGTCCACAATGAGTTTCAATCAGCTCTACGACAAGATCCCTTCTTCCAAATGGTACATGGTCGTCTGACAGCATGCGACAAGGAGTACAACACCTTCTCCTTCAAGGAAGGCCTTTTATTCCATGCAGACCAGATCTATGTTCCTGCCAAAGGTGATCTTCGACTTGTGCGCCTTCAAGAAGCCCATGATTTACCAATAGCTGGTCACATGGGAGTGGACAAGACCTTGGGTACCCTCCAACGCCAATAGTGGTGGCCCAACATGACACGAGATGTTCGAGACTTCGTCTGATCATGTGAGAGTTGCCAACGGAACAAGGCCAGCAACCAGAAGCCGAGTGGACTCCTTCAACCACTCGCCATTCCATCCGCTCGTTGGGAGCATGTGAGCTTGGATCTCATCACATCCTTGCCAAAGACAAAACAAGGACACACCGCCATCGTGGTGTTTGTGGATAAGCTTAATAAGCAAATCCACTTGGCACCAACTTGTGATACCGTGGATGCTCCAACCTTAGCACAAATCTACTTTGACAATGTCTTCAAGCATCATGGCATGCCACGCGTACTCATCTCCGACCGTGATCCTCGCTTTATCGGGAAGTTTTGGCAAGCACTCTTTCAGATACTCGGCACCAAGCTTGCTTTGTCCACGGCCTATCATCCTCAAACTGATGGACAAACTGAACGCGCCAATCGTACATTGGAGGATATGTTGCGGGCCTTTGTCAATGTCCACCATACCAACTGGGATGAATGTCTTGCAGCTGCAGAATTTGCCTACAACAACTCCAAACAGGCAAGCACTGGATTTTCTCCCTTCTTTCTCAATTTTGGCCAAGATCCGCTTGTTCCAGATTCTCTTCTTGCTCCCCCTCCCTCTCAGGTTCCTCATACTTCTACATTCTTGACCACTATATCCCGCTCTCTCCAACAAGCCAAGTCTCACCTCCTTGTTGCTCAGAATCGCCAAAAACAATATGCAGACCATCATCGTCGTGATCTCACCTTTGAAGTTGGTGATAAAGTCATGCTATCCTCTAGTAACCTCACTCTCCCACTTGATACCCAAGTTCGTAAACTTGCTCCTAATTGGATAGGACCCTTTGATATCACCCATATTATCTCTCCTGTTGCTTATCGTCTTGCCTTACCTTGTCACATGCGTATCCATCCTGTCTTTCATGTTTCCAAGTTGAAACCCTTTGTTCCTAACCCTTCTTCCTTTTCCTCTTGAGTCCAACCTCCCCCTCTTCCTATCCCTATCAATGATCATGAGGAGTACGAAGTTGATCGTATCCTTGCACGTCGCCATATTCAACGAGGCCGTCGCCAACACACGGAGTACAAGGTCCTTTGGAAAGGGTATCCCCTTCATGATGCCACATGGGAACCTCCTTCTCACCTCCAGAATGCACAGATGGCCATCAAGGAATTTGAAGCTTCACTGGCGACGAGGACGTCACCAACTAGCGGCGGGGGAATATGTAACAATATGGAGTTTAGTGACGAAGTTAGTCGGGCTTACGAAGTAGAGAATAAGCCAAAATAGCCTAGAATATTCTAGAAGCATCTAAGAAGCTTCTTAGGAAGCTTCCCAACTAGTTAACTTGCGCCCTAAGCAGGTAGCTTCTAGAAGGAAGCTTCTAGAAGCTTCTAACTAGCTTAGCTTGCACGCCAAGTAGGCGGCTTCTAGAAGGAAGCTTCTTGAGAAGCTTCCTAGTTAACTTGACTTGCACTCCAAGAAAGCGGCTCAAGGAAGCTTCTTGAGAAGCTTCAAAGGTCTTGTATGCTACCTATAAATACCAAGGCCAAAGCTCATGCTAGGATTCGGAGTTTTCCCTCATTCAAGTGTCCCAATGTGAGTTTCCATTCTCCTATTTCTCTCCTCGGTTTCAGTCTTTTACAGTTGCCTTGTTGCATTGGTAGCTCTCACAAGATGAAACAAACTCTAAAACATCTCATGCCATATTAGGCCAACACCATTGGCATTGTAGGGTACCCAAGGTCTTGTCCACACCCATATGACTAGTGATTGGCAAGTCATGGGCTTCTTGAAGGCGCACAAGTTGTAGATCACCTTTGGCTAGAACAAAAATTTGGTTCTCATAGAGTAGAAGGTTTTCCTTGAAGGAGAAGATGTTATTTTCCTTATTGTGTGCTACAAGATGACCTTGTACCATCTGAAAGAAGTAGACCTCTTCTTTCAGATTGTACAAGGTAATCTTGTAGAGAAATCCTAAACTTGATTTGGATTATTGAGTTGATTGACATTATTGTAATTTTTACCATGATGAGAATAAGAGACTTCAAATCAGGTCATTGTGATAGGGCATTAGGGACGATATGGAACCTATTGGGTTTGTACTCAAGTTTGAGGTCAAAAAATTGAAGTTGTTATTCTCATTGATGATGTTAGCTCTTCATGTGCTCCAAATGTAATGTTTACAATAAGTGTTTATGATTGGTTTGCATGATCACTTGTTTACCCAAGAGATAATGCCTCTATACCTTAGTGTCATATACCATTGCTAGTTATTCTCGATCTTGAGTAGAGTAATTCCTTCCTATGGCATTTAGTTGGTGAGAGATAAAGACAATGAGACTTAACTCATCAAGAAATTCCTATTGCAACACAATTCCAATGGTAAAGTTAAAAGTATCAAAATCAACCACACAAGGTAGTTGAGGATCATATGGTTGAAAATAGGTCTTAAAGACACCATATGTTTCAACTTTTGGAATGTTTCTTTATGTTTGGTGTTGAAAGCTTGAGGTCTTCCCCAAGAAATTGGTCAATGGTGTGGCCACATGAGCATAATAATGGATGAATCAATGGTAAAAAATTGCCAATCTATTAAATTCCCATACTTTTGTGGTGTTCTTTGGAGTATGCCAGTCAGTAGTGATCTTGATTTTCTCGTTTTCCATCTTGAACCCTACTAATGAGATCTTATGACCCAAGAAAGGAACTTCTTTTTGCCAAAAGGCACACTTTGACTTCTTGTCGTGCAACTTTCATTGACGTAATCGCCTTAAGACTTCTTGCATATGACTTGCATGTTCTACCTACATCTTCCTATAAATCAAAATATTATCCAAGAACACTAACACTTACAGATCCAATAGCCCATCCAACATCCCATGCATCTTATCCATGAAAAATTATGGGGCATTAGTAAGCCCAAAAGGTAGAACTCTCCATTCAAAATGCCCATACCTCATGTGAAAAGCAATCTTTTGCACATCATCTCTATCAATGAGAATGTACCAATAGTAGTGTTTTCTAAGGAGATGTATTATGTTGTATGAAATCTTTCTTCACCAACTCCATCAGTGTTGTTTGAAGCTCATCCAACTCCTTTGGTGAGAGCCAACAGATTGATATAATCACTAAGAGTACTTCCTAGCAATAACTCAATCTTGAAGAGATTACCAAAATTAGAGGGTAATCCCTTCAAGAGATCATCCAAAAACACATGCAAACTCTTGGACTATTTGATCAACCATTGCTTGATAAACCTTTTGGCACTCATCAAATTCTCCATATGCAATTGGTTTGATCCACAAAACAAAACATGAGTATCTTCTTCCAAAGCTTGATATGGCTCCTTTACTAACAAAATTTTCATTTTGGGATTGACTATTCTTAGTTGTCTTATTCAAAGGTGCTAAATAACCTAATTAGTAATTTTTATCTTGGTGTTGTGTTTGAATTTATCATTGGGTACAAACAAGTTGAACCATATAACATTCAAGCTAAGGTAATCCTAGGATGACATCATAACATATAGGTGCCACTACACACCTCATACACTCCAAATATTCTTCCCAATCTTTAATATAATAAGATATGAGGTACAAAATGTAGAACCTTTTCTACCATCTGCCATTATCAATCTATTTCTAATTATTAGCTTGATAGGAATACCTAATTATTTTTATAATTGTATGGATATACAATTCTTTGAACTTCCAAAATCAACCAAAATCTTACAACCATGATCAAATATCATACCTTGCAAGTGAAGTAAACTTGTATAGGTTGCACCTTCAATCCCATTGGATCTAAATCAAGTTCTCAATAGGTGGCTCAAATACTCCTATTGGGAGTCTTTGTTTCCTTTATCATCATGCTACAAAAACTCTATTTGGGTGATTTGTTGAGGTCATCTATTCTTGAGTGTACATTCAACAATGCAATGTCCAATTTGGCAACAATAAAAGCAATCATCATTTTGCTACAATATGTCTTTATCTATAGTGCCAAGTGATCTCCATTGGATGACATCAATCTCCATTGGTGTTGGCTGCTCCACCCTTGTGTAATATGGTGCTAGATTTTGTGTAGGTCAAGGTCAAGAC
Organism: Lunularia cruciata; assembly: GCA_948567375.1. Lineage (NCBI taxonomy): Eukaryota > Viridiplantae > Streptophyta > Marchantiopsida > Lunulariales > Lunulariaceae > Lunularia > Lunularia cruciata. The sequence continues at coordinate 47,770,603 of OX419758.1, forward strand.
CAAGTTGCTACAACCAAGGAATCAAAGCACTTAGTCAATTGCATGGCTTCCTTTGAGTGTTTGTGCTCTTGCATGGTTACTCCCTATTTGATATATGACTTTAAACCCTTCACAAATTGATCTAGAGCTTTACCTTCTAATATATCTAGAATTATGGTGTTCTAAAATTGAGTGATATAGCTTCTTATAGAACCAACCTGCTTCAATTCTACCAACCTATCTTGTGTGGTTTGTGTGACATTTATAGCTTAGAATTGCCCAATTATTGTATTCTCAAATTCTCCCTATGTCAAGATTGGCACAACAAATTGCTATTTAGCTTGCTCCACTCAAAATTGCCACCATAGTTTTCCCACTCCATCCAATTAGTTTGTAGCTAAGAAAATCTGGCTCTATTTATCTTGAAGATTTGTAGATTCAAAATAACATTGACAATTAAATATAAAATTCTCCACTATGCACAAGAGATTCTTGTCGTCAAATACCTTGGGCTTTGGGAATCAGATTTTCTCTTCTCCTTCTTAAAATGTTGCTCTTTATATATGCTCTTGTTGTTGATGGTCTTGTTCTTCCAACAATTGAGTAAGGTGCTTGATTTGTTGTTACATAACAATTATAACTTTGGGCATTGCTGCCATGGCTATTTCTTTATCAAACTACTTATAATTTAATCTTAATTAACACATAAATGCAAAATTTCCATCTTTCTCCATAAGTTATAATCTAGAATACCAAAGGTTCATTAGACAAGATGATCATATTTAGAAAATTTTGCCCAAAGCATGAGATGATGAACTAAGTGGAAAGATTCTTGGGTAGTACATGGACAAAAAAATCCTAATGGTTTGGCAAAAAAGGATTTGGTCCATTAATTCCATCCATTCTATTTCTACTCTGATACTAATGTAAAAGGCCAAGGAGAGAAATAGGAAAATGGAATATCAAAGTGAAAGATCACATTCGTACTCTTGAATGAAGGAAACTCTAAATGCCTTGCATGAGCTTAGACTATGGTATTTATAAGGAAGCATACAAGGCTCTTCAGAAACTTCTCAAGAAGTTTCCTAAAAGCTACCTTCTAAGAGTGCAAGCCAAACTAACCAAGAAGCTTCTTTCTTCTAGAAGCCATCAACTTGGCGTGCAAGCTAAGGTAGTTAGGAAGTGTAATACCAAGGGTTAGCCATATGATCTAGATGTGAAATTCGGTTTGGTAACATCTAGAATGATGTTATACATGATGGTCAAAATAGATCAGATAGAAGTATCACCAAAGGAGTACTTCTACTAATAGGGCAGAAACCAAAATAGACTTGAGAACCTTAGAACCAATAGCTAGACATAGGATTTAAATGTGAGAATTGGTTTGGTAACATTTGGAAGGATGTTACACATGATGGACTAAACAGATCAGAAAGAGGTATCACCAAAAGGGGACTTCTACTAATAGAGTAGGAACCGAAATATGCCTCAAATCTTTGAAGGCAATTTTGGAGGCCTAAACGGATGAATTAGGCCTCGAAAATGTGCGGATTCCCCCCCCAACAAAGGAAAGGCTGACCTCTCCTCCCCTCCTGCTTTGTCTCATCAAGAGCTTTCCAATGGTACCTTACGTGATTAGGAGATTCTTATAGGAAGATTCCCTAAAAGATTCCCTCTGGTCAAAGCTTGTGTGACCAACCAGATAGGACCTAGACCAGACATGTCACCCATCCAAGTAAGTAATCCAAGGGTGGAGCTTGCTGACATGTCACCTATCTGTGTCCCTAATCCTATGGTGGAGCTTCATTGGAGGAGATCCTCTTTGTCTATATAATAAAGAGAAGGTGCTCCCTTGTGGCACCGAATGTTTGAGTGTGCAATCTGTGTTTTCTCTCTTCTCTTTTCCTTGGAGTATTACAAGAAGTTTCCCAAGAAGTTTCATTCTAGAAGCTACCTACTTGGCATGCAAGCTATGATATATGGAAGCTTCCCAAGAAGCTTCTTCCTAGAAGTTACCACTTGGCATGCACATTACCCAATACTTGGAAGATACCAAGAAGCTTCCTAGATGCTTCTCAAATATCCTTATTATTCTTAGCTAATTTGTTCTATTTGCTACTTTGTTAGTCTTAACTAACTTGTCGGTAAACTCTATATTGCTACACCAAGTGCACTCTGTCTTTTGATGAGGTCTACTACAAGGCCAACAAGCAACATCACCACTCATTGGCTATTATTGACTAGAAATGAAGGTAAGGGTCTAGGTAATCTAGGCCTTCCACTTGCTCTATAAGGTTGGGACTATCCATTCTACACTCAAAAGCAAACACATGTAAAGCACTATTGTGCACTCTAGAAGAAGTAATAACTATAGATGAGGTATCACTACTAGATCTAAATATCACTGCTCTCTCCTCCACTATGTTGAGCTCAATATGCTTTGCTAAACTAAAGACCATTGCCAAATTTGGCGGTGTAGTCTACAACAATGTAACATTACATACTATATATTATGGTTCCTTGTTGAGTATCCCACACCAAAACTAGATGGCCTAGGCCTTAGTAACTCCTTGAGTGAAATTGATAAGCCATCTAATGTAAGTGTTTGCCTTGTGTAGGCTCTCTATAGCCTTCCATTGGAATTCCCATAAGCTCTTTAGCTTGTTAGTCCACACTCCATGGTAGTTCTATCTCAAGTACTAGAAGAATTCTACCATGGAGCTAAGCCTTAGTATTGTACAACCCCTATAGTGGTGCCTCTACTCATAGTAGCACCATCTCCAACTAGTGTACTTCCACTACATACACCAATGCTACTAGATCTAAAATTTGTGGGTATTGCATATTTACCTCTAGACTTCCAAACTATATCTTTATCACTTCATTTGTGATAAAGATATAGTTTGGAGACAAATAATACTGTCTCCATAGCTCAATCTCCTCCAAGTGAGCTCTCTTGAACTTGTGGTAGTCATCTATTAACAGACCCTCGATGTGCTAAAATAATCCATTCTATGCCATGAAGGGTATGAATAAGTTGAGTTCCACATTTGTTATAGATCACACAAACTATCAAACTCTTGGATGATTTCAATGGTACTCATCATACCAAAGTTGTGTCTAAGGCCTTTGGAGGCCCCATAAATTTTTTCTATGTCTCACAATAATGGTAGAAACACAATATGCACTCTTAATTAAGTCAACTCTAGTGTCAAACTCCAAACCAAAATCAAGTTCCTCCTTCATTGGGACTCAAGAGATATGGGTTGATATTGAGCGCTACTTTGTATAAACCCATTGCATACTACATCAAAATCTCCTTTGGAATCATCAAAGAACTCTATTGTGACAATGTACTCCAAACCGCAACCATAACCACCAAGTGCCACTAAATACCAAACACCGCACACCAATGTAACTCTAACCATGATAAATACAAAAGGGGAATGGATGACATATGACCTACCATCAAAACATGCATCCCATAATCTATAAGTCATCACTGCTTATCTCACCAAAGAGAAACATAAGTAGTTTGATTAGTCATCACTCTAGCCTCACTATCAAGAGCACAAACGAACACCAATGCTCTAAATACCAAGGAGTCTCATACAAACATAATGCACAAATAGGAATTGAGAATGGGGGAAATCCAATCATAAAAAATATAAATGATAACTATGGTATCCATATTTTTTGATTTTGATGTGTTTTGAAGAAGAAATGTACAATCAAGGCATAATTGAATGGAGACAAAAGAACAAGAATTGGGTCTACGGGTTGAAGGTAAAGTAGTCGACTTGTGTTAGAGGAAGAAGGACTCATATTGGACTGAAAGAGTGTAGACCCAAAGTCAAAATGAAAGTTATAGGTCAGGATTCTTGTGGGAGCTATATCTCATTGACAACATGTCCAAATCATGCATGATATATTTCATTGGAAGCGTCTCTTTTAGGGCTTTTTGTTGGCACCAAAATCTCAAAGTTTAGTGGTCTAAAGCATAAGTTACAAGCGTGTGAAGTTTATGTAGTAGATGTATGGAGTAGTTGAGTGACTTTGGGTTAGGTTCTTTGGGTTTATATGATTTTGGACCTATATGACTTTGAGTTTACACAACTTTGGGCCAAGAGACTTTGCCTCAAGACAAAGGTGACCCAATCTGAGGTAGTCAGACATTGGAGTGCGAAGCAAGTGACTTTGGGTGTCTTGCTAGAGTCATCTGAGGAACTTAGAGTAGGGAAAGAAGAGGTAGTTAGGATACCCATGACTACAATTTCAGTCTTGATTGAAAATATGATAAAATTAGAAAAGAAAATAACTATAGTAATTGATCCAAAGTGCAAGAAGTGTGAAGGAAGACTAGTGAAAGACATTGAGTTGAATAAATTGTTGATTTGCTTAAGGGAACAAGTAGATAGGAAGATGTTAGAGGTAGGAGACAATGTAAGTCTCATATTAGACTTAGTAAATTCAGAGTTAGAGAGACTTTGGAGTTGTGTGAAGGAAGATAAGAAGTCCAAAGTTGTAGAAGTAGGAGTGCATGTATCTTTGGATCAACTATCTGAGACATTAGAGAAGAGTGGGCCAAGAGAAAGAGATAGGAAGGTTACACCTTGGTGAAATTTTAGTTCAAGGTGAAGAATTAGTAGAAATATTGGAGGATGTAGTAGAGTTAGAGAGACCCAAAGAAGGATAAGTGATAGGAGGATCATCGGGTTTGGAAGCCAAAGTAGAAGTTGACATTGGATTAGATAAGAAATAGTTTTGAGATAGGAAGAGGTAGATATGAAGAGGTGTATTGTCATTTTGGATCTGTAGGTTTGTAGAGTTGTTGTAGAACAATATTTTTGTTAATAACTATCGATTGCGCTACTATCTAAAGGAGGCAATTATAGAGGTATGTTGTTTAGCATTTGGAATTTTGAAGATAGATAAAGCAAAGTGTTGGTTTTTTCAATGCTCATCGCTTGAGCTTAATTCCAAGTACCAATCATATGCTTGTGTTTGTGAGTGTATGGAGAAATTCAAAGTGCAAGTCAATGTGCTTGTTGGATGTTGGATTCCACAGCTTTGATTTGGTGTGTTTGATCCTAAGTGAAGTGCAATCGGAGCAATGCTTTGATAGATTTGAGAGGAATTGCAGTGTTGGTAGTATTCTCCATTTGTGAGTGTAGCATAGGTTTGATGCAAAGCAATTTGGATCAAGGAAGTTGTGCCTTCAGTGGAGTGGTAGAACACAATTCTGAGAGGAAGTTATTTTGTAGTGAAGTAGCCATCTTTGGAAAAGCCTGAATCATCACAATCAAAGTTTGTTTGGAAAGATTAGATAGTATTGTGATTATGGAGTGATACTTGTGACAAGTCTATGATCTAGTGCTTTTTACTCTCTTTTGGGTGTAGTTTCTACATGAGACACTAAAGAAGAACTCAAGACGAATTGATTTGGTTACTTTGCTTTGTATTTTTGCGTATCTCTATGGGAACAAACTTTACTTACTTGATTACCACAAAAGTGATATTTGTTGGGTTGTTACCCTCCATCTTGCTAATCCAAATTGACTCTAGCACCATTTGGCACTTGACATAATAAGAGTGTTTATCTACTCCTGTGCTACCAAAATCACCAAGAATAGGAGCAAATGTCCTTTCCTAGCAAAAGTTACACAAGTATATATATAAGCTCACCAGTCTTTAGAACAACAAGTGAGTATGAACCAATTGGCTAGAGCATCAATCTAGGAACCAAAGATCCAAGATTCAAACCTTACTATGCACAATCATGAAGGATTGGTAGATTTTGCCAAAGGACTACCAAAAAAAACCATGTAAACTACCTAACCCCGTGCAAACAAGTTGGCTTGTTGGCCCTTAGTAGACTCTCTACCACACAACCTATGCTTCAAAACCTCTAAATGCAAAAATTTAAGCAAATGAAGACTTTTTCCAACCAAATCAAAGTCTCTCCAAACAAATTAATCTTCACTAACTCACTTCAAGACCTCCAAATGCCTCTACAACTTTGAGTGACCTCCAATAATTTCTCTACCTCAAGATTGGCCTCCATATCAGACATCCTCTAACTTTGGTAGACCTTTACTACAATTGGTTGACCTTTAAATCCTCCACCAATGGCCAAATTGAGTCAAATTGAAGAGATAGGACCTCCAAAGTCCTAATTCAAGAAGATCTATTCTCAAATCTACCTCCAATTTTGCATCTCTCAACCTTAATTTCACCTCTTTGTGCTCAAATCCCCAATTTCAATGTAATTTAATACACATAGACTTGATTTGGCAATTCCCATAATGCTTTTACATTAGGTATAAAAATCTATCAAAAATCTTCCCACAAGTTTGACAAAGCTTCTACACACAATCAATCTCAAAGAAATCAAGTAATGATAAAAGGTACCAACAATCTTTCAAACATGGAAATACCACCAACTTCCACTCTTCATTCACCCAATGTCTCCTTTGCTCACTTCTTTGATTTAATAAGATCAATCATACACTCAACTTGAATAAAAAATTCCACTCTCAACTCCATAAACTACTAACAACATGCATTGATTACATTGTCAAGCCACACCTACTCTAGCTAAGAGACTCCAAGTGAAACTTACTGGTCTTTGTCCACCAAAACTAGGAGCTTTAAGGCTCAACATCAAAGAACTAAGCTCTCTAGAGCTGCACTCCGAAGGTATACTCCTCTAGACTTGACATGGAACTCCAACTCTAATGATGCCATTGACGACACATCAAATGGTGCAAAGGATAACTCTAATAGTGTAATCAATACCCCTTATACAAAATCTAGCCTCCACTAAGTAATCTATGAGCAACTACCAATATAACTATGATTACCAAGACTAACATTCTAGCATCCAAGAAAACTAGCTTTAGCATTGCAAATGTAGTGACAACTAATCTAATACATCAAAGAAATCTTTTATTTGCAAAAAATGATCAGATTCTTATCAATTCAATTGCAAAAGTTGATTAGGTTCTCCATGAGTGGTCAATTTCATGTTTTTAACAAGAACAAAGTTATATTTATTATTCAATTAATATAATTTATTTGTTTGGCAAAATATATGTCTTTTTATATACATGTGATCAAACTTAGCTAGAGAATTGTTAATAATTTCCTATCACTTATCTTGAGCAATTGCTTATTATATCCACCTTCACTCTTACTTTTTATTATCATCTAAATGAAATATATTTGATTTTGGATCAAATCTATAATAACTCCAAAGAATTAAATCCATAAATACACATTGCTTAATACATTGAGACATAATCCATGGAAGTAATTTTTTTTCAAACTTACCTTTAATAAATATATATCTATTTTTACTTGTAAGAGTTTCCATTTTTTTTTTTCAACCCCAAGAACAAATCCTCGATATGGACATACTCTTTCTCTTCAACGTTAGATCATACCTCATAAAACCATTTCCTCTACTCTTCTTCCTTTTTATTTCATATATTATATTATCGTGTTTTATTTTCAAGATTTTATGATTTTGGAAATGTTTATCGATAGTTAATCTACACAAGGTATTGTTTGAGAAAGGTAGAGAAAAAAGTCATTGAAAAAGAAAATGAAGGAAAAAGAACTAGAGAATAAAACAACAAGAAAAGACCTTTATGATAGTGATGTCTTTTGTGGAACCAGAGTTTACATATTAATTTTGAGATTTAGAAAAGTATATTTACTACTTCTTTTAGTGTAAAATACCTATACAGGCTACCTCATACCTCATATAATAGATACTTGACGTGAGTATAGATATGTTTAATATAGTTACAGGTCACACATTCTAGTCCACCCTTGCGGAAGCGGTATTACTCCAATTGAAACGCCTTATCCGACCGTATGAAAATGTTTATTAGCTACTTTGGCTTCACATATGCAGTGATTCATTCATAAACATTTATTTTATCTTGGTAGGCGTAGGTCCCTTTGTACATGTACTCGTGAAATATGTAAGGTTTTTTAAGAAGCTAATTATTCATTTGAATCACAATGGGGAGAGGTGTCTTAGCACAAAAATCATTTAGATGTAAACATTGCAAATGAACTTCTTCAACCAACCAGTTCTACAGATCTGAATATATGGTTTACGCGGAATGAAGGCTCATTATTTCCCACAACCTGGGACACGATAGGACAGGAATGTAAATAGAATAGAATTAACTACTCAGCACGGTGATATACTCCATGGAGGAGTCTGTCCGGTAAGAGATGGAATGAGGGTCAACCCACAAGTGTGGGTGGAACCAAGGTAAGGTTAACGACAATGAGTACTAGGGTTAGGGTTTTCCCATTCTCGCCGCTCTCTTTTGTCATGCTCGTCCTCGAATGTCACCCTCTTTCTCCGATATCTCGTCGTCGGGCGAGTCTTGAAGTCTCTCTCTTCGGCACTAGGAAAATCTGTCACACTCGCAGCCATGGTATGGTATTGAATTTGCTTCCTTCGGTTGGCACGCGCAGTTTCAAAATGTGAGGCGGAAATTGAAGTTTTTTATGTTGATTACCCACCTTTGTCAGTCTTAGGAGTATTGTCGGTCTCCTATAATCGACGGCGGAATTATCTGATATCTTTGTCCTGTCTCTCGCCAGCCGAAGCAAATCAGTGAAATCAAGGACTTCCTCTTGACAGCGCGGCGCAAGGATGCCCGCTCTGTGAAGATCAAAAGAGGAAAGTCCGTTGTCAAGTTCAAAGTAAGATGCAAGAGGTACTTGTACACCTTGAGCGTCCACGACCACGACAAGGCTGACAAGCTCAAGCAATCTTTGCCACCCGGTATGGTTGCCTAACATACTTGAGGTTTCTGTCGCCGTGCATTTTTGTGTATTTTGGGTTTCCCTCATCGAGTCTTTTGAAAACTTCGTAAATGTAGCCTTGAACCTAAATCTAAGTTGAGGCTAAACCTAAACATCATTGCGCCGTAATTTTCATGCATGGAGCTTTCCCGGATTTGGCTTGGACCGTTTATTGATTTTGATAACATCGTTGACAGGTCTTACCGTCCATGATCTTTGAGCGAATCAAGCACTGTGTAGGAACAGCTCCTGTCGCCGTCGTGATGCTGGAGCCGGTATGAAGTGTACTGGCTTGAGTGACTTGTAACACAGAGTCAGTTGATGAGACTGTTGACAGGTTATGAATAGGGTTACGACGAAATGTGTTTAGCCAAAGTACAGAATCGCTTGTAGCCAATTGGTCACTGCAGCGAAGATGGTTTTCTGCAACAACTGGCCTCGATTGAAATTTTGAATACATTCTTGCACCACGTGTGTTTGACCCCTGAGATTTTTGCATCTCCTAGCCGCTTAGTTCCGCCGGGAACAGTATAGGATCCTATGTCCAATCAAACTGGCTTGACCAGATCTTAACTGAACGCTGTAACCCTCAGCCGCCCCAGCACAGAGGATTCTTCGTGACACAATTGGTGTAAAGCTGTTTTCATGGCCTCAAGTGCGCTAGCATTGTGGACCTCTGCCTCCTTGGATCCCTGAGCTGCCTTCTAAGTCGCGTCCTTTTTGCATCAATGTTGCACAGTACATCGCTGTGCCCATGTAGGTAACAGTGATTTGAGGTGGAAGTGACGTAGGGTTTGTTTGCAATCCATGTAGCTTCTGTGGCTTTGCCAGTAATCTCTTTCTCCTTTATGAGCTGAGCTACTTCAATTTTGTGCTCTTGTAGTTTGGGGTAATCGTTTTGTGCTATTACTTGATTGGCGACGATGAGATTTGGGATATGTAAGTCTGATTATCCTTTCTGAGGGGAAACAGATTGTGCCTTGTGCGTGCGGTTTCACGTGGTTCAGAGGGCTGGAACGTCAACTCCATCAAGCAGTATTTGCTTCCTGAAGGCCAAATACTGAGTGGGGTAGAGCTATGTGTGCCAGCCGGATTATTTCATAATGTTGACACACCGAAATCTTACAAATTCGTACAAGCAAATTCTGCTGAACTCAAGTTAGCAAAATTCTGAGCGCCATAGCGGCTAGCCAAATCATTTCTAAGCTAGTGTATCCAATTAGGTGATGCAGGCAGTAGTTGCAAATACATAAATTCACCCTTGAGCAGTAGAGGCATGAAGGATGGAACTTCGAATGCTCAACTGAGAAAAATTGATCCTCAATTTAGCATTTGGTTTGGGAACAGAGCAGAGGTTCGTAAAAGAGGGCCTGACAAACAAACTACTGCGACGAAAAGGACAAATATGGCAAGCAACCACTCAACGGTGCTACAATCCGTAAACTGTCACTTCGTTACTGTGACGCCGTCGTCGAGAATCCATTGAAGTTCCCTCTCGATGATTGCATGCACGCTGAACTAGTTCGGCAGGCCAAACGCGTACAGACGAAGAATGGTACGAATGCGGACGGCGGCTAATTCACGTGCCGGTTTGTCCTAAGTACAGGGAGAGGTACTGGGAATCACAGAAACAAGTTCGTAAGGTTCACTGCTTCTAACGAAGGCAATCACTGCTGAGAGCACCTCGGCAGACGATTCTCATTGCTAATGCAGAGAGGAAATGTCTAGAGAAGTTGTCCTTAAAATCAAGCATTGCGGTGTACACACAAACAATCACACGCGGTCGCGTTCTTTTCTTCACGGAAGCCATAGCCATGAATGAAACTTACCTGCATTTAATGAATGCAAGATTTGAGAAACCCACTTATCTAAGGAATACCTCCCAGAATACGTGGACACTTAGAAGCTGTGAATATGATCAGTTGTTGAAAAAAAAGACATGCAAGAGATTATAGCTCTGCGAAATTACAAAATTTGTCGAAATTTACACTTATCCAAACCATTACTCGTGATAAGTGCAACTCATTACAAGATCACAGTTCTAAACAATTGGATAGCTGTAAAATCCTCCGTCAATGCAATCTTCAGCCCCGAGGCAAGAAACTGCAGTTATCTGAAGACGACAGTATGTTCAACCGCTGTGTGATGAACCCTCCCATTTAAAACTCAGCGTGACTGAAATTTATCACAAGGTGTTCCAATTAGAGCGATTGAGCGTAAAGGTTAATGAATGGCTGTTGTTCCAAACACTCTTCTCATCACCACGCCTCAAGTCTAGGAATCCTCTCCCATTGTTCAATGTCCACACTTCTTCTCTATCTGGCGGTTAGTCCTTTAATAGATGGCGCTGGGGTTCACCGACAAAGTCCATGAAGAGTGTACACGCCATTGCGGAATGTACAAGCCACGCCAGCGGCATTCAGCACAATGAGATCGAAGCAAGTCTGAGGGCAGCTCGGCGCAAGCAGACTGACGAAAAAACGAACACGAAAAACAAACAAAAAAATCAACGATTGCCAAGAACCGATGGTGGTTGCATGGAAGTCTGGAGACCTTAAAAAGGTCTACAAACTCCAACGCGAATTAGTCACTAGTCCCGGCTATCAGGCCCGAACACGCTCCCCGCGCACTACGAGCCTGGCAGTAATTATAGTGCCCGGGTGTCGATGGTTAAAATTGGGCAACAAAGAAGACTGACCTCCTTACACTGCGCCTCAACGACTAATCCAACATAATGATATCATTCTGCGAGTAGGCAATCCTCCTTTGAGGTAAGAGAAATAATTGGTACTACCCCATCCAGAAAGGAAACCATCTACATACTCTTGTCCGTGGCGAATGACAATGGAAGCCCTAGATAATCTGGTTGAAAGTTTAAGCATCCACAAATTGAGACAGAAATTGTTGAATCTCTTTATTGTAAAGCTGCTTCATATGCTTGGCCTCCGTCTGAACGGTTCTACGATCAATCGATGCGGGGAACACAGCTCACTCGCACATCATCTTCAATTCGTATCTACATCTTGTGGGGGAAATGTAAAAGATGATACAAATTTAAAGAAGGAAGGAAACTCTACACGTCCTAATTGAATGAGCATAGTGTGAGAGTTGGCATGAGGTTTATTTGGTTTCCATCTCAGCATCTTCCCTAATAGACCGTCCTTCTCGCAACGTTGGGCATCATGAATCCTGTATCTTCTCCTAACAAGGCAATAAACACAACCGTCTCCGCTTAAATGTAAAAGTACGGGCTTTATCCACACATCGAGCAAGGAACTCGTCAACTTTGGTCGCAACTTGTGTCAGTGTGGTGCGACACCGGGCCTTCAAGTGGCAAGCATGGTGCCCTCGTTTGAGACTTGCTCCAACGATTGTGCGCGTTGTGTCACAAGAATGGGCATTGCGCTCTAGACTGCCGGCTTCGCGTAGTGTTCATCGGACTTGACATTGTCTGAGGTCAGGGCCTTCTGCCCGTCCCCTTCCTGCTCGTGTTCTACGACAGGCTTTGCTCTAGTAGCATAAATGATAGCAAACGGGATCCATATTAAAGTTGGAAAGGCTAGGAGGGCAAGGGAAATCAATGCGAGGTAGAACTGCGTATCGGTGAGCTCCCCAAATAGAAGAACGACGGCGGGAATGGAGAAGAGCACCCATATAACTGCGAGAATCCCAGTCCCCTTGTACAGAATTTTATGTTCCTCAGGATGCTCCTTCAATGAGATGCACGCCATTGCCTTCAGGATAGAAGCTAGTCCAACTAATCCGACAGCACATGCAATAGATATCACTGCGATTTTCCAATCATGAGTGCTTTGGTTATTCCTGCGCTTACGACCGTAGGCCCCCGCACCTCGTCTCGACAACATCCTTCTTGAATCAATCGTCATGTTGCCGAATCCTGACATTAATCACAGCGAAGGCTGGCAAGAGATTTCTCTTCACTTGCTGGCTTTTCCAGCAGCCTCTAGCTAACCGACGTAATGCAGAGAAAGAACTCCGCAAACTTCAAACTGTGGGTCGATTGCATATTCTATTTCTCCTCTCTGCATCCGGCTAGTTGCAATGTCTAAACACTGAAACTGCACCGAGCTGTGGGAATCCGCAACAACCCAAGATAATGCTCCTCGTACTTCGTTCCTTGGGGATGATACTTCTATTTATGGGACTTGAAATCGGTCCTCATGAGGAGGTTTTCTTCGGCTTTGTGCAGTTTAATGGTTGATTGCCTGAAGGTGAAAGACAAACCCATCTCCCGTTGGAAACCGCAATCCCATGGTGGGTGTAAATCGGAATCCCATGGTGCGCATAAATCAAAATGGGGGCGCAACTGGGTAACACTCCTGGTCTGGTGTATCACTAGTCTACTCAATCCAAATACCATGTCTCTTTACAATTCACAAATTCTTCGTACTACAAGTAAAATACCTCATGTAATTCTTCAAGAATTTCCAAACTCTTGGTCTTTCTATTCTTGTGAGTTTGGATCCAATGTTTGGTTCTAAGTATATTCTCTTACTGCTATAGAAGTGGAATGCACCGACTAGTTGCTACAATGAGGCTTTGGGAGTAATATTATCGTGCTTCCCATTGCTAGAGTACACAACCTTAGAAGAAAAGAATTCTCTCTACTCTGGTTGTAAGTTTCACAAGTCCTCTAGTTGTATCACAAGAGGACCAAAGGTGTATCTAAAGTAATCCATGTTCACTTGGATGTACTCCAAGTAGAACACATTCTCACTAATAGTCATTGGTTGTAAACCAAGCATACCACATACACTCTATTTGTATCACCTCCTAACATATGCTTGAATTGTCTCAATAGATATAGAACTTACAAAGGTTTGAGTGATGATGCTTATCAAGTGCAACTTTCGTTGTTAGCTAATCCGAAACTCACAATCTAAATCAAACAATTCAATTTTTAGTTTGACCTCACACTAGACACCTAGATGTCTCTAACATTGCTTACATAGCAATAATACCTATATGAAACCCATTGTATACTCTCTATAATAAGCATTGGTATAATAATATAAAGTTAGTAAAATAGCTAATAGAAGCTAAGGAATTAGTAGAAACAACTACATATAACAAAAATAAGGTAAAAACTAGTATAACTTAAGAATATTACAAATTTTCTTGAAGCATCTAGGAAATTTTGGGGCGAAAAGTTCATCGAAACCCTATAGGATTCAGTAACTTGTATGGCAAAATAACAGCTAATTTAGGTTACACGCTAAATAAATGGCTAACTTAGTTTACATTCCAAGAAAAGCGGCTTTGAGAAGGAGCTTTGTATGGAAGTTTCGCAAGAACCTTGTACCTAAATGGCCTATACATACCAAAGCTAATATTTATACTAGACATTTTGAATTTAAGTCACTTGGAAATTCCAATATAATTTCACATTCTCTTGTTTCTCTCCATTTATATTGATATACAAAGTAAAACATTCTCTAGTTTCTCTCCATTTATATCGATATCATTTACATTGATATCCCAAGTAAAACGGGTTGGATAGAATCTACGGATCACTAAATTAGTCTTCCCTAAACCAGTTAAATAGTGTAATCACCTCCAGGGTCACAAATTTATCTTTGGACACAAGGCCAGTTATTTTTCTTGGATCACTCTCACAGCATGCGCGCTGAATTATGACTGAATGTATGAATTGGGTCGACGTCATTCGTTATTGGCTAATGAGCGTGTTTTTTGTCTGCCAGATCTTGCGGACAATTTTAGTAAAACGAATACTGCAGCCTTCACGATACCCAGTCGTGAAATTGATCTAGCCTGTGTGAGTTGGCGTCGTCTTAAAATTGTCCTAGATAGACTGAAAATAAACTCGAATTCGTGCTAGATTCCAGGTTCAGACCTCCGAGAAATGTTGAGAAATGTTCGACGTGATGGTCTGGAGATTCTGTCTGCAAGGCTTTATTACCACTATCCCTTAAATCTGCGGAGAGGTACGCGGGAAGGTACAAAGGATTCAAAACAATGGTATGCAGTACCATCCACAGAGGTTCGAATTTCAGGAGTCCTTGGTGAGACAGCGACTCCGCGGACGAATCTAAGTGGCACTCACCCTGGACCACGTCGAATGTAACAGAGACCAAACGAATATAATCAACTCGGAGATCACCTCTGAGTCGGTCAATCCCTAGTCAACCGATAATATAGTCGGGCAGGCAAATGAGATATCCAGATAATGGAGTCACTGACCAGGCAGCATCTCGGGAAAGCATTACGTCTTGGAATCCTTGTCCGGAAATCGCATCCGTATGAACCAACCTATAGTAGACTATAGGTTACACGTACTGGAGAAAAATTGAAGTGATTTTGATTTTTCATGTGCCACTCTACTAGGCCCTTGGATGTTTCCATGACTATCATCATGAAGTTATTGGTTCGAAATTTAATACCAAGAGTAACTTGAGGATGAGGTTGTGCTGTTTTTCAGTCTGTGTGATCCAACGCGCATTTATCATCTTTGCGCTTGGTTATTTTTGTTCATCTCGCCTGTGATTATCCAATCGTATCATTCTCACACTCCCTGTACACTCCTTCTAGAGACGGTGCTCTACATTTAGGTATCAATCTCTCTTCATTCTAGGTTAGATGTTTGACCCTTTGTTGCAATCAAGAAACCGCACTTCGCCACCTTGTACTGTTTTGAGAGAATGTTCGAATCTCTGTCTGCGTGTAATTAGAATCTTGAGAGTCAAAGTGATCTATAGTGATATCACTCCGGTGCATTCTGATGATGAAATCACTGATTGTACTTGAACTGAAGTACGTTTTGAGAGAAATGTATGAACTTCTGTGTGCGTGGTTGACGGCG
Source organism: Lunularia cruciata (assembly GCA_948567375.1). NCBI lineage: Eukaryota > Viridiplantae > Streptophyta > Marchantiopsida > Lunulariales > Lunulariaceae > Lunularia > Lunularia cruciata. The sequence goes on from OX419758.1 coordinate 47,786,255, forward strand.
TAGGAAAGATCGGTAGTACAACGTCCAAATCGAACAGCTTTAGATGTTCACGATGGGAGATGTGGAATTGACTGGATGCGGTCTGTGCACTAAAACTGGCAAGATTCCCGTGAAAGTCGAGAATTTGAGATGTCATCGAATGTCTCCAAAGTCGGTAGTCCAAGAAATTGCTAATCATACCATGGGGCTACTTGCACGTTCTATTCCCCCGTGAGAAGCCGAAGGATCGGAGGCTATGGCTTTCGGAGCAAGGTAAGTCAATGGGAGTGAACATTTAAGCAGAGGTAGGGGCGTTCTAAAATCCAGTTGAGGGGACCGGGTAACCATTCCAAAACTCTTTAAAACAACCAATAAAGTAGATTTACATAATGTGGTTTCATATTGTGATTTGTATATTGAGATATATTTTAAACTTATTACACTATGGTTATCTTTCCCTTGATATCTATTATGATACTTAATTAAGTATCTATATTTTACAATCATTATCTTAATTTAGCTCTTAATATTTTACCAAATTTTACATGCATAATACTTTTTTTATTTATAAATATATTTTATAATATCTTTTTGTGATAAAATTAAGATTCTTGTCTACGGAAGGAAATAGGATTAAGATTCCTTTTCACGGAGAGAAAAGGAATCTTAGGTATGTGATTTTATCCTGATTGAGTACTTTCTCTTCACTTGCAAGAATTTACTATGACATTTCTGCTCGTGTCCGGGTTTACCGCACTAATACTTTCATGGCTACCAAATTTATGTGGATCTCCATATGACACACATATATATAATTTACAATATGCTTTAGGTTGAGAGCACATTAGAGATCATGATGCCATCCTATATGTGATGATATAAAATCTAATGATTTACAAGATCCCAAGTACAGTCTGAGTGGTGGTCTGATCTATTTGGACCACCTATTTGTATTGACTCAATGTTGACCAAAATATGGTAAAACAATAAGAATCAATCGTTCCCATAAAGATATGAGTTTGAAACAACTAGAAGATGAAAGAAAGTGTCATTACAATCAATTCTCTATTACTATTCTCTTATTAGACCTTTTGGCAAATAAGAGAATAGTAATAGAGTGTAGTATCACCCATTGAGGTGCACTACCAAAAAATAAGCAAAATTCACTTTTATTGTGGATCCTTTTCCAAATATTACTAAAGGTGATGGTTCATTTCTCATGAAGGTCAATTTTCTTCAAAGATCACGACTAGCCCAAAAATCATTCTCACTTGATCTTTATTAATGCCTTAAACTTTGTTAGCATTTGTTAATGCCTCAAACTTTGTTAGCATCATGACGGTCATGCTTGTTTCAAATGTTGCTAGCACCTAGAACGTCATGAGCATGTTAAACACAATTCCTCCTTAACGGGTAGTTTTGCTTTAAAGATCACTCCTCATTGAAGGTGCAATTGGGTTGAAGGTTTTTATTGCTTGATATTTTTTAATATCTCAAACTTTGTTAGCATTATGATTTTCATGCATGCTCCAAATATTGTTAGTTTCACAAATGTCATGTGCATACCAAAGGTAATTCCTACTTAGCGGATACTTCCATCATGAAGGTCCTATCATTTTGATGACAACCACCATAGAGAATGCATACTACACAATTCTAAAGGCGTCATGGATCAATCATATTGCTTAGCTTTTCATTACCATGGTACTTCACGATGGTCTTGGTCTTTGTTAGCTACTCACCGCAATACCTTGATTATTCAAAACCTTGGAAATCCAACACTCCAAAGAAGTGTACATGATTCTCTTCACTCAAGCACATGTGTTCATACTTCAAATTCCACACCAGTACTCAACCCAAAAAATAACCTATCACATAGAATGTAGACAATATACACACAAGATCATAGAGGTCTTTGAGTAAAAAGTTCTATTTACTAAAAATTGTTGAATGAAGGAACTTGCTTTACATTGGGCTGAAGTACTCTATATCATTCATACTCTGTCATTGAGGAAATACAATGGCTTCAATTTACTAGAAATCTCCTAATTACATAAACATCACTCATTGCTAATCTTATTTGATTCCTTGTCTTATTTGATTCTAACTTAATTAAGATTTGCATAGGTGGCAATGCTAGATAAACTCGTTAATTTTGTCTTTTACTTCTAATTTTCATTTGGATAATTATCATGAAGGTCTTCAATCACAAAATTGACCACTCACAAAAAGGATCATGAGACCATAATACACAATCATGAAGATCTTTGGCTTGAAAGGTTTCATCTTTGTATCACTAAGCCAATGACTTATTGTACACTTAGTCTATTTTATAATTGTCAGCTCAAGAACCTTACCAATGAAATCTTTGGACATACTATGCTAAAATTCAAAATTTATTTGAGTCGTAGGAAGCCATTGCACAAGCAAGAGCCTTGACTTTATGGCTCAATGCAAACCATAAATTTTTTGAGTGTGTTCTTGATGAACCAATTTATTTTCACATATGCAAGCATTTTGGTCAATTTGAATGGTCATCAATTTCTAGGTGGCCATGCATTCAAGTCAATTAAATTCTCCAATATTGACTAACTATAAATCCAATGATCCTCTAGGCCAACGGCGCTTGATATGGAATTTTTGTGTACAAACTTTGACCCAAGCGCATCAACATTGAGGACTCACAATCACAAAGATCACAAGAGTTACAACCACAAAGATCACAAACACTTGGGTCTTTGTCCTTGTGATCCTTGAATATAGAAGAGGCATGGTGTTTTTTATGTGTCATTTTCTTATCCTCTTTCTTGGTTACCATTTAAGTAAATGACAAGTAGAAAAATCTTGTGTTCTAGCCTTAATAACTTTTATAACCTTTAACTCATCTACAAAAATAGAAAAATATGTACTAATAATGCAAAGGTGGATCATTATAGAACACTCTCCTCAAATGTGAATAGCCACACAAACATCTGGGCCGCTCCTACTTTTCAAGTTCAATTGTGGTATCTCAAACACAACAAACATTCATTTGGATAGCAAATAAATTTCCTTCTAAATTTGACAACTAGAATTATTGTAAATATTATCTACTTGGTATGGTTCCATACATTGAAAATATAATTTTCCAAGGAAGTGCTTATATTGACTATTGTAATACCAAGAGCTAGCCATATGATCTAGATGTGAAATTTGGTTTGGTAACATCTTGAATGATGTTATACATGAAGGTCAAAATAGATCAGATAGAAGTATCACCAAAAGGGTACTTCTACTAAATAGCGCAGAAAACCAAAATAGATTTGAAAACCTTAAAACCAATAGCTAGACATATGATTTGAAGATGAGAATTGGGTTGGTAATATCTGGAAGGATGTTACACAGGGTGGATTGAATAGATTAGAAAGAGGTATCACCAAAAGTGGACTTCTACTAATAGAGTTGGAACCAAAATATGCCTGAAATCTTTGAAGGCAATTTTGGAGGCCTAAACGGATGAATTAGGCCTCAAAAATATGCGGAGGGTGCCCAACAAAGGAAAGGCTGGCCTTCCCTCCCCCTTGCTTTGTCTTGTCGAGAGCTTTCCAACGGTAACTCACCCATGTGATTCTGAGATTCCTACAGGAAGATTCCCTAAAAGATTCCCTCTGGTCAAAGCTTATTTGACCAACCAGATAGGACCAGGACCAACATGTCACCCATCCAAGTAAGTAATCCAAGGGTGGAGCTTGCTGAAATGTCACCTATCTATGTACCTAATCCTATGGTGGAGCTTCATTGGAGGAGATCCGCTTTGCCTATATAATAAAGAGAAGGTGCTCCTTTGGTGCATCAGAGTTTGAGTGTAAAAGTGTGTGTTTCTCATGGTGTGTTTCTCTTCAGGTCTCTTATCCTTGGAGTATTACAATGGTATCAGAGCAGGTGTGGTCCAAGAGAGCGGATCACCTCTCTTGGAAGAACATGGGCTACTGAGACTGAGTTATTTTGAGGAGAGACATTCTGGTGTAATTGGTAGATTAGGAGGATAGAATGGATGCTCCGGGAGGACAATATCCAATGCCTTGCTTTCCATTCTTGAATCCATTCAACATCAAGATTATGTACATTCAGCGTGAGCAAGTGAGAGTGTATTTGGTTTTTCACTTCGGAGCAGAGTTCATGGATATAGTAATGAATTTGCCAAACCTAGTGATTTTGCCTATAGTGATTTACAATAGAGAGTGGGATTTGAAAATTTACATTTTGTTGTGATGGATTTGAATGTCCCAAATTCTTTCCCTTTTAACACTCAAGTAGAAATTTGTTATGTAGTGAGATCGAAAGTTATGTTTAGGGATTTCGTGGTCAGGAATTTTGGTGAGGAATATTACCAACAAGTGGTAGCTTCTGAGGTCCCAATGGTAGTTCCAATAGTCCATGCGCACTCCAGAGTGATCATATTGACTCTCTATTAAAGTTTAGGGTATAACAATCGAGTGTTATAGGAACCATGGATCCGCAGTTGCAAGAGTTGGTGCAAGGAATACAATGGATGTTGAACAAATTTTGAGAGATTAAGATGACCATGGATGTGTTACAAAGTCAAGTGCAGACCCTCAGGAATGATCAAGCAATGCAAGAAGAAGAGCCGTCTCAAAATCCAATACCTGCGACTAAAGTACTTGGAGAGGCACCCATGCCTACAAACCCTCTCAATGATGAAGCCACATTACAACTCCGGATGAAGAAGACCTGCAACATCAAGCCTTACAAGGGGCAGCGTATGATGGGAGAAGTGGAGAATTGGATCTCAAGAATGAATCAATATTTTTGGTTGTTCTCAACAGAGATCACCTAGCATGCTGCAGGCGTGTTTGCATGTGGGTACTTGACCGATAAAGCCCTCACATGGTATGACGCTTGGGAACAACCCATGTTGGCCAAGAGAAGGGAGGTCACATGGACAGCAATGCAAGAAAGATTGCTGAAGAATTTCCAATCGTTGGATTCTATGCAGATGGCTCAAATCCGACTATGGGGATTGAAACAGAAGAATAACATACAAGAGTATGTGGAGGCATTTCTAGACCTACAAGTTGCAATAACCAACATGAGTCCAACAGAGGCTCTTGACAATTTCAAACAAGGGTTGAAGGAGCGGCTTCACCAAGAAGTCATGGTACAAAATCCTTGCACGATATTTGAAGCCATTGCTTGTGCACAAAGAATAGTAGGAGCATTAGGTGGAGGTGAAGGAGTAGTTCCACCTCAACATTATCGGGTAGAAATGCCACCCATGGGTGGACTAGTACCAATGGAACTAGGCAACCTTCAGTTTTGAGACCGAGGAGCACAACAGCTTCAAGGAGAACGGGAACGGGTAGAAGAACAGAAAGATGGAGCCCCACGAGGAGAAGGAACTCGAGGAGAACAACGTTGTTATTACAATTGTGGTTGTATTGGGCATATATCTACCAACTGTCGTGCTTGACTTCCCATAGGCCCTCGACCTTCATACAAGCGATCTTTGAACAACATGGAGAGTGTAATACTCCAAGACCAAGAGAAGAGAGAGAAACATAGATTGCACACTCAAACATTTGATGCCCCAAGGGAGCACCTTCTCTTTATTATATAGCCAAAGAGGATCTCCTCCAAAGAAGCTCCACCATAGGATTAGGGACACAGATAGGTGACATGTCAGCAAGCTCCACCCTTGGATTACTTACTTGGATGGGTGACCTGTCTGGTCTAGGTCCTATCTGGTTAGTCAAACAAGCTTTGACCAGAGGGAATCTTTTAGGGAATCTTCCTGTAGGAATCTCAGAATCAGGTAAGGTACCATTGGAAAGCTCTCGTCAAGACAAAGAAGGGGGGAGGGAAGGCCAAATTTTCCTCCGTTGGGGGGGGGGGCTGCACATTTTTGAGGCCTAATTCATCCATTTTGGCCTCCGAAATTGCCTTCAAAGATTTCAGGCATATTTTGGTTCCTACTCTATTAGTAGAAGTCCCCTTTTGGTGATACCTCTTTCTGATCTGTTTAGTCCATCATGTGTAACATCCTTCCAGATGTTACCAAACCAATTCTCACCTTTAAAACATATGTCTAGCTATTGGTTCTAAGGTTCTTAAGTCTATTTCAGTTTCTGCCCTATTAGTAGAAGTATTCTTTTGGTGATACTTCTATCTGATCCATTTTGACCATCATGTATAAAATTGTTCTAGAAGTTACCAAACCAAATTTCACATCTAGATCATATGGCTAACCCTTGGTATTACAAACCTCCCTCCTTTTAAGATGCAATGTCCTCGTTGCGCAATTGTTGCTCAAATGCTTGCTCCAACACCGGTGCATGTGCCAAATTTGCAGCGGGTTCCTAGGTTGCTTCATAGAGGGAGTAACCTTTCCATTGTACTAGATATTCCACCCACGGATGGCGAGTACCACGGATGCGTTTTTGGAGAATCCGCTCCACTTCATATTCCTCTGTGCCATCAATGAGTGTCGAACAAGGTCAAATGTCATGTGTGGAAGGACCTTGGCCTGATCGGGGAGCATATCTGCGTAGTAGGGAGACATGGAACACTGGATGGATCTTCATGTGTGGTGGTAGCTCAAGGTGATAGGCCACAGCGCCGATGCAACGAAGAATCGAGAAAGGCCCAATAAAACAAGGTCTGAGATTACGAGATCCAACTAATGTGAGGTTGGTTGTTGATAGCCACACTTGATCCCCAACATTAAACTCATGTGCCTACGGTGTGCATCAACATACTGCTTTTGTCGATTTTGTGCAATCTGTAACCTGTGCTTGGCGCTCTCCACACCTTGTTGGATTCTAGAAACAAATGTGTTGACTGCATCAACCTTGGTAGTCACTGGACGGATCTTCATCAAGCTAGAAGGTGTGAAGGGATGCTCACCATACATGAGGAAGAACGGAGTGACCTGGGTGGATGCATTCACTGAATTGTTGTAAGCAAATTCCACCAACTGTAGTAGGGTGTCCCACCTCTCTTGCTCTTCTAAGGTGAAGCCGCGTAACATGTCTTCAATCATGCGATTAGCCCGCTCTATTTGGCCATCTGTCTGTGGGTGGTAAGTTGTAGACATGGCCAACTTGGTTTTGAAGAAACCAAAGAGTGTTTGCCAAAACAAACTGGTGAATTGGGTGCCTCTATCGGTGATGAGTACTCTAGACAAGCCATGGTGAGCAAAGATTGCATCTAAGTATAGTTGAGCTAGTTGTGGAGCGGTCACTTCCTTGGTGGTAGGGCATACATGAATCATTTTGCTGAGCCGGTCCACAAAGACCACAATGGAGTCAAACCCTGAGGTGGTCTTGGGTAATTTGCAGACAAGATCCATACTCACTTGTTCCCAATGTTGGGTAGGAGTGGAGAGAGGTTGAAGGAGCCATGTAGGAGCTTGATTAGAAGCTTTGTTCTGTTGACAAAGCAGGCAGCTACGCACATAGTCCATCACGTTGTTGCTCATCTTGGGCCAATAGTAATGGCGCTTGACTGCATCCAAGGTCTTGTCTACTCCGACATGAGATGCAATGGCCAAATTATGACATTCCGCTAGAATGGTAGTGCGTAAGTCTTTGACATTTGGGATCCATAATCTGCCATCCCAAAAGCTGAGTCCTTGGGTGCTGGTGACACCTTTGGACGATTGCGCTTCTACAATCTATGGATCAGTTTTTGTAGCAGTTAGAATCTCTTGCTAGAATTCAGGGTTAATCTTAACCTCTGCCACCAAGTTGTTGGCCATTGGCATACGGGTGAATGCATCTGCCAATTGTTTCTTACCTTCCACGTAGGTGATTGTCATGTTGAAGCATTGTCGCCACTCTGCCCACTGAATTTGGCAATGAGATAGATCCTTCTACGTCTCGAGGTAGACTAGAGGTTTGTGGTCTGTCTCTACTACAAATGCCTTCTCGCCCAAGTAGTGCTTCCAATGCTTGGTTGCTAGAATGATGGCCAACTCTTCTTGTTCTATGGTGTGGTAGTTGCGCTTTGTTGGTAACAACTTTCGAGAGAAATATGCAATTGGATGCCATCCGTCATGCCACTCTTGTTGTAGGACTGCTCCTATTGCTACGCCTGATGCATCTATAGCCAACTTGATTGGATGTTTTGGATCATACCACTTCAAGATTGGTGCATGTAGCAAGGCAGCCTTCAATTCTTGAAAGGCCAACTCTTGTGCAGTTCATCATGTCCACTTCTTCCCCTTGCCAAGTAGTGCCGTTAAAGGCTATGCAACCTTGGAGAAGTCCTTGACAAAATCTACGATAGAATCTCGTCAACCCCAAGAAGCTCTTAAGTTGAGTCTGATCTTTTGGGGCACTCTATTTTTGAATGACCTCTATTTTATCTGTCAATACTTGAATGCCCTCTGCACTTACTCTATGCTCTAAGTAGTCTACTTCAGACTTGCCAAACTCACACTTTGAGATTTTGGCGTACAATTGATTTTGTCTTAGAATCTAGAGGACCTCTCATAGATGTTGTTTGTGTTCTGTCATTGTGCTACTATATACTAAGATATTATCCAAGAAGACGATAACAAACTTATCAAAGTATGGACAAAATATATCATTCATTAGGCTCATGAAAGTGGCAGGCGCATTGGTGAGGCCAAAAGGCATCACAAGATACTCAAAGTGGCCATACCTGGTTCGAAAGGCAGTTTTGTACACATCCTCCTTTGCAATTTGGAATTGATTATAACCGCTCCGCAAGTCCAGTTTGGTGAAGTATCTCGCTCCATGGAGTTGATCAAACAGGTCATCCATGCAAGGTAAGGGGAATTTGTTCTTCATTGTTTGCTGATTGAGACCCCAATAGTCAATGCACATGCGCATTGTACCATCCTTCTTCTTCACAAACAAGACAAGGGCCCCATATGGTGATACGCTAGGTTGGATGAACCCTTTCTGTAGCATCTCCTCAATTTGAGTCTTACACTCCTCCAACTCATGAGGTGATAGGCGATATGGGGCCTTACAAGGAGGTGTCTTCCCCGGGAGTGTCTCTATTTTGTGATCTACTCGCCTTTTAGGTGGTAATCTTGAAGGTAGATCATCGAGAAAGATATCTTGAAACTCATCCATCACATCCTTCAATTTCTCAAGAATTTGTCCACTGAGTTGTGCACTCTGGACTTCTCTTATTAGACCCATAAAACATCTATCGGTCTTACAAACAGTTGTCGTCCCTACGACATATAGAGGTAGTTTCTGCCGGTGTGATTTTTCTTTAACCCCAATGATTGACCATTGGTGGGTTCTCACTACTTTCTTCCTCCAATCCACCATTGGGTTGTACTGCTCCATCCATGGTATGCCTAAAATTGCATCATAACGGGCTAACTATATCACTCACCACTCAGTTGCTTCCTGATTTTCTCCTACAGAGAGGGTTACCTATCTAGGTAATGATTCAATCCTCTCTGTTTGCCCATTTGGTAACTCTACTTCTTCACTTCCATCTCTCTCTAGATCCATTCCCACTCTTATTGCAACAGAGCAAGACAAGAAATTCTCTGTTGCTCTCGGATCTATTAATACTCTCACTTGATTACCTTCTAGGATTCCATTCATGACAATCAATTGTGAGGTTGCCTTTCGGGATCTTTGCACATTATTCTTCTTCCTTCCCTCGCTTCTCTGCTTCCTTATTGAGCCAGTAAGGCCACAAGGTACATTTACTGGTGATCTTTGTTTTCCGAAGTGGTTTCCACCTCCTCCTCTTCAATGTGCCTCTCCATGTTGTTCAAAGATCGCCTGTACAAAGGCCGAGGGCCTCTAGGGAAACGAGTGCGACAATTGGTAGATATGTGCCCAATACGGCTACAATTGTAACAATGGCGTTGTTCTCCTCGAGTCTCTTCTCCTCGTGGGACTCCATCTCTTTGTTCTTCTACCCGTCCCCGCTCCCCTTGAAGCGGCCATGCTCCTCGATCCCGGAATCAAAGGTTGCCCAATTCCATCGACTGGTCCACCCATGTGTGGCATTTCTGCTCGATAATGTTGAGGTGGAACTACTCCTTCACCTCCACCTAATGCTTCTGCTATTCTCTGCGCACAAGCAATGGCTTCAAATACCATGCGAGGGTTTTGCACCATGACTTCTTGGCAAATCCGCTCTTTCAACCCTCGTTTGAAATTGTCGAGAGCCTTTGTTGGACTCATGTCGGTAATTGCAACTTGTAGATCCAGAAATGCCTCCACATACTCTTGTACGCTATTCTTCTGTCTCAATCCCCATAGTCGGGTTTGAGCCATCTGCACAAAATCCACCAATTGGAAATTCTTCAGCAATCCTTCTTGCATTGCTGTCCATGTGACCTCCCTTCTCTTGGCCAACATGGATCATTCCCAAGCATCATACCATGTGAGCGCTTTATCGGTCAAGTACGTGCATGCAAACACACCTGCAACATGCATTGTGATCTATGTTGAGAACAATCAGAAATATCGATTCATTCTCGAGATCCAATTTTCCACTTCTCCTATCGGACGTTACCCCTTGTAAGGCTCGATGTTGCAGGTCTTCTTCATCTGGAGTAGCAATCTGGCTTCATTGTCAATAGGGTTCATAGGCACGGGTGCCTCTCCAAGTACTTCAGTCGTAGGTACTGGGTTTTGAGACGGCTCTTCTCCTTGCATGGCTTGATTGTTCCTGAGGATCTGCACTTGACTTTGTAATGTCTCCATGGTCATCTTAATCTCTTGAAATTCATTCAGCATCCCTTGCATTCCTTGCACCAGCTCTTGCAACTACGGATCCATGGTTCCTGCAACACCCAATTGCTAATGTCTACTTCAATATAGAGTCAATATAATCACTCTGGAAGGCGCACGAATTATCGTAACTACCATTGGGACCTCAGAAGCTATCACTTGTTGATAATACTACTCACCAAAATTCATAACCACAAAATCTCTAAACATCACTTTTGGCCTCACTACATAACGGATTTCTACTTGAGTGTTGAAAGGGAGAGGATTTGTGACATTCATATCCATATTATCATAATAGAATGTAGATTGTCAAATCTCACTCTCTGTCATATATCACCACAGGTAGAATCACCGGGTTTGGTGAGTTCATCACTCTGTCCATGAATTCCGCACCAAAGTGATAAACTAGCAATACCCTCATCTGCTCATGCTAGATGTACATAACCTTGATGTGGAATGGGTTTGAAAATGGAAAGCTAGGTGCATGAAATTGTCCCTCTGGCGCATCCATCCCATCCGCTCTCTAAAGCCCTTCCTAAGTCTAGCGATGACTCTATGTTCTCCACCTCAAATTACTCAATTTCAGTAGTTCGTGCTATTCCAAGAGGGGTGATCCACTCTTTTGGACTAGAACACTCGCTCTGATACCATTGTAATGCTCCGAGGACAAGAGAAGAGAGAAAACATAGATTGCACACTCAAACATTTGATGCCCCAAGGGAGCACCTTCTCTTTATTATATAGACAAAGAGGATCTCCTCCAAGGAAGCTCCACCATAGGATTAGGGACACAGATAGGTGACATGTCAGCAAGCTCCACCCTTGGATTACTTACTTGGATGGGTGACCTGTCTGGTCTAGGTCCTACCTGGTTGGTCAAACAAGCTTTGACCAGAGGGGATCTTTTAGGGAATCTTCCTGTAGGAATCTCAGAATCACGTGAGTAAGGTACCTTTGGAAAGCTCTCGACAAGACAAAGTTGGGGGGATAGAAGGCCAGCCTTCCCTGCTTCAAGGGGGGGGGGATTTGCACATTTTTGAGGCCTAATTCATCCGTTTAGGCCTCCAAAATTGCCTTCAAAGATTTCAGGCATATTTTGGTTCCTACTCTATTAGTAGAAGTCCCCTTTTGGTGATACCTCTTTCTGATCTGTTTAGTCCATCATGTGTAACATCATTCCAGATGTTACCAAACCAATTCTCACTTTTAAATCATATGTCTAACTATTGGTTCTAAGGTTCTCAAGTCTATTTCGGTTTCTACCCTATTAGTAGAAGTACTCTTTTGGTGATACTTCTATCTGATCTATTTTGACCATCATGTATAACATCATTCTAGAAGTTACCAAACCGAATTTCACATCTAGATCATATGGCTAACCCTTGGTATTACAGAGAGACACATTGAAGAGGAGGAGGTGGAAATCACTTTAGAAAACAAAGATTGCCAGTAAATGTACCTCGCGGCCTTATTGGCTCAATACGGAAGCAGAAAAGTGAGGGAAGGAAGAAGACAAGTGCACAAAGGTACCAAGAGGCAACCTCACAATTGATTGTAGTGAATGGGGTCCTAGAAGGCAATCAAGTGAGAGTGTTAATAGATCCAGGAGCCACAAAGAATTTCCTTTCTCGCTCTTACAATAAGATTGGGATTGGATCTAGAGAGAGATGAGAGTGAAGAAGTAGAGTTACCTAACGGACAAACAAAGAGGATTGAATCATTACACAAGCGGGTAACACTCTCTGTAGGAAAATATCAAGAAGCAATTGAGTGGCAAGTGATACAATTAGCTCATTATGATGCAATCTCAGGTATGCCATGGATGGAGCATTACAACCCTATGGTAGATTGGAAGAAGAAAGTAGTGAGAAACCAATGGTCAATCATTGGGGTTAAAGAAAAATCACATAGGCAAGAATTTCCTCTCTATGTCATAGGGAAAATAGCTATCTGTAAGACTAATAGGTGTTTCATGGGTCTAATAAGAGAAGTCTAGAGTGCACAACTCAAGGGACAGATTCCTAAGAAATTGAAGGATGTCATAAATAAGTTTCAAGATGTCTTTCCTAATGATCTACCCTCAAGATTACCACCAAAAAGGAGAGTAGATCATAAAATTGAGACACTCTCAAGGAAGACACCTCCCTATAAGACCCCATATTGCCTATCACCTCATGAGTTGGAAGAGTGCAAGAATCAAATTGAGGATATGTTGTAGAAAGAGTTCATCTAACCCAGTGTATCACCATATGGGGCTCTGATCTTGTTTGTGAAGAAGAAAGACGGTACAATGCACATGTGCATTGAATATCGGGGTCTCAATCAACAAATAGTGAAGAACAAATACCCCTTACCTTGCATGGATGATCTATTTGATCAACTCAAAGGAGCAAGACAGTTCACCAAACTAGATTTGTGGAGTGGTTACAATTAAATCCAAATTGTAGAAGAGGATGTGTACAAGATGGCCATTTGAACCAGGTATGGCCAGTTCGAGTATCTCGTGATGCCTTTTGGTCTCACCAACGCACCTGCCACTTTCATGAGTCTATTGAATGACATATTTCGTCCATATTTGGATAAGTTTGTCATTGTTTTCCTGGATGACATCTTAGTATACAATAGCACGATGACGGAACACAAATAACATATACAAGAAGTCCTCTAGATTCTAAGACAAAATCAATTGTATGCCAAAATCTCAAAGTGTGAGTTTGGCAAGTCTGAAGTAGACTACTTAGGGCATAGAGTAAGTGCAAAGGGTATTCAAGTATTGACATATAAAATAGAGGTCATTCAAAATAGAGTGCCCAGAAGATCAGACTCAACTCAAGAGCTTCTTAGGTTTGAAGAGATTCTATCATTGATTTGTCAAGGACTTCTCCAAGGTTGCATAGCCCTTAACAACACTGCTTGGCAAGGAGAAGAAGTGGACATGGGGAACCGCACAAGATTTGGCCTTTCAAGAATTGAAAGCTGCCTTGCTACATGCACCAATCTTGAAGTGGTATGACCCAAAACGTCCAATCAAGTTGGCTATAGATGCATCAGGCGTAGTAGTCGGAGCAGTCCTACAACAAGAGTAGCATGACGGATGACATCCCATTTCATATTTCTCCCACACCACAAAACGAGAAGAGTTGGCCATCGTCCTGGCAACCAAGCATTGGAAGCACTATCTGGGCAAGAAGGCATTTGTGGTAGAGACAGAATACAAACCTCTAGTCTACCTCGAGACGTAGAAGAATCTATCTCATCGCCAAATTCAATGGGTAGAGTGGCAACAATGCTTCAACATGACAATCACCTATGTTGAAGGTAAGAAGCAACTTGTAGATGCATTCACCCGCATGCCAATGGAAAACAACTTGGTGGCAGAGGTTCAGATTAACTCTAAATTCTGGCTAGGGAATCTGGCGGCTACAAAAATTGATCCACAAATTGTAGAAGGACTATCATCCAAAGGCGTCACCAGCACCCAAGGACTCATCTTTCGTGATGGTAGATTATGGATTCCAAATGTCCCAAAATTGCATACCACCATTCTAGAAAAATGTCATGGTTTGGCCATTGTAGGTCATGTTGGAGTGGACAAGACCTTGGATGCAATCCAACGTCATTACTATTGGCCCAAGATGAGCAACTATGTGATGGACTACGTACGTAGTTGCTTACTCTGTCAACAAAACAAAGCTTCTAATCAAGCTCCTGCAGGGCTCTTACAACCTCTCCCCACTCCTACACAATGTTGGGAACATGTGTGTATAGATCTTGTCTCTGAATTACCCAAGACCACATCAAGATTCAACTCCATTTTGGTCTTTGTGGACCGGCTCAACAAAATGATTCATGTACGCCCTACCACCAAGGAGAGTACCGCTCCACAACTTGCTCAATTATACTTAGATGCAGTCTTCTCTCACCATGGCTTGTCTCAAGTACTCATCACCAATAGGGGTACTCAATTCACTAGTTTGTTTTGGCGCACCCTCTTTGGTTTCTTCAAAACCAAGTTGGCCATGTCCACAACTTACCACCCACAAATAGATGGACAAACAGAGCGGGCTAATCGCACTATTGAAGACATGTTACACGGATTCACCTTAGAAGAGCAAGAGAGGTGGGACACCCTACTCCCATTGGTGGAATTTTCTTACAACAATTCAGTGAATGCATCCACCTAGGTCACTCTGTTCTTCCTCATGTATGGTGAGCATCCTTTCACACCTTCCAGCTTAATGAAGATCCGTCTGGTGGCTACCAAGGTCGATGCAATCAACACTTTTGTTTCTAGAATCCAACAAGGGATGGAGAGCGCTAAGCACAAATTACAAATTGCACAAAATTGCCAGAAGGATTATGTTGATGCACACCATAGGCACATGGAGTTCAATATTGGGGATCAAGTGTGGCTATCAACAACCAACCTCACATTAGTGGGACCTCGTAAGCTCAGACTTTGTTTTATTGGGCCTTTTGCAATTCTCCATCAAGTCGGCGCTGTGGCCTATCACCTTGAGCTCCCCCAAACATGAAGATCCATCCAGTGTTCCATGTTTCCCTAATACGCAGATATGGTCCCCGATCAGGCTTGGGTCATTCCATACAAGACATTTGACCTTGTCCGACACTCGTTGATGGCAACGAGGAATATGAAGTGGAGCGTATTCTCCAAAAATGCATGCATGGTACTAGTCATCCACGGGTGGATTATCTTGTCAAGTGGAAAAGTTACCCCCTCTATGAAGCAACCTGGGAACTCGCTGCCAATTTGACACATGCACCGGTGTTGGTGCAAGCATTTGAGCAACAATTGCAACGAGGACGTTGCGTCTTAAAAGGAGGGAGGTTTGTAATAGCAAGAGCTAGCCATATGATCTAGATGTGAAATTTGGTTTTGTAACATCTGGAATGATGTTATACATGATGGTCAAAATAGATCAAATAGAAGTATCACCAAAAGGGTACTTCTACAAATAGCACAGAAAACCTAAATAGATTTGAAAACCTTAAAACCGATAGCTAGACATATGATTTGAAGGTGAGAATTGGGTTGGTAACATCTGGAAGAATGTTACACAAGATGAACTGAATAGATCAGAAAGAGGTATCACCAAAAATGGACTTCTACTTATAGAGTTGGAACCAAAATATGCCTAAAATCTTTGAAGGCAATTTTGGAGGCCTAAACGGATGAATTAGGCCTAAAAAAATGCAGAGTTTCCCCAGTAAAGGAAAGGCTGGCCTTCCCTCCCCCTTGCTTTGTCTTGTCGAGAGCTTTCCAATGGTACCTCACCCATGTGATTATGAGATTCCTTTAACAAGATTCCCTAAAAGATTCCCTTTGGTCAAAGCTTGTTTGACCAACCAGATAGGACCAGGACCGACAGTCACCCATCCAAATAAGTAATCCAAGGGTGGAGCTTCCTAACATGTCACCTATCTATGTACCTAATCCTATGGTGGAGCTTCATTGGAGGAGATCCGCTTTGCCTATATAATAAAGAGAAGGTGCTCCTTTGGGGCATCAGAGTTTGAGTGTGAAAGTATGTGTTTCTCATGGTGTGTTCCTCTTCAGGTCTCCTATCCTCAGAGTATTACAACTACCATATAGTAGTATTAGATCCTCTTGGTCAATTGTACATGTCTGATCTACTTGTCATGATGCTCTTTCCTTTGTTGTTGGTTCATCTTCATACATTCATAAGAGTTATCTCCTTCTCCTTCTAGGAACATCAATTGTTGTATCCAAACCTACTGACTTTCTTCCTTTGCTATTTGTATCATATAATGTTCTTGTTCCTTGGCAAAGACATGAAGCTCCACCAACAATTGTTTGAGGAACCATGACATTATGCATCCAAATAGCCCAAGATGGCACCTCTTCCAAGAACCCTACTCAAGAGACTTGGAAACTCTCTGTGTAGTCTCTCAACTTTTCATTTTGTTTGCACTCTAAATTTTTAAGCATGGTAAAAATGTTTGCCTTGCAATCAAGTTCTAAAAAATTATCCAAGAACTAGCTTTGCATCTCCAGCCAGTCTTCCACATTTACTAGATTTTGGCTAAAATGCATATACTAATTTTGTGCCTTCCTCCTTAGTAAACTTAGAAATATTCAGAGCCAATCAATATCTGTATCTTCTTTGTTAGCTATCAAAATGGATTTGAATTCTCTCATGAAGGTATTTGGATCTTCATCCTCATCTTCCCCTTTAAACTTCTGATAATTCTAGAGCAAGAAGGGAGAGCATGATTTACCATTGGCATGAGGACTGAGATATAGTCAAAGATTGTATCTCTTATGGAATACCTAAACAGATCATACTCAAGCACAAACCTTAGAAATCATCTTGGATGATAGACTTGAATTTTCTATCCTAAGAGTCCAACAAATAACAAGTCATACTCCCTTCTTCTAAAAGAACTTGATGACTTGACTCCTTAGTGAAGAGCTCCTTTGGAGTCAACACCAAAGATCCTTCTCCAACTCTTGTGGCTAATAAAGGAGCATGAAAAACACTCATTGTATACTCTCCTTTGGTAGTCCCTTGTAGTCCTTTGTCCTTAAGTATGAGTTTCCAATTGATGGTACCAAAAGGTGAAGGAGTAGTTATCATAGAGGTAGTATAGAAAAAGCGATTTATAGTCTAGAACCCAAATTCCCCTTTAGTCAAGGATAAATATCAAAGGGCTAGTTTGATATCTTCTAAAATTTTTTCTCTCAAGCTGAACAAATACTTCTTGAGCTTTTTCTTTCCTACATGAGGCACCACTCAATTTCTTGCTTTTGAGTTCTTTTGTAAGCACTCCTCTCACAAGAGGATTTAATTTCTATTGGTACTTAATTCCTTGAAAAAATCCATGACCTTGTCCTATTTCACTTCTGGCCACTCCAAGGAGCACATCCTTGACTATGACACCTAAATATGTATTGACTCAATGTCAACCAAATGTAAAATGGTTGTTTTAATTCCCTAAAAACATTCATGACCTTGTCTTATTTCACTTCTTGCCATTCCAAAGAGTGCATCCTCAGCTAAGGCACCTAAAAATGTATTGACTCAATGTCAACCAAAATGTGGTAAGTAGTAAGAATTGGATGTTCTCACGTGGATACAAGTTGGAAATGATAAGAAGATGAAAGAAAGTGTCATGATGGTTAATTATCTATTGTTTCTTATTTGACCTCTTGGGCAAAATTATTACTAAAAGAATGAAGTGTCACCCATTGAGGTGCATTATGAAAAGGGAAAAAAATTTACTTTCACTATAAATCCTTTCTAAATTATTCCTAAAGGTGATGGTTCATTTATCATGAAGGTCACTTTGCTTCAAAGATCAACTTTAATGGGAGTTGAAGGTGCGATTGGGCCAAAGGTCATTATTGCTTGATCTTCATTAACAATTCAAACTTCATTAGCATCAAAACTATCATGAATGCTCCAAATATTATTAGCACCACAAAATTAGTGTGCATGCTTGTGACAACCCGGCAAATATCACTTTTGTGGTAATCGGGTAAGTAAAGTTCATTCCCGCAAAGATACTAGTCAGAATTGGTCAAATACAAA
Organism: Lunularia cruciata; assembly: GCA_948567375.1. Taxonomy (NCBI): domain Eukaryota; kingdom Viridiplantae; phylum Streptophyta; class Marchantiopsida; order Lunulariales; family Lunulariaceae; genus Lunularia; species Lunularia cruciata. The sequence goes on from OX419758.1 coordinate 47,804,544, forward strand.
GCAAAGTAACAATGTAGTTCATTTTGATTGTGTCTTTAATCTCGTAGGTAGAAACCACATCCAGAAGAGAGTAACAAGCACTGACTCGCAGTCTCATCACAAATTAACATTCTTTAATCATAACTCCATCGAATCTTTCCAAACAATCTTGATTGTGATGATTCAAGCTCTCCTAAAAAATGACACTTCATTGTGAAAACTACTTTGCCTTAGAATTGTGTTCTACCCCTCCACTGAAGGCACAACTTCCTCAATCAAAATTGCTTCACATCAACTTCACGTTGCACTCATAAATGCAGAATACTACCAACACTACAATTCCTCTCAGATATATCAAGACTTTGCTTTGATTGCACTTCACTCAAGATCAAACACACAGAATGAAGATCAAGGCTGCAGAATCCAACATCCAACAAACATACAGATTTGCACTTCGAAATTCTCCCAACACTCACAAACACAATCACAATGTTGATACTCAGAATCAAGCTCAAGCAACACGCTTCACAACACTTTGCTTTATCTATTCTCAGAAATTATGAGCACTGAACAACAATTTCCTACAAATGCCACTCTTAAATAGTGAAGCAAACAACAATCCTAACACCTATACCATTTCCTAACAACTCTTCTAACTTGCAAATCCAAAATGACAATGCACCTCTTCATATCTGCTTCTTCCTATCTCAAAATTGTTACTACTCCAATTCGATGTCTACTTCTTCTTTGGCTTTCAAACCCGAAGTAACTTCATTCACTACTACTCTGTCCTCGGGTTTCACCACTCCTAATTCCTCTACCAAATCTAACAATTCTCTTTCCTGATCTGAAATTCCACTAGTGGGTAATCTATCTAACTCCTTATCTCCCAACCCACTCTTCTCTAATGTCTCCAATGGTAACTCCAAAGACATCTACACTCCTACTTCATCTACTTTGGGTTTTGCTCTGACATCCTTCTAAAGTTTATCTATCTTGAGTTTGACTAAGTCTAATCTAATTGTGATATTGTCTTCTACCTCCAATATCTTTCTATCTACACGAGTTCTGAGACTAATCAGTAAAGCATTCAAGTCTTTGTCCTTTGCATTTCTCCTCCTTGTCTCCTGCACCAACAACTTCAACTCGTGCAGTCTCGTCTCTTCGATGCGCACACTGGCCTCTGTACTCAACATCAAATTCATCTTGATCATGATCTCCTTTAATGGCTCCAATCTCAGTTTCCTCTCTCATTCTTGATCTGCAAGCCGATTGGCTTGCAGATCAAGAACAAGATCTATGTACATTGCCAATTCTGCTTTGAACTCGGCTTTCACAGCTTCCTTCTCCTTCTCTTTATGTACAATCTTTTCCTCCTGATTGCAAAGTAACTCTCTCAATCTTTCTTCCTCTCTATATCTCACTGTCAACTCTCTTTGCTAGAGCTGCTTCTTCTCCTCTACACTCTCCATCACTCTACCAAGCTCTTGTTCTTTCTCTGCTACTCTTGCCATAACATGGATAATTTCTAGTTCGAATCAACAAATTGCTACTTCAAGATTTCATATTCAGCTATTTGTCTTTCCCTTGCTATGACATTTTACTCTATTAGTTCCTCCCTATCCCTGCTTCTCTCCTCAAGTTTTGAAGCACTTGATTCTGCACTACTGCATCTACTTGTAGTACTTCCCTTTCCTCCTCACCTTGGATTATACTCTTCTTCTAATCTTGCTAACACCTGCAACACAGTCTTCACCTCCGGACACTTTGACTGCATCTCCTTCTTCTTTTGCTCTAACTTTACTAATAATGGGCACAAAACCTCCCATAGGTACTCCACTCCTTCACTCGGAGTTACCTCAACTTGCGGAGTGATCTCCTTCTTCACCTCTTCTTCACTCGACACTCACCTTTTAAGCCGTAGTCGCCTTATAGGAATGGATGCTTCACTCCCCCAACTTTCATCCTCCTCTTCTTTTACCTTTCTTGGCCCCGCTCTACACTTCACCTTTTGCCTGGAACAAACTCCTCTTTGAATAGTAACTTTCTTCTCCTCCTGCTCTGGCACTTTGTCTTCCAACTTTAAGTTACCTTTCTCTCCATCTCCATCTTGGATTTCTCTTCCTCGGGTATTGATGTCATCTCCCCTCCCTCATTGCTATCACTACTTGTGTCTCCACTCTGCAGTGTGAGCTCAGGTTCTTCATCTCTTTCCAAGTCTTTGGACTTGCACTCGGCTTTGCCTTCCGATTCTTCCTCCAATGACGCGATTACCACCATTCCTTTCCTTGGGTTTACTCTTCTAGCCTTTGGAGGTCTTACTTTCTTGACATCTTTGCCTTCTCCTTGTCGACTCTTCTTCTTTGACTTTGGAGTACTCACATCCAATGCACACTCTTCCCCGTTTGCGTGTAGTACTCATTGCTTCTCCTGATCTGAAGAATGTATTGCTGCTCCTCCGTTTCAACATCTTTTCTTAAGTCGGGATGGAAATGTGACACCATCCTATTGCACTCCGCCGCATTGAGCAAGTTCAGCCCCAAAAAGAAATGAGCTGCAAATGGCATAATGTAATGTGGAGGTGACTTATCCTGCAAATTCCATACCATCTGTCTCGTTCTCCCATGAAAACACTTTGCCCAATTAATCGGCTCTCCTGCAAGCATCTTATGGAAGAACACCGCTTGGTGCTTCATCACATAAGTCGTTCTCTCCAGCTTCAAGCTTGCCATTAGAGCACTCATGATCCCTCTCTTGACAGGATCCTTGTAACTCTCTACTTTGTAACCATTCTTTGTGCGCTTTGAAGAGAAAGCATCTCTCACCTCATGGGTTTCTTTTGCTACTTCACCCTTCCCCAAGAATGTGGCGCCATGCTCCGTGCCTGCTTCTCTTCCGAGTACTAACCTCCAATCCAACTCTATCCAACGAGCCGGATTACCTCTCTTCCCTTCTTCCTTGGGGCCATCGAGACATCTACTCTTGATGATCTCAATCATGAACCCTAGAAAGCTTACATTCTAGTATCACGCCAAGAATGTGATCCAAAGTTTGCTCAAGACTTCAATTCTTGCGATCACATCTAACCTTTCAAATCGTATGATTTCTCAATGCAAATTTGGAGTTCTTCTTCACTCCTCCCATCTTTCTCTCTTCTACTCTGGGATGGGAACTATTCTTCCTACTGATTCTTGGATTAGCTCTCTTGAATTCTTCTCTACACACCAATGCGTCTTTGACTCTACTTCCCTTCCTATGATCTCCTGCAAGATGACTTCTTAACGGTGAGGGAAAATTGCTTGTCATCACTTCGTCTTTAGCCTGATTTTTATAGAGTTGCGCCTTCTTTGTCTTTCTTCAATTTGAGTTTCTACCAAGAAATCACACCTCCTGCATGCTCTTGTCACTATCAAGTGTCCTTCACGCGTATGACCGCCGTTTTTGAACGGTCCCTTCTTGAATGTCTCGCCCCAAAGGAAAGTTGTTACATTGTCCTCGCCTTGGGTTGAGCACCCCCGATACGAAGACTCCTTACTTTGGGTTGTATGCTAACAAGGCAATTCCAAGTACTTTGCCTTATGACCCAAAGCCACATTACCTTGGGTTTCATCCCGAGGACACTTTTCTTTGCCTTCTTTGGCCTTCTTCGGAATTCGGCTTCTCTATACACTTCTTCTTCCAAATTAAAAAAAAAAAACAAAAAATGTGGGTACTACAATGCCAAAGGTGTTTCTTACTTAGCAAGTAGTTTCACCATGAAGATCCTATCACTCTAATGACTTTAGCACAAAGAATGCTTACTACCCTTCTAAAAAGGCATATTTTTGAAGGAGTCATGGATAGATCATTTTTCCTAGATTTACTTTACCATGTTACTTCATGATGCTCCATATCTTCATTTGCCATTCATTTCATTGCCTTGATTATTTAGAACCTTGAAATTCCAACACCCAAACAAGTATGAATGATTATCTTCACTTAAGCACTCATGCTCCTACTTCAAGATTCCTCATCAATACTCAACCAAGCAAATAATCCATCATGTTGGATGTAGAAAACATACACACAAGATCATAGAAGTAAAAAACTTCAATTACCAAAAATTGGCTGAATGAACAAACTTGGTTTATATCGGGCCAACTTAATTAAGATTTTCTTAGGTGGCAATGGTAGATAAGATCCTAAATTGTACTTATAATTAGCCTTTGGTTGATTATCCCAAAGGTCTTCATCTACAAAACTGACAGCTCATGAAAATTTTAGTGAGACAACAATATACAAACACAAAGATCTTTGGCTAGAAAGATTTCATCTTTGTACTATGAGGTCAATGATCATTGTACATATAGTCTATTTTATAATTTTTTAGCACATATATCTTGCCAAAAAAATCTCTAGACACTATGCGCTCAAATTCACAAACTTGTTGAGTCAAAGAAAGCAGTTGTGCAACCAAAAGGCTTGAAGTTATAGCCACCAAGGAGAAGGATTAGTATTATGTACCACTATTATTTTAAATATTTTTGATACTTTCATTGCTTGGCTATAGAGATTTTTTAGTATCTTTATCACCAATTTGATAATTTTCTTCAAGAGCGATAATCGAGGAAAAAGTACCGTGGTCTGCCTGGCCTCACAGCTAAACAAGCGGCTACACCCTCTAATTTGTTAGGTATACTTCAAAAAATTGCATAGACTGGTAAGAAAACCCATCCCAGCACTATATGAGCCGGGGTTGGCATGGAATTTGCTGGATAGAGTCAAGAGGTAGCACAAGATTCCTTGCAAAAGATAGGAACTATGGTTATCTCTCCATCCATACTCATCTCATACTTAAGATAGAAAGTCTTAGTTACTTCTTAACACTCTCAAACATTAGACTTTCATACACTGACAAGAACTATATTAATAAGAGTTCCCATCATGTCAATACCATCCTTAGGAGGTATCACCCTCTTTTTGTAGTGTGGATGCCTTATGTTCCTTTTTCCTTTTGTACTTGTAGGTATTCAACTTGGTTTGTTTTCATTTCTAATTATTAGAAAGTAAATGCACTTGGTATAACAAAGTCTTGAAAGGATATGGACATCAAACAAACAAGTTCCTCAAATTGGTAAGACACACGTAAATATATACCCCAAGGGAAAGCAAAAGGAGTATGAAGCATCAAGGTGTGATATACCATAATTGAGGATAGAGTCCAATGAAACCCAAGGGCTACAAAAAAAATTAAAACCTTGGTGTTGCTTTGGGGGAAGCCTTCAAGCCAACACAAGGGAGAAGGATACAAAAAAACTAATTAACAATCAACAAATAAAATTGTTGCTAGACTATGTGATAAAGGTCCACTAATGGTATATTTGGTAAGTGAAGAGGGAGGGCTCTATAGTTAATGCTTGTTCATGAAGACCCTAGGCCTGAGAGTGCTATAGTGTGACCAAGACTCTTTGTCAAAAGTAAGAGGTGAGCATGACTTGGGAGACAACCATAGCTCCTCTTCTTTGCAAGAAACACAAGGTTTAGGCCATCAAAGTAGTGATAAAAGTGACAAAAAATCTCCACATCTAGAGGAACAAAGGTATCAAAGGCAAGTTGTGGTATATAGTAATCTTTCTTTCCTTGAGCTATGATGGTAATTGCTAATCCTATTTGAATGCCTACTTGTGCTAGTGTCTGTACTTGTAGGGAGTTTGATACCACCATATCATACAAAGTATGTTGACAGTTTGTAAATATGACAATATCTTTTCTCACCTAGTATGGAAGTAGTCTTGGTAAGTTAAACCACCACTCAATCTATACTTAAGACCATGTAGATTGGAGGAGCTAAGCCATAATACCTCAAATGGCTTCATAAACTCTAGTGAAATCTTTCTCTTATAGCACACTATAAATTATATATGCCTTGTGTATCATATATAGAAGCACATTCACACCAGTTTAGGAGCCATAATAGTGCCAAATGACCAAAATGTAGGCAAAGTGCATAGGAGAACTCCTCAAATGTGAAACATAAATCCTCTATCAAAGGGGAGGCATGGAGCTAAGCTTCATAGCCTTGCACTCCAGAGCTGGAATCCTAGCTCCATCAGATAACAAAGCATTAGTGAGGATGTTGGTAAGCGTGTGTGTATGCATACATTCATTGATATTTGACTTAAAATTTTTGGAGTCTAGTGAAGCAAAGTCAACAAATACTGCAAGTGATGTGCATGCAAGGCCTTGTTAAAGGCCATGAAAAATTATAGATGTATCTAAAATTCATGGGTACCTAAATCACTATTTTTATAGGTGCCAATAGAAAGAGACTATCATGGTGTTAGAACTTGTTAGCTAGGTGGAGGGCCATTAGGGCCTTTGCACTTATAAAGGTTGTTGGTGCAACAGACTCTTGTACTATGAGACCACATCTTTCCATGGCTAGGGGTAGGGCAATCTTTATTCTAGATCACTCCTTTGATAACTATGGGAGCATATAGCCCTAATAAAGTAGAGAAGGTACAATGTATAGTTTTCAAAGTGCTAAGTGTGGCATAAGTGAATCTCTAGGACAGTATTGTGCAAGCTAGATAGGGGGCTCAAGGAAGATATTTGTGTGCTAGGATGGAGTATAATAAATGTACATTCCTCATCCTAAGAAATAAGTGAACATGGGCTATAGCTTACACATTGTTACACCAATGTGTTGGGAGATGAATGTGTTGTAGTAATTCTTTGTCCCTAGTGGAGATCCCAACACTCTTAGACCTCTTACTAGGGATTCCAAACCTTGGTGGAAAATCTGAAGGAGTGAGAACTACATATGGGTTCCAAACCTTGCATTTACAAGTGTAGACTTTTAGAGAAGAGAGTTTGAGTAGAATTTTAGGATAAGAATTTTAGAGAAGAGGGTTTGAGTAGAAAGAAGTTCTAAATTGATTGAATAGGATCATTAGAAGAGTGGTTTTTGATAGCAAGGGTTCTCAATCAACATATCAAAGGAAGAAAGGAGGATTTCAAGGAGTTCTATTTGATCAACAAGGCCTAGAAGAAGGTTTTGAGGAGTAGATTCTAGCTAGTTCTTGTTTAGTATGATTGACATGAGGAAGCTTGTTAATAGTCCTTGATAGTCAAGGAGGAGTTTTTCAAGATCAATAAGAAGTGAGGGAAGAGACATTATACCTCCACAATTATGAAGAAATATGTACTTTGTAAACTTTTTTGAGTAAATATCTTGAGTTTTATAAATTTCTTGAAGTAGGGATAATTTGATACATTTTAAACATTATGTTTGGAAATGAAGAAATTATTTAGAAGTAATTGGATCAAATTAGAAGTTGTAGCCAAACAAATCTGGTGTTTATTCATCAAGGATTTTGGTCTTTTGGTAGTTGGAAGTTAAAGACCACAACTCCATGGCTAGGATACTATACCAAAGCACATGAATTTGACTGTGGATTTTGACATGGATGGAATATATTCTACAATCAAAAGGAAAAAAAAAGGAAGCAATTGTAGTAGTTTGGAATAAGGAGCATTATGGGTAGGTTTATTTTCTTTCTCCTTTGAGATTGCGGAGATTGAACATGCATTACATTAATGGGTTGGAGAGTGGTGCAAGAAAATCATAAATACTTAAGACCAAGACTCTTTGTTCAAAGTAAGAGGTGAGCATGAATTGGGAGACAACCATAGCTCCTCTTCTTTGCAAGAAATCTTGTGTTGCTTCCCTAAGTAGGCCATCAAAGTAGTGATGAAAGTGACAAAAAATCTCCACATCTGTAGGAACAAAGGTATCAAAGGCAAGTTGTGGTATATAGTAATATGATGGTAATTGCTAATCTTATTTGAATGCCTACTTTTTCTAGTGTCTCTACTTGTAGGGAGTTTGAAACCACCACATCAAATCTATGTTGACAGTTTGTAAATATGACAATATCTTTTCTCACCTAGTATAGGGTTAGTCTTGGTAAGTTAAACCACCACTCAATCTATACTTAAGACCATGTAGATTGGAGGAGCTAAGCCATAATACCTCAAATGGCATCATAAACTCTAGTGATCTCTTATAGCACAACGTAAAGTATATATGCCTTGTGTATCATAAATAGAAGCACATTCACACCTTGTTAGAAGCCATAGTAAGGCCAAATTATCAAAATGTAGGCAAAGTGCATAGGAGAACTCCTCAAATGTGAAACATAAATCCTCTATCAAAGGGGAGGCATGGAGCCAAGCATCATAGCCTTGCACTCCAGAGCTGGAATCCTAGCTCCATCAGATAACAAAGCATTAGTAAGGATGTTGGTAAGCGTGTGTGTATGCATACATTCATTGATATTTGACTTAAAATTTTTGGAGTCTAGTGAGACAAAGTCAACAAATACTGCAAGTGATGTGCATGCAAGGCCTTGTTAAAGGCCATGAAAAATTATAGATGTATCTAAAATTCATGGGTACCTAAATCACTATTTTTATAGGTGCCAATAGAAAAAGACTATCATGGTGTTAGAACTTGTTAGCTAGGTGGAGGGCCATTAGGGCCTTTGCACTTATAAAGGTTGTTGGTGCAACAGACTCTTGTACTATGAGACCACATCTTTCCATGGCTAGGGGTAGGGCAATCTGTTTTCTAGATCACTCCTTTGATAACTATGGGAGCATATAGCCCTAATAAAGTAGAGAAGGTACAATGTATAGTTGTCAAAGTGCTAAGTGTGGCATAATTGCATCTATAGGACAGTATTGTGCAAGCTAGATAGGGGGCTCAAGGAAGATATTTGTATGCTAGGATGGAGTATAATAAATGTACATTCCTCATCCTAAGAAATAAGTGAACATGGGCTATAGCTTACACATTGTTACACCAATGTGTTGGAGATGAATGTGTTGTTGTAATTCTTTGTCCCTAGTGGAGATCCCAACACTCTTAGACCTCTTACTAGGGATTCCAAACCTTGGTGGAAAATTTGAGGAAGTGAGAACTACACATGGGTTCCAAACCTTGCATTTAAAAGTGTAGACCTAAGATCTTTAAGATATGTCCAAAAGCAACTACAATATGGACCACATCCTTCAAAGGGCCTAAGAGCTAAGAATTGTCTAAGAGGGATGCAAAGAGACATGATGCAAAAGTGTTTGCAACATCTCTTAAAGCTATGTAGTAAGTTATGACAAAAAGAGATCCCCCAAGGAGATCCACTTATATCCTTGGCAAATACAAGTTGTGTGGATTATCTTATGGTAGTATGGTGACTTTACAACAAAGTGGTCTTTATGCCATAGAATATGCATACAAATGGAATCAAGGAGGAGATTTGATTCCTTATTAAGCAAAGAGCACAAAATAAAGTTTGACAAGAAATGGTATTGAAAGAATTAGAGACATCCACCTTGTCAAGATGGAGATCCAAGGATACTATGATGCTAGTAATAATTGTCTTGCAACCACTTGGAGTGGCCATAGAAAATTGATGTAGAGACAAAAAAGAAAGAAGTGTTGTAGTTGTAGGAAAATAGACCAAGACACTAAATGGAGAAATACATCATAGTAAAAGAAAAGGGGTGTTGTAGTTGTAGGCAAATAGAATAAGATACTAAATGGAGAAATACATCATAATAATATGTAATACCAATAGCTAGACATATTATCTAGAGGTGAAAATTGGCTTGGTAACATCTAGAAGAATGTTATGTATGATGGGTAAGGTAGATCAGATAGAGGTATCACCAAAATAATACTTCTACTAATAGGGCATGAGTAAAAAAAACGTGAAAACTTCAAAGCCAAATTTGGAGGTCGTCTAAATGGAAGAATTAGGCCTTGAAAATGTTAAAATTCCTTAGCTAGAATAGCATGCAATAAGATGGAGAGCATAGAGCTCATAAGCTATCATAGTTGCATAGGGATTATGGTACATATTGGATCTATATACTAATAGGTCTAGTAAACCCAATAAGAATGCTTGGATTGGACATAAAGAGTGTAACTAGGAGTAGGAGTTTGGTGGAGCTTGAAGAGAAAGGACAAGTGTATAAAGAGGGTTTGGTGGAGGAATGGAGTAACAACCTTTTCCCTTATCCGTAAGCATTTTGCACATCCTTAGTGTTGTGTTAGACCAATGCCCACCATGGGCAGTCTGCAAGATTGTGTAGATCACTAGTGGAGTGATATGGAAGAGCATGCTAAGTGCACTGGGAGATGGATCTGACTCTATAGTGGAGGTGGGTCTAAAGAACTAGGGAGAAGGATTTAACACTATAATGGTGGAAGATCTATAAAACTAGAGAGAGAGTTTTGACCTTGTAGTGATGGTAGGTTTGGAGAGTTGGTGAGGGGATCATGGTAGGGAGATCAGACTTTGGTATGAAGTATGATTCTCCTTTATAGGAGAATCATCCAAAGTAGGTTCTTCCTTTGGTCAGGGTAGGAGATGTGGCAAGGGAATGGAAATGAAACCTTTCACCTTCATTTCCATTCCCTTGCCACATTGCCTTTCCTTCCATTTCAATTCCATTCCAATCAAGTTGAACTTGGGCCATGGTAGGAGTATGTTGAAAATAGTGAGCTACAAGGTCTATTCTTTAATCACATATAGGGAGTAAGGGATGCTAGATGAGGAGCCTTGCATATGGTAGTCCTTCTAGTTACCCATACCCAAGAGCTAATGAGACCCAAGTCGGTCCTATTGAGGGGATCTATGGTAGCTTCTTTTCTCTTGGGGATTATACCTTGAGAAATGATGAGGTTCATCTTGCCTCTATAACACCATTCCGTCCACAAAGAAAATTCATCCCATGTGAGAAATCAATTCTCACATATTCCAACTAACATGAGTACTCCAATCCAACAACAACACTCCAATTACCATTAGAGCAGCAATCAGGCCCTAAGAGACTTTTTCTAAGATAGATGCACTTGTAAAAATGGCTCTCTTCTCTCCTTCCATGACTGATTGAATGTCCCAATATTGTGAAGTAGACCACTTACCCATTGTAAAACCAATTTGATCAAGTTTCTATATGGTTTCTCAAAACATTTGTAGTGCATGTTGGGGTGATATCTTTGAGTTGGAAGCTGCCTTTGGACTAGAAGAGTTCATCTTGAAGAAGTTTGTCTATATACACTTTAGGGCTGATATCTTTATGGTTACAAGTCCTAATAGAGCATGCTTGGTCTTATTGGAAGCATCTTCTCAATGGCTTTCCATAGAGACTAAAACCATGGCAATAGGAATTTTGTAGCAGAAGTTCAGGCCACCTAAAGACATCATCAGGTTGGGGACTTCAGCATGACACCACAACCATCAAAATGGAGCACATCATCCATTTGGAGTAGATCAACAAAGTGGAATAGACACTTTGGGGCTCATATCTCCATGGTTACATTCCAAATAAGACAAACTTGGTTTTGTTGGGAGCATCTTCTCAAGGGCTTTTTGTAGAGACTAAAATCATAATAGTCAGAGCTTTGTAGTAAATCATGGCCACCTAAAGACACCATCCATTTGAGGAATTTACTCTGACACCACAACCATTGGACTAGAGCAAACCATAAGAGTAGAGTAGATGCTTTAGGGCTAATATCTCTATGGTTACAGGTCCAAATGAGGCATATTTGGTCTCATTAGAAGCATCTTCTTACAAAATCTCCATAGTAACCATAATCATAACATTCAAAACTCTACATTAAAAGTTCTAGTCACCTAAAGAAACCAATGGGTTGGGCATTTCACCACAATATAATGACCATCAAGGTGGGATCATTGGATTGGGACTATAAAACTAGAGTACACTATCGGAATAGAGCATACACTTTGGAGCTGATATCTATATGTATATTTGTTAAAATGAGGCATGTTTAGTCTTGTTGGAAGCTTCTTCTCAAGTTCTTTCCATAAAGACAAAATGCATTGCATTTGGACATCTGTAGTGGAAGTAAGAATCATTTGAAGACATTTATATTTTATGGTGATATTTGTGGGTTGGCATCTTTGACATCACATAACAACAATTGGAATTTTGACATGTTGGGTTGATGTCAAGTGGTTGCATCTCCACTTGTGAGGTTTTGGGGTAGTTATTTATTGGGCTTAGAGTTCTTGCAAAAAGAATGAAAGATTAGTGCTTGAGAGGATTATCACGAGAGACCAAGAGAGTGGAAATTTGGGGAATTGACATGGATTGAGGGTTCATGAGTGCTTAGCTAACAGATTGGTAGGGATTGAAGAAGAAGGGTTGGAAGGTTCAAAATTTTTTAATTGATCAAGAAAATGTGAATTGATCAAGAAAAGGATTTTAGGGAAGAGGGTTTGAGTAGCAAGAAGTTCTAAATTGATTGAATAGGATGATTGGAAGAGTGGTTTTTGATAACAAGGGTTATCAATCAACATATCAAAGGAAGAAAGGAGGATTTCAAGGAGTTCTATTTGATCAACAAGGCCTAGAAGAAGGTTTTGAGGAGTAGATTCTAGCTAGTTCCTTTTTAGTGTGATTGACAAGAGGAAGCTTGTTAATAGTTCTTGATATTCAAGGAGGAGTTTTTCAAGATCAATAAGAAATGAGGGAAGAGACATCCTACTTCCACAATTATGAAGAAATATGTACTTTGTAAACTTTTTTGAGTAAATATCTTGAGTTTTATAAATTTCTTGAAGTAGGGATAATTTGATACATTTTAAACATTATGTCTGGAAATGAAGAAATTATTTAGAAGTAATTGGATCAAATTAGAAGTTGTAGCCAAACAAATCTGGTGTTCATTCATCAAGGATTTTGGTCTTTTGGTAGTTGGAAGTTAAAGACCACAACTCCATGGCTAGGATACTATACCAAAGCACATGAATTTGACTGTGGATTTTGACTTGGATGGAATATATTCTACAATCAAAAGGAAAAAAAAAGGAAGCAATTGTAGTAGTTTGGAATAAGGAGCATTATGGGTAGGTTTATTTTCTTTCTCCTTTGAGATTGCGGAGATTGAACATGCATTACATAAACAGGTTGGAGAGTGGTGAAGGAGAGTTATAAATACTTAAGATGAGAAGTTCAAAGGTCCATGGATAGAGATCATGGATATCAATGGAGCATACTCCAATTTATTTTGAGTGCAAAAAATTAGGGATTTGGGCAGATCAGGTTTTTGTACCAAAGAATTCTTGTTCCAAAAGGTTCTTGTACTAAAAGTTTCTTGTACCCAATGGTTCCTATACAAGACAAGATTTAGCTTGTACAATAGAGATTCTTATTCAATAGTAGATAAGCTCTCTTCACATTTTTTTTTCACCATCAATTTTGTTCACATTTGTCGTTTGTTTTTGATTGTGTTCATCTTGTGGGCATTGGTTTGTTAGTATAGGCTAGGAGTTTGGAGATTCTTCAATAGACTCTTCATGATGCCTCCACTTTGTTCTTTGGCATAGGTAGCTAGAAGGACTACCATAAATAAGACTCCTCATCTAGCACCCTATACTCCTGATGTACATCTAGGACATAGATCTAAGCACCACCTTTTCTAGCACACTCCCAAAGGGTCTTAGGTCCCCTTGATAGAGCCACTTTTACTCCTTTGCCACATCTTTTGTTGTCCCTTGGCAAGGAATCTACTTTGGTTGATTCTCTTATGGCGTATCCTACTTTGGTTGATTCTCATATGGAGGATCCTCCATCCATTAACTCCTTTAAGCTCCTTTCATGACCTCTCATCCTTGCTTTCTAGATCCAACACCATCTCTACCCATTTTGATCTCCCCATCCCTCCAAACCTCCCACCACTACCGACTGCTATCCCTCCTTCAGTAGATTCCACTTTACCAGAGACCTATACAATCTTGGCTTGATTGCCCATGGGTGGGGATTTGGCTTGGCTCAACATTGAGGGTGAGCTAAATGCTTGAGAAAAAATGTCACTTTGCCACCTACTTCCTTAGACCTTGTAGCTCTTTTATCTCAAATGCATTGATTCAAGCTACTACTCATGCACACCTACTCTCCCAATTGGGGAACACACAAGTGGCAACTCTCTCCTTTTGTGATATTATCTCTCCAAGACCATCTTATTTGGCACATACATATCCTCCAGTTTTCTTGCAATATCTATAGTCCTTTGAAAGTCACATACACCATTCCTTCTCCACACTCTTAAGGGCCTTGTATGCTCGCATAATTATTAGATGATTGGTAGAAATTGTACATAGCTCTTCCTATAGCCATGGGAGGATATGATATCACATCACATGAGGCTATTGCACCAGCAACTTACCTAGGACCTTGGACCATAGTGGCTCCCCTTTTGGTAGATAGGTTCTTACACAAGGAGCATCTATTTTTATTGCCACCCATCATGGCAATTGACTCATGCATCCATGCTTTCCAAACATCTCTTCAATTGGCTCATGATTTATTGCCAAGACCATCATGTACAACACTTCACTCCTTTGGGACTTTGTTTCCCTAGACTCTAGGAAAATTTAGGTGGAGCTCAATGAGTGTATGTATACTTACACCCTTTCTAGCATCCTCATTGATGTGCCTTTACCTGATAGAGCTAGGATCCTCTCTTGCGGCACTTGGAGCTTGACTTCATACTTTCTCCTTGATTGAGGACTTTTGGTTCACATCGGAGGAGTTCACTATGGCTCTTTGACTTTGGCTAGGTCTACTAGATCTAGCATTCTTGTGCATACCAAACCAATGCTCATGTGGTTCTACATTTGATGTTGAGTGCATCCACATCTTACTATATGCCATAGGAGGAGAGTACTAGAGTCCACGATGCTATTAGAGATGTGGTGGCCTACATCATATAGTCTACTCGCTCACATGTTCAGATTGAGTGATTGATGGTCCTACTAGGCTCACCTCATTGGTGGGTGTGAACACATGTTGTCACTTTCAGGGATGGTCTACATATATTGTATGATGTGGTGGTGGCAAATCCACTTCAACTATAGTCCTTGGCACGAGCTAGCATCCAAGCATGAGCTACAACGATCATCCTCACCAAGGGGAAGGAGGACCACTATGCACAATGACTTGCCTCCAACACCTTCGTCCCCCTCGCAGTGGAGATCTTTAGCCACCTTCATCATCAATTTGATGATCTCCTTCAAGAGGCAGCATGGGGCTCACTACAAAGGAGAGGTGCCTTTTCTTTCTTACCTGCCATACTTACCTCTTATTTATAGCAGATAGTCTCTATCACCCTATAGAGATCACAAGTTCTGAGTCTTCATCGACGGGCATCAATAGTGGGTGGTGGTGCTCTTGTTCCATTGATGACATTCCACTCACAGTTGCCAGATGTACCCTTGGAGGATCTCTACCACACCACTCAGTTATAGATTCCTATATTGTTCTTTTTTCATATGTCTTGTGTAGGTTACAGTGGTTAGCAACAGGTTACAAAGTCAGCATAGAGCTTAGTTCTCTAGCCTATTTGCATATTTTCGTAGAGTTTTTAGCTCTTCTTTCTCATTTGCGCTTTTGGGTGAACTTGTATTCCTTTTCTCCCGCTCCTCCACAGTATTTAATTGGGCCAATTGACCTTTGAGAGGAAAAAAAATATCTCCAAGCTTGGTCCAATGTTTATAGACTGATTACTACACTCGGAAGGCACTACTTACTGTTTGGGCTCTAATCTCTCGGAAACTTTGACACACTGCCTAGTTGAAGAAGTGAGCCCCATAGCTCTATGGTATCTTCCACACTCTGAACTTCCACGTGCCTACCTCCTTATCCCAACTACAACTGCATCCTTGTGTTTGTACCCGATTCTAAAATGATTATCTTTTCCCCCTACCCACTCAGCAGCCTCCGCTCGCCAGATCTTTCATTTTCATAAAATGATCCATGTATAAAATTATTTCCCCACTTCTTGATTCACGTCCAAGCTCCTCTCCCAGACTTTCACCTTCAATTATCAACTAGAGGTACAACTTTCCAAATCCTCCTTACTCAAACTACTATTTTCGCGTCCGCAATTCCAATCTTCCATAATTAACAGTCCTCCCACTGGATAGCATCTGCATCTGTAATTCCCGTCATTTGGAGTCCTCTTTCTCGATTCACAGAGCAACACTTCAGCACTCCAGCTGTACTTTAGTGCTTAACTACTCACCCACTACTTTTCTCATAAGACTCATCTCGACTCAAAATGTAAGTCGCCACCTGTTATGTTCATCCATCGGTATGCCTTTTTCCACAACCTGGTCTTTCAACCTGGTTTCTTCTTTGCTCCTTACTTTTTTGGAATTCGCTGATATTTCATTTCTATTGCGAAATAAATGCCAAATTCCATCCGTGTTTGCTCCCCTATCCAGAAATCTCTCGCCCAGCACTTGCTGGCCTGGTTGTCCATGCAGTCCTTGATCTCTCGCCCATACTCCAATTGCTCAATTTCTCCAATTCTACACTAATAAACTCAACGCAAACATTCGCTATTACTAAAGTGGATAGACCGCGTAGCACTTGTATTGAATTGCATTCACATCGCTATTACTACTAAAGTGGACAGATCAGGTAGCATTCGTAGTCAATTGTATTCAAATCAGAGCTCGAATATCGATTCACCGCGATAGGCACTTAATACTTCCACCACGGCCATACGGTACAGTACAATTTGCTAATCAATTTCACCTTTCGAATCTAAGCTTGCCCTTTACGAAAACTAATCACACACCAGAATCACCTGATCTACACAAGCAGTATCTCGGTGGCGGTAGCAGAGTAAATGCCCAATTGAGCAAATGACCAATTTGTATTCTTGTTCTAACAAAACAGCATCCTCACAATCAGACCCATCACTTTCATCACGTTATCGTGATCCATCACTTGAAAGGATCGACAAAATTCAAGTTGCACCCTCCGATGAAGTGACAAACATCCACTGAGACTGAATCATAAATCTACACACAATACAAACCTCAAATCGGGTCTCGAATCGGGTCTCAAACGTTCCAGTCCTAGTTCCTTTGGTGTTGTCGTTGGACGCAGAAATCACGATCTCACGGATTCTCACCGCAATAATCGAATCAAATATAATCCACTCTCTAACATTTGGATTTGGACTGCGGATATAATATCCACAATACAGTAGACGACATCAGGATATTTACGTCGATATCTACCCCTGTACTACGTTCAGAGCACAAATTAGCCAAGACTTCAACGCTAAAACTCCTTGAGCGTACTGTCGCTCAATATTTCGTACGTTTCCAACCCTATCTTTTCGATCATCGACGATTCTCTTTGGCATGAGGGTTGATAAGTTGGATTCTTTCGCTCTATTGGAACATACCGAAATCTCTGATAAATTGAAGAATGCAAATCTATGGATCGTACAAACCGAAACTAATCAAATGCATGCATTGAGGGCGATAAAAGCCTACAATTGACTGTAGTTAGAAGACAAGAACTTCTCACTAGTCGAAATGTCTCGCTTACTGTATAATCAGTTGGCAAATAAAGGCTGCATAAAGGTGCCTTGACATCTCAGTGGGGATATATGTAGCGTGAGGAATTTTATTTTTTAAAACAAGAAAAGTGCTCAGAATCTTTTGTCTCCTCGTGTATATTGTGAGTGTGTTGAACGAGGACAAGAACTGAGGAGAGGAGGAAACTTGCTAAGAATCTTTCGTCCGCTTGTGTGTGATACCGGACCGTTAGAGAAAGAGCAAGAATCTGCCAAGTACAAGAAATATCATGAGCATAAATCTAGGGCATAAATTTCTTGAAAGTGTGGCGTATTGTTATCGAGATGTTCTTATTTGACATAAATCTAGTCAATCCATAACTCTTGTAATGTATACTCAGCACTTTGCAGACCCTCCATGTGAATTGGGAATTCATAGAACTGGACCTTGATCGTTACGTGAGACTTCTGTTTCTTTCCCGAGCTCAACTATTTTAGCCGGAGTGCTTCATTAGACTCCTCTCCTTCGATTATAGATAAGTCAGACCTAATTAACTTCGGAATCCACGTTGCTTGTTGGTCACTGGATAATTACAAGTCTGAGTCTAACTTACAACGGACTGTATCCATGAAGCCCTTTCTTTAGTTAGTCACATCTTCACTATTGTTAGTTGCGTTCCTATCAAGTTTAAATTGCAATAAAAGCACTTGAGGTGGAGTGCTGCACGCAGTACTACCAGATCCATCTCCAGGCCCTCAGAAACCCTTTTGATCGATATGGAAATTGGAGTTCATAGTCACTAGCACTATGGAGTTTCTTGAGATTCAACGGCATTCTATATGGACCTCCTCAGAAACAGACTCAATACAGTATACTCTGCACTAAATCTTATCATATGGCAAAGACTGAATTTTGCCAGGAATCCAATTAATCAGAATGTTGGTTGGAGATTTCACCCTGTCACAGCTGAACAATGCAGAGTCCCCAATTTCCATGAATATACTTAGTCTACAAATCTCCCATGCATCATTCCAAAGTAGTAAAGAGTTTGCCCGATTTTTTCAGTGCCTTAAGGATTGCTGGAAACTGATGCAACCATCGATATCGTTGATGGACTGAATTCGAACCTACCAAAATCTCCAGGATGGAATCTTGTGCAGAAAGAATGCACTTGCTGGCGATAGCGTGTGCCGAGGGTGTTCGATATGGCAACTGCATATGGATACAAAGTTTATTGAGAGTTCAAGTTGCGAGTTGATCTTGGTAAATCCATTTGGAAACCAAGCCTCCTTATATCATTACATTGGTATGCGATCATTCTACCCTGGCACCCGGACCTGCAGTACCAAATCTCGAGCAGCATGGATGCATTGGCTTGCGCATCAATCTTTCTAGTGAAAAAGTTCGGCGAAATAAGAAATTTGACATATATGATGATCACCACCGTACTATATGCGTTTTACCACATACGCTTACGAAAAAGACTCTGAGTTTTTGCTAGCATAACGGATTGTACTACCGGAAGAGACCGCTTTGTCGATCTTAGAAGTGACAGCACTGTGGTCACTCGCCGCCCGATTACAATTTGGACTTTATGGACATCATACTTACTCTCACTCGTCACCAGAAGGTCTGATTTCTCAGTTCAGCACTGGTAATCATGTCATTTTCCAGTCTAGCCTTGCTATGGATGCGTTCGGCAATCATGTCTAGGCTCAGTCATAGTTAGAGACGGTTGGCAACTCAAGAACTTCAGATGTTTCTATAATTATGGCCTCAATGAACCGTGATAATTCAGCACAACCGATCCTCTGTAGCTTCCAATTTCAAGTCTAAGCATTCGTGGTTCGTGGTTCGTGGATTGTAAACGATAAAACAAGTGTCCAGCTGTTCTTGAAATGTGGTATCCTGGGTCTATGGTGCGAGCAAGATACGAGTATACATTTGATACACATTTTCAACGAAGCATACAGAGTGAACAGAACGGTGACTGTACTAGTCTCTATAGACAGAGGCATGATGGAAGCATTGCTTCCAGTGCTCTAAATGATGGGTGTTTTGCTTCAAGTCCGGAAGAATTTCAAACTCATTCTTATGGACTCTCTTCACCTCCAGAGGTAAAGGTAAATCCTCCTATTTGCTCCTATCTAGAGCGTTCGCTTGAATCAACAGCAGCAGCAGCAGCACCTTATGATCAATGGAGGCTCCTCGGTGGTGGATCCTTCTTAACAGGAGAGGTACAAAACTATCCTTGTAACTGGGCTGCTCCAAATGACTTGCTCGGGGAATCATCTGCTCAGCTAGACTCATTGCTGGATGTAACAAGAACTACATCCTACGAATACCTTCACACACTGGTGGATGTGACAACAGCAACATCCTGTGAAGATCTTCACACTGTGGAGCTCGTTGGCAGCAAGCTATCGTATGAATCTGCAGATCATACCCTTTTCCTAGATACAAGGCTTGGCACATCTTATGATGAAAGTCTACTTACCGTTGAAGATGCGACAGTATCATCTACTTATAATTCGGGGGAAGACAGTATCGACTCCATCTTGTTGGGGACAGAGGCATCGGCTGAAATTGAAGACAACTTATTGGATACCCTGCTGGACGAGACTATAATATCATCCTATCATGATTTAAAGCACCTACTTGATACAACACAAGCAGCATCTGAAGATCTAGATCTCCTGGTAGATTCAACATGCCCTGTTACATCTACCATAGAGGCCTGCCGAGATGAACGGGCACCCGTTAATTCTCGAGGCTGCACAAAAGCGGTTGGCAACTCAAAAGGGAACAGCTTGCTAGCAGATCTCACAAGTTTCGATGAGATGATTGATGACGTCTTTTCCATGCGAGAGCTCGGTAAGAATACCATCTGTGAGTTTTTTCTCCACTCCATTTACAGGTCGACCACTCAAAGTTTAGTTTCATGCTAAAGTTTCCCATTTAATACAATGACTATCTTTGAGGCAACGGTTCTTCATGTCTACAGATGCAGTAAGAGATTCTACCCAAGATGCTAGCTCTCCGGAGATAAGAGAAACAGAAGGGGACGCAATGATGCATTACTACGAGACACTCGACGAAGATGGAAGCGTTTTCAAGAGAGATCTTCTGCTTCAGTCTACCGGTATGAATTGTATACATCTTGATCAATAGAAACTTTTAAATTGATTCCCTGGACTGTTTCTTAGGAAGTTCTGAAGTTCGTATAACAGTTTATACACATGTGATATTCAAAGCCTCTGTACCACAGAGTAGATTCTGATTATCAGTGACAAATACAAGTCTACTGATGATATTCGGAATTTATCAAATGGTCCTGAAAATGCATGCTATCTCAAAAGGAGGCGACCCTTTTGCTTGAAAATAATTTCCCTAGTTATAATCATGCATTTGATCCTCTATATGTATGCAACCATATTTCTCTGGACCCATAACAGGATATCTGCTTTAACCAAGAACAATGGTAAGAATATTTAATATGTAAAATCAAACCGCTAATACGTGAAGACTTAGTTTGTGACAGGTGGAGGTCTTCAAGTGGACGTTACTTACGATTCAGTGGGATTTGCTCCTAAAACAACACCAAGGATAAATACCTATGTTTCTTCGACTCCATTGGCCATGGAGTTGAAGGAACCTCGTCTAGATACTAAGCTTCTTGGTCACAGTGCTCAATATCCGTCCCACCATAACGAGGTATTGAAGTATAGCACAACTCTAAGTGGAGAGTCAAAGTGGAAGCCAGCCAATGGTGATGAATTTGAAGAAACGTGTGTTAGTGAGCAATCACAGTCAGGGCCTTCAGTGAACAGCCCGCCGCTTAATTTTAACTGCAATGTATCTCCTTCAAGTGGGTGTCGGGTGGTGAGCACAAACCCTAAGCAAGGAGTAAGAACGAATACTGTTGACTTGGCTTATGAGAAAGCAATCATAGTCTCCAGAATGTTAGGCAAACAAACTCCAAGAAAGCCTACTGTGGAGTATGAAATGCAACGTATTATAGACCAGTTTGAGGTTTGTTCATTCTTATACTCATTCATTCTTTCAATTCCAAGTTATTGGAAGTATTGAATTTAGCTTATTTTCTAATTCAAGCAGAATCATCAGAATGGTTGGATTATCGTGCATAAGTTGCATTGCAGTATGGATTTTAGCTTCATTTTCTAATTCAAGCAGAATCATCAGAATGGTTGGACTATCTTGCATAAGTTGCATTGCAGTATGGAAGTTACTTATCTTAACTTACATTACAGCGAATTTAGAAGTATTAATCAATGGAATCTCTGAGTGATTTTTTTTGTTGGCCATTGTAGTATGAATCTCATAGTGCGAACAATAACCGCAGCAAAGCAGATCGCCAGAGACATCTCATGAAATTTCGGAAGGTAATAATTACATCTACCTAAAGTTGTTGTATTTATCTTCGTTTTGAGTGGCATACTTGTTTCAATATATCCATCTCATATGTAAACCAGATTTTACAAAGACTCCCAAAGTCTAGATTTGGAAATAATGATTTCGATCGCAGGAAATTACTCGGATCATGAACACTTATTGCGAGGGTGAAAGTAGAAGAGTCAGATACCTACCTGATTTCTGCAAGGAAGAACTGAGGTAGTGTGCTACTTCCCTTTTCATGACAAATTCATCTCGATAATGACGTTGTATTGTTCGCTTTCACCTCAAATTGAAAATGAAAACTGAGAACGGTTGGTGCGTACCCATGTAAAGGCTTATGGGTTCACTTCTTCATTCCCCTACACCCACCTCGCTTTCAATAGGCATTTCTTTGTGAGTCTTGCCACTTGTTTTCAAGTGGTTTTCAATATTAATCTTCATGTATGTCTGCTTCTCCTGGCCATTATCACTTTCTTGGACACTTCAATCGCAGTTGTTTCAACTCGCTCGTTTGCAGTAGATGGGTTAACAACGGAAATCACAAGGAGAATCCTTATCCTACCAAGGAGGAAATCACAGCAATGTCTACGGAGTTGGGACTAACCAAACAGCAGGTATGCCGTCAATCCTTTCGCCTCCTCCTAAGAAGATTGTGAAAAGTTCTGGGAGTAGGCTTGTGAAAGACCTCTGGCTTCCTTCACTGTATAAGTGTCATTAGTTTAGAGTTTTCACATACCACCATCCAAGTATCAATGTACCAACATTGTTTTATCCATGAGCATGATGGCAGAGAGTTATAAATGTGTGTGTCATGTACAAGTAGTTAATGAGCTTACCTTTGAAACTCATGAATTGAAGGTAGAGCAATGGTTCGAGAATTATAGGGTGAGATCTTGGAGTCCGGAGCAAAAAGGTATAAGAAAAGGGAAGTTTTTTCGGTATCCCACGGAAAGGACTCAAATACTCAAGTAAGCTTGATGCAGACTCACGCATGCTGATCACTTGATTACTTGACTTAGCAATTAACTTGCACTTACTTTGACTATGGGCCCTTAATTGACGGATTTGTCTGTGAATAGGAAGTGGATACTTGAGAACAAGTTAGATCCAAACCCGAAAGGAAGCAATTTAGTCCACTTGGCGAAGGAAACAGATATGACACAGGCACAGGTGATCAACTTTCTACATATTGATGCTTGTTATAATTGGTTCATGCACAAACACTGTTGATCAACATCGCAAGTGTTACTTGACTAGTGAAAGCTAAATCTCCCGTTTATTTGTACAAAACAACACGAGAACCTAGTTACCTCAACTAACTTTAGATGGATGTAAATTAAACTGTGAGGTTGAGCTTGCAGATAAAACAATGGTGTTATAATTACAGAAGGAGACACAAGCAGGAGCTTATGCAGTAGATTCTCACATTTGTTTATAATCTGGGAAGAAAATTCAACTTGCGGATAGAGAAGATACTTGATTACGTGAAGTTCAGCGCATTCCCGGAGTGAGAGCTATAAGCTACCGATGTATATAATCTTGGAAGCAATTTCATATTGCTTGTAAACTAAGGTTAGCTGATAATTTGAGTTCTCAGTATTCTCCGGGTGAGGTAACAAGGTCCGATATATGTAATCCTGGAATCAATTCCAACTTGCACGTAAATAAGATCCGTTGAAGACTTACTTGAATCCTCAGTTTAACGCATTCTGTGAGTGAGGGCCGTAAGCCGCCCTGTGTATATAATCTGGGAATTGTGGCGAGAGAAGGCAGTAAGCTACCAATGTATATAGTATCAGAAGCCATTCCAGCTTGTAGATAGATAAGATGAGTTGATGACTTATATCATCGTGTTTTCCATCGTCTTAGAGATAGTAACTCTAAATGCATGCCTTAGTTTGCGACTGACTTGTAAAATTTTGTCAATTGCAATCTTGATAAAATTTGAAACCTCAAGATCTTCAAATCCTGTGTCATTAGACTTGCCATCTTGGTAGAGAGAGACTCTACAATTAATTCCTAAATGCTTAGATGTTTTGGAAGCGAGACATCTTATGACAATAAATCTCAAGCTAGAATAGTCAACCGAGGTAGATGACATTCCATTGTCGTATGGGTAATTAAAAGAGATTAATCATTTATTAAACTAACACCTAATGATGTAATACCATATGGTGAATGCATTTTTGGATCCATGAGAAATGCAAGTGAGAATTCTCTGAGCAGGTAGACTGTGTATGACTTATAGTGGGATGAGAAGACTAAATCAGTTTAATAGAGTGTGCACTTGACAGTAGCTACTTTGGTTAGAACATCCGCACTCTCACAAAACAACGCATATCGGTAGTCACATAAAATCCTACTGGCCATGGCTCCAATTTGGTTCTAACCTTTTCAGATTAGACTGGGTTGTGAAAATTCCAGAGCAGACAGAGTGTTGACAATTTCTGAGTTAAGGTGTGTATGATCGCTTTCATACATGGTTCTACTTTCAGTCATACTTGCAAATATGTGGAGAAAACAGGAGTTTATCAATGTCAACTTTTCTGACCTTTCCTTCATGTCTATGCACGATTCCAATTTGCATCACGAAATGTTCCTCAAATGCAGAATTGGTGATCGATGAGGTTGATTGATTGATTGATTGATACTAAGCCAATGTATGTATGTTCCTCGAATGCAGTATATATGATCGATGGATTTGATTCACACTGATCAGTTTATCCCATAACTAAAAGTCTCGACCAATTGACTCACTATCCTTTCACCGTGGCTCTTCATCAACACTACGTTCCACTAATAATGCCATGGAAGGGCATGTACTTTATTTATCCGCAGAACTTGCTTCGCCCACAGAGAATTCCTGTTTTCGAGAGAATATTTTCGTACTCTCTGTGGTTCTGCTGTCCGCTGCTGTTGTCCTATGCAGCCAGATCGTATCTTCTCACAAGGCCCTTTTCAACTTTTCAATATGCTTCACTCTCTTTAGTTCTGAAAATAAGCATTCACGAGAAGGGATGGAATGGAAAGGAGGTGGAATTTTGTTTCTTGGACGTGCTGGACATCGACTCTTTTAAGTGCAGAAATGGGATGAAAAAGAGGAAGAATACAAAAAGGGATCTCGCTTGTCACCTTTTGGGGAATGTGGAGTTTGACATTCCTGCCTGGAAACTAGAAATTCCTGTGATGAGCTACTACTATTGCTATCCTTCGAAGTATTCTGACCTCTGGAGATCTACGGGTGATTTTTCTTTGGGTTCGTTTCGGCTCTGATAAGTGTGCGGACTGGAACGCTCGGATGGTCAGTTGAGGCGAGGCGAGGCGAGGAAAAGGAGAGCTGCTACATCTCATACTTTGGGGGAAGTGAACAGCTTGCCTGATTAGGAGTTTTTAAATCTTAAAATTAGGACTTGCCTGCATAGCCCCCTACAAAATTTGCGGGACAATTTATAAATATAATATTTTTTAATTTTAAACTACTGAAAACCCGATTAATTCGCAAAATGATATTAAAATTAGATTAAAAAATCTACAATAATAGAAATGAACCCCCTAGAATTGAAACCCCCATTGGAACGTTACAAAACACCTTGTTAGCTAGATGATTGACTCAAAATTTGTCTGGAGCCTAATAAGACTAGGCTTGAATCTCGATGACTACAGATAACACTCGATCCCTATCCTATCTATCATGGGAGAAAGTATCACCAACAGTGAGTATTTCAGCTGTCTCTCTGGTAACATACTATCCATTGTTGCATAATGTGCAATAGAAACAACCGTGGAACATGTGGGTCCTGGTGACAGGGGTTGTTTCAGCTTAAACTCTCTTGCTGTGCTTCTAATCCATCTTATGGTGTGGGATATAAACAGCGGCTTATACGAGATAGAAAGTCGCCAAAGTGTATATGGAAGGGTACGTGTGGCTCATAGAAGGGTATATTATCATGTCTGAGTGAGATTAACTTTGACTTTAGTTTACTCGGCTGCCTTGGTTTCCCGTTGACCTGTATAGTAAGTTAACTAATTAATTAATTAATTCTCCTGATGTAACACCCTACGAACCTCCGTGGTGCTACAAGATCTCGAGTTGTTTAGTACCGAGAAAGCAAGCACCGACACTGAAGAAGAGAATTTCTCTGATTCTAAATTCGTGTTTTACATTGAGATCGGCCTTCCTCTGAGTTACATGAAATACAGGAGATGCCTGTTTCAATTTTCTGAGCAAATCAAGATTGACTGGCAATCAAGATTTCGATTTAAGCTTCAGTGGCTTTTTTCCCCGAACGATTTGATTTGCAGGAGTATTTCACTGAGTCCTGTGCAGTTGGACGGGAGGGGTCGGCAGATGAGCTGATTGTTGGGTGTTGAGATGCTAGGGCCTGAGTAGATTAGAGGCGAAGGAGAACAGATTCAAGCTTTGGCCACGATGGATGCCGCGGTAATGGCAGCAGCTGCTCAATCCTGTGCAGATTGCGGGGCGAGTAGGCCACGCTACGTTAGTATCACTTTGGGAATTTGGATCTGCAATCGCTGCTATGGACTACACCGGAGTGTCGGTGCACACGTTACCCGAACAAAGTGCGTCGGACTTGACAGGTGGTCGCCGCAAGAGCTCCACAGAATGAAATCGATTGGAAATGAGCGTGCTGCCGCTTACTGGGAAAGTATTTTCCTCCATCTTTACTTGCATTCTATATGTTCTTACTCATATTTGTTTACTTATCATTGAAAGAGCGTGTACTGTGTTACCAACTTGTCACTTTTTCGACTCTCTTCGGGCTGCATGATGTGGACACAAAGGAAGGAAAGCTCTCATGCCGTCAATGATTGGATGTAAACTTTACTTGATTTGACGGGGAGGGGAGGGGGGTTGCTTCTGGAATTGTTCTTGTAGCTGTCCTATTAGTGCTGCATCTTGATGCCAAGCATTTGTCACCTCTCCAACCTCTAATCAGAGCTGGGCAGAAATGAACACCAGTTTCATTTCGTCGAGTTGAATGGAAGCAAGCAACTCTATGCAGTTCTATCTCATGACCTTTCCAGCTAAGATAAGAAGTGTGCTGATTAAAACGCTTAGTTAACGGACTTTGGTTTTACTTGAAATCAGAAGGTACACTCAAAACTTGCAGAAAAGCTTCCACCACTGTTGCCAGCTTGTCATAAGTTCTCATGATTCCCTTTAGGTCATCGCTTCCTTGCCTTTTGACTTACGCACTCTAATCCCGAGAAATACAGTGTTGCACTATGGAAGTTTCCGTAGTATCCTGATTTTGACAACGTCTACAGGAGTCCACCTTGACACTGCTCTGTAGTAAATACTGGATTAGAGTCTCTTGTGGGACAAATATCTCATGGACAGCCGCATCTATGACTAGGATGTCGAGCTTTACCTCAGTAAAGTGTCCAAAACGTTGTTAGATGCACTGACATGTTACTTGAGGAAAATACTGAAGCAAAGCTTCTTCTGGGACAAAGAAGTCATGTGCAGGTGCATCTATGAAGAGAATAAGTTGAAGTTTAATCACGTTACCTCAGTGGAGTGTGAAACATGGAGAAATGTAATGACATGTAGCTGTAGTGAATATTGAAACTGAGCATTTGTGGGGAAACAGAAGCTATTTGCAGTTTCAATTTAGGAGTAGAATGTATCGAAGTTTGACCGGTCATGCACCGCACTGACGTGCAAATATGGACAAATGCTCTGACATGTATAACAACAGGCAATGTCCCTCCAGAATATGTTCGTCCTTGTTCCAAATCCACAAATGAGGAGGTAGAAAAGTGGATCCGAGACAAGTACGAGAGAAAGCTGTTTTGTTCTAAGGATTGCCCACCTCCGAGTGTTTCTCAGCTACCGGTGAGTTTTTAAACAACTTCAATCAAGTTTCGTAGCAGCAGAAACACAAAGTTGATCACTTGAAAGAAAGGACCAGTCCGACATGTGTCTGACGTATTGTGCCACCCTTGAACCACCGAAATATGCCGAGATGGTTTTCCTGCACTTTCGTAGCAGCCGTCATGCCCCTTTGCTACTGGTGGTGTTGTGGTCCAATGTTCTATTTATGCCGACTGAACTTGATGTATATGGTGATAGTGACTGCAAATGCTTCCACTGTTCAGGATAAACTTACAGGTTCCACAAGTGCCCCAGGTAGTCAAAGACATCAAGATAAGCAGACAACTCTTGTTGTTCTTCCACTCCTACCTTCACCTCAGTCCAGCGTTCGTATTGATGACGATGATGACGAATTCGGAAGTTTTATTCAAGCGCCATCTTAAGCTGAGCATATTTGTTCCCCGATAGTACTGAACATTCTTGCAGACTCTGGGTTTTCTGCGTAATTTTCGAGGTGGAACGTCTCCCACTAGGTATCAGGAACAGGCTTGCTATCATGAGATAGTTACCATCATGAGATATCAAGTTACTATCATGAAATATCAGGCTTGCTATCATGAGATAGCAAGAAAACATTACTAGAAAGTTTTGTTTCGTCTTAAGGCCGTGCGCCATGTCCAGTAATATTTTCTGCGGGACCCGTTCAAAAGTCCACTCCCCGTGATTGGTGACGGGCTGTAGCAGGTATTTAAGGGGAAAAAAAGAAGGGAATTCAGATTGAACATGGGATTTACTGGTTGTCAAAGTGTTTAAATCCTAATGAGTTTAATTAAGAGTCTTGAATGGAGATTTGAACAGATGTGCTATGTGTCACCATGTCCCAAAGGATTCAAAGTCCAAATGAAAATTTGAATTTGTGGGATGGAAAAAGGATTCAAAGTACAAATGAAAATTTGAATTTGTGAGATGGAAAGAGTGAACCAACCATTTTGCAGAAGCAAAGCGTGGGGTGTTCCTCAGATACTTGTAATTTAAAGGGCAAACCCAACTAGAGCCACTCCTTGCAAATTGTGAATGATTTTGGCGCCAAGAGCAAAATATTCTGAGTACAAATCAAATGCCAATGCCACCATGGAAAAATGGATTGTACTTTTCCTTGGCAAATCCATTTAGAAGCGCCGTCTTTTAGCAGCACAATTTGAAATTGAAAATTGCAGTTGAAAGATTGTTGCAGTTGCAGTTGCAGATTGTAATCGCACACCCGTTGGGATTGGGATGGCAGATTTGGACCTTCTTCCCAATCCCCCTACAGTGACATAGCAGGGGTTGATAATGGAGGTAAGAATCAAACTGGGCATCTAGAAGAATGCTCTCAATGTTATGGGATAGATTTGCTTGTGGGTGAGATAGCGCATGGTGATGAAGTCTCTCATCAAAAATCACTCCTTGATCAGTTGCTGTAGAACATATTTCCTTTTGGGCATTTTACCTCTCACCAAAGCAAATGCATCTTGAATACTCCCAAGTTTTAGAATGAAAGGTCTATCATGTACTATGCCCATGTGGTTGACCTTGTCCTATGTGCATCCAAATTTTATACACAAAGCAACTTGCAAGGAGAAAGGCAATTGCAAAGAATGAAAAATTGTTGCGGGTGGAATCACTCACCCAAGATATTTTTGTCTACTATGGAAAACGGGTTTGCTTGTATCAAGGATGGATCCACTCACTGAACAACAAGATCTGCTTGGGTTGAGAGTGGATCCGCTTGCCCAAGTGCATAGATTTGCTTAGGTAGGGGTAAACCCACTCATCCAAGATGCGGATCTGCTTGGCCAAGAGGTGGATCCTATCAGGATGGGCTGGATTTGCTTGTCCAAGCAACCAGATCTATGCATGAAGGAGGGGGTTTGCTCATACAGTTGGGTTTTAGGGTTCAACATTGCTTCCACAAAAAATGACACAATTGCAAAATTTGACAAAACTACAAAATTGCAAAACCATTTGAAATTTGAATGGGGAAATTGAGATGGGGACTTACATTGGAGCTAGGTTATTGTAAAACAACACCTATCTTCAACTCCAATGCATCAAGGTTTATGTAACAATATGCAGTTAGCATACAAGTTAGAAGAGGCTAACAAGTTAGCCAATATACCAAATTAGCCAAGTAGTCTAAGAATGTTCTAGAAACATCTAGGAAATTTTTTATACCTTCCAAGTATCAAGTAACGTGTATGTCACATAGGTAGCTTCTTGGCTAGCTTAGCTTGCACACCAAGTAGGAAGCTCTAGGAGGAAGCTTCCACACTAGCTTAGCTTGCACTCCAAGAAGGTGGTTAATAATAGGAAGCTTCTTTGGGAACTTCCAAGAGCCTTGTATTTTTCCTATAAATACCAAAGCCCAAGCTCATGCTATGCATTTGGAGTTTCCCTCATTCAAGAGTTTCAATGACATCTTCCACTTTGGTTGTCTCTCCTCGGTCTTTACATTAGTGTCAAAGCAAAATGAGATGGATGGAATTTATGGACCACCAAATCTCTTTCCTCCAAAACATTTAAATTTTCATGTTCATGGTTTACCCAAACATCATTTTACAATTTGGGTATAATTTTTTGAATAAAATTACCTTGTTTGATGAACCATTGATACTTCCAATTATAACTCACAAAGAGTGGTGGATGTGTTGCATTTATGTGTTAACTTAGATAATTGCATGTAGTTTGATAACGTAGTAGTCATTGCAACGATGCCCAAAGTTATCATTGTTATGCATTAACAAATTGAGCACCTTACTTGATTGTTGGTAGACAAGAGCACAATAATTAGAAGATTCCAAGCTATAAATATTGCACATGATAGATTGACAGAATTGAAATAGATTGATTTGTGAGGAGCTACATCACTTAGTTCTAGAACATTATAATGAAAATTCCATATATACTAGAAGATGAAGCTTTGAATCAATTTGTGAAGAGCTTGAAGTCACGCACCAAATTGGACATGACCATGTGCAAGCCCAAACACTTGGAGGAAGCCATGCAGTTGGTTGAGTGCTTTGATTCTTTAGTTGCCATAATTTGATCTCAACGTTGACCTTCATACAACCTACCAACATACTATACATGGATGTAGGAGCCAACATTGATGGAGATTAATGTCATCCAATGAACTTCACTTGGTACTACATATAGAGAAAAATTACAACAAAATGGTGGTTACTTTTATTGTCACCAAATTGGATATCACATTGCTGAATGACCACTCAAGAATAGAAAAATTGTTTGGAATCGCATTATGGAATGTCCATGTGTGACAAATTGCACAGATGGAGTTTGTAGAGCACAATGATCAAGGAAACAAAGAACTTTAGTAAGAGATATCAAGCCATCTACTTAGAAACTAATTAGTTCTATAAGGATTGAATGCTTAAACTATGCAAATTTTCTTTATTTGAAAGATATGATATATAATTGTGGTTGTAAGATTTTGGTTTATTTTGGCAGTTCAAAGAATTGCATGTCCATGCAATTAGCTAAGGAATTATGTATTTTTATCAAGCTAGTATTTGGAAGAGATTGATGATGGTGGATGGTAGAAAGGCATCTACATTTGTACTTCACATCATATTATATTCACAATTGGGAACTGTGACAACCCAACAAATATCACTTTTGCAGTAATCAGGTAAGTAAAGTTCATTCCCGTAGAGATATGATTCAAAATTGGTCAAATATGAAACAAAGTAACAATTTTAGTTCTTCTTGGTTGTGTCTTTAATCTCTTAGGTAGAAACCACACCCAAAGTAACAAGCACTGACTCACAGTCTTGTCGCAACAATTTGTCACACATAATCACAACTCCATCAAAATTTTCCAAACAACCTTGATTGTAATGATTCAGTCTCTCCCAAAAACAACACTTCACTGCAAAATGACCTTGCCTCAGAATTGTGTTCCACCTCTCCACTAAAGGCACAACTTCCTTGATTGAAATTGATTCACATCAACACTATGCTGCACTCACAAATGCAAAATACTACCAACATTACAATTCCTCTCAGATCTATCAAGGCATTGCTTTGATTGCACTTCACTCAAGATCAAACACAGAGAATGAAGATCAAGGCTGTGGAATCCAATATCCAACAAGCACACTAATTTGCACTTTAAAATTCCCCCCACACTCACAATTACAAACACAAAGTTGATACTTGGAATTAAGCTCAAACGACGAGCATTTCTTCACAACACTTTGCTTTATCTATTCTTAGAATTATAAGCATTGAACAACATATGACTGCAAATGCCACCTTTAAATAGTAAAACACTTCAGTAGTTAACTAACTTCCTAAACTGCTTCCTAACAACTCCAACAACCTACAAATCCAAAATGACAATGCACCTCTTCATATTTGCCTCTTCAAATCTCAAAATTGTTACTACTCCGATCCAATGTCTACCTCTTCCTCGGCTTCCAATCCCAAAGTAACTTCACATACTACTCTATCCTCGGGTTTCACAACTACTAATTCTTCTACCAATTCTAACACTTCTTCTTCATGATCTACAATTCCCGTCATAGGTAACCTTTCTAATTCTCTATCTCCCAACCCACTCTTCTCTAATATCTCCAATGATAACTCCAAAGATATATGTACTCCTATCTCATCTACTTTGGGCTTTGCTCTTACATCTCTCCAAAGTTTATCTATCTCTAACTTTACTAAATCTAATCTGATTGTAATATTGTCTTCTTCTTCCAATATCTTCCTATCTACACGAGTTCTGAGACTAACTAGCAAGGCATTCAAATCTTTATCCTTAGCATTTCTCCTCCTCATCTCTTGCACCAACAACTTCAACTTGTGCAATCGTGTTTCTTCAATTCGTACACTGGCTTTTGTACTTAGCATTGCATTCATCTTTGTGACAACCTCCTTCAATGGCTTGAGTCTCATCCTCCTCTCACTTTCTCTATCCGCCAACCAATCTTTTCTATACATTGTTATTTCAGCATTGAATTTGGCTTTCACAATCTCCTTCTCCTTCTCCTTCTGAACAATCTTCTATTCTAGACTACAAAGTAGCTCTCTTAATCTTTCTACCTCTTTATATCTCATTGTCAACTCTCTTAGCAAGAGCTGCTTCTTCTCTTCTACACTCTCCATCACTCTATCAAGCTCTTGCTCCTTATTTGCTACTCGTGCCATAGCATGGATAATTTCTAATTGTGAATCAGCAAACTGTTGTTTCAAGATTTCATACTCCGCTATCTGTCTTTCCCTTGCTATGACATTCTGCTCTATTACTCGCTCTCTTCTTCCCACCTCCTTCTTTAAGTTTTCAATCACTTGATTTTGTACTATTGCATCTACTTTTAGTACTTCCCTCTCCTCCTCACCTCGGATAATACTCTTCTTCAACTCCAAGTTCTCTTCCTTTAATCTCACTAACACCTACAACATAGTCTTCACTTTTGGACACTTTGAGTGCATCTCTTTCTTCTTATGATCCAATTTTGTTAACAACGGGCATACAACCTCTCGCAGATACTCTACTACTTCACTTTGATTTACCTCAACTTGTGGGCTTTTCTCCTTCTTTGCTTCATCTTCACTTGAAACTCACCTTCTCAACTGCAATTGCTTTATTGGAATGGATTCTTTGCTTCCCAAAATTCCACTCTCCTCCTCCCTTCTCTTACTTGGTCACGCTTCATACTTTGCTCTCCTTCTAGAGCGGACTCCTCTCTGAATGGTCACCCTCTTCTCCTCCTTCTTTGGGTTGGTGGTTACTCTTCCGACTGATTCCCGGACTAACTCTCTTGAATTCCTCTCAACACACCAGCAGGTCTCTTACTACACTTCCTTTCCCATGATCTCCCTTAGGATGACTCCTTAATGGCGATGGAAAATTACTTGCCATCTCTTTGTCTTTATCCCGATTCTTATAGTGGTGTGCCTTCTCCGTCTTTCTTCACTTTGAGTTTCTACCAAGAAATCACACCTCCTTCATGCTCCTATCACTGTCAATTTTCCCCCGCTCATAGGCCAGATGTTTTTGTGTGCAGTACTTTCTTGAATGTCCAGCTCCGAAGGAAAGTTGTTACACTATCCTTGCCTTGAGTTGAGCACCCTTGAGCCAAAGTCTCCTTACTTCAGGTTGAATGCTGATAAGGCCAATCTGAGTACTTTGTCTTCTGACATGAAGTCACTTTACCTTGGGTTACAACCCAAAGACACCATTCTTTGCCTTTTGATGTCATATAAGCACAATGCAACTTCTTCTTCAAAAATAAGGAAAAAAAACAAAAATGTGGGAACCATAGGAAGGAGTATTTAGAGTAGATGAGGTTTGTATTAATGTCTTTATACTATAATTTCATTATAAGTCTACCTTGGCTTGAACATAATAAGGTTCAATTTGATTGGATCCAATGAAAAATTCAAATACCAATTAGGTTGTTTGGCACCTCTAAGTAAGACAGCTAAGAATAAATAATCCCAAGATGGGAAGTTTTGCAATAAAGTAGTTACAGAGCAAGCTTTGTAGAAAAATATTATTATTTTTGCTATGTGGATCAATTAATTATGCAAGGAGAATTTAATGAGTGCTAAAAGTCTCATCAAGCAATGGTTTATCAGTTAGTTAAGGATTTTACATATGTGTTTTTGGATGATCTACTAAAAGGGTTACCTTTTTATTGTGGTATGCCCTTCAAGATAGAAGTATTGCCAAGAAGCACTCTCATGAGTAGATCAATCTATTGGCTCTCATGTAAGGAGTCAAAAGAGCTTCAAACAACGCTAATGAAGTTGTTGGAAAAAAAATTCATATGACATAGTACATTTCCTTGGAGAGCACCGGTACTATTTGTTTCAAAGTAGGATAGAGTACTTTGCTTCTATATTGACTACTGTGGTCTTAATACAAAAAATGTGAAGAATGTGTATCCTTTACCTCAAATTGATTATTTGTTAGATCAATTGAACAAAGAACAATAATTTTGTAAGTTGGATCTCCAAAGCAACTATTGGTAAATTCCCATTTTTTTAGAAGATGTGCATTGCCTTTCCCACAAGATATGTGCATTTTGAATGGATAGTTCTTCTTTTTAGGCTCATTAATGCTCCCCGGTTGTCTTCATGGATTAGATGCATTAGGTGTTGGATGAGCTGTTAGATCAATACATGGTGGTGTTCTTAGATGACATTTTAATCTATAGCAAGACACAAAAAAAACACATGAATCACATACGAGAAATCCTAACAAGACAACATCAATGGAAGTTTTACTACAAGAAGTCAAAGTGTACCTTTTAGCAAAAGGAAGTTACCTTCTTGGGTCATAAGGTCTCATTGGAGAAGATCAAGATAGAAGAGGAAAAAATCAAGGTTATTATTGATTGGCTTACTCTTAAGGATGTCATAAAAATATGTGCATTTAATGGATCAGTAAGTTTTTACAGATGGTTCATCCATTACTATGCTCATGTGGCCACACAATTGACTAATCTCTTAGAGAAGACGTCAAGCTTGCAATGGATGACCAAGCACAAAGAAGAAATAAAGAAACTAAAGCATATGGTGTCTTTATGACCCATACTTAGACCATATGATCCTCAACAACCTTTTATGGTTGATTTTGATATTGCTAACTTTGCCATTGGAATTGTGTTGCAATAGGAATTTCCAAATAGATTACATCTGATTGCTTTTGTGTCTCGTCAACTAAACAACTCGCAATGGTATATACCACCAAGTTATGGAGGCATTATCTCTTGGGGAAACAAGTGATCTAACAAACCAATCACAAACCTTTGGAGCACATGAAGACTCAACATCATTGATGAGATGAACAATTATAATTGTTCAATATTGTAATACCAAGAGCTAGCCATATGATCTAGATGTGAAATTTGGCTTGGTAATATCTGAAATGATGTTATGCATGATGGAAAAAAAAATCAGATAGAACTATCACCAAAAGAGTACTTCTACTAATAGGCTAGAAATTGAAATAGATTTGAAAACCTTAGAACCAATAGCTAAACATATGATTTAAAGGTGAGAATTGGTTTGGTAACATCTGAAAAGATGTTACCCATGATGGACTAAACAGATCAGAAAGAGATATCACCAAAAGGGGACTTCAACTAATAGAGTAGGAATCAAAATATACCTAAAATCTTTGAAGGCAATTTCGGAGGCCTAAACAAATGAATTAGAACTCAAAAATGTGCATGTGTCACCCCCCTGCCCAACAAAGGAAAGTTAGGCCTTCCCTCCCCTTTGGTTTGTCTCGTTGGGAGCTTTCCAATGGTACCTCACCCACATGATTGTGAGCTTCCCACAAGAATATTCCCTAAAAGATTCCCTCTGGTCAAAGCTTGTTTGACCAACCAGATAGGACCAGAACTGACATGTTACCCATCCAAGTAAGTAATCCAAGGGTGGAGCTTGCTGACATGTAACCTATCTATGTGCCTAATCCTATGGTGGAGCTTCCTTGGAGGAGATCCTCTTTGTCTATATAATAAAGAGAAGGTGCTCCTTTGGGGCATCAGAATTTGAGTGTGAAAGTGTGTGTTTCTCATGGTGTGTTTCTCTTCAAATCTCCTATCCTCAGAGTGTTACAAATATCAAGCTTGAGTATAAGCCCAACAAGTTTGATGTCATCTCTAGTGCTCTATCATGATGACCTAATTTGAAGACTCTTCTTAAATCTCTCATCACAATAGTAATTATGACAATGTAAATCAAATCAAAGGTCCAAATTGAGTTGAGAACCACTTTACAACAAGAACTATTCTTTTAGTTGGTACAATATCATCTTGCAGCACATGACAAGAAGTACAATACCTTTTCATTCAAAGATGTATACTTCTATATTGTGAGAACCGTAGTTATGTTCCAACTATGGGTGATCTAAGTTTGGCATGACTTCAAGAGTTACATGACTTACCAATAATTTGACATATGGACATAGACAAGACCTTAAGTACTCTATAACAACAATGGTAGTGGCCAAACATGGTACGTGAATTTTGAGACTTTGTTTGATCTTGTGAGAGTTGCCAATGCAATAAAGCTAGCAATTAAAAATTGGGTGTAGTACTCCAACTACTTCCCATCCCATCTACTTGATAGGAACATGTGAGTTTAGATCTCATCAAATCCTTGCCAAGGACAAACCAAGGTCATATAGCAATCAAGATATTTGCTGATAAGCTTAGTAAGCAAAGCACCAAACTTTGATATGATGGATGCTTTAATGTTTGCCCAGATTTACTTTAAAAATGTCTTTAAGCATCATGGGATGCCTTGTGTTCTCATCTCTGACCATAATCATCAATTCATTGGTAAATTTTGGTAAGCACTCTTCAAGATACTTTGCACCAAGCTTTCTTTGTCTATAGCCTATCATCCTCAAATTGATGGGCAAACCAAACATGAAAATTGCACCTTGGAGGATATACTTCTTGCCTTTGTAAACATTCACCATACTAATTGGGATGTTTGCCTTGCGGTTGTTGAGTTTGCCTATGATAACTCCAAGCAAGCAAGCATTAGATTCTCTCCTTTCTCCTTAAATTTTGACCAAGACACCCTTGTTCTATATTTCTTGCTCCTCCATCATCTCACATTTCTTGTAGTTCCACCTTCTTGTCCACAATATCTCACTCTTTACAATAAGCCAAATCTCATCTCCTTGTTGCTCAACATCAAAAAAAAGTAATACACGGATTAGCATTGTTGTGATTTCATCTTTCAACTAGGTGATAAGGTCATGCTTTCTTTTAGTAACGTATCCCTCCCACTTGATAACCAGATTCATAAGCATGCTCCTAATTGGATAGGTCTATTTGATGTTACCCAAATCATTTCTCTTGTTGCTTATCAATTTACCTTGCCTAGTCATATGCAAATTAGCCTTATCTTTCATGTTTCAAAGTTGAAACCTTTTGTTTCTAATCCATCTTCCTTTTTCATTTGTGTCCAACTCCCTCCTCATCCCATCCTTGTCAATGATCATGAAGAGTAAGAAGTTGATTGTATCCTTGCATGTTATAACATCCAACATGCCCACAAACAACACACTTAGTACAAAGTCCTATGGAAAAGGTATCCCCTTCATGATGCCACATGGGAGCCTCTTTCTCATTTCCATATGCATAAATGGCCCTCCATGACTTTGAAGATTCCATGGAGATGAGGACATCACCAACTCACTATGGAGGAATATTGTAACAATATGGAGTTAGCAGAAGAATTAGTAGAGTGTAACAAGTTAGCAGATTGGCCAAATTAGCCAAGTAGTCTAAGAATATTCTAGAAGCATCTAGGAAACTTTTTGGTACCTTCCAAGTATTAGGTAATGTGTATACCAAGTAGGAAACTTTTCAAGAAGCTTCCTGTTAGCCTAGATTGCACCCAAGTAGGGGTTGCTTTTAGGAAGAAGCTTCTTTGGAAGCTTCCCGATTAGTTGAGCTTGCACTCCAAGAAGGTGGCTTCTAGCATGAAGCTTCCTTGGAAACTTCCCGAGAGCCTTGTATGTTTTCTATAAATATCAAAGCCCAAGCTCATGCTAGGCATTCAAATTTTCACACATTCAAGAGTCACAATGTGATCTTACACTCCAATCTTCTATTCTCGTATTTTTCTCCTTGGTCTTTTACAATTTCCCTTGCAAATGCATTTGATTGCATCTCTAACCTAGGTCTTGTTGAGCCATACCCACTTGATCCAGATCATTTTTTCTCACACAATGTTGAATTTAATCAACCATCTACCTTCTCCTATGTCTTCCATATTTGGAGATTCCAACACTTTGCATAATATGGGATGTTTGCCATCTTTTGCCTTTCTAAATGCTCAAATTGTAGATCCTATGTTTCCTTGTTTCCAAAACTCAACTCTTGATTTCTATTTGGTCCTTTGGAGGAATGGCATCTCTCCCCTGATTTTTGTAAGTTGTCTCTATTTGCAAAGTCTACTTTGCTCACAATTATCAAGTTATGTTTGGTACTGTAATACCAAGGGTTAGCCATATGATCTAGATGTGAAATTTGGTTTGGTAACATCTAGAATGATGTTATACATGATGGTCAAAATAGATCAGATAAAAGTATCACCAAAAGAGTACTTCTACTAATAGGGCAGAAACCAAAATATACTTGAGAACCTTAGAACCAATAGCTAGACATATGATTTAAAGGTGAGAATTGGTTTGGTAACATCTGGAAGGATGTTACACATGATGGACTAAACAGATCAGAAAGAGGTATCACCAAAAGGGGACTTCTACTAATAGAGTAGGAACCAAAATATGCCTAAAATCTTTGAAGGCAATTTTGGAGGCCTAAACGGATGAATTAGGCCTCGAAAATGTGCACATCCCCCCCCCCTCAACAGAGGAAAGGTTGGCCTTCCCTCCCCCTTGCTTTGTCTCATCAAGAGCTTTCCAACGGTACCTTACTCACGTGATTCTGAGATTCCTACATGAAGATTCCCTAAAAGATTCCCTCCGGTCAAAGCTTGTTTGACCAACCAGATAGGACCTAGACCAAACAGGTCACCCATCCAAGTAAGTAATCCAAGGGTGGAGCTTGCTGACATGTCACCTATCTATGTCCCTAATCCTATGGTGGAGATTCCTTGGAGGAGATCCTCTTTGTCTATATAATAAAGAGAAGGTGCTCCCTTGGGGCATCGAATGTTTGAGTGTGCAATTTGTGTTTTCTCTCTTCTCTTGTCCCCGGAGTATAACAATGGTATCAGAGCGAGTGCTCTAGTCCAAGAGAGTGGATCACCCCTCTTGGAATAGCACAAACTACTGAAACTAAGTAATTTGAGGTGGAGAACATAGAGTAATTGCTAGACTTAGGAAGGACTTTAGAGAGCGGATGGGATGGATGCGCCGGGGGGAAAATTTCCCGCACCTAGCTTTCCATTCTCAAACCCATTCCACATCAAGGTTATGTACATCCAGCGTGAGCAGATGAGAGTATCGCTAGTTTATCACTTTGGTGCGGAATTCATGGACAGAGTGATGAACTCACCAAACCCGGTGATTCTACCTGTGGTGATATATGACAGAGAGTGGGATTTGATGATCTACATTCTTTTATGATAATATAGATATGAATGTCCCAAATCCTCTCCCTTTCAACACTCAAGTAGAAATCTGTTATGAAGTGAGGCCGAAAGTGATGTTTAGAGATTTTGTGGTTAGGAATTTTGGTGAGGAGTATTATCAACGAGTGATAGCTTCTGAGGTCCCAATGGTAGTTCCGATAGTTTGTGCGCCTTCCAAAGTGATTAAATTGACTCTGTATTGAAGTAGACGTTAGCAATTGGGTGTTGCAGGAACCATGGATCCATAGTTGCAAGAGCTGGTGCAAGGAATGCAAGGATGAATTTTGAGAGATTAAGATGACCATGGAGACATTACAAAGTCAAGTGCAAATCCTCAAAAACGAGCAAGCCATGCAAGAAGAAGAGCCGTCTCAGAACCCAATACCTGCGACTAAAGTACTTGGAGAGGCACTCGTGCCTACGAACCCTATCAATGATGAAGCCACATTGCTACTCCGAATGAAGACGACCTGCAACATCAAGCCTTACAAGGGGCAGCGTACGATGGGAGTAGTGGAAAATTGGATCTCAAGAATGAATTGATTTTTGATTGTTCACAACAGAGATCACAGAGCATGCTGCAAGTGTGTTTGCATGTGGGTACTTGACCAACAAAGCCCTCACATGGTATGATGCTTGGGAACGATCCATGCTGGCAGAGAGAAGGGAGGTCACATGGACAGCAATGCAAGAAGGACTGCTGAAGAATTTCCAATCAGTGGATTCTGTGCAGATGGCTCGAACCCGACTATGGAGATTGAGATAGAAGAATAGCATACAAGAATATGTGGAGGCATTTTTGGATCTACAAGTCACAATTACCGACATGAGTCCAGTAGAAGCTCTCGACAATTTCAAATGAGGGTTGAAAGAGCGGATTCTCCAAGAAGTCATGGTGCAAAACCCTTGCACGGTATTTGAAGCTATTGCTTGTGCGCAGAGAATAGCAGGAGCATTAGGTGGAGGTGAAGGAGTAGTTCCACCTCAACATTATCGGGCAGAAATGCCACACATGGGTGGACCAGTACCGATGGAATTGGGCAACCTTCGATTCCGAGATCGAGGAGCACAGCCGCTTCAAGGGGAGCGGGGACGGGTAGAAGAAGGAAGAGATGGAGTCCCACAAGGAGAAGGGACTCAAGGAGAACAATGCCCTTGTTACAATTGTGGCCATATTGGGCACATATCTACCAATTGTTGCACTCGTTTCCCTAGAGGCCCTCGGCCTTTGTACAGGCAATCTTTGAACAACATGGAGAGGCACATTGAAGAGGAGGAGGTGGAAACCACTTTGGAAAACATAGATTGCCAGTAAATGTACCTCACGGCCTTATTGGCTCAATAAGGAAGCAGAGAAACGAGGGAAGGAAGAAGAATAATACGCAAAGATCCCAAAAGGCAACCTCACAATTGATTGTCATGAATGGAATCCTAGAAGGTAATCAAGTGAGAGTATTAATAGATCCGGGAGTAATAGAGAATTTCTTGTCTCGCTTTGTTGCAATAAGATTGGGAATAGATCTAGAGAGAGATGGAAGTGAAGAAGTAGAGTTACCAAATGGGCAAACAGAGAGGATTGAATCATTACCTAGACGGGTAACCCTTTCTGTAGGAGAATATCAGGAAGCAATTGAGTGGCGAGTGATACAGTTAGCCCGTTATGATGCAATTTTAGGCATGCTATGGAGCAGTACAACCCAATGGTGGATTGGAGGAAGAAATTAGTGAGAACCCACCAATGGTCAATCATTGGAGGTTAAAGAAAAATCACACAGGCAGAAACTGCTTCTATATGTCGTAGGGATGACAACTATCTGTAAGACCGATAGATGTTTTATGGGTCTAATAAGAGAAGTCCAGAGTGCACAACTTGCTGGACAAATTCCTGAGAAATTGAAGGATGTGGTGGATGAGTTTCAAGATGTCTTTCCCGATGATCTACCCTCAGGATTACCACCTAAAAGGCGAGCAGATCACAAAATAGAGACACTCCCAGGGAAGACACCTCCTTGTAAGGCCCCATATCGCCTATCACCTCATGAGTTGGAGGAGTGTAAGACTCAAATTGAGGAGATGCTACAAAAAAGGTTCATCCAACCTAGCATATCACCATATGGGGCCCCTGTCTTGTTTGTGAAGAAGAAGGATGGTACAATGCACATGTGCATTGACTATCGGGGTCTCAATCAACAAACAGTGAAGAACAAATACCCCTTATCTCGCATGGATGACCTGTTTGATCAACTCCATGGAGCTAGATACTTCACCAAACTGGACTTGCGGAGCGGTTACAATCAAATCCAAATTGCTAAGAAGGATGTGTACAAAATTGCTTTTTGAACCAAGTATGGCCACTTTGAGTATCTTGTGATGCCTTTTGGCCTCACCAATGCGCCTGCCACTTTCATGAGCCTAATGAATGACATATTTTGTCCATACTTGGATAAGTCTGTTATCGTCTTCTTGGATGATATCTTAGTATATATAGTAGCACGATGACAGAACACAAACAAACATCTACGAGAGGTCCTCCAGATTCTAAGACAGAATCAGTTGTACGCCAAAATCTCAAAGTGTGAGTTTGGCAAGTCTAAAGTAGACTACTTGGGGCATAGAGTAAGTGCAGAGGGCATTCAAGTATTGACAGATAAAATAGAGGTCATTCAAAAATGGAGTGCCCTAGAAGATCAGACTCAACTTGAGAGCTTCTTGGGGTTGACGGGATTCTATTGTAGATTTGTCAAGGACTTCTCCAAGGTTGCACAGCCTTTAATGGCACTACTTGGCAAGGGGAAGAAGTGGACATGGGGAACTGCACAAGAGTTGGCCTTTCAAGAATTGAAGGCCGCCTTGCTACATGCACCAATCTTGAAGTGGTAGGACCCAAAACGTCCAATCAAGTTGGCTACAGATGCATCAGGCGTAGCAATAGGAGCAGTCCTACAACAAGAGTGGCATGACGGATGGCATCCAATTTCATATTTCTCTCAAAAGTTATTACCGGCAGAGCGCAACTACCACACCACAGAACAAGAAGAGCAGGCCATCGTTCTAGCAACGAAGCATTGGAAGCACTACCTGGGCGAGAAGGCATTTGTAGTAGAGACAGACCACAAACCCCTAGTCTACCTCGAGACGCAGAACGATCTTTCTCGTCGCCAAATTCGGTGGGCAGAGTGGCGACAACGCTTCAACTTGACAATCACCTACGTGGAAGGTAAGAAGCAACTTGCAGATGCATTCACCCGCATGCCAATGGCCAACAACTTGGTGGCAGAGGTTAAGATTAACCCTGAATTCTGGCAAGAGATTCTAGTTGCTACAAAAACTGATCCACAAATTGTAGAAGGGCAATCGTCCAAAGATGTCACCCGCACCCAAGGACTCACCTTTCGGGAGGGCAGATTGTGGATCCCAAATGTCCCAGAATTACGCACCACCATTCTAGCGGAATGTCATGATTCGGCCATTGCAGCTCATGTCGGAGTGGACAAGACCTTGGATGCATTCAAGCGCCATTACTATTGGCCCAAGATGAGCAACGACGTGATGGACTATGTGCGTAGCTGCCTACTTTGCCTACAGAACAAAGCTTCTAATCAAGCTCCTGTAGGACTCCTTCAACCTCTCCTCACTCCTACCCAACGTTGGGAACAAGTGAGTATGGATCTTGTCTGTGAATTACCCAAGACCACCTCAGGGTTTGACTCCATTGTGGTCTTTGTGGACCGGCTCAGCAAAATGATTCATGTACGCCCTACCACCAAGGAGGTGACCGCTCCACAACTAGCTCAACTATACTTAGATGCAGTCTTTGCTCACCATGGCTTGTCTAGAGTACTCATCACCAATAGAGGCACCCAATTCACCAGTTTGTT
Organism: Lunularia cruciata; assembly: GCA_948567375.1. NCBI lineage: Eukaryota > Viridiplantae > Streptophyta > Marchantiopsida > Lunulariales > Lunulariaceae > Lunularia > Lunularia cruciata. The sequence goes on from OX419758.1 coordinate 47,848,187, forward strand.
TTGGCGAACACTCTTTGGTTTCTTCAAAACCAAGTTGGCCATGTCTACAGCTTATCACCCACAAACAGATGGCCAAACAGAGCGGGCTAATCGCACGATTGAAGACATGTTACGCGGCTTCACCTTAGAAGAGCAAGAGAGGTGGGACACTCTACTACCATTGGTAGAATTCGCTTACAATAATTCAGTAAATGCCTCCACCCAGGTCACTCCGTTCTTCCTCATGTATGGTGAGCATCCCTTCACACCTTCTAGCTTAATGAAGATCCGTCCAGTGACTACCAAGGTGGATAGAGTCAACACATTTGTTTCTAGAATCCAACAAGGTGTGGAGAGCGCCAAGCACAGGTTACAGATTGCGCAAAATCGACAAAAGCAGTATGTTGATGCACACCGTAGGCACATGGAGTTCAATGTTGGGGATCAAGTGTGGCTTTTGACAACCAACCTCACATCAGTTGGATCTCGTAAGCTCAGACCTCGTTTTATTGGGCCTTTCTTGATTCTTCGTTGCATCGGCGCTGTGGCCTATCACCTTGAGCTACCACCACACATGAAGATCCATCCAGTGTTCCATGTCCCCTATTACGCAGATATGCTCCCTGATCAGGCCAAGGTCCTTCCACACAGGACATTTGACCTTGTCCGACAGTCATTGATGGCACAGAGGAATATGAAGTGGAGCGGATTCTCCAAAAGCGCATGCGTGGTACTCGCCATCCACGGGTGGAATATCTAGTACAATGGAAAGGTTACCCCCTCTATGAAGCAACTTGGGAACCCGTTGCCAATTTGGCACATGCACCGGTGTTGGTGCAAGCATTTGAGCAAGCATTTGAGCAAGCATTTGAGCAACCATTGCACAGCGAGGACGTTGCGTCTTAAAAGGAAGGAGGTCTGTAATACCAAGGGTTAGCCATATGATCTAGATGTGAAATTTGGTTTGGTAACATCTAGAATGATGTTATACATGATGGTCAAAATAGATCAGATAAAAGTATCACCAAAAGAGTACTTCTACTAATAGGGCGGAAACCGAAATAGACTTGAGAACCTTAGAACCAATAGCTAGACATATGATTTAAAGGTAAGAATTGGTTTGGTAGCATATGGAAGGATGTTACACATGATGGACTAAACAGATCAGAAAGAGGTATCACCAAAAGGGGACTTCTACTAATAGAGTAGGAACCAAAATATGCCTAAAATCTTTGAAGGCAATTTTGGAGGCCTAAACGGATGAATTAGGCCTCAAAAATGTGCACTTCCCCCCCCCCCTTAACAGAGGAAAGGCTGGCCTTCCCTCCCTCCTGCTTTGTCTCATCAAGAGCTTTCCAACGGTACCTTACTCACGTGATTCTGAGATTCCTACATGAAGATTCCCTAAAAGATTCCCTCCGGTCAAAGCTTGTTTGACCAACCAGATAGGACCTAGACCAAACAGGTCACCCATCCAAGTAAGTAATCCAAGGGTGGAGCTTGCTGACATGTCACCTATCTATGTCCCTAATCCTATGGTGGAGATTCCTTGGAGGAGATCCTCTTTGTCTATATAATAAAGAGAAGGTGCTCCCTTGGGGCATCGAAAGTTTGAGTGTGCAATCTGTGTTTTCTCTCTTCTCTTATCCTTGGAGTATTACAGGTACTAACTAGGAATTGCCTATCTCAAGACTTTGTAAATCATCTCTATCCTTGAATCTATTTCTCTTACAACTCTTGAGTTTTGTCCGATCCTAAACACTAAATGTACTCTCTACCCAAATTCAGATACACATCTTTGTTTGTAGAGTCTACTTCTCTCTCGAGTTATATCTAGTCCTCTACGTGAATTGTCTCTCTCAAGATTTCTAAATATTGTTCTAGTCTTTGAGTCTATTCTCCTCACAACTCTTGATTTTTGTTGGTCCCAAACATTGAATGGCCTCTCTTCCCAAATTTCAAATGTTCATATAGTGTACTATCCTCTTCCTATTGATTTCTATCTCTTGGGCTTTGCATGAATGTCCCCTCTCTTACTTTTTAATAATTAGGCTATGTTCATGAAATTTGGTTCTCTTTGAAGGATCAAGTTCTACATACTCCTTGTTGTGAATGGCCTCTATCCTTGAATTCTAGAAGTCTTCTTTGTTTATAGTCCCCTAAACCTCTAAACCCTTGATTTCTACCCTTATAAATTGTAGCCTCTTTCCATGTATCTAGAAATCATCTCTATTTGCTCTTCCTTCCAAACTATCTATTTCTATCCGCTCCTCTAGAGGAAATGTCTCTCTTGATTTCTTGGTTTCCTTACTACTATTTTGTCTTATGTATCTTAATTCATCAACTTGCAAGAAATCATGGTCTTATGTGGGATTTGACTTTGGATCTTTTTGCCACAATTTACTTTCTAATAGTGGCCCATCAAATTTAACAATTTGATGGGCCTACCCACTTCACGCATATGAACAATATATGGGAGAATTTTCAGATATGCCTCTTACTTGGTTGAACACCTCTATTAGCATGAGTACCATAATGCTCCCCAAGCACATAGCAATCACCATCAATAGCACATCCATGAGCAATTTGAATAAGAAAACCATAAGCAATTCAAATCCACACACACATGCAACTTTGGCTGGTAATTGAGCAGCAACACCAATGATCCCAGGCAGTCCCAGGCCCAAGTTAGGTGAATCCTACCCAAACCCAAGCAAACACAGCCCAGTTAGGCATCTTTAGTCTAGAGCTGAGTGAAACTAGTCCAATGCTAGCCAGATCCGCCCACGGATCCCATCCATCCATCCATCCATCCATCCATGCAATAAGCACTCTTGCCTCCTACAAGCAAACTCACCCATGCTACAAGCAAACACATTGTCAAATGGGCAGATCCTTTCAGAATTGAGTGAATCTATTTCATCAATCATATATAAAATCATTGGGTGAGACAATTTTACTTGATTCATACATAAGGCTCATACAAATATCCATTGCTTGGCATTAAACCAAGCACTTATGCCAAACAAGTCTCTACAACTGGTTGCCTTGTTTCTTCTTTGATAAATCTAATGCTCCTATACTAGCTTCCATGTGGGGATAATTTGATGCACCTACATCCATGAACTAAGGGGCATCTATTTCATCTTTAACTATTTCTTCTTCTCCCTCCCAAAGATCAAATCTATTAATTAAAAAGTTGTGCAATATAATGCACATAGATATCTAATGCAAGACGTAGGAATTACATTTCTTGGTATTTTATTGGACCTTCAACTCCTAGAAAGAATCCCAATGTACTTTTAGTATACCAATGAAGTGTTCATTTGAAGACCTTTTTCAAGCCACACACCGGTTTAAATCTTTCCTTTCTTGCATGTTAACTTTTCTGACCCAAAGGTATTAGATGACTCATTAGCACATATCACACATCTCTTATTAAAGATTGTTGGCTTTCAAAGATTGTTTCAAAGATTATTAAAGATTTTTGCGCATGTGCTTCTATGATTTAGGTCTAACTAAACCTCCAACAATTTTAGACATGTCACATCATGACAAGAATCATGCATTTTGAGCAAATTTTATGCCATTCATTAGCCATCCACTTAGGAATCAGTCATCAATCACCATTGAACATAAATGCCAATCTTCTATACCCTAAAATTTTAGAACCAAAACTCTAAATATACAATTCTTTTACCTACCAAGAAGTGGATAATTTTCCACTTGTCATCACAGATCACTTGAGCATTAATTGAGCACAAGTCTTTTTTGTTGAAGTAAACTTCCCTATAAAGAGTGGGCCTTTGCACCAAAGGAAGGATCATACCATCCACTAATCTTCCACACCTTGGAAATACTTTCTTCACAAACAAAAATGAAATAATAGCACTCTCTTCATTCCTTGGCCATTGCACTTCTTTTCTAAAAATAGACAATATGGAAATGATTACCCTTTGAGAAAATTTGGTTAGGGATCCTAGAGTAATTTCCCATAAGTTCATTGCCTTGGCAATACAAGCTCCATTTCCATTATGTCCAAATTGATCTAGTGCTAATGCAACTTGCAATCATTTGACATCTTCCTTGATCTAATTTTCTTTTGAAAACAATGTGCTCTTTGATTAAATTCACTAAACTACCAAAGGCGCATATATCTATTCTCACTAGTTAATTGAATGCCAAAGGATCAAGTACAAAAAAGAATTAACTTTGTACTCCATAACATTTTCATTTCTTCCTTCAAATATCACCTTTCATGGATAAATCTCCACCATTTCAGATGCATATCTATATTATCCATGTCCTCCTCTTCTTTGCTCCAATCCTCAAAATCCCAATGCCATTCATCTTGGCACCATTCCTCTACACTATTCTTAACATCAGCAAATTTGACCCACATGTACTTTTTTGATTCTATACTCAATAGTTTCCGGATACTAAGGTGGTGCATTGTGAATCAAATAAACTCTAATTCCAACTCAAGTTCCCAAATTTCCTAGTTGGTTTGTAGGTGCATTCTCACAAAAACCATAAATTGCATCACCTATAATTATCAACTATCAAAAAAAATGGGAAGTATATACAAACAAAGATGTGTGATTTTTGCAAGAATAGATGAAATAACAACCAAAACTACACTAGGACTTGTAGCCTCCCCGGATTGTTGCTTCTTGCTTTTGACCAAAATTGGCCATTGGAACAAGGGGACCAAGGAACGAGGGGTAGGGAAATGAAGCATTTCAACTTCTCACATTGACATAAGTGATACTTGTCAAAGGATTTCAAATTTAATTAATATCTATAATTAATGTTTACATGAGGTCTTGTAATCCCTCAAAAACCTATAATAACTTATGGGTTTTGGAAAAGATGACCCATAGCCAGTTTATGGATACATGCCATAAAAATTGTAAAAATTGTGGGTATTTTGTTCCGGTGCCCCTTAAACTTTTATATGACCTCCCATATGTTTTCTTTATGGAATTTTTATGGTCACATAAATGGTGTAATTAAAAGCCCCTATTACTTGTCTTTGAGGACATCTAGTTTCTCTTCATCTAAGTTTACCAATCCAGGTTTAGTTGGTACTATCCACAACAATGAAATTGATACATGTCCTTGGAGGAGTTTGAGTGCGAGATATGGGAAGACTGCAAACCTGGATGTTCTTTCTTTGATTCCTTCCATAGAATTATTTAAGTTTTATCAATAGCATGGATGCATGGCTTATAATTATAGAATAGATTTTATAGGCTTTTCTTTGGATAAAGTGGTCAGGCCTATTAAATTGTATAATGGGTACCAGTAACCTGGTAGAAAGAATAATTGGTGGGTGCCCAAAAACTTTTAATGGATTTTTTTGGTTTATGGGTCCTTTTGTTTAGATTTAAGGGTAGGATTAATCTCAAATTTAAAACATAATTAACTATTTATTATGTTAGTAAGAGGAAATGATAGATGAAAAGCAGGTAAAGCTTTTATCAAATATGAGTCTTGATTGAGCCGTATTGAGTTTTTCCTGCGGTGATTCATTACTTCTCCATGAGATACACTTAGTGTTAATTACAGTAAGACGTCGAAAATAATTTCCAAAGTCCTCTTCTTCAAAAATGCATCTTTGTGCTAAGAGAAAGGCATTACACATGATATATTGAATATATATTTAACCATGAAATATTTCTTTCTCAAAGAAATTGAGACCTTGATATGAATTTAATATATAGTTTCTACTGATAAACTTAAAGATATACTACTATTGCCTAAAGATAAACTACTATTGATATACTATTGCTTCTAACGAGTCTCACACAAGTATTGAGCAGATTAAGAATTAGTTTCTCTACTAAGAAAATTAAGGATAACCATGGATAAAGTATCCCTTACCTTGACATGTTATAAATCCTTCATTTAAATTCTTTTATGATATAAGAAATCAGACACTAACAAAAAGATAGAGAAAAATTTCATGGAAACTAATATTTTTTTGCTTCTTGATTGAAGAGGCAATTATTTAAATGATCATCTCTCTCTATTAGTCTAACTATAAGATGATTATCTTCCATGAAGTTCATATCATGATTATGGAATGAATTCTTGAATGTTAAATTCTCTATCAAGAAGTTTATAACTAGTGGTGAAATAGTTAGCACACATTTTACATTTCAATACAAAAGCTTACTTAAACATATTTCACCTTTGAAAAACAGAATATACATACTTGTACTATTATTTTATTTTCATGTATATATTATTATAATTTCTGAAAATCACTCATATCAAACGCTCCATGAACATATATGCTAAGCCCAATTACATTTTAAATTCAAAGATCCCAATGTTTTTAGAATCATTTGATTTATCAAGATCTTCGACATTGTAAAGGATTACCATTAAAAATATTATTATTTCTGTATTTACTAATTGCACAACCGGATATGTTCTTTAGTTAGAATAAAGATATAATGAATAAACTCTTGTGCTTTTAATACTATTTGAATAACAATAATACAGTACAAATTGTACAGTCTTTGCACTATAGTGATCATTGTACCTATATTTGTACATTAAATTCTTTTCTACTCTACAAATACCACCACTTGCTACTCGACTAAACCTTAAATCAATCTAAAGTTAAGTCTTTACTCTAGTTTGAATTTTCTACCTACATTATTCTTAACTTGTCTAACAGATTACTTGCTACCAATTTTATACACACAAAATCTAAGATTCAATCTATGCAACCCTTTTGATGATTGTACTTACATCCATAGAACATATTGTTCAAACTTGCATATGGGATTCCTTGATATCAACTTTAGACCTAAAAAACACCTTGAGATTAAAATTGTAGAATGCACAAGTTAATCAAGCAATCTCTTCATTCATTTTATCCACAAGTTCTTCTTGACATCATTCAACTCCCTTTTACTTCTCTTTCTTTTCCAATTGACTTTTATTCTTCAGTTTGATATTATTTTGCTTTCTTCTCTCTTTTTATTATTAAATTTCATATTATTTATGAAATTTTATTTTATAAAGCAATGTGTTGAACATCATGCAAAGAATCTGAAGTATAAACATAGCGAATGTTAAGGAATTTTTTCATTTCTTTCCAATTCATTATAACTATAGTGTTTTTTACACATATTAGACTTGTTGAGTGGAATCTATGTTTCTCTTTTAAACAAGCGTGTGTGGATTTTCATTTGCTTTGTCTTCCTAGCTTGAATTGAATGATCAATTAGGGATCTATTGATGATGTATTGTTTGCATATAGAGTCCAAACACTCAATATTTTGATTTTATTATTGAGTCCTATCAATAAGATGTTCTCATTCTTATCACCAAACTGTAATACTCCAAGGACAAGAGAACTCTACAAGAGAGAAAACACAAGTTTCACATTCAATACTCAGATCTCTCCAAAGGAGCACATACTCTTTACTATATAGCAAAGAGGACCTCCTCCAAAGAAGCCCCACTCTTGGATCATATACATAGATTGGTGACATGTCTGTGAGCTCCAGCCTTAGATTAGTTTCCTGGATGGGTGACATGTCAGTCCTTGTCCTATCTAGTTGGTCAAACATGTTTGACCAAAGGGAATCTTCTTGTAAGAAGCTCATAATCACATGGGGAAGGTACTGTTAGAAAGCTCTTGATGAGACAAATCTTGGGGGGAGAAGGCTAGTCCTTTTCTTTGGGGGGAGGAGAACTTTTCCACTTTCAAGGCCTAATTCATCCGTTTAGGACTTTGAAATTGGCTCTAAAGCTTTTAGGTTATTTTTTACTTCTGCTCTATTAGTAAAAGTACTCTTTTGGTGATGCCTCTATCTGATATATTTAGCCTATCCTACACAACATCCTTCTAGATATTACCAATCCAATTTTCACCTCTAGATAATATCTCTAGCTAGACATATTACAAACCTCCCCTCTTTTAAGACTCAATGTCCTTGTTGCAAAGTTGTTGCTCAAAAGATTGAACTAAGACCAATGCATTGGTCAAGTTGGTTGTTGGCTCCCATGTTGCCTCATATAGTGGGTATCCCTTCCAATGTACAAGATATTCCACAAGTGGATGGTGAGTGCCACAGATGCATTTTTGGAGAATGTATTTGACTTCATATTCCTATGTGTCATCAATGAAGGTTGGGCAAGGTCTACTTTCTTGGATGGAAGAGAAGTGGGGTGGTCAAGGTGCATATCTGCATAGTTAAGAAACATGAAATACTAGATGGATCTTTATGTATGACGGTACCTTGAGGAGATAGACCACTACACCGATTTGACAAAGAATAGAGAAAGGTCCAATAAAATGAGGTCTGAGCTTATGAGGGCCAACTAACTTGAGGTTGGTGGTTGACAACCAGACTTGATCTCCCACATTGAACTCCATGTGTTTGCAATGTGCATCTATGTACTACTTATACCAATTTTGGGCAATTTGCAACCTGTGCTTTGCATTCTCCACACCTTGTTGGATTCTAGACACAAAAGTGTTGATTACATCAACCTTGGTATCCATTGGATGCTTGAAGATGTGAAAGGATGCTCTCTATACATGAGGAAGAATGGGTGTGAATTGTGTAGAGGCATTCAGGAAATTGTTGTAAGCAAATTCCACCAATTAGAGTAAGGTATCTCACCTCTCTTGCTCAACCAAAGTAAAGCCCCAAAGCATGTCCTCAATAGTGCAATTTTCCCTTTCTATTTGTCCATTGGTCTTTGGATGGTAAGTTGTGGACATGGCCAATTTGGTTTTGAAAAAACCAAAGAGTGTTCTCTAAAACAAACTAGTGAATTGAGTGCCTCTATCTATGATGAGTACTCAAGATAGGTCATGATGGGAGAAGAATGCATCTAAGTACAATTGAGCTAGTTGCAATGCAATCACATCCTTGGTGGTAGGACACATATGAATCATTTTGTTGAGTCAATCAACAAAGACTACAATGGAGTCAAACCCATAGGTGATCTTGGGCAATTCACAAACCAGATCCATGCTTTCATATCCCTAATGTTGTGTAGAAGTGGGAAGAGGTTGGAGGAGGCATGTGGGAGCTTGATTAGAAGCCTTATTTTTTTGACAAAGTATGCAGCTTCAAACATATTATATCACATTGTTGCTCATTTTGGGCCAATAGTAATGGTGTTTGACTACATCCAAGATCTTGTCCACTCCAATGTGACCTACAATGGCATAATCATGACATTCTACTATGATGGTGGTTCTTAGATCTATGGCATCCGGGATCTATAACATGCCATCATGGAAGGTGAGTCCTTGGGTGCTAGTGATGCCTTTGGATGATTGAGCACCTATAATCTATGGATCAGTTTTTGTAGCAGCAAGAATCCTTGGCCAAAATTCAGGGTTCATCTTGATTTCCACCATCAAATTGTTTACCATCAGCATTTGGATGAATACATCTGCAAGTTTCTTCTTACATATCTGATTGTCATGTTGAATTTCTGTCTCCACTCCACCAAATCTATTAACAAGAAAGATCTTTCTATGTCTTGAGGTAGACTAGAGGTTTGTGGTCTGTCTCTACCACAATGCCTTCTCACCCAAATAGTGCTTCCAATGCTTGGTTGCAAGGAAAATGGCCAACTCTTCTTGTTTGGTGGTGTGATAGTTGCATTTTAATGGTAACAACTTGCAAGAAAAATATGCAATTGGGTGCCATCTATCCTACCATTCTTGTTGTAGGACTACTCATATTACTACACTTGATGCATTCGTAGCCATCTTGATTGGACGTTTTGGGTCATACCATTTCAAGATTGGTGCATGTAGTAATGCATCTTTCAACTCTTGAAAGGCCAATTTTTGTGTGGTTCCCCATATCCACTTCTTTGCCTTGCCCAATAGTGTTGTTAGAGGTTGTGCAATCTTAGAGAAGTCCTTGACAAATTGACAATAAAACCCCATCAATTCCAAGAAACTCTTGAGTTTAAGTCTAATCTTTTGGAGCACACTAGTTTTGAATGACCTCTATTTTGTTTGTTAGCACTTTGATACCTTCTGCATTTACTCTATGCACTAAGTAGTCTACTTCAGATTTTCCAAATTTGCTCTTTGAGACTTGGCATACAATTGATTTTGTTGTAGAATTGTGAGGACTTCTCACAAATGTTGCTTGTGCTCTATCATTCTCCTATTGTAGACCAAGATGTCATCAAGGAAGATGATAACAGATTTATCCAAGTACAAACAAAATATATCATTCAGCAAACTCATGAAAGTGGTTAAAGCATTGGTGAGGCCAAACGGCATCACCAAGTACTCAAAGTGACCATACCTTGTTTGAAAGGGTTGTTTTGTGTATGTCTTCTTCCTTCATCCTAATTTGGTTGTAACCACTCTACAGATCAATTTTGTTGAATTGCCTTGCCCATTGGGTTCATCAAACAAGTTATCCATGTGAGGTAATGGATATTTGTTCTTCATCATTTGTTGATTTAATCTCCGGTATTCAATACACATGTTGTAATACCACGAGCTAGCCATATGATCTAGATGTAAAATTTGGTTTGGTAACATTTAGAATTTGTGTTATACATGATGGTCAAAACAGATCAGATAGAAGTATCACCAAAAGAGTACTTCTACTAATAGAGCAGAAACTGAAATAGACTTGAGAACCTTAGAACCAATAGCTAGACATATGATTTAAAGGTGAGAATTGGTTTGGTAACATCTGGAAGGATGTTACACATGATGGACTAAACAGATCAAAAAGAGGTATCACCAAAAGGGGACTTCTACTAATAGAGTAGGAATCAAAATATACCTAAAATCTTTGAAGGCAATTTTGGAGGCCTAAACGGATGAATTAGGCCTCTAAAATGTGCATATCCCCCCTGATTTGTCTTGTCTAGATCTTTCCAACGGTACCTTACATGATTCTGAGACTCCTATAGGAAGATTCCCTAAAATATTCCCTTTGGTCAAAGCTTGTTTGACCAACCAGATAGGACCTAGACCAACATGTCACCCATCCAAGTAAGTAATCCAAGGGTGGAGCTTGATGACATGCCACCTATTTGTGTGCCTAATCCTATGGTGGAACTTCCTTGGAGGAGATCCTCTTTGTCTATATAATAAAGAGAAGGTGCTCCTTTAGGGCACCAAATGTTTGAGTGTGTAAGTTGTGTTTTCTCTCTTCTCTTGTCCTTGGAGTATTACAATGGTATCTGAGCAAGTGTCTTAGTCCAAGAGAGTGGATCACCCTCTTGGAAGAGCATGAACTACTAAAACTGAGTAGTTTGAGGTGGAGAACATAGAGTAATTGTTAGACTTAGGAAGGACTTTAGAGAGCAGACGGGATAGATGCACCGGGAGGACAATTTCCCGCACCTAGCTTTCCATCCTTGAATTTATTCCACATCAAGGTTATGTACATCTAGCATGAGAAAATGATGGTAGTGCTACTTTATCACTTTGGCGTAGAATTCATGGATAAGGTGATGAACTCACCAAAGCTAGTGATTCTACTTGTGGTGATATATGACAGAGAGTAGGATTTGACAATCTACATTCTATTATGATAATATGCATGTGAATGTCCCAAATCTTCTCCCTTTCAACACTCAAGTAGAAATCCATCATGTAGTGAGACCAAAAGTGATGTTCAGAGATTTTGTGGTTAGGAATTTTGGCGAGGAGTATTATCAACGAGTGATAGCTTTTGAGTTCCCAATGGTAGTTTTGATAGTTTGTGCACCATCCAGAGTGATCATATTGACTCTATATTGAAGTAGACATTAGCAATTGAGTGTTGCAAGAACCATGGATCCGTAATTGCAAGAGCTGGTGCAAGGAATGCAAGGGATGTTGAATGAATTTTGAGAGATTAAAATGACCATGGAGACATTACAAAGTCAAGTGCAAATCCTCAAGAACAATCAAGCCATGCAAGAAGAAGAGTTGTCTCAAAACCCAGTACCTGCGATGGAAGTACTTGGAGAGGCACTTGTGCCTACGAACCCTATCGATGATGAAGCCACATTGCTACTTCGGATGAGGAAGACCTGCAACATCAAGCCTTACAAAGAGTAGTGTATGATGGGAATAGTGGAAAATTGGATCTTGAGAATGAATCAATAATTCAGATTGTTCTCAACAAAGATCACGGAGCATGTTGCAGGCATGTTTGCATGTGGGTACTTGACCAATAAAGCCCTCACATGGTATGATGCTTAGGAACGATCCATGTTGGCGGAGAGAAAGGAGGTCACATGGACAGCAATGCAAGAAGGATTGCTGAAGAATTTTTAATCGGTGGATTCTGTGCAGATGGCTCAAACCCGACTGAGACATGGGGATTGAGACAAAAGAATAGCATACAAGAGTATGTGGAGGTATTTTTGGATCTACAAGTTGCAAAAACCGATATGAGTCCAACAGAGGCTCTCGACAATTTCAAACAAGGGTTAAAGGAGCGGATTTGCCAAGAAGTCATGGTGCAAAACCCTCGCACGGTATTTAAAGCCATTGCTTGTGCGTAGAGAATAGTAGGAGCATTGAGTGGAGGTGAAGGAGTAGTTCCATCTCAACATTATTGGGCAAAAATTCCACACATGGGTGGACCAGTACCGTTGGAGTTTGGTAGCCTTTGATTTTGAGATCAAGGAGCATGACCGCTTCAAGGGGAGCGTGGACGAGTAGAAGAACAAAGAAATGGAGTCCCACAAGGAGAAGGAACTCAAGGAGAACAATGATTTTGTTACAATTGTGGCCATATTGGGCACATATCTACCAACTGTTGCACTCGTTTCCCTAGAGGTCCTCGGCCTTCATATAGGCAATCTTTGAATAACATGGAGAAGCGCATTGAAGAGGAAGAGGTGGAAATCACTTTGGAAAACAAAGATCACCAGTAAATGTACCTCGCGGCTTTACTAGCTCAATAAGGAAGAAGAGAAGTGAGGGAAGGAAGAAGACTAATGCGCAAAGATCCCAAAAGGCAACCTCACAATTGATTGTCGTGAATGGAGTCCTAGAAGGCAATCAAGTGAGAGTATTAATCAATCTGGGAGCAATAAAGAATTTCTTATCTTACTTTGTTGCAATAAGATTGGGAATGGATCTAGAGAGGGATAGAAGTGAAGAAGTAGAGTTGCCTAATGGACAAATAGAGAGGATTGAATCATTACCTAGACGGGTAACAAACTCTATAGGAGAATATCAAGAAGCAATTGAGTGGCAAGTGATACAATTAGCTCGTTATGGTGCAATCTTAGGCATGCCATGGATAGAGCATTACAACCCTATGGTAGATTGGAGGAAGAAAGTAGTGAGAACCCACCAATGGTCAATCATTGGGATTAAAGAAAAATCACCCAAGCAAGATCTGCCTTTATATGTCATAGGGATGGCAAATGTCTGTAAGACCAAAAGATGTTTCATGGGTCTAATAAGAGAAGTCCAGAGTGCACAACTTGATGGACAAGTTCTTGAGAAATTGAAGGCTATGGTAGATGAATTTCAAGATGTCTTTCCTGATGATCTACCCTCAAGATTACCACCAAAAAGGAGAGTAGATCATAAAATTGAGACACTCACTGGGAAGACACCTCCTTGTAAGGCCCCATATCGCTTATCACCTCATGAGTTGGAGGAGTGTAAGACTGAAATTGAAGAGATGTTGTAGAAGGGGTTCATTCAACCTAGCATAGCACCATACGGGGCTCCTATCTTGTTTGTGAAGAAGAAGGATGGTATAATGCGCATGTGCATTGACTATCGAGGTCTCAATCAACAAACGGTGAAGAAAAAATACCCCTTACCTTTCATGGATAACATGTTTGATCAACTCCATGGAGTGTGATAACCCAAAAAATATCACTTTTGCGGTAATCAAGTAAGTAAAATTTGTTCTCGCAGAGATACGAGTCAAAAATGTCCAAATACAAAGTCAAAGGTCACAATGTAGTTCTTCTTGGTTGTGTCTTTAATCTCTCATGTAGAAACCACACCCAGAAGAGAGTAACAAGCACTGATTTGCAATCTCATCACAAATTCACACTCCTTAATCACAACACCTTCAATTCTTTCCAAACAATGTTGATTGTGATGATTTAGTGTAAAAGACCGAAACCAAGGAGAGAAATAGGAGAATGGAAACTCACATTGGGACACTTGAATGAGGGAAAACTCCAAATGCCTAGCATGAGCTTCGGCCTTGGTATTTATAGGTAGCATACAAGACTCTTGAAGCTTCTCAAGAAGCTTCCTTGAGCTACTTTCTTGGAGTGCAAGCCAAGTTAACTAGGAAGTTTCTCAAGAAGCTTCCTTCTAGAAGCCGCCTACTTGGCATGCAAGCTAAGCTAGTTAGAAGCTTCCTTCTAGAAGCTACCTGCTTAGGGCACAAGTTAATTAGTTGGGAAGCTTCCCAAGAAGCTTCTTAGATGCTTCTAGAATATTCTAAGCTATTTTGTCTTATTCTCTACTTCGTAAGCCCGACTAACTTCGTCTTTAAACTCCATATTGTTACATATTCCCCCGCCGCTAGTTGGTGACATCCTCGTCGCCGGTAAAGCTTTGAAGTCCTTGATGGCCATCTGTGCATTCTGGAGGTGAGAAAGAGGTTCCCATGTGGCATCATGAAGGGGATACCCTTTCCAAAGGACCTTATACTCTGTATGTTGGCGACGGTCTCGTTGAATATGGCGACGCGGGGAAGGGGAGGTTGGACTCGAGAGGAAAAGGAAAAATGGTTAGGAACAAAGGGTTTTAACTTGGAAACATGAAAGACAGGATGGATACGCATGTGACAAGGTAAGGCAAGTCGTTAAGCAACAGGAGAGATAATGTGGGTGATATCAAAGGGTCCTATCCAATTAGGAGCAAGTTTATGAAGTTGGGTATCAAGTGGGCGAGGGAGGTTACTAGAGGATAGCATGACTTTATCACCAACTTCAAAGGTGAGATCACGACAATGATGGTCCGCATATTGTTTTTGGCAATTCTGAGCAACAAGGAGGTGAGATTTGGCTTGTTGGAGAGATTGGGATATAGTGGTCAAGAATGTAGAAGTATGAGGAACCTGAGAGGGAGGGGGAGCAAGAAGAGAATCTGGAACAAGCAGATCTTGGCCAAAATTGAGAAAGAAGGGAGAAAATCCGGTGCTTGCCTGTTTGGAATTGTTGTAGGCAAATTCTGCAACTGCAAGACATTCATCTCAGTTGGTATGGTGGACATTGACAAAGGCCCGCAATATATCCTCCAATGTACAATTGGCGCATTCGGTTTGTCCATTAGTTTGAGGATGATAGGCCATGGATAAAGCAAGCTTGGTGCCGAGTATCTGGAAGAGTGCTTGCCAAAACTTCTCGGTAAATTGAGCATCTCGGTCGACGATGAGTACACGTGGTATCCCATGATGCTTGAAGACATTGTTGAAGTAGATTTGCGCTAAGGTTGGAGCATCCACAATATCACAGGTTAGTGCCAAGTGGATTTTCTTACTAAGCTTATCCACAAACACCACAATTGCAATGTGTCCTTGTTTTGTCTTTGGCAAGGATGTGATGAGATCCAAGCTCACATGCTTCCAATGAGCGGATGGAATGGCAAGTGGTTGAAGGAGTCCACTCGGCTTTTGGTTGTTGGCCTTGTTCCGTTGGCAACTTTCACATGATCGAACAAAGTCTCGAACATCTTGTGTCATGTTGGGCCACCACCATTGGCGTTGGAGGGTGCCCAAGGTCTTGTCCACTCCCATGTGACCAGCTATTGGTAAATCATGGGCTTCTTGAAGGCGCACAAGTCGAAGATCACCTTTGGCTGGAACATAGATCTGGCTCTCCCGAAAATGGCACTTCACTACAAATGACTTCACCTCAATTCACACTCACAATTACATACACAACGTTGATGCACGGAATCAAGCTCAAGCAACAAGCACTACTTCACAGCACTTTGCTTTATCTATTCTCAGAAATAATGAGCATTGAACAACAATTTCCTACAAATGTCACTCTTAAATAGTGAAGCAAACAATAGTTATCTTCCTAATGTACCGCTTCCTAGCAACTCTACAAACTTGTAGATCCAAAATGACAATGCACCTCTTCATATCTGCCTCTTCAAATCTCAAAACTATTACTAATCCAATCCAATGTCTACTTCTTCCTTGACTTTCAAACCTGATCCCGAAGTAACTTCACTCACTACTACTCTATCCTCAGGTTTCAGAACTCCTAATTCCTCTACCAAATCTAACAGTTCTCTTTCCAGATCTGAAATTCCACTAGTGGGTAATCTATCTAACTCCTTAGCTCCTGACCCACTCTTCTCTAATGTCTCCAATGGTAATTCCAAAGACATCTACACTCCTACTTCATCTACTTCGGGTTTTTCTCTAACATCCTTCCGAAGTTTATCTATTTCTAATTTCACTAAGTCTAATCTAATTATGATATTGTCTTCTACTTCCAATATCTTCCTATCTACACAAGTTCTTAGACTGATCAACAAAGCATTCAAGTCTTTGTCTTTTGCATGTCTCCTCCTTGTCTCCTGCACCAACAACTTCAACTCATGCAGCCTTGTCTCTTCAATACGCACACTGCCCTCTGTACTCAACATCCCATTCATCCTGATCACAATCTCTTTTAATGGCTCCAATCTCGTTTTCCTTTCCCGTTCTCTATATGCAAGCCAATCTTCTCTGTACATTGCCAACTTTGCTTCAAATTCAACTTTCACAACCTCCTTCTTCTTCTCCTTTTGCACAATCTTCTCTTCTGATTGCGAAGTAACTCTCTCAACCTCTCTTCTTCTCTATACCGCACTGTCAACTCTTGTTGCCACAGCTACTTCTTCTCCTCTACACTCTACATCACCCTATAGAGCTCTTATTCTTTCTCGGCTACTCTTGCCATAGCATGGATAATTTCTAGTCTTGAATCAACAAACTGCTGCTTCAAGTTTTCATATTCAGCAATTTGTCTTTCCCTTGCTATAACACTTTGCTCTATCAACTCCTCCCAATGCTTTGCTTCTCTCCTCAAATTCTCAATCATTTGATTCTATACTAATGCATCTACTTGTAGTACTTCCCCTTCTTCCTCACCTCAGATTATACTCTTCTTCAATTCCAAGTTCTCTTCTTCTAATCGTGCTAACACCTGTAACACAATCTTCACCTCCGGACACTTTGACTACATCTCCTTCTTCTTGTGTTCTAACTTCACCAATAAGGGGCACATAACCTCTCATAGGTACTCCATTCCTTCACTCGGAGTTACCTTGACTTGCAGAGTAAACTCCTTCTTCACCTCTTCTTCTCTTGATACTTGTCTTCTGAGCTGCAGTCGCCGTATAGGAATGGATGCTTCACTCTCCAAACTTGCATTCTCCTCTTCTCTTACCTTACTTGGCCCCGCTTCACACTTTGCCTTTCGCCTGGAACAAACTCCTTATTGAAAAGTAACTTTCCTCTCTTCCTACTCTGGCACTTCGTCTTCTAACTTTGAGTTACCTTTCTCCTCTATCTCCATCATGGCTTCTTCTTCCTTGGGTACCAATGTCATCTTTCCTCCATCGTCGCTGTCACTACTCGTGTCTCCACTCTGCGGTGTGAGCTCGGGTTCTTCTTCTCTTTCCAAGTCTTTGGACTTGCACTCGGCTTTGCCCTTCGATTCTTCCTCCGATAATGAAATTACCACCATACATTTCCTTGGGTTTACTCTTCTGGTCTTCCGAGGTCTTATTTTCTTGACGTCTTCTCCTTCTCCTTGCCGACTCCTCTTCTTTGATTTTGGAGTACTCATGTCCAACTGCACACTCTTCCGCGTCTGCGCGTAGTACTCATTGCTACTCCTAATCTGAAGAATGTACTATTGTTCCATTGCGTCAACATCCTTTCTTAAGTCGGGATGGAAATGTGACACCATTCTGTTGCGCTCCGCCGCATTGAGCAAGTTCAGCCCCAGATTAAAATGCACTGCAAACGGCACAATGTAATGTGGAGGCAATTTATCCCGCAAATTCCACACCATCCATCTTGTTTGCCCATGAAAACACTTCACCCAGTTAATCGGCTCTCCTGAAAATATCTTATGGAAGAACACCGCTTGGTGTTTCATCACATAAGTTGTTCTCTCCGGCTTCAAGATTGCCATTAGAGCACTCATGATCCCTTGCTTGATAGGATCCTTGTAACTATCTACTTTGTGTCTATTTTTTGTGTGCTTCAAAGAGAAAGCATCTCTCACCTCTTGGGTTTCTTTTGCTACTTCTCCCTTCCCCAAGAATGTGGCACCTTGCTCCGCATCTTCTCCTCTTTCGAGTACTAACCTCCAATCCGACTCCGACCAACAAGACGGATTACCTCTCTTCCCCTCTTCCTTGAGGCCATCAAGACATCTACTCTCAATTATCTCAGTCATGAACTCTGGAAAGCTCACATTCAAGTGCCACGCCAAGAATGTGATCTGAAGTTTGCTCAAGACTTCAATTCTTACGATCACATCTAACCTCCAAATTGCATGATTTCTCATTGTGAATTCAGAGTTCTTCTTCCCTCCTCCCATCTTCCTCTCTTCCTCTCTGGGCTAGGGACTATTCTTCTTACTGATTCTTGGATTAGCTCTCTCTAATTCTCTTCTACACACCAACGCGTCTTTGACTCTACTTCCCTTCCCACGATCTCCTGCAAGACAACTTCTTAACGGCAAAGGAAAATTGCTTGTCATTGCTTTGTCTTTAGCCTGATTTTTATAGAGTCGTGCCTTCTTTGTCTCTCTTCAATTTGAGTTTCTGCCAAGAAATAATACCTCTTGCATGCTTGTGTCATTGTCAAGTGTCCTTTACGTGTATGACCGCCGTTTTTGAATGGTCTCTTCTTGAATCTCTCGCCCCAAAGGAAAGTTGTTACATTGTCCTTGCCTTGGGTTTAGCACCCCCAATATGAAGACTCCTTACTTTGGGTTGTATGCTGACAGGGCAATTCCGAGTACTTTGCCTTATG
The DNA here is from genome assembly GCA_948567375.1 of Lunularia cruciata. Taxonomy (NCBI): domain Eukaryota; kingdom Viridiplantae; phylum Streptophyta; class Marchantiopsida; order Lunulariales; family Lunulariaceae; genus Lunularia; species Lunularia cruciata. The sequence continues at coordinate 47,867,155 of OX419758.1, forward strand.
ACTCAAAGCCACATTACATCGGGTTTCATCCCAAAGACTCTATTCTTTGCCTTCTTCGGCCATACAAGCGCAATCCGACTTCTCTATACACTTCTTCTTCCCCATTTCAAAAAAAACAAAAAATATGGGTACCACATGGAGCGAGATACTTCACCAAATTGGACTTGCGGAGCGGTTACAATCAAATCCAAATTGCAAAGAAGGATGTGTACAAAATTGCCTTTCAAACCTGGTATGGCCACTTTGAGTATCTTGTGATGCCTTTTGGCCTCACCAATGCACCTACCACTTTCATGAGTCTAATGAATGACATATTTCATCCATACTTGGATAAGTCTGTTATCGTCTTCTTGGACAATATCCTAATATACAGTAGCACAATGACTGAACACAAACAACATCTACGAGAAGTCCTCTAGATTCTAAGACAGAATCAATTGTACGCAAAAATCTCAAAGTGTGAGTTTGGCAAGTCTGAAGTAGACTACTTGGGGCATAGAGTAAGTTCAGAGTGCATTCAAGTATTGATAGATAAAATAGAGGTAATTCAAAAATGGCGTGCCCCAGAAGATCAGACTCAACTCAAGAGCTTCTTGGGGTTGACGGGATTCTATCATAGATTTATCAAGGACTTTTCCAAGGTTGCACAGCCTTTAACGGCACTACTTGGCAAGGGGAAGAAGTGGACATGGGGAACCGCACAAGAGTTGGCCTTTCAAGAATTGAAAGCCACCTTGGTACATGCACCAATCTTGAAATGGTATGACCCAAAACAACCAATCAAGTTGGCTATAGATGCATCAGGCGTAGCAATAAGAGCAGTCATACAACAAGAGTGGCATGACAGATGGCATCCAATTGCATATTTCTCTTGAAAGTTGTTATCGGCAGAGCGCAACTACCACACCACCAAATGAGAAGAGCTGGCCATTGTTCTGGCAACCAAGCATTGGAAGCACTATTTGGGCGAGAAGCCATTTGTAGTAGAGACAGACCACAAACCTCTAGTCTACCTTGAGACACAGAAGGATCTATCTCATCGCCAGATTTGGTGGGCAGAGTGGCAACAATGCTTCAACATGTCAATCACCTATGTGGAAGGTAAGAAGCAACTTGTAGATGCATTCACCCGCATGCCAATGGCCAACAACTTGGTGGCAGAGGTTACGATTAACCCTAAATTTTAGCCATAGATTCTGGCTGCTACAAAACCTGATCCGTAGATTGTAGAAGCGCAATAATCCAAAGGCGTCACCAACACCCAAGGACTCACCTTTTGTGATGGTAGATTATGGATCCCAAATGTCCTAGAATTACGCACAACCGTTCTAGCAGAATGTCATGATTTGGCCATTGCAGGTCATGTCAAAGCGGATAAGACCTTGTATGCAGTCTAGTGCCATTACTATTGGCCCAAGATGAGCAACGACATGATGGACTACATGCACAGCTGCCTACTTTGTCAACAGAACAAGCCTTTAATCAAGCTCTTGCAAGGCTCCTTCAACCTCTCCCCATGCCTACCCAACGTTGAGAACAAGTGAGTATGGATCTCATTTGTGAATTACCCAAGACCACCTCATGGTTTGACTCCATCGTGATCTTTGTGGACCGGCTCAACAAAATGATTTCATGTACATCCTACCACCAAGGATGTGACCGCTCCACAACTAACTCAATTATACTTAGATGCAGTCTTCTCTCACCATGGCCTGTCTAGAGTACTTATCACTGATAAAGGTACTCAATTCACCAGTTTGTTTTGGCAAACACTCTTTGGTTTCTTCAAAACCAAGTTGGCCATATCCATAACTTATCACCCACAAACAGATGGCCAAACAGAGTGGGCTAATCGCACGATTGAAGACATGTTACACGGCTTCACCTTAGAAGAGCAAGAGAGGTGGGACACCTTACTCCCGTTAGTGAAATTTGCTTACAAAAAATCAGTGAATGCATCTACACAAGTCACTCCATTATTCCTCATGTATGGTGAGCATCTCTTCACACCCTCTAGCTTGATGAAGATCCGTCCAATAGCTATCAAGGTCGATGTTGTAAACACATTTGTTTCTAGAATCCAACACGATGTGGAGAGCGCCAAGCACAGATTACAGACTGCACAAAATCAATAGAAGTAGTATGCTGATGCACATTGTAGGCACATGGAGTTCAATGTTGGGGATCAAGTGTGGCTATCAACAACCAACCTCACATTAGTTGGACCTTGTAAGCTCAAACCTCATTTTATTGGGCCTTTCTTGATTCTTCATTGCGTCGGCGATGTGGCCTATCACCTCGAGCTACCACCACACATGAAGATCCATCCAGTGTTCCATGTTTCCCTACTACGCAGATATGCTCCCCGATCAAGCCAAGGTCATTCCCCACAAGACCATGTCCGACACTCATTGATGGCATAGAAGAATATGAAGTGGAGCGTATTCTCCAAAAATGCATGCATGGTACTTGCCATCTACAGGGTGGACTATCTCATACAATGGAAAGGTTACCCCCTCTATGAAGCAACATGGGAGCCCGCTGCCAATTTGACACATGCACCGATGTTGGTGAAAGCATTTAAGCAACAATTGCACAACAAGGATGTTGCGTCTTAAAAGGAGGGAGGTCTGTAATACCATGAGCTAGCCATATGATCTAGATATGAAATTTGGTTTGGTAACATTTAGAATGATGTTATACATGATGTTCAAAATAGATCATAGATAGAAGTATCACCAAAAGAGTACTTCTACTAGTAGAGAAGAAACCAAAATAGACTTGAGAACCTTAGAACCAATAGCTAGACATATGATTTAAAGGTGAGAATTGGTTTGGTAACATCTGGAAGGATGTTATACATGATGGACTAAAAAGATCAAAAAGAGGTATCACCAAAAAGGGACTTCTACAAATAGAGTAGGAACTGAAATATGCTTGAAATCTTTGAAGGCAATTTTGGAGGCCTAAATGGATTAATTAGGCCTCAAAAATATGCAGAACCCCCCCAACATAGGAAAGGCTGGCCTTCCCTCCCCCCCTACTTTGTCTCGTCAAGAGCTTTCCAACAGTACCTCACCTATGTGATTTTGAGATTCCTACAAGAAGATTCCCTAAAAGATTCCCTCTAGTCAAAGCTTATTTGACCAACCAGATAGGAGCTAGACCGACTTATCGCCCATCCAAGTAAGTAATCCAAGGGTGGAGCTTTATGACATGTCACCTATTTTTGTGCTTAATCTTATGGTGGAGCTTCCTTGGAGGAGATCCTCTTTATCTATATAATAAAGAGAAGGTGCTCCTTTGGGGCACCGAATGTTGAGTGTGTAAGCTGCATTTTCTCTCTTCTCTTGTCCTTGAAATATTACACATGTGAATTGTTCCATCCTTCTTCTTCACAAAAAATATAGGAGCCCCATATGGTAATATCTTGGGTTGGAGAAACCCCTTCTGTAACATATCCTCAATTTGAGCCTTATATTCCTCCAATTCATGAGGTGATAGTCAATATGGGGCCTTACAAGGAGGTGTCTTCCTAGGAAGTGTCTCAATTTTATGATCTACTCTAATTTTTGGTGGTAAACCTATGGGTAATTCATCTAGAAAGACATCTTGAAAACTCATTGACCAAATCTTTCAATTTCTCAAGAATTTATCCATTGTATTGGGCACTTTGGACTTCTATTATTAACCCTATGAAACATCTATTTGTCTTACTAATAGCTGTGGTCTATGACATATAGAGGCAACTCTTGCCTTTGTAATCTTCTTTTAATCCCAAAGACCTTCCATTGACTAGTGTTCACTACTTTCTTTCTCCAATCCACAATGGAGTTGTAGTGCTCCATCCATAGCATACCTAAGATTGCATCATAATGAGCTAATTGTATCATTCATCACTCAATTATTTCTTGATACTCTCTTATAAAGAGTATTACTTTCTAGGTAATGACTCAATCCTCTCTTTGACCATTAGCAAATGCTACTTTGTCATTCTCATCCTTCTCTAGTTCCATCTCCAACCTTATTGCAATAGAGCAAGACAAGAAATTCTCTCTTGCTCTAAGGTCTATCAACACTATCACCAGATTGCCTTCTAGCACTCCATTTACAATAATTAATTGTGTGTTTGTCTTCCTCTATCTTTGCACACTTGTCCTCTTCCTTCCCTTGCTTTTACTCTTCTTCACCAAGCCAATAAGGCGCGAGGTACATTTACTAGCAATCTTTGTTTTCTAATGTGGTTTTTGCATCATCTTCTTCAATTCATCTCTCCATGTGGTTCAAAGGTTGCTTGTATGGAGGCCAAGGGCCTTTAAGATGACGAGCATGACAATTGATGGCTATATGCCCAATTTGGCCACAATTGTAACATCATCATTATTTTGCTCAAGCCCCTTCTCCTCATGGGACTCCTTTTTCTCCTTTCTTTGATGCATCTCCATTCTCCTTGGAGGGGTCTTGCTCCTCGGTCTCAAAACCAAAGGTTGCCTAATTCCATGGGAACTGGTTCACCAAAATGGTGTCTCAACCTGATAGTTTTGCATTGGTGTTATTGCTTCACCTCTTCCAAGCACACCTATTATTCTTTGAGTGCATGCAATGGCTTCAAAAATAGTACAAGGATTTTGTACCATTACCCCTTGGCAAATCCGCTCTTTTAATCCTCTTTTGAAATTGTAAAGAGCTTCAATTGGACTCATATCTATTATCACAATCTGTATATGAAGAAATGCCTCCATGTACTCTTCTATGCTATTCTTCTACTTCAACCCTCAAAGTCTGGTTTTGTAATACTCCAAGGATAGGAGACCTGAAGAGAAACACACCATGAAAAACACACACTTTCACACTCAAACTTTGATGCCCCAAAGGAGCACCTTCTCTTTATTATATAGGCAAAGCGGATCTCCTCCAATGAAGCTCCACCATAGGATTAGGTACATAGATAGGTGACATGTCAGCAAGCTCCACCCTTGGATTACTTACTTGTATGGGTGACATGTCGGTCCTGGTCCTATCTGGTTGGTCAAACAAGCTTTGACCAGAGGGAATCTTTTAGGGAATCTTCTTGTAGGAATCTCAAAATCACGTGGGTGAGGTATTGTTGGAAAGCTCTCGACAAGACAAAGCAAGGGGGAGGGAAGGCCAGCCTTTCTTGTGTATGGTGGAAATTTGCACATTTTCAAGGTCTAATTCATCCGTTTAGGCCTTCAAAATTGCCTTCAAAGATTTCAAGCATATTTGGTTCCAACTCTATTAGTAGAAGTCTCCTTTTAGTGGTACCTCTTTCTGATCTTTTCAGTCCATCTTGTGTAACATTCTTCCAGATGTTACCAACCCAATTCTCACCTTCAAATCATATGTCTAGCTATTGGTTCTAAGGTTTTCAAATCTATTTTGGTTTTTTGCCCTATCAATAGAAGTACCCTTTTGGTGATACTTCTATCTGCTCTATTTTGACCATCATGTATAACTTCATTCCAAATGTTACCAAACCAAATTTCACATCTAGATCATATGGCTAGCTCTTGGTATTACAGGTTTGAGCCATTTGCACAGATTAGAAATTCTTGAGTAGCACTTCTTGCATGGCTATTCAAGTGACCTCTCTTCCTTCTACCAACAATGATCATTCCCAAGCATTATACCATGTGAGGGCTTTATAAGTCAAGTACACACATGCAAACACACCTGCAAAATGATCAATGATCTCTTTTGTGCACAATCAAAGGTATAGATTCATTTTTGAAATCCAATTTTCCACTACTCCCATAGAACGTTGTCCCGTGCAAGGCTTGATGTTTGCACATCTTTTTCATTTTTTGTAACAATGTAGCTTGGTTGTTGATTGGAATCGATGTCATCGGCATGAATAACTCTCCAAGTACTTTGATTGTTGGTGTTGGTTGTTGAGACGGCTCCCCTTCTTGCATTACTTGATTTTTCTTGATAGTACATATTTGATTTTTCAATTCCTCCATGGTCATCTTGATTTCCCAAAACTTGTTCAACATCTCTTGCATTCCTTGCATCAACTCTTGCAATTGCGGATCCATGATTCCTACACACGGCCAATGTTCAGTTGCTACTACCTTCTTCAATAGAGGGTTAGAATGATCACTCAAGAAGGAGCACAAACTATTGGGACTATCATTGGTTTCTTAGATGCTATCACTTGTTGATATTATCCCTCACCAAAATTCCGGCCTACAAAATCCTTAAACATCACTTTTGGTATAACCATATAATGGATTTCTACTTGCATGTTGAAATGGTGAGGATTTGGTACATTCAAGTCCATAACATCATAACAAAATGTAGATTGTCAAATTGCACTCTCTTTTGTATACCACTAAAAGTAGAATCATTGGGCTTGGTGAATTCATCCCTCTATCCATGAATTCTGCTCCAAAGTGATAAACAAGAGATACTATCATTTTCTCACGCTAGATTTACATAATCTTGATGTGGAATGGATTCAAGAATGGGAAGCTAGGTGCAAGAAATTGTCCTCCAAGCGCATCCATCCCATCCGCTCTCTAAAACACCTCCCAAATCTAGCAATTGCATTATGTTTTCTCCCCTCAAATTACTCAATTTCAATAGCTCGTGTTCTTCTAAGAAGGGTGATCCACTCTCTTGGACTAAAATAGTTGCTCTGATACCATTGTAATACTCCAAGGGCAAGAGAACTCTACAAGAGAGGAAAAACAAGTTTCACACTCAATACTCCAATGCCCCCAAAGGAGCACAAACTCTTTATTATATAGCAAAGAGTACCCTCTCCAAAGAAGCTCCACCCTTGGATCATATACATAGATTTGTGACATGTCAGCAAGCTTCACCCTTAGATTAGTTGCTTGGATTGGTGACATGTCAATCCTTGTCCTATCTAGTTGGTCAAACAAGTTTGACCAAAGGAATCTTTAGGGAATCTTCTTGTAGGAAGCTCAGAATCACATAGGTAAGATACTGTTGGAAAGCTATCAAAGAGACAAATCATGGGAGGAGAAGTCAAGTTTATTTTTGAGTGGGAGGAATCTTTCTATTTTTGAGGTCTAATTCATTCGTTTAGGCTTCCAAAATTGGCTTTGAATTTTTAGGCTATTTTTGACTTATGCCCTATTAGTAGAAGTAATCTTTTGGTGATGTCTCTATCTGATCTAGTTAGCCTATCCTACATAACATCCATCTAGTTGTTACCAAACCAATTTTCACCTCTAGGTAATATGTCTAGCTAGACATATTACTCCTGCACTCTACTTCTTTAACCTTGAGGATTATTCTATTAGTGAAAATAAACTATAAGTATATCAAAATAAAACTTATAATAGTTTTATTCTTGATTTATCTAAATAATTGTAAGTAAATAAATTAGGTTCTATGTGGCCTTAGTTTACAAAGTAGCTCAATAATCTCACATTGACTTATTCATGCTTTCAAGAACTTCAATGATTTTCCTTGCTTTGGCTAAGTTGGTCAATCTACCCATAAGAAGGACCATGATGTGTGAAGAGTTTGGATCTAGATATACTTTTTTTTGGATATATCATTCCTACAATTTGCAACCTTAATAAATTCAAATTTACTTGTTTGTCTTTAGTGCTTACCTGTTCAATCATTCAAATGTTATCATTCATTACTTCTATCTTTTATTACTTTGTCTTATTCCATTTAACATTACTTGTATGGATAACCTCATTCATCATTTTAGCCTTATTCCACTAGATATTATCTTCTTAGATATATTCATATTTATTATGGATCTATATTTAGCTAAATAATTATGATTAGATTACCATAGTAAAATAGTAAAATAACTTCTAATTTATACTTAAAAATCTACTAAAACATACTCATGGAAGTACAAAGAAGTTTTCTCAGGATGATTTGTCTACTAAAGTATTTGACACTTTCCTAGGGTAATTTGGGAAGGAAATTAATAGCTAACTTCTTTCAGAAGCAAGTCTATCATAAATCCTTATTAGCAAAAGAACAAAAAAAAGTTAATTGCTTTTCTCTCTAGCTCAATCTTTATCATTATATAAGTAAAATTGCATTAAGTGCTTCAAGAATAATGAGGGACTTAGGAAACAAGCATCTTTCCAATTTGACCTTTTCTTTTCTCTAAGCTTTATTCTATCTTGTAAACATTACATCAAAGCCAAAGAAATTTTCATTGCAATGTTAGTCTTGATACAAAACCATAAGTATTCTTCTAGAGTTTCCTTTTTGTAGATTTTCTAATAAAGTTTGATTGGTGAAATGTTTTGGTACTTGTCCTAAACTCATGAATATACTTATGTTTAGGTATCTTATTGGAGAGAAACCCTAGAGATCACCTTTTGTCAAATTTTTTGTTTATACATGATATCCATGATTTCACATTTTTCCTTGGATCTTTATGCTTGTTCCTCTATAAAAAGTTGAAATAGACACTCTCAAGTTCAATGAAAAAATATATATAATACACTAGCATGTTACTAAAGTGATGGATATAGAATACTTTCAGAAAGCGTTTAACATTGACTTCACTATCAATCTTCATATTGTTTGCTCAATAATACAAATTTTTAGCTCTATTTCTCAAAGAATATCTTATTGGAAGAAAGAAACCTTGGATCTCTTTGTGAATTTGTTATTTCATATGTGTCCATGATTTCACTTTTTTTCTTGGATCTTTATGTTTTTTCCTCTCCACAAAGGTGAAATATACACTATCAAGTTCAAAATATATATAAGTAAAGTAATAGATATGGAGTGCTTTCAAAAAGCCTTTAACATATTAACTCTACCATCAATCTTCATGTTCTTTGCTTAATAATACAATCTTTAACTATAGTTCTCAAAAAAGAGTTCATTATAAATCTTATACTTTACTTAAATGCCAAAGATTCCTTAGATAGATCTATATTTCAACTTCCTATGCTTCTATACATCTCTTATTGGGATCATTGAATTTTAAAGAAGTAGAGATGACTGCATTTAGGTTATTATTTTTAATTGCTCCATGATGACTATATTTCTTTCATATATTCTCTTAGATCCAAAAAAAGAAGTATCTGTAATTATTTTAGATAATACTTATACCTTTGTTTCATCTAGCTTCTATTCACAATAGACATGAGCAATTGGGTAATCAACTCAAGAAGGAGAGGAAAAAAGTGGAATGTTTATCTTACCGTCTTGTATTTACTGGTTTCTTAGAACGTTCTTTCATATTGAATCTTGATAGTAGGTTTAGTCAAATAAGGTGGGAAATTCATGGTGCTCTAGATAGTTCATAGATAGGTAGGAGTCATAAAAGCTTTGAGTAAATCAAGTTTTATGAATTGTATCTCTCGATATATGTTCAATCAAATGAGGTGGGAAATGTATGGTGCTTTAGATAATTCATAGATAAGTAGGAGCCATAAAAGCTTTGAGTAAATCAAGCTTTATAAATTGTATCTCTAGATCTATGTTTAATCAAATAAGGTGGGAAATGCATGGTGCTCTAGATAATTCATAGATAAGTAGGAGCCATAAAAGCTTTGAGTAAATCAAGTTTTATGAATTATATCTCTAGATCTATCTTTTGTTAGCTTTCAATCAAGATGGGAAAAATACTTCTTCCTTCTATGATGTCTCTTCTTTTATCATATATCTGATTATTTTTTTTAGTGCATTTAAATATCACATTATAAAATATTCTAGAAACATTATTTCTATTATATAAATCATTTTCTCCATTTAAATTTTATTAGCATTTTTATAGTAAGGTATATGTACTTGTATTACTAAGGTATTTGTTTAAAAACATTTGATAACTCTTAAATGGGTCTAGTTTCAAAAATGCTGTCAGAAAAGCCTAGAAATTTTCACTAAAGATAAAATAAGAACCTTTCTTAATATAGCTATTTGGATCCATTATGCATGACAAGGTCTATGATATTTCTTTTAATTGGTGTATGCTCTAATACATTGTAATATTATTCAGTACCATCAGTTATAGGATGTATCATTTATGATCTTATCAGAAAAATTGATAAGCTAAGATTTTTATTTGATTTTTTTTGTATATAATATAAGACCTTTATAAAATGTTTCCAATCATATATGATATATTTAAAAATTTCATAAGATATAGATTAGTCTTTATTAAATTAAATCAAATCAAATCAAATTCTTAATATAGAAGTTTGGATATCTGTATGATTTGATAGAGATTTTCTTTTGGTTTTTGACAGCAATGGCTATTTATTTAAATACTCGGTAGCACAATCTGATTTTCAACTACGATCTGTATCATAAAAAATTTCATATCAAAACTTAATTAGATCATATTAAATTTGAAGCTGGATTTGAGATAATGATAATTGCATCTAAAACAACTTTGAAACCCCATTATTTATCTTTGGTTAATTTCAATGAATTTCCCCTTTGTTATGGAAAGCTATAAATAGCAACAAGATTTCTGAAAATGTATTTCAGAAAATAAACCATAAATATGTCATTCTTATTTTAAAATAAAAAATAAGATAAATCTAAGGAGAATAAATTGTCCAAAGTCATTCTTGATCATAAATTGCAGTCCAAATTATTATAATTTATAAATTTACTATCTAAAATGAAATTTTCTTGCATACTAGAATGCTTAGAATGGTATTTGTATAGGTACTTCTGTTAGAATGGCATTTTGTCTAGAATGAAGTATGAGTTATATGTAAAGGAAACATATTTTGATGTTTAAAATTTTATTCTACGTAAATCTATATCCTACATGTTCTCTTCTGAATAATTTTGCTTAACATGTTCATTCAACATAGCATATATATTTTAGATGTTCTCTTCTGTATGAGTTTATGGGAAGCATCGGTAACCAATGATAGTATATAATACATATGTATTATATAAATCTAAATGAGATCAAAAGAATGATCATATGTATTATATATTTTTTGATCTAGATCAAAAGATAAACTCTCATATTCAAAACAAGCCTTGAGAATTACATTTTTCAGAGAATTTGGATTAGAAATTTAGTTTTTTAGTTTGCAAATTGAGATAGTTTGTACATTTGAAGGTTAACCATATGGTATATACTCTATCCGTTGGGAAGTCAGAAGATCAAACAGATATCAAGACCTACTATAAGACTACTCTTTAAAGAAAGCAATCAAGTAACGAAGAGAGAAGGGGACCACATAGAACACAAGAAGGATGGGAAGAATGTTTTAATGAAGGTTCTAAATTACGTGAGTATTATTTAATATTTATTTTCTTTTGAAATTTATCATGGAAAAATAATTATGCTAATTTCTTCAGTTGAAAGACACATGTTATGATTTTCATTTCAGGAAGTGGTCAAAAATATTGTTATTGTAAATAGTTTATATTTTTCTAGTTTCAACTCACAACTATTATGGAAAACTACATGAATTTCAGCAATTCTCTCTGTCTGCAAAGTTTTACATGGCCCTCTTTTGTTAAACTATTTCACGCTCTTCGAACAATTAGAATCTGCTTTTGTCTCTAGCAGACATCAAAACCATTGTACTTACGTGATTTTGATCAAAGTGCTATTTTATAAGTCCAGAAATTTCCCTCTGCTCTCCTTTGGAAACAAGAGTATATTATGCCGTTTATGACTATGTTCTGTCAAAGTGATTGAACACTAGGTGACGGGCATGTGTGCCGAAATACTTGTGACAGAAACTACTGCAGTATCTGTCTTTGTCTTTTCAGTGTTAGGACAGATTCATGAGCTACTTCGAGCAGTTGGTGTGCAGCCTTTACTCTCATTACTTGATGATGCTCATAAGTGTAGTCATTGCTACTCAACCACCTACATTCCTTATCTTTAGTACATGGTAAAACCTATCGTGAAGAAACAATAGCACACAACTACTAGTTAACACCGGGTTACAAAATCCTCTAATACACATGTCCGTCTGGAATTCAAAATCCGCCTATCAGAGCGTATCTTGTACCACCTTTGGATGGTTGATCTCCATGCACTTACGTGTGGAGATCGAGATAGAGTGAAACTTTCCAAGTCAAAAAAGGATTCAAATATCGATCATTTTCTTCAAGACTATTGGTATTTCGACATCTTCGTGTTGTAGTAGACTATCAAACCTCAAAGTTGCATGGACTCTATAATACACTCACGTTGTGTAGTTTTCCCTGTATTACTAAACATGCGGGTTGTAAGTAAAGCATGGAGATGTGGTGCCTTCCTTGATATAAAGTACAACATGAAAGATTGGATTACTTTGACTTGAGAGTGTGCAGAGTATCTTCTAATCTAAAGTTTCCCGCACATCGTACTGAGAGAATCCGGAGGGAGGAGGCAAAGGGGCTTCCGATCTTTTGGCAACGGCTTGTAGTCTGATTGTTAGATACGGTTCTTCTTTCGCGACATGTAGCACGTGACGGCGGCCGCCTTGAGTCTCCTGATTTAGCGACGTCGCGAAAGTATGATGTTTGACGTGTGATCAAGGTTTTTATCCCAGTAAACGGCCCAACTTTCCACGAACACTTGTTCTTGCTAACTAAGGAAGGTGGAACGAACAATTTTTAAGAGGATCAAACGTCTAGCGCGCAGCCATATTTCCACTTCTGTGGGAATCTAGGAGACATGCGCAAACGGCCGCCAAATTCATGCGGGATGCGGCCGAAATGTCATTTACGTTCATTCTACCGCCTCCGTCAGAGTGCAAGACAGGGTTGTTGCTTTTCTTATCCGTCCTAGTTTCTTCATGGTTGGTACAAAGTAGGTTCTTATCACGCCAGCTCTCGATATAAAACGCCAGGATACGTCTCCTCATACTCTGTGACGTCTCACGATCCGTCCCTCCCAAATGTTGGCCGCTTTACCAAAGGTCCGCGCCCCCCAGTCTACTATGACAGGACGCAAAAGTTCTTCTAAAGCAGAAACTGACAAACTTCTTTCCCGCATGCTGCCAAATCGTCAGTTTCACAGGCAGCAGTAAGTTACCACCGTAGGAGGAACGTTAGTCCAGTCCTTGGACTTCGAGCATCAATACCGCGGCGAATAAACGAGCTCTGTGATTGCAACTTTCCGGTGCGCTTTTTCAAGCGCAGTGCCTTGGTGCAACCTCTTTGATGTCATCCGACTTCCACGGCCGGGGTGATTTAACGATCAAGAGAAACCAGAATGCATAGCGAAAAGGGCGACCGTGTAGAAAACACGAAGGAGGGGAAGACCCCATCAAGCAGTACAAGAGTGAGACAAAATAGGTAAAATGGGATTAAGTCCCAATAGAGTCGATACCAATTTGCCTGGCGTCGCCAAGCGAATTTTGAGTGGCTTTCGAGCCGGTCTCGTTACCGGGAAACGTTAGCTTACGCGAGCGTCATGGTCTTAGGACACACATAGATACCCAATTTGCCTGGCCTAGCAAACCAAATTTTGAGTGGCTTTCGAGCCGGTCTGGTTACCAGAAAACTTTAGCGTACGCGAGCGTCATGATCTTAGGACCAGCATAGCCTGTATATGATAGATACTACCTTCACTTTTGGTCCGCTCAAGTTGGGGCTTCCAGTCAATGCTCCAACAAAAACCCGTCCCCGCTGATTCATTCGAAAGGCTTGTGAAAGGTCATTGGCCTTGACGCCAAAGGTTATAGATTAACCTCGGGGAGTTTGAAATTTTTTAACACAGGGAGATCGAGACCACCCACCCAGCCCCCAAGTTTAATTTCCATCTGAGGACTTGAACGAACGGTCCCACCTTAAAATTGAGTACTGTACTACACTGTACTCTAAGAAACAATACCGTTGGAGGCGAAATGGGGGCTGGTGAGAAACAAGCCTCTCCTTGCTGGACTCTAGACAGTCTCCACACTCGACTTCTCGGATTTTGTCATTGATGCCTGATTTACCTGAAGTGAATCATCTGGATTCTGGACTCCGTTGTTAGGGTTTTCATGTAGACTGGGCTATTCAGGTTTACTATCCATGTGGTATCTCTGACTCCTTGTCGCGAGTTTGATATACAGGAGAGAGAAAGTGAGTTCTGGAAGACGTAAGATTCTGGGTTGAAGCCTTGTTGGAATTGAAATTCAAGCTCAGAGACTGATAACGAACTACTGTATGTTGGAGATTAAGGGAACCTTAAAGTAAGTCAACTTGGAACATGTGAAGTTGGACCCACATTCGACGGTCATTCAAGGGCTTTTCCACCGGTGCATGTCTGGGTCATTGGATTGAGACACACATGCTTGCGTTTAGCAATCTGTCAATTTAAATGTGCTGGGATACTAAGAATAAATGCACATTTTATTTTGCATCAAGCGCTTACTTACAGAATTGTACGAATATTCCATTTTATTCCGGGACAATTGTGTATATCAATCTGCCGTAAATAGTTTGGCCACCTTAGGCTACTTTATCAATGCATGTGGTATCAGGATAATCTAATGTTCCAAGCATGCTCAAAGGAGACAACAGTATAATCTTCAGGCACTTCTGAAGTTGAAGTAATCTGGTCAAAATCCTGATATGCCCAAAGTAGATCAGTCGTACGACGTTTCCGTGGTCGTGCTTGTTGATGTGACTCCTTCTTTCGGACATCAACGAATGCATGGGCTGATTCCTTATTGATTCAAGATCATGCTAGAATAAATTACAGTAATAAGGAAGCCACAGGCCCAAGTGGTGAGAATTCATGTGAGTCGGCTGGAAGCCTGGAACATTACATGCTAGATCTTTACTTCATCTCGAGGTCATGAGTGACGAGCTCTAGTAAGCCTCAACTTTGAAAAAAATAAATTCGCTAATGAATTGATCATTCGGTTCTTTGATTGCTGAATTCCGTCTATCAAGTCAAACACGAATGGTTTCTCTTCATGCATGTTATGACCTTGGTGCGGCACGAGATGTTACTTTTACTTTTACACGACCTGTAAAAGTAAGAGATGACAGTACTGTTTTGAAGATGGACGCTGGTTCTAAGTGTAGCTTCATGTCATGGACCGGCGTCCGTTCTTCTTCTCATTCGTAAATTGTTCTGCGGCAATCTCACTAAAAAGGGCGATTCTCGAGAATCGCCCTTGTCGTGGTAAGAACGTCGGTCCATACCCTCCTCTTATGAAGTTCTTCTAGAGGAAATGAGGGCAGTTATCCACGAGAAAATTAACATATATTTTCTTGTAAGATCCACTCTTGTCGTTAGTGTGTCTGAATACAAAGGATTCTCTTCATGCGACTCAAATCATGTTTCCTTGATAAATCGCAAGATTCTTTCATGAGTTACTCTCCAAACTTAAACCATGAGCTTTCATCAATCATTATTCTGAAATTCAACCTGAATGTAAAAGAGAAGTGGAAGTATACGGTATAAAGTACAAATTTGGCCCCAACCGACTCCATTACGCAGTAATACATAAAACTGTGATCAACGATACTGATATAATACCCATGTCTTGGGTTAATATATGATTGTTTTTATCACGGTTTCATCCATTTCTAGAATACAAGGCCCAATATTCTATTTGTTCTTTCCCGTGAAGTTGGAGCATGTCATGGGAAATTCAAAGAAAAGCTCTCTCGGAATATTCAATATTCATGGATTCCTTCATTACTCCACGTTGAGCTTAGAACAACAGAAAGTTTCTGAGTATCCTGAAAGTAAGTTCTAAGCATGACACTTGTAAATCAGAATGCATAAGAGGAAATATCGTTCTTATAGCGCAAGATGAAGTCCACTGGAGATGCTTAGATCTCTCCATACATGGGTGTTGAGTATGTCTTGAGGTGAGTAAAGCAATCCATTACTTGCTATTGCTAATGGTCCTCCTTTTACAGGCATGTCTTCTTGTGGACCGAGATGCACATTCTTTGACTTGGGATATCCGAGTAGTCCAATGCCGCTTCCAGAGATAGAAGATACTGTGCTCCCTACAGTACAGTGGCTGACCTTTTCCTCTCCAACTAAAGAAATTTCAAGCTGACGTATCCGATTGCAACCATGGAAGGAACTTCAAGCAGCAGTTTAATGCTGCTGGAAAATCAACGTAGGGATTGGCCAGTCAAACGCGTCACTCCTCTTCAGGTGGTCCCACTGCAAGGTTTAATCGTAAAAGATAGAATAGCCCAAAGAATTTGCTATTACTTCCTTGGTTGAAAAACAAGTCACCGTGACGATTGATTGATGTCAGCACCGGGTCTCTCTCTTTCAACACCAGGCTGAGGTAAGTACCGATCCAGAGATTTGGGTCCTAAGTGTACTAATGAAGCGGAGCCAACAAAGGAAGAGATCCTGATTAGGACACTAAAAAGCTCGATCCAGTACACAGCGAGCAGTCGCGGAACCTTCCACCATGCTACGTCTTTTCGGACGAAATGCCAGGCCTGAGGTCACACGGTTGCACGAAATTCGTTCATGTGAGACAACTCAGAGGGTCGTACAGTAACGACTGAACTACCAGTAACAATTTGATGCTACCAAATTGTTACTGGCAAAATCTCTCGTCACCATTTCCTGGTATGAAATTGCCACACCCAAAATCCGTCGACTACCATCGGGACATTGTAAATAGAAACTTTTAGCAGTAATGCCTAGCTAACGCAGAGCTCGGAGAAATCTTCTCAACAACCGGTTCATTACCCGATTAGACTGGGACCACCGGCTATTACCACACTTTCTGAGCTATTCACGGAAGTATCGTACAAAGCACATTGCCCGACAAAAACGTCCCGGTACTACACTACTATTCCGGTACGCACTATTTACTTACCGGAGCGATTCAGCCGATTACCAAGTTGTGGAGTCCACAATCAACCAGAAGAACAGTAGGGAGTTTCATAAATAGGTTTGAAAGATGTCTAGGGGATAAATAATAAATTTTGTAATAATTTTTAGTGAACTCTGTAACTATACGAGATTGTAATAATTGAACGCTTTGTAACTTCAGTTAAGTGATATATTTAGCTAATTGCATTCATTTATAAGAATCAAATCTTATGTTAGGGATGTTTTGGAATGTCGTAACTAAATAAATGATTGTTAAAAGAGTGACTTGTTTCCTCAAGAGGGTGGACACGTAATCATTTAGTCACGTATTGATTATCTGGTTTTGTATTCAAGATCTAAAATGGCCCCGCCCAACAATTCAAATTTGTAAATTGAAATTCATCACCCTCTAGAGCAAATGTGCGAGTTTTCAGGCAAGTAACGGTGGTTTTGTAGCTTCGAATTGGTGTGGGAAATGATCAGCACCGCTGTGCGGCAACCAAGAAATTGATTAGAGTGCGACGATTCTCACACTAGGAGTGCAACAAACTTTTTGCAATGGGAGATCAAGTACCGCGTTTTAGTGTAGGAGACTCCCTTATCGACGCTGATCCGGGACCTATAGTCATCTTTGGATTTGCAACCTCAACAGCCATTAGGGAAATTTGGAGACTTGTTGAGGATGGCTTCTTCTATGCTTGGCAAAAGCAAGGAGGATGAATGATTTCGCATGGCAACACACCATTACAGCCAATACTGGATTATTTGGAGGACCCCAAGCATTTTGCACAAATTCATGGTGGGAATTGCAAAAAGCCCATTCAGAAATCGACCGCATTTAGTTTCATGGCAACCTTTTTGATTAGAGAGGGTATCGGATTTCCTATCTCTATGACAGGTGATAGACTTTACAAGAAATGGTTGCGGTACATGAAACAATACAAAGAAACTTGAGAACTCAAGAACAAGGCTACGGGAGAAGGTCTCACCGAGAAGGAATATGGCAAAGGGTGTAGAACTATAGAAGATAAATTGAATGGAATGCGCCCGCATTTTGCAAGAATGGAAGCCATGTTTGGGAGTAGAGCAAACATAAGTCCACCGGCAATGGTAAGTTTAGGAGATTGTAATCCTAATTTGAGCGAGATTTGGGAGGCTGGCAAGGAGGAGGTCCATGAAGGTGCGCAAGAGTGCTCCCAATTCTCATCTCCTCCAGAGGTGGTGCTCCTTGACTCGGGCCCTGAGTTTGCCGCAAACACCCAAGGGGTGGAAATTTTAGCAAGTGGCATGGAGAATGGAATCCTATCACCAGAGGAGTCTCCATTTGTTCCACCGACCAAGGACTCGCCTTTCATTACACCACCACCGCCTTTAATTTCTACAAGAGATGGATCTGATTGTGCAGGCCAAGAAGGGGAACATGACCCAAAGAGGAGGAAAGGTGGAATATCTGCAAGTAAGGTACCCAAGTTGTCACCTAATATGTCATTGTCTCAAGATTTAGCAAAAATTACCATGTTAAAGGGAGATAGTATAGAATCCAGAGAGAGGTTACGACTAGCTGAACTAGAAGCCACCAACATGAGGAAGAGAGAGAAGACAATGATGAGAATGGAAGCAGAGCGCGTTAGATTACAGACAGAGAAGATGAAAATTGAAATAGAGAAAAGAAATTGAGTGCAGATAAAAGGAAAGCTAGGCAGACAAACACAAATTTAAGGAGAAGAGTTTAGAATCAAAGCGCACTCATGAAATCAAAATGAGTCTCATACAAGCAAGGAAAACTCCTGAAGAAATAAGTAACTATTTTAAAGTGCTCACTCAGGTTCAACGTCCATCATACTCTACTAATAATGAATAGTATACCACCATGTTACCTTTATTATGATTCTAATAAAGATGAGTTATGGAAACTTGATAAATGCTTCTAGTATCCGCCTGATGCAACTTGTTACCATTCAATTCCTCACAAGTTTTTGTTTTAGATGTTGTCTTTACCACTCCGTTCTTGTATTGTCTTTCTTGCACAATAAGCCCAAGATGCCGCTAGTTGACGCTCATAGCCGCCCAAAAAGTCTCTCCTGCCGCTAGTCACCGCTTGTTGCCACTCAATCCAATGGAACATGAGAAAAAAAATAAAGGCAAGCAAGTTGTGTAGGGTGCTTGTGGGCGCTCGTAGCCACTCATTGGCGCTCGTAGAAGGGATTGAGTGCTAGTAGGCGCTCATGGTTGTTGGGTGGCCCCTATGTAGGCGCCAAATGACTCTCGTGGCCACTAAGTGGCGCTCAATGACGCTATGAAAATGCGCATGAAGGCGCTCGTAGGCGTTGGGTGCCGCTGGGTGGCACCTATGTAGGCGCCAGTTGACCCTTGCAGCCGCTCGTCGGCGCTCAACAAACATGAAATTTTTGCCCATAGTTGCTCGTCGGCGCTTGACAAACATGAAATTTTTGCCCATAGTCGCTCGGAGGCACTTGTTCGCGCGCGTAGACACTAAGGGCCGCTCATGATGTGTTTAGGGTTGAGTGTTTAAAGAGAAATTGCGCCCATATTTGTAAGGTGGTTACAAGTTGGATACAAAAGGCACAACTCAAAATTTAGGGTTTAGGAAATACAAGAGTTAGACCACAATGAGAGTTCAATATGAGATATGAATATGAGTATGATAATATGAGTTCAATATGAATATGAGAGTTCACAAGTGTAAACTAAAACATAAATGTATACATGGGGAGAAATGAAAATAATATGTATATAAATGGGGAGCCAATAGAACCTAAACCTATGACTATGGAGGTCGAGGGGGTGAAGAAGAAGAGGGAGATGCACTATGGTGTCTAAGTGCTACTACTGCATCCTCAAGTCTATGACGATATACATGATGTTGAATCCTAAATGGACTCAATGACCACCATAGGGGCCACTCACTCTCATCCAAGTCTTGATGCCTAATACCACTAGCAAGAAGAGGATAAGGGTCACAACTATAAGAACTCAATCTACCTGATGTCCACTCCTCTTCTGCCCAACTAATAGTAGGCCTATCGTCATGGACAAATCTGTCCAAAGCACTCATCAAAGGGTCAAATGACCAAGTGTATGATGCTCTATGTACCCTATAAGGACGGAAGTGGGTAGGGTGGATAGCACCATGTGGATGGTTCCTATAATAAGAGAATGCATAACTATCTATGATCAAAAGATCATGAAGAGGTAAACCTAATGAAGTCAGATGCTCATATGATCTAACTCTAAGTCCTCTAAACTTTGAATCTTGTTGTATATCTCTAGAGCACAAACATGCCATGAGGCAAGACCCGGTGTGAACTCCCTCAGGGAGTTCAGACCACTACCACATGCTCCATAGCAACCACTCCACTCCATCTGGAGTAAGATCTATCCACAAGATAACCTCAAAGCGTAGCAAACAGAACTGGATGAAATGGCAAACACCAGGATGGGCCACCCACCCTACAGGCCCGGACTGTATGTGAGGGAACCAATTTTGCATAGTCGTCCCTCTTTCCCATGCACGGAAACCGATAGCACCGTGAATCCATAATGAATACATACAAGTAACATCCATAATAATAATCTTCTTCTATAGGAAGCCGGGGAAGAGGATACGTGGAATATACTCTCCAGATAGACAAATCCTCTCTCTAAACTTAGTCTGAGTGCCCTGAGTCTCCACACTATGAGGTAACACATGGGTGGCATCAGTTTGGGTCTGCATCTCATGACAAGTATGGGTCTCACGAGCAATAGTACGTAGTTTGGGTCCAAGATAAGCCACACGAGCCCTCAAATGAGCTAGACTAATCCTACTCTCCTCTACATGAGCTCTCATCTGAGCTAGACTACTCTCGCTCTCCTCTACCTGAACATGTGCACTCTCACACCCCTCTATAGCATATGCTAACTCTTGTGCCTGATTATGTAACTGGAGCCTGTAACCCTCCGCCATGGCACCAGCACCTAGTATGTCCATGTCCAAGTCACCTAATCTCTACTCTCTCTCCATCTCAAAAGTAAGTAAGGTCAGATGCCTCTCCTCCTTTGCAACAAGTAAATCCTCTCGCTCACAAAGGAGTCTCTCTTGCTCTAGTACTAATCTTTCTCTCTCCTCTACACTTTCCAATCTACCCTCACGCTCAAGCACTAATCTTTCTCTCTCCTCTACACTCTCTAGTATACTCTCACGCTCAAGGAGATTTCTCTCTCTACACTCAGCCACTCATACACAATCATCTAAAATGTGAGTCATGTCAATTGAATAGGAAGGAGGTGAAGGTACTCTGAAATGCATGGGGTCACCAACTCCCTCCACAGATGGAGGAAGTGGTGAAGGGGAAGAAGAGTGAAAAGGAGCTATCTCAACAAAGGGTAAGGGTTGTGTCTCAACATAAATCTATTGAACACCTGTTCACAAGTGGTACATTTAGTTATCCATCAAGTACAAATTCATATTTGAATATACAAATATACAAGTTCACAAGTTCTTTAATTCAAGCTTCTTAAATGAATTCATTTATTAAATCCGGTAATGGTATATACAAAAGAACTTTGTATGTTTTCTAACATACAAATATATGACAATATATATATATATGACAAAACTCAAACCTAATCAATCAATCACTCACCATCCTCATCATCTCCCTCATCTTCCCCATCATCAGTAGTCTCGTCCTCATCCAAGTTATCTGCATCCTCATGATCATCACCGTGCTCTCCCTCATGTATAATCTCCTCCTCTCCATCACTCAGGTACATCACGTCCTCCTCTGGAATGAAACCTCTCTCCACAAAAAGATGTGTGAGTACCTGTCCAAGGAAGGTGACTCTGAACCTACGCTCCTTAGGACTCATCACTTGGCTTTGCAAACTCCCCACCTCCGCAATGATAGCTCTAAAAGCTAACTCTCTCCAATCATAATCCTCCACACCAAATCTCCTCAACTTGGTCTTGGTGTTGAGTACTAAATGCCCATGTACAATCTAGGGCCTAATAGTGGGTGCAACTAGTGCACCCATCAACATGAAGAAAGCTCTGAATGCAAGATATACACATTGCCTTGCAAGATATCTTTTTGCAACCTTGTCCCTTTGTGGAAATCAATCTGAGATAGCTGTGTAAGGAACTATCCTCCGTCTTGGTGTTCTCCCCCTTGGCATAGCAAGTGCATCTCTAACTATATTTGCAATCAATTGAAACTACCTACCTCTTACCAAACTTGTGCAAGAGACCTTGTCCTATGAACTCACAAACTCTGTACATGGAATGACCTGCACAACCCACCAAAAATTTTAGCTCAAACTTCTGTCACAAGGACTCAAACTCAGGGGTGGCGCTAGGTGGCGCTAGTAGATGCTTGCGCACAGTCTAGGAAAGAGTGGAGTGCCGCTAGGTGCCATTGGTAGCCGCTCAAAGCCGTTGTCGGGGGGCGCTTGACAACATAGGGTGGCACTCCCAACCACCGGTGGCACCCGTAGAGCACCGGGAGGGCGCTCAAGGCCGCACGGACGCTGCCCGTAAGCACAGGTCTGCTAGATGACAATGCGTGATAGTGCAAGGTCCGCGCAGGGCCGCCAAGTGCCGTGCAAGGACACGGGAAGGTGCTCACGCAAGGAGTAAACGGGATGGGGATGCCGCTGGAAGACGCTTGTCAACGTAGGACGGCGCTGGTAGGTGTTGCGGGTCAAGGATCCATGCAAGTAAATCTGCGCAGCCTTGTGGGGGCATTGGGTGCCACACGGGGTTGTTGGGTGCCGTGGAGGAGTGCTGAGTGGCGTGCGGAGAAGGCGCTCGTGTGCAGGGGTTTAGGGTTTGGGATGGTGCTAGATTGCACTGGATGGTGCGGGGGGACGCTGGGTGGCATTGGTGATTTGAAATCAATTTCCAGAAATAAAATGAACATGTCAAGATGGAATGAAAAGAAAAAAATGATGAATGTTTGAAAAGTACCTCTAGCCGTGGATAGTGAAGTCCAAGAGTTATTTTCAGCCCATTATATCTAGATTGACCTCCCAAATTCCAGAAATAGCAATTCTAACTTGATGTTTGTCCAGCAAACACCACTTGATAAAATTGGTTGGGTGTTGAATGGTATGGAATGCAATGAGCCAATCTCCTTCCTGAGTATTTCTCATGTCGGGCCCGTCAACTATCTTTTCGTATCCCCAGATTTTTGCCATGCTTGAAAGGAATGTGCTCTTGAACTTTTTTCTCTCTTCTCAATCACTTCTTCTCGAGTTGTGCTTCAGCCAGCCAGCCAGGATCCTTGCCTCTCTCCTTCCCCAGTCTCAAAATGTCACCTGCACACACTCTGCCTTGCAAAATGACTCTCAAAATGACCCTCCAACACCCTTTGCCTCACAAAATGACCCTCAAAATGACCCTTTCTCCTTCTAAGTACTCACTCACAAATTTCTGCTCCAAACACCCCATGCACTCAAGAATAGAGCTTGCAAATGATAGGAATGGAAAAGAACACATGTTTATATAACCCAGGCTCACAGAAAAATACTCAATCCCAAACATACTAAAATGTACACTTTGGAGGCAAAATTGCATTTTTCACACCCAAAGAACCCAAATCCCGAGCGGTAACATGCGGCACTCCACGTCGCCAACCGGCGCAGCCAAGCGTCGCCCTATTCACGCAATGCCTACCAGCGCCGCCTAGCAGCACCCACCATTGGCGCATACCAGCGCCTATGAGTGCATGTAATATGTGGATAGTTCTGAGCGTCTGCCAGCATCCGCCAGCGTCTATGAGCGCCACTCTCAGTTAATTTTTTAAGTTTGTGAGCGGCACCCAGTGTGTACGAGCGCCACTCCCGATTAATTTTTTAAGTTTGTGAGCAGCACCCAGCATCATCTCCCGGTGTATGCAAGCTCTGCTCATTTTTCTCCAAGTGCTTGTAAGTGTCAACAAGGACTTACAAATGTATAGATTAAGCTTCATAGAATTATTTTTGCATCCACATGATGTTCTTATCATAATATTACATCAAGAAACACTCATGGTCTAAGAAAAGGACTCATGGTCTAAGTTACTAGACTATGAGAAATGAGATGAATACTGAGAATATATATTTTATTATAGGGAATCTCAATCAAATCAATTGAGTATATCATCATTGTTATAATCAAGACAATGTTGCATCACCCTTGATCTACTTTCTTCTCTACCAAGTTCTATACCCTGAAATGACATTTTTGATTCTATTTGAGTCTCCTCTATAAATCCGTCATCGTCCTCTGACCAAAGGTCAGACCTATTGATTAAAAAAGTATGTAAAATAATGCACACCGATACCCACTTTAACAAATAAGCATTTCTACTATTGTCTTTCTGTTGCACTCTTAGCTCACAAAGAGAATGCCATCTAGCTTTCAATACTCCTATACAATGCTCATTTATCACTCTTGCCTTTGCTAAATATTTATTGAACTCCTGCTTGTCTTCTGAGCAAGCCTGCTTGAAAGCGGGTACTAGGTGATGCATGGGTACATAACCCAAATCACCTAAAAGGTACTCCTTTGCCTCAAAAGTGCGACACCTCCCTCTTTGGTTCAAATCATTCCATAGTGATGATTTTTTCAAACAAGTCATATCATGACATGACACTGGCATTCCTGCAAATAAAAAAAGGCCATACTTTTAGTAAACTAAACAAACAGGATAACCAATGCATTGCAAAAATACTAAAAAAAATAACACATAACATGAACCATACCTCCGGAGAAATGTATAACTCTCCTTTTATCATCACAAATAACTTGGCCATTTATAGAATATGAACCCTTGCGGCTGAAATATATTTCCCCGTCCATAGTTGGTCAGGCTGTAAGAGGGAACAATGTGCCATCTACCAAACCAACACAACCAGGAAAACCTTTCAGTGCAAAAACAGTGGATATCCTTTTCCTCTCCTCGAGTTTGGGCCAAGCAACTTGACTCCTCATCACATCTAATATGGCTGTCATAACTCTATCAGTAAAAGCAATTGTTGAACCAACACTAATGCCCCAAATATTCAAACCCCGTGCAACACAAGCTCCATTGCCGTGATGCCCAAATCTATCCAAAGCTAGGGCAACTTGGATCCACACGGGTGTTTGCTCTCTTCGATACCTTTTCTCAAAAATCGGGTGAGTCTTAATCAAATCAACTAATATTGAAAAAGAATCCCCATCCATTCTAGTAAGCTGGCAAAAAGCCTTAGTATCTAGATTTCTAAAATAATCCTTCACAAACTCTCTACTACAAGGGTAAGTAACATGGGGTTCCAAGTAATGATGAGTATGTGCATACTCCCATCCACTAATAAAACATTCTATCATATCTAAATCTCCTCCTAATTCCTGATCTTCATCTTCTAATCCTGGTAGCGATATCTCCAAATCTAATTGAATCATCCATTGAATACATTTTCTAATATTTCTGGTTAGTTCTAAACTAGTGCTCACTCTCGGCATGACAAAACTCTATTTTTAATCACCACTGAAGACTCCTTATCCATGAAGGGGATCTCTCTTCTCCGCAAAGGGCATCTCTCTTCTCTAAAGGGGATCTCTCTTCTCCACAAAGGAGCATCTCCTTCTCCCTATGAAATTTCAGCAAACGACATCTTTGTGCGCAAAAAAAACAATTGGTGCAATTCCATTTTGTAATAAGAAAACAAATTCATGAAT
Source organism: Lunularia cruciata (assembly GCA_948567375.1). Taxonomy (NCBI): domain Eukaryota; kingdom Viridiplantae; phylum Streptophyta; class Marchantiopsida; order Lunulariales; family Lunulariaceae; genus Lunularia; species Lunularia cruciata. The sequence continues at coordinate 47,892,603 of OX419758.1, forward strand.
TTCACTTATTACTCAAGTGGAAGAAAGGTATACAAAAGACTTGTACTTGTACATACTTGTACAAAAGACTTGTACAAAAGACAACTTTTTTAAATAATGAAATTGAGAGTAACACTTGAAACAAAATCACTCCTCACTCTAACCTTCTCACGGGGCTCGCACTCAAATCTTCCCACTCCAAATCTGCTATGGTCTCTCTAATCTTTGCCTCAAATCTTTCCACTCATGCTCCCTCCAATCTTCCTTGGAAAAAATTTGCCCAATTGCCGCTCATCATTTCCTTTCCATGGGTGTTCTCAAACATCCCCGGATTCCCCAAATGCTCCTCTTGGTGGCCGTCACTTTCACTCTAACCCTAAACAAAAACTTAATTAACCCTAATGTGCAATCAATGCACTATGGAGTGATAACAGAAAATTCCTTCTCCCTTATTTTCTACAAACCACCTCATATGGAGTGTGCTAATAATAAGGAACTTGGCCCCAACTCCGTAACATTACCATTTCTACCTCCCAGTCACACACCATACCCATTTAGTCAACGCTTTGTAACAATCTATATGAAAAGTTTAGAAACTTTGTAAAACTATTTCTGAAACCCCCTAGTATGAGCAAATAGTCAAAGAATTTTTGCGTTTCTCCCTTATAAACGCTACAAGTGTTGCGCAATTTTATGCATAGGTTTCTAACCTTGGTGAAAGATTTTTATACTTTGTGCCCATCTAATTCTTGTGATGATGGAAAGGACTACTGTATCTAGATTGTATAAAAAACATTAGATGTTCCACATTGTGAGTGTTATTTGTTTCACTTGATTGAACAATGTTAATGGAGGGTTCATTCTACTTAGACAAAGAGTACAAAGCGGCCAAGAAAGATGTAAAGAGGCAAGGTCCAAAGGTAGCATAGGGAAAATTTGAGCTAACAACAAGCACCTAAGAGGCCAAGCAAAGACTAGTCTATTCTTGAATTGTGTGTAGACGTCTTCCAATCATATGTCTAGTAAATAGGGAGGGAATACCCTAGCCGTGTGGGATGTACCTATTGCAGCTACTTGACGGTGAAGACCCCAAGCTTGAGTGCATTGTAACATGACTGATATGTGCTATCAATAATAGGCAATGAGCATGGTTGGAGAGACTGCCATTGCTCCTCTCATCTGCAAAGAACACCGTGTTGCATCCTTGAAGAGACCATCAAAATGGTGATGTAGACATATGAAAATCTCAATCACTAGAGAGACAAAGGTATTCAAGGAGAGTTGGTGTGCATTGGGGTCCTCATTGCTCCTAGAGGCAATGTTTGATGTTGCTCCCACCTGTGCCAATGACTCTGCTCATGGAGGGTTTTCCATCACCATGTCATGCAAGGTATTATAACTATTTATGAAAGTAACAATATCTGCTTGCACCCAACAAATAGGTGATCTTGGTAGATCCAACCATCACTCAATCTATACTTGGGCACATGTAGCTTGTAGGATCTGAGCAATTGTATCACAACCTACAATATGGATTGGACTTCCTATCTATTGCACTTAGTAAAAAGTATATCCCTTTCATGTCATATGAGGAGCCACATGTGCATTGGTCTAGAAGCCCTATGAGGATTGGATGTGAGAGACCCACCTTCAATTGTAGTCTTGTGGTAAACTCCTCAAAAGTGAATCAGAAATAGCCAATCAAGGATGAAGCTTGGAGTTAGGCCCCAAAGCCTTTCCTCTTCAAGAGAGGATAAGGCACATCAATGAGGATGCTAGTAAGAGTATGAGTGTGCATACGTGCACTAAGATCCACCCAAATCTTCCTAGAATCTAGGGATACAAAGTCAATAGGCTTGGGGAAAGACATGCACACAAGGTTTGACAATAAGTCACAAGTCAAGCAAATATATGACTAGAAAGCATAAGTGCTTGAATCCATTGTCGTAATAGGTCCCAATAGAAAAAGATGCACTTTGTGTAAGAACCCATCTGCCAAACAAGGTGCAACTAGGGCACATATTTCTGTATATGCTACTTGTGTTGTGACCTCATGTTGTATGAGGCTACATCTGCCCATGACTATGGGAAGAGTGTTTTCTACCTACACTACTCATCTTAGAGTTGTGGGAGCATGCATGGCTCCAAGAGAGTGGAAAAAGTGTGGCATATGGTCTCTCCATATAGAGTTCCTTAGATGTAGACAACAATATTATTTGTAGTGAAGTATGTTTCTTGTGGATGTGCTTTGGATCTTATAACCACATAATCTCATTTTTTATTTCAGTTTCGAACTCATGGTTGGTCTTTTCATACAAAGTCAAAAAAAGTAAAGAGACAAGGAATGCAACACCTAAAACATTGAGTTATATTATACAAGATACTATAGAAGACAAATTGCACTCTCTTATATGATATTACTCTAGTTTCTTTATGGGTTTTTAGTATAATAATTTAGGACAAGATTCTAGACCTTTTTGAGTACATTATGCAAGCAAAAAATAATAGTGTCAAGTTAAGATACAATTTTTATTATAGAAATAATAAGTAACACTTTAGATTTAGTAAAGATGGTTCATGAGGTGAAACAAATTATCTCATGTACACATCAGTTATATCAATTCCTTAGATGATAACTCACATTGTTCTTTCTTTAGTAGATGAATTTATAGCATCCATTTAAGACCATGTATACCTGCAACTTGGAATGCATATACATAAATATTACTTGGTACACAAGAATTATGGTTCAACTAATATGGTAGCAAATTGCAAGATTCTTTCTATAACTAAAACATCAATTAGATTGTTAAGTAGACTATAGACTTTTTTGACTACTCCAACTAAGTTCTTTAGTGTTGGAATTCACACTAAAGGAGTAGCTAAAGTTCTTAGTGTTGCATCTAGTGCTTAGATAATTTAGTTAAAGTAGTCACTAAAGTAATGTTTGTTGTCTATTGAGTGCCTTAGTTTATTGGCTTAGCAACTATGTAAAACTATTCAGCTAAGTTAATTGAATTCTGTCTTTTATTATCTTTACAAAGATACTCAACTAACTAATTGAAAATCCATTGATATCATTAAAATAACATTTTTATCTCTATTATACTAGTCTTACTCAATGAAATGATGATTCTTTCTTTTGACCATGTGGAACAAGGAATGAGGAATAAGAGTTGATTAAGCTCACATTATTTTTCCCTCCTTATTGAGTCTTCCATACTCTTTCCACAAGAGTCAATGAGTGTGGTCTTTGAACATTATAGGATTCATTCTTTGTTGATTCATCATATTAAGCTTTTCTATCATCATTGTAACAATATCAAATTTAACAATAAAGTTAGTTAGGGCTAACAAAGCAACAAATAACCCAAATTAGCCTAGAATATTCTAGAAGTATCTAGGAAGCTTCCTAGCTAGCTTAGCTTTGTCTCCAAGTAGGTAGCTTCTAGAAGCTTCCAACTAGCTTAGCTTACACCTCAAGTAAACAGCTTTTAGAAGGAAGCTTCTTGAGAAACTTTGCAAGAGCCTTGTATGCTCCTTATAAATACCAAAGCCAAAGCTCATGCTAAGCATTTGGAGTTTTTTTCATTCAAGTTTCTCAATGTGATTTTACATTCTCATATTTCTCTCCTCAATCTTGGTCTTTTACATTGATATCAAAACAAGAATGGGATGGATGGAATTTATGGACCACCAAATCCATTTCTACCAAACCATTGGGCTTTTTGTGTCTGAGTACTACCCCAGCATCATTCATCGTCCTAAGTTTTAAGCAAAATTTTCTAAATGTAATCTTTGTTTAAGGAACACTTGGTACTTCTAGTTATAACTTATGGAGAATGGTGGATGTGTTGCATCTATGTGTTAGTAAATTAGATAAATTAGATAAATTAGATAGAGTAGTAGACATGGCAGCAATGCTTGAGGTTATCATTGCTATGTAATAACAAATTGAGCACTTTACTCAATTATTGGATGAACAAGACCAGCAACTACAAGAGCATGTAGAGAGAGCACCATTTCAAGAAGGAAAGGACCAAGTACAATTTCAAAAACCTAAGGTATTTGATTGAAAGAATCTCTTGTGCATAGTGGATAATTTTTTATTTGATTGTTAATGTTATTTTGAGCCTATAAATCTTCAAGATGAATGTCAATAAAGTCTTAATTTCAAGCCAATTGGACTGAGCAACAAATCTACGGTGGTGATTCCAAGTGGAGCGAGCTGAAAGGCAACTTGTTGCACCAATCTTGACATAGTAAGAATTCAAGGGTACAATAATTAGGCAATTCCAATCAATAAATACCACACAAGCTGCATGAGATAAGTTGGTATAGTTGAAGCAGTTTGGTTTTGTAAGAAGCTACATCATGCAATTCCAAAACACCATTATGAAAATTCCGGATATAATAAACGGTGAAGCTTTGGATCAATTTGTGAGGGGCTTGAAGTCACAAACCAAATTAGAAGTGACTATGCAAGAGCCAAAATACTTGCAAGAAGCCATGCAACTTGGAGAGCACTTTGATTCCTTGGTTGCAACAACTTTGTCTTGACCTTGACCTTCACAAAACCAACTAGCACATTACAAATGTGAGGAGGAGCCGGCATCAATGGAGATTGATTCCATCTAAGAGAGACCACTTGGTACAACAAATTGGGAAAGATTATGGCAAAATGGTGGTTGCTTTCCTTATCACCAGATTTGACATTGCATTGTTGAATGTCCACTCAAGAATGGGCAAACTTGACAAATTGCCCAAATGGAGGTTGTGGAGCAGAATGATCAAGAAAACAAGAAATCCTAAAAGGAGATTTCAAACTGCCTACTGGGAACTTGATTAGTTCCAATGGGATTGAAGGCTTGACCTCTGTAAGGTTGCGTCACTTGCAAGGTATGATATCTAATCGTGGTTGGTTGATTTTGCTTGATTTTGGAAGTTCAAAACATTACATGCTTATGCAATTAGCAAAGGAATTGAATATTCCTATCAAGCCATTAATTTGGAAGTAGATTGATGATGGCGAATGGTAGAAAGAGTTCTGCATTCCTTACCTTGCAACTTGTTACCTTCAAGATTAGAAAGGAGTATTTGGAGTGTATGAGGTTTGTAGTGGTACCTCTACACTATGATGTCATTTTGGGTTTGCCTTGGCTTGAATATCATGAGGTTCAATTTGATTGAAACCGACAAAAAATTCAATTACAACATCAAGGTAGGAACTTCTTATTTGGTTGTCTCGCACCTTTCTGTAAGATACCTAAGAATAGTTAATCCCAAGATGGGAAGTTTATCACAAAAGTAGCCATAGAGCAAACTTTGAAGGAAGATAAGTCCCTAGATGGGAATTTTGTTAGTGAAGCAATATAATACTCCAAGACAAGAGAACTCTACAAGAGAGAAAACACAAGTTTCACACTCAATACTCTGATGCTCCCAAAGGAGCACATACTCTTTATTGTATAGCAAAGAGGAACCCCTCCAAAGAAGCTCCACCCTTGGATTAGATACATGGATTAGTGACATGTCAACAAGTTTCACCCTTAGATTAGTTGTCTAGATGGGTGACATGTTAGTCTTTGTCCTTTCTAGTTGGTCAAATAGGTTTGACCAAAGGAAATCTTTAGACAATCTTCTTATAAGAAGCTCAAAATCAAGTGTGTGAGTTACCATTGGAAAGATCTCAATAAGACAAATCATGGGGTGAGAAAGCAAGTCTTTTTTCCTTAAGAGATGAAATATTTCTAATTTTGAGGCCTAATTCATCTATTTAGGCCTCCAAAATTGGCTTTGAAGTTTTTAGGCTATTTTTTACTTTCCTCCTATTAGTAGAAGTATTCTTTTGGAGATGGCTCTATCCATTCTAGTTAGCCCATCCTACACAACATCCTTCAAGATGTTACCAAGCCAATTTTCACCTCTAGATAATGTATTCAGCTATTGGTATTACAAGCAGCTATAGAGTAAGTTTTGGAGGAAGTTGAGTTTATTTTCATGGTATGGATCAAGCCAATTGCACAAGGAGAATCTGAGGAGGATCAAGATCTTCATCAAGAAATGGTTGATCAAATACTTTAGGAGTTTGTGGATGTGTTTTTGATGATCTACCAAAGGGATTATCCTCCAATCGTGGTATGCACTTCAAGATTGAGTTATTGCCAGGGAGTACTCCAATGAGCAGACCAATCTATCGGCTTTCACCAAAGGAGTTAGAGGATTTGTGAACAAAACTTATGGAGTTTTTGGAGAAGGAGTTCATACAACATAGTACATCTCCTTGGAGAGCACTGATACTATTTGTTCCAAAGAAAGATAGAGGACTTCATTTCTATATTGATTATTATGGGCTCATTAAAAAAATAGTGAAGAATGCATATCTCTTACCTTAAATTGATGACTTGATTGATTAATTTAGTGGATCATGATATTTCTCCAAGTTGGATCTTTGTAGCGGCTATTGGCAAATCCCCATTGATAGGAAGATGTGCAAAAGATAACCTTTTGTAAAAGGTGTGGGCATTTTGAATGGAGAGTTCTACACTTTTGGCTCATTAATGCTCCAATAGTCTTCATGGATAAGATACATCATGTGTTGGATGGACTACTAGATTGGAACATGGTGGTGTTCTTGGATGACATTTTAATCTATAGCAAGGTGGAGGCGGAACACATAAATCATGTGCAAGAAGTCCTAAGGTGACTACATCAATGGAAATTTTATTGCAAGAAGTCAAAGTGTGCCTTTTGGAAAAAAGAAGTCACCTTCTTGTATCACAAGATCTCATCAAAAGGGATCAAGATGGAAGAAGAGAAAATCAAGGCCATTATTGATTGGCCTATTCCAAAGGATGCCATAGAGTTGCAAGCATTTAATAGATTGGCAATTTTTGACTAGCGGTTCATCCACTATTATGCTCATATGGTAGCACCATTGACCAAACTCTTGGGGAAAAACTCAAGCTTCAATCAACTACCAAGCATGAAGAAGCATTCCAAAAGTTAAAACATATAGTGTCTTCAAGACCATTTGATCCTCAACTACCTTGTGTGGTTGAATTTGATGCTAATTTTGCAATTGGATTTGATTGGATTTGCTATTGGAGTTGTGTTGCAATAATAATTCCCAAGTGGGTTACATCCCATTGCCTTTGTGACTCACTGATTAAACACCACAGAAAGGAATTACTCTACATGAGATCAAGAATAACTATCAATGGTATATGCCACCAAACTATGGCGGCATTCTTTCTTGGAAACACATGTGATCATACGTATCAATCACAAATCCTTGTTGTTGTCACACTTGGAACACATCAAGAGTTGACATCATTGATGGGAGGAACAACTCCAATTGTGTGACATCAAGCTTAAGTACAAATCCAGTTGGTTCCACATTATTCTTGATGCACTATCATGACAACTTGATTTGAAGTCTCTTCCTCTCATCACGGCAGCAATTACGACGGTGTCAATTGACTCTAAAGTCCAACTCAACTTTAAGATCGCTTTACAAAAAGATCTTTTCTTTCAAATGGTACATGGTTGTCTTGTAGCATGCAACAAGGAGTACAACACCTTCTTCTTCAAGGAAGGTCATTTATTCTATGAGAACCGGATTATGTTCCAACCAAGGATGATCTTCAACTTGTGCCCTTCCAAGAAGCCCATGACTTATCAATTGTTGGTCACATGGGTGTAGACAAGACTTGGTTACTCTCCAATACCAATGGTGGTGGCCCAATATGACACAAGATGTTTGAGACTTTGTCCAATTGTGTGAGAGCTACAAATGCAACAAGGCCAGTAACCAAAAACCAAGTGGACTCCTTCAACCACTCCCTATTCTATTTGCTTGATAAGAACACATGAGCTTGGATCTCATCACATCCTTGCCCAAGACAAAGCAAGGTCATATAGGGATTTTGGTGTTTGTGGATAAGCTTAGTAAGCAAATCTATTTGGCACCAACCATTAATATTGTGGATGCTCCAACATTGGTGCAGATCTACTTTGACATTGTCTTCAAGCATCATGGATCCCTTATGTACTCATCTTTGGATGTGATCCTTGATTCATTTGGGAATTTTGGCAAGCACTCTTCCAAATATTTGGCATCAAGCTTACTTTATCCACAACCTATCATCCTCAAATTGATGGACAAATTGAACATGTAAATTGCACCTTGGAGCCTTTGCTTTGTATCTTTGTCAACATTCACCATACCAATTGGGATGAATGACTTGCAACTATGGAATTTGCATACAATAATTCCAAGTAAGCAAGCACCAGATTCTCTCCTTTCTTCCTCAATTTTGGCCAAGATCCACTTGTTCTAAATTCTTTTCTTGCTTCACCTTCATCCCATGTCCCTTATACTTCCACCTTCTTGACCACCATATCTCAATCTCTCCAACAAGCCAAATCTCACCTCTTTGTTGCTCAAAATTGGTAGAAACAATATGTGGACCACCATCATCGTGATCTCACCTTTCAAGTTGGTGATAAGGTCATGCTCTCCTCTAGTGACCTACCTCTTGTGTTTGATACCCAAGTTTTTAAACTCATCCCTAATTGGATAGTGCACTTTGATGTCACCCAAATCATCTCTCATGTTGCTTATCAATTTTCCTTGCCTTATCATATGTGCATCCACCTTGTCTTCCATATTTCCAAGTTGAAATCCTTTGTTCCTAACACATCTTCTTTTTCCTCTTGTGTCCAACCTCTTCCTCCTCCTCCTCCCGTCCTTATTAATGATCATGAGGAGTATGAATTTGATAGTATCCTTGCACATTGCCATATTCAACAAGGCTACCAACAACATATAGAGTACAAGGTCCTTTAGAAAAAGTATCTCCTTCATGATGTCACATGGGAATCTCTTTCTCATCTCCATAATGCACAAATGGTCATCTAGGAGTTTGAAGCTTCAATGGCAACAAGGACATCACCAACTAGTGGTGGGGTAATATGTAACAATATGGAATATGAAATTATTTAGTGCTAACAAAGTAACAAATAGGCCAAATTAGCCTAAAATATTATAAAAATATCTATGAAGCTTCCCGGCTAGCTTAGCTTGCACCCCATGTAGGTAACTTCTATAAGGAAGCTTTTAGAAGCTTCCAACTAGCTTAGCTTGCACACCAAGTAGACAACTTCTAGAAGGAAGCTTCTTGAGAAGTTTCTTGATTAACTTGGCTTGCACTCCAAGAAAGTGGCTCAAGGAAGCTTCTTGAGAAGCTTCTCAAGAGCCTTATATGCTACCTATAAATACCAAAGTCAAAGCTCATGCTAGGCATTTGGAGTTTTCTCTCATTCAAGTGTCCCAATGTGATCTTCCATTCTCCTATTTCTTTCCTTGGTCTTAGTCTTTTACAACCATATATGCTTCTAGCCTTTATTATCTATAAAAGCTTATTGTGTGTCTTACTTATTTTCATAAGAGAGGGAGATTGTGTGCTATTTTTGGTCTTGGTACCTTTTTGTCCAAAGCTTTTAGCACATCTTTTCCCATAAGGATTTGTGATTACAACTCTTCAATTGTAAGACTTATATTATGATAACAAATAATAATTAGATCCATATATTGATTGGTCATTTTTTATATAAATTACTCTAAAATCTTATGTATTTCTGCTAATCATGCTTTTTCTTTCTCTTTTCTTTAGTGTGGAATGAGTTCAAAGTTTAAGTTCAAATATCTCAGTTAAAGTCAATGAGTGCAGTCTTATATGACCTTTTTATAGAATAGAACACTTAAGTTCACATATCTTACTTAGGGTCAATGAGTGCAGTATGAACTTTTATAGAATAGAACACTTATTATATAATTATCATGTAATCATCACTTACCTTGAATTTATAAATACCACTTCTTGAAGAGAAAAATTAATAGGTTTATTATTTGTGATATCCTACAGGATGGACATTTAAAGAGAGAGAGAGAGAGAGAGAGCACCCATTTTTCCTTATATCTCTTTCTCTCTTTTTGAGGATACCCATATTATGGATTTATGAGAGGAGCTGCTATGAGCAATTTTTAATTCTATAATAAGACTAGATTGGATTATGAGCATAAAATCTATATAGAAAAGTTTAGATCCCACAAAGTATCTTCATTTCCTTAAGGAGATTGTGGTATTGGGCTTGCTTAAAGTTTGAAGGATTTTTTAGCTCTTTCATTTTGATGCTCTAATTTTATCAATATTTTTCATATTTTACCCTTGCTAGGGGATTTAATAGATGACACCCTATTTAAATATGGTGCTATTAACATATAGCCCAAAATACCCTCGTAATATACTTTGTTGCATATTTATATATTTGATGATGCTATGAGGTATACTTTTTTGTATTTTACTACAACCTTTTATTGTACCATGAGTCTTTAGATGAGTGATGTAGGATGGAGATTGTAAAACTAATACCTTAAGGAAATATGATCTCACAAAATATATTAATTCATAGCATTACTTGTCTTATTAAGATCATAGGTTCTAATAGATCTAATTTTAAGCCCATGAATTGAAACATATGAGTAATATCTTTCTCCTTGCATCTTATGGCAATAAATCCAAGGACTTTAGATTTCTCAAGTATATCTCAAAATGTTGAAAATCTTATTACTTCATAAACTCTTTAATTTCTTGGGCTTAAGGATGATATAAATGGATATTTGTGAGTACATGTATGCTCATATTCTCAACATAAAATAAAAATATAAGCTCCATAAATTTATAAGTAGCTTAATGAGGAAATTTCCTCATTAAGCTACTTATAAATTTATGGAACTTATAGTTTTATTGTAGAAAGATGATAAGAGTCTAGTCATATACATTACCTTAAGAGAAGTAATTTCTCATGTTATCTCTTAATTATCATATTAATGCATAACTTATCTATTAGTTTATTAAATAACAATTTATATATCTCCAATATCAATTATTCTTCTCAAATTAAAATATATTAATACTTGTGGAACTCCTTATGATAGTTGAATGATTTTATTTTATGTATTATTTTGAGTGCATCCAAGAATCTGATCTATTGGATATATGATAAGGATTTTTATGTATTTATTATTAGATAAGGGGTTTATAGTAATTATTATATGATAGGTAGAGTAAAGGGATTAACTAGACATATTTATAGGTACCTATGAACGGTTAGGAAGAAAAAATTCAAAGAAGTACATAGATTAAGTTATGGAGATTTTGTCTTTCTTACTTTCCTTATGTGCACTAATATGCATAAAAAGTTCATCTTATATGTAAAAGACCAAGATAGAGGAGAGAAATAGGAGAGTAGAATATCAAAGATCATATTCAGACTCTGGAATGAGAGAAACTCCAAATACCTAACATGAGTGTAGGCTTTGGTATTTATAGAGAAATAAAAAGGCTCTTGATGAGTTTCTCAAGAAGCTTCCTAAAAGTCATATGCTTGGAGTGCAAGCCAAGTTAACCAAGAAGCTTCTCAAGAAGCTTTCTTCTAGAAACTACCTACTTGGCATGCAAGCTAAACTAACCAAGAAGTTTTCTTCTAGAAGTCATCTACTTGGCATGCAAGCTAAGCTAGCCAAGAAGCTTCCTTGTAGAAACCACCTACTTAGAATGCAAGCTAAGCTAGCTAGGAAGCTTCCCAAGAAGTTTCCTCCTTGGCATGCACATCACCAAACACTTGGAAGGTGCCAAGTAGCTTCCTAGATGCTTTTAGAATATTCTTAGTTAATTTGGCCTATTTGCTACTTTGTTAGTCTCAACTAACACATTATTAAGCTACATGTTGTTACATATTCCACCACTGCTAGTTCATGATGTCCTTGTCATCATGGGAGCTTCAAACTCCTAGATAGTTGTTTGTGCATTTTGGAGATGTGAAAAAGGTTCCTAAGTGGCATCATGAAAGGATACCTTTTTAGAGGACTTTGTATTTTGTATGTTGTTGGCAATCTCATTGAATGTAGCAACATGTAATGATATAATCAACTTCATACTCCTCATGATCATTGATAGGGATGGAAGTGGGAGGAGGTTGGACATGAGAGGACAAAGAAGATGGATTAGAAACAAAGGGTTTCAACTTGGAAACATGAAAAGTAGGGTGGATTCACATATGATAAGGCAAGAGTAAGTTGATAAACAACAAGAGAAATAATTTAGGTGACATCAAAGAGTCCTATCCAATTAGAACTAAATTTATGGACTTGGGTATCAAGTGGGAGGGGTAGGTTTCTAGAGGAGAGCATGACCTTATTACCAAGTTGAAAGGTGAGATCACAATGATGGTGGTCTCTATATTGTTTTTGATAATTATGAGCAACAAGGAGATAAGATTTGGCTTGTTAGAAGGGTTGAGATATGGTGGTCAAGAAGATGGAAGTATGAGGGACATGAGATGGAGGAGGAGGAAGAAGGGAATCATGAACAAGTGGTTCTTGGCTAAAATTAAGGAAGAAAGGAGAGATTTGGTACTTGCCTATTTGGAATTATTATAGGTAAACTCAACAATTGTAATACAATCATCCCAATTGGTATGGTGGATTGATAAAGGCCCAAAGCATATCTTCCAAGGTGCAATTTGCTTGTTTGGTTTGTCCATCAGTTTGAGGATGATAGGGCATGGACAAAGTAAGCTTTGTGCCAAGTATCTAGAAAAGTTCTAGCCAAAAATTTATAGTGAATCAAGGATCACAGTCAAAGAGGAGTACATGAGGCATCCCATGATGCTTGAAGTCATTATCATATATCTATGCTAATGTAGAGGCATCCATGGTATTAAAGGTTGGTGCAAAATGAATTTGGTTACTAAGCATATCCACAAACACCATGATTGTTATATGACATTGCTTTCTCTTGGGTAAGGATGTGATGAGATCTAAGCTCACATGTTCCCATCAAGCAAGTGGAATGGAAAGTGATTGAAGTAATCCACTTGATTTCTAGTTGCTAGCCTTGTTGCATTGGCAGCTCTCATAAGATTAAATAAACTCTCAAACATCTCATGCCATGTTGGGCCACCACCATTGGTGTTGGAGGGTCCCAAGGTCTTGTCTACACCCATGTGATGAGCAATTGGTAAGTCATTGGCTTCTTGAAGGTGTACAAGTTGGAGATCACCCTTGGCTAGAGCATAGATCCAATTCTCATAGAATATACAACCTTCCTTGAAGGAGAAGGTGGTGTAATTTATTGTTGCATGTGCAAGATGACCTTGTACCATTTAAAAAAAGAGATTTTGTTGTAAAGTTATCTTAAACTTGATTTGTACTTTAGAGTCAATTAACACCATCATAATAGCCACCATGATGAGAAAATCTGGTCCTCCTGATAAGGCATTGGGCATTACATGTAATTGGTCTGGTTTGTACTCAAGTTTGGTGTCAAAATTGTAATTGTTCTTCCTATAAATGTTTCAACTCTTCATGTGCTCCAAATGTAATGTTTACAACAAGGAGTTGTGATTGATTCACATGATCACTTTCCCAAGAGATAATACTTCCATACCTTGTGGTATATACCATTGCTAGTTGTTCTCAATCTCAAGTAGAGTAATTATTTTCTACATTGTTTAGTCAACATGACACAAAGGCAATAAGATGTAGCCCATTTGGAAATTATTGCTGCAACATGGCTCTAATAGCAAAGTTAGAAGCATTAAAATCAACCACATAAGGTAGTTGAGGATCATATGGTTGAAAAATGGATCTTGAAGACACCATATGTTTCAGCTTTGGAATGTTTCTTTGTGCTTGGTTGTCCATTGAAAGCTTGTGGTCTTCCCCAAGAGGTTGGTCAATGGTGCGGCTACATGAGCATAATAGTGGATGACACATTGGTAAAACCTTACCAATCCATTAGACCCTCACTTTTGTGGCATTATTTGGGGTATTTTTATCAATAATGGCATTGATTTTCTCCTCTTCTATCTTTATTCCCTCTTATGAGATCTTATGATCCAAGAATGTAACTTCCTTCTACCAAAAGGCACACTTTGACTTCTTGTAGTAAAACTTCCATTGTTGTAGTCATCTTAGGACCTCTCTCATGTGATTTGTGTGTTCTACCTTCCACTTGCTATAGATTAAGATATCATATAAGAATACCATTATGTACCAATCCAATAGCTCGTCTAACACCCAATGCATCTGATCTATGAAGACTATTGGAGCATTAGTGAGCCCAAAAGGTAAAACTCTCTATTCAAAATGCCCATACTTTGTGCAAAAGGTAATCTTTTGCACATCCTCTCTCTCAATGAGAATTTTCCAATGGCCCCTTTGTAAATTCAACTTGGAGATCTACTCAATTGATAGAGCAAGTCATCAATTTAAGACAAGAGATATACCTTCTTCACTATTTGTTTATTGAGGCCGTGAAGCAAAGTCCTCCATCTTTTTTTGGAACAAATAGTACGGTGCTCCCCAAGGAGATGTTCTATGTCATATCAAATCCTTCTCCAACAACTCCATCAATGTTATTCAAAGCTTGTCCAACTTCTTTGGTGAGAGCCAATAGATTGGTCTATCACTAGAGTACTTCTTGGCAATAACTTAATCTTGAAGGGCATACCCCAATTGGAAGTTAATCCCTTTGGTAGTTCATCCAAAAACACATCTAAAATCTCCTCAACTATTTGATCAACCATTGCTTGATGAGGTTTTTGGCACTCCTTAGATTCTCCATGTATAGTTGGCTTGATCACATGGAAAAAATAGACTTATCTTCCTCCAAAGCTTTGCTCTATGGTTGCTTTATTGACAAACTTCCCATCTTGGGACTTATCTTCCTTCAGAGCTTGCTCTATGGTTGTTTTCTTGACAAACTTCTCATCTTGGGACTGATTATTCTTAGGTGTCTTACTCAAAGGTGCTAGACAATCTAATATGAAATTCATACCTTGGATTTATCATTGGGTCCAATCAAATGATCCTTATGATATTCAAGCCAACGCAAAGCTATAATGACATCATACTATAGAGGTGTCATTACATATACTCCTTCCCAATCTTGAATATAACAAGATGTGAGGTATGGAATGCATAACATTTTCTACCATCCACCATCATCAATCTACTTTCAATTATTGGTTTGATAAGTATCCTTAATTTCTTTGCTAATTGCATGGATATGCAATGCTTTGAATTTCCAAAATTGACCAAAATCCTATAACCACAATCAGATACCATACTTTGCAAGTAAAGCAAACTTGCATAGGTTGAGCCTTCAATCCCATTAGAACTAATCAAGTTTGCAATAGGCGGTTCAAAATCTCCTACTAGGATTCCTTTTTTCCCTTATCATTCTACTCCACAAACTCCATTTGGGCAATTTTTTTAGGTCACTCATTCTTGAGTGGACATTCAGCAATTAGATGTTTAATTTGATGACAATAGAAACAACCACCATTTTGTGACAGTCTTTCTCTATTTGTAATGCCAAGTGATATTCATTGGATGGCATCAATCTCCATTAATGTTGGATCCTCCACTTATATGTTGTGTATTGGTAGGTTTTATGAGAGTCAAGGTCAAGACCAAGTTGTTATAACCAAGGAATCAAAGCGTTCAACCAATTATTTGATTTCCTCCAAGCATTTTGGCTCTCACATAGTCACCTCTAGTTTGGTTTGTAACTTCAAGCCCCTTGCAAATTGATCCAAAGCTTCACCTTCTAATATATTTGGAATTTGCATGATGGTGTTTTGGAATTATGTGATGTAGCTTCTTATAAAGCCAGTCTGCTTCAACTCTGCCAATCTATCTCATGCAAATCATGTGGCATTTATAGCTTAGAATCAACCAATTATTGCACTCTTGAATTCTACCCATGTCAAGATTAGTGCAATAATTTGCCATTCAACTCCATGCCACTTGAAATTGCCACCATAGCTTTGCTACTCCATCCAATTGGTTGGAAGCCAAGAGAAATAATTTCCATTCATCTTGAAGATTTGTAGCTTCAAAATAGCATATGTAATCAAACACAAAATTTACTATTGTACCTTGAGAGATTCTTGCTTTCAAATACCTTGGACTTTGAAAATTAGATTTTCTCTTCTCCTTCTTGAAATGGTGCCCTCTCTACATACTCTTGTTGTTGATGATCTTGTTCTTTCAACAATCAAGTAAGGTGCTTCATTTATTGTTGCATGGCAATGATAACCTTGGGTATTACCACCATGACTACTACTCTATCAAACTACTTATAGTTGATCTAAGTTAACACGTCCATCATTCTCCATAAGTGGAATACTCCAAGGACAAGAGAACTCTCCAAGAGAGATAGAAGAGAGAAAACACAAGTCTCACACTCAATACTCTAATGCTCCAAAGGAGCACCTTCTCTTTATTATGTAGCAAAGAGGATTCACTCAAAGGAAGCTCCATCCTTGGATCATATACATGGATTGGTGACCTGTCAGTAAGCTCCATCCTTGGATTAGTTTTTTGGATGGGTGACATGTCAATCATTCTCCTATCTAATAGAATCTTTAGAGGAGCTTAGAATCATGTGGGCGAGGTACAATTGGAAAGCTCTCATGAGACAAATCATATGGGAGAGAAGGAAAACCTTTTTTCCCTATGATTTGGGGGAGAATTTTTCCATTTTTGAGGCTTAATTCATCAATTTAGGCCTCCAAAATTGGCTCTAAAGTTTTTTGGCTATCTTCTTATAAGGAGCTTAGAATCATGTGGGTGAGGTACCATTGGAAAGCTCTCATGAGACAAATCATATGGGAGAGAAGGAAAACCTTTTTTCCTTGTGATTTGGGGGAGAATTTTTCTATTTTTGAGGCTTAATTCATCAATTTAGGCCTCCAAAATTGGCTCTAAAGTTTTTTGGCTATTTTTTACTTTTGCTCTATTAGTAGAAGTACTCTTTTGGTGACACCTTTGTCTGATCTTCCCAACCCATTATATACCACATCCTTCTAGATGTTACCAAGCCAATTTTCACCTCTTGATAATATGTCTAGCTACTTGTATTACAATAAGTTATGATTGGAGGTACCAAGGTTTCATCGAACAAGATGATAGCATTTAGAAAAGTTTACCCAAAGCTTGAAATGATGAACTAAGTGAAGTGATATTTTCATAATACATGTACAAAAAAATCTCAATGGTTTGGCAAAAATGGATTTGGTGATCCATAAATTCTATCCATCCCATTCTTACTTTGATACCAATGTAAAAGACCAAGACCAAGGAGAGAAATATGAGAATGCAAAATAAAAGTGAAAGATCACATTGGGAATTTTGAATGGTGTAAACTCCAAATACCTAATATGAGCATAGGCTTTGGTATTTATAAGGAAATATACCAAGCTCTTGAGAAGTTTGTTAGGAAAATTCCTAAAAGTTGCATGATTGGAGTGCAAGCCAAGTCAATCAAGAAGTTTCTCAAGATATTTCCTCCAAGAAGCCATTTACTTGGCATGCAAGCTTAGCTAGCCAAGAAGCTTCCATCTTGGCATGTACATTCTCCAACACTTGGAAGGTGCTAAGTAGCTTCCTATATACTTCTAGAATATTCTTAGCTAATTTGGCTTATTTCCTACTTTGTTAGTCTCAATTAACTCATTGGTAAACTCCATATTGTTACATTATAGCTATTTAAGTGAAAAAGATGTGTTAGTTCATCTTTCTCACTTTCCTTATGTGTACTTATATGCACACAAAGTTCATCTTATACCTATATAAGTGAAAAGATGTGTTGAGCATGACTAACTAGCTTGTAAGCCATTTTAGTAATGAGAGTAGTTTAATATTAATTTAAGCTATATATATATATATATATAAAGCTCATACTTTTGTTCCTCATTAAGCATGCTATATTCATCTTAGCACTACACGTATTCATTAATGGCTCTACCTTAGTACTGTAGCTCTAGTATTGTTCCTCTTTTAATAATTATAATATATCATTACTATAATAATATACATCAATATTTCTAATGTAGGACCATGTATGATAATGGAAGTAAAATAATGAGATTCATATTGTTATTTGGTACTTTCTACCATTGATTAGACCTTGAAATTAATTATTGAATAGAACTAATTACATATATAATATCTTGTATCTTCAAAGAAAGTTTTATAAAAGTAGTAGTATAGTTATGAAGCTAGATTAGAGAAAATGGAGATGTGTAGATAGACTAGTCTATAAGAAATTGGCATTATTGTGAAAATATAGTTTAAAGTTTAATCTCATAGATTATTTAATAACATCTTTTGGTTAGTATATTTAAGGTTGATGAAGACTTCAATACTATACACCAATGTTGAAGATCAAGACTACTAACATAATTCAAGATTGATGTAAATTTTGTAAATTTCAACTCCGATGGTTTGTACTTTTGGAATCAAAGAATACGAAATAATTATAGCATCACTCTAAATTAAAATAAAATTGTGTAAAGGAACAGACCAATCCAAAAAAGTATGGAGATAATGGATAGAATTTGATATATAGATTAGAGGTACTCTTGAGTGTATAGGTTGACTTATGGATTCTGTAGAATTATTAATTATTTGTTAATGTTAAGTGTAACTACTTGACAATCAATCACTTGAGTATTTCAAACTTTGAATATTGAAGTGAATACTATTCAGATTAGTCCTTTATGGTAACTATTAAGTAAGATTGATTTATAAATCATAACTCAAAGCACCTTTATTTGGTTACCTTTAGGAATCTAAATCATATTTTGCTATTAATTGCATAATTTTCTAAATTTGGGATTCTTGTTAATTTTATATAGGGTTGGATGGTATGGTTATATTAACCCTTGAACAATTTTAGAATATTTGATAAATTAAAAAATAAAATACAATTAATAGTTCTATAATAATAATAATAATTATTATTATTATTATTATAAATCTCTATAATTTCTAGTATCATATTCTTTCATGTGATTTAAAAAAAAATATATATCCCTTATGTTTAGCTTGATTGATGGTTGGGAAATCCAAATCGATATTCTTCTTAAGGAACTGAGCAAATAAAATAGTTCTTATTATTGATACAATGAATACACTTTATAGGCTATACTAGATCGTGTGATATTCAAAATCCAATATTACCAAAAGAAGCATGTTATAGAAAGCTTTGATATAGACAAACCATCTAGTTGGGTTGCTTGGTATCCAATTGCTAGTAAATCTCAAATGTCAAGGAGTTACAAAACATCCATCTACTTTTCTTGCACAACTTATAGTCACTATTATTAGTCAAGCACCCAACATAACATTCCCATTTGCTTTTTACACTTGATTTTGACTTGTTCTCTTCTACAAAAGCTTGCATTCCACACAATAATATTTTCAACTACTGAATTTTGACTGATTTACTTTAAATTATCATTCTTTCCAAAGAATTCCTATCTCAACTTACAAAATCTTTTGATTATTGATCAAAGTAAGTGTGATATAGCATAAATTGTTGTGTTTTATCGTGTCTTCCTACTAAGAATGTTACTATTGAATATTTCATATACTATACTAGCATTGTTATTTTATTTTTGGACTATATGTTAATCTTGTTGTAAAATATTTATAGGAAAAATATATAATAGACATATTTATATTTAAAAATAATTTAAAATTATTGTGAATTAAGAATTTTATAATTTTATAACATTCACAACTAGAAAGGTGTAAATTGAATACATTGGTATAATATGCATGATAATTACTCCTCTCTTCTGTGGACTAAGATAACTCTATAGATGTAATACCAAGGGTTAGCCATATGATCTAGATGTGAAATTTGGTTTGGTAACATCTAGAATGATGTTATACATGATGGTAAAAATAGATTAGATAGAAGTATCACCAAAAGAGTACTTTTTACTAATAGGGCAAAAACCAAAATATACTTGAGAACCTTAGAATCAATAGCTAGACATATGATTTAAAGGTGAGAATTGGTTTGGTAACATCTGGAAGGATGTTACACACGATGGACTAAACAAATCAGAAAGAGGTATCACCAAAAGGGGACTTCTACTAATAGAGTAGGAACCAAAATATGCTTGAAATCTTTGAAGGCAATTTTGGAGGCCTAAACGGATGAATTAGACCTCGAAAATGTGCAGATTCCCCCCCAAAAAAGGAAAGACTGGCCTTCCATCCCCCTTGCTATGTCTCATCTAGAGCTTTCCAACGGTACCTTACTCATGTGATTCTAAGATTCCTACAAGAAGATTCGCTGGAAGATTCCCTAAAAGATTCCCTTCGGTCAAAGCTTGTTTGACCAACAAGATAGGACCTAGACCAGACAGGTCACCCATCCAAGTAAGTAATCCAAGGGTGGAGCTTGCTGACATGTCACCTATCTGTGTCCCTAATCCTATGGTGGAGCTTCCTTGGAGTAGATCCTCTTTGTCTATATAATAAAGAGAAGGTGCTCCCTTGGGGCATCGAATGTTTGAGTGTGCAATCTGTGTTTTCTCTCTTCTCTTGTCCTCGGAGGATTACAATAGACTAGTTGTATGTTAAATCTTTGTATGTAAATACTATGTGTCTTATTGTATATATATTCCCAACAAGTAGAATACTAACTGGTCTTTAGTCTTATATGGCTCTTTCAAACAAATTTAAAAATAATTATTATTTAAATAAATATATATGTAATGTATTATAAGTGAAGATCAAAGTGTTAACAAGCAAGTCATTGATGCTTACAAACTTCGATTACAATTTAAGCATTGGATAGATGAATAAGGTTTATTTAGTAAAAAATTAAGAGTGTAAGGAGGGAATAATATTTAAAGAAGTGTAGAATCTATCACTTTAGAGTTCAACAAGCAAATGCATCAGATAGAGTTTATTCATACAAAGGGAAAAAAACTCAAATGGTTGTAGTTGATTGTATGTGCTTTAGTTACTATAAAGATTGAGTTTGTTATTAGAGAGATAGAGTAATATTAATTTAATTCAGGAATATATTGATTTGAATACTTAATCACACCAAAAACTCCACAAAACATTTATTCTTAAGCATTAATGTTTTATGATAAGAGATATTGTGTATAGATCATCTATGTTCAAAATATTGTTAATATAATTTCAATATAAGTGACTCTAATAGAATCCACGAGATAATATGAATGTCTTAGATTTCTAAGTGGACTATTGGATGTAAATCTATGTAAGATTATAATATATTTTGACTCTATATAGTTTCTAATAAAGAGCTACTTAGACATAGTAAGGACTTATGGACCATTTAATCTGCCAATTTGGTAAATGTTGGTATTATATATTTTACTTTTCTTCATTATTATCAAAAATCAAAATCCACAATCCAAAATTGCCTTTGAATTTTCCAACCATTTACAAGTCTTTGTATTGCACAAAGTGCTTTGGTTTCTCTTGTTTATTGTTTGAATATTTCCTTACCATAGCAATAAAGTTAGTATTGTGTGATGTTATACTAATAATTGGGATGAGTTTTTTCAATCAATATTATGACTAATTTTTATGAGATATTGAGTATAGTACTCCACAAACCATGTGATGATATCATATGGTGATATTTGATAAATATCCCTTTAGTTGTCACTATTTTGAAACATGCCCATATAAGTTCATATAATTGCAAATATACACTCCATTCCTATAGGATGCACTCTCCTTCTAATAGGATGCACCTCTAAGCTAGACATTCTTATTTATGTTAATGGTTTTGGATTGTGGTTTAAGATTCCTCATAAACAGTCTTTTGGTCTCTTGCTTGGTCTTTGTCATGTTAGAACATGCCAATTTATAATGTGCTTTCAAATTGATGAATTTATATTATCAAGGAGGTTCAAGAAGGTTGACTTCCTTGGAGTAATATTTCATTTTTTCTATTAGTTTAGTCATTTCAATACATAGCAAGGTAAAAGGTTGTGAACAAAGCCAAAAAATGGTATTATTTGTTAAATGAGCACCTCATAAAATGAATAATTCCCTCATATGACAATTATGACCTAGTTCCATGGCCCAAGGGCAGTGTTTATATCATAAAAAGTTATTATTGGAAGCTTATTGTTCTTACAAAGGTTTTCTTGGAGGGCTTATTGTCCTTATTGTTTCTTGGGGAGGAAAGACATTGGGTGTTTGTAGAAATCATAAGCAAACCTTTAGAGATTTTTGTGTGGAGTTTGTGCTACAAGTTGGATTCCTCAAGAGTCAGAAGCTAGAGTTCTTGCTTTGGGACTAGAGTTTGTTGGACGTCTTCCTATTAGAGGAAATTTGTAATAACCTTGATATGAGTGGCAAAGACATTGAGTGCAAGTCCAATGATAGAGGACCATTAGCAACAAATGTTGGGAGAAGAGTACTCTCCATTTGGTCAAATCCACATGAAAACTTCCCATGGCGGTTAAAGTAAAGACTTGGAGGATAAGTTTGATGACTCATTTTTGGTGAGAAGTTGACAAATGGGTACAAGATAGAGGATCTTAAGGATGCTATATGATGAGTTGTCACAAAAACTACTATAAAGTTATTAAAGTAAAAAGGAATAGCCTACGTGAACTTGAATCAAGCGATCTTCTTTCAACTTGTGCACAAACAAAAACGTATAAGTTGGGCAAGGATGTTCTAAGAATGGGTCATTGAGCTGCTGGATGACATGGTCAAAAGCACATTTACAATCATAACCCCGTCATCTTGCATTTCTACATAAGGATGAACTTCCTACATAACAAGAAGGGTGGTCTACACTATGAACATCATTACACTCACAATGGAAGCACTGGAGGGGTTTCTACCATTCTACAAGGAACTTGATCCCATGATCAATGACCTAGTAATGCTAGTACAACATTTGCATAAGCTAGCACAATCAATGATTAAGGAGAAGGCACTTTCACATAAGAGATTGATCAAGGTCAAGGAGCAACTTAAGGAGAAGGACATAACCTTGGAAATCTTCCAAAAGGATGAGCTCCTTCAACAAGAACAATATTATGATCTCATTCTATAGTTGAAGGTAGAAGTCAACAACCACCACAAAAAGCCATCCAATAATTAGAGCAATACAAAGACAAACTACAAACCCAAAAAACTTAACATGTAGACCCTATAAGCTAAGTTAGAGGAGGTAAAAACCAAGACAATGATGGCCCAAACTTGATATAACAATCTGAAGAAGATGACCAATCGTTGTATCTTAGACCTCAATGCAAGTCTTAAATGCCTAAGGGAAAAGGATGAAGAGCAACATGAAAAGATCTATGACAAGCTGTTGAAAAAATTATAGAGTGAAATAACTAACTTGGAGAACAAACAAATAAATGATGCTCCTTGCCATGATTGGGGATACAACCACTCAAGTCCTAAACCAATTGAAATGCAATGCTAACAAGAACTCCCAATGTACAAGATGAAAGACTTAAGAACAAGATTGACATGTTGGAAGAGAGTGCCTATATGAACAAAAAGAAGAAGAAGGGCCTATATGAACAATTCAAAGCATTGTTTGTCAAGTTGCAAGGGCATCATAGCAACTCCAAGTTCAAGGAGATCCAAACCACCTCTGTATAAACAGTTGATGATTATGGGAAGGAGCTTGTAGAACTCATTTAGATATGCAAAGGGGCAAGTAGTTCATCACAAGTGCTTTAGTTTGTATTGACAATGAGTAATGACCACAATGAATTCATACAAAACAAGCGGCAACAAATTTTTTTTAAATGACTAAATGTCATCTCTTAAATAGAATAGGGTAGTTTTTGTAGTTGTAGTCCAAGACAATTCATATATGTACATTCTTTGTACATAGTTAGGTTACAATATGAAGATCTTGTGCCTTGCTTGACACCTTATATACTAGTTGTAGGCAATATGTTAAGCCATACTACATGACATACACCAAGTTAGGATTAGGTTAGGACATGATATGTAGATAAGAAGTGATTAGTATTGAGCACCTTAGATGTAGGTAAGAGATTTCCATCACATTGTAGCC